>OZ025297.1:139331092-140046717 GCA_964019185.1 Maratus speculifer
TGTAAAAGAAAAGTTATAAACTATAAGCTGAATATACTTATTCTGTAAACAAAATTTATTTCAATAAATAAATAATAATATTTTTATATTAAGTGGATATAATATTAAAAGCATATCATGGAATTAAACGACAATTTTTAACACTTTTTAATTTTGCTGCACTTTTTTTGTTGATTTTGTTGTTGCTTTCCAACAAAATTCAAAGTGTTTGTGCATTCGGTTTGTCTGACCGTCTGTCCATGCTCTCTAGCTCATATAAATATACACGAATATTCATGCAATAGAAAACCATATTTGATAATGTATATGAAGTGTGTAGCAGTAATAATTCATTTACAGGGACGCTCAAAAGAATTCCATTTCATCTGTTGTACGGGGAAAAAGTCATTTACAGAGTATTTTAATTGACATTAAACTATTCAAAATGTATTTAAGTACATATAAATCACTAAATTTCACTACAGTATACGATAATTACGTTGATAAAATAGGGCATTCATAGAATTTGTCATTCATTTACAGGGACACACGAAAGAATTCGGGTGCATTACTCTCTTTGAGCTATAATTGTTGCAATGTGTTTTCAAATTTGGTTTGCACTCTTAAATTTAACTAACTTTATTCCATATTATTCATTTCATATAAATTCTATGCCTTGCATAGAAGGCAGAACAAAAAAATTCACGTACAAAAAAAAAAAAAAAAAAAAAAAAAAGAAAAGAAAAGAAAAGAAAAAGAAAAAAAAATCTTATCAGTCAAAATTGCTAAAGAGGAATTTTCAGCTGAGGCATGTGTAATTCTTAAGTGAACTAAATTTTGACATGCGTGTAGTTAATGCATACAAATCTATGTATCATATACAGGACTACTCATGGAAATTGAGTGGTTTCGATGTAAACAATGTTCCTGCGCATGATTTTCAAAGATTTTTTTGGTATAAAAACACGAATAAATTTTAATTGACACGTCTAGATTGATTTTATAGATAAGAAAGGCTTAAATGCTATTTTTGGGAAACGAATTTTTCCGTTTCGATCTCGTTCTATATCAATTCCATTGCATAAAATGTTTCGGTTAATGAAATGTTTTCATTAAAAGGAACTGCAATAAAATATAAATTTTTGCTTCTTCACATTTTTACATATGAATTATAAAACAATAATACAAATAATTACATCATCTTTATACAATCTTGCACACGAAGAATCTTGATTACCCGAACACATTTAAAATTGATATTTTAAGAAATATTTTAAAGAATATAAACAATACTTCAATGCAACAATATGGTCGCAGCCAACAAAGAACACTACAGTTTTTGATGTTGTTGTTATACAATGATTCATTCAGCATTCTTAACATTACATTAGTCTCTTTTTTTTCCTTAAAAATTATTTTATTTATTTATTTATTTATTTATTTGTAATGTAGAATTTCGAAGAAATGAATAAATTAAATTATCATGTAAAGTATTTATTTAACTTCAGAATATTCCTAAATACAGCATTTAGTATATTTATAATAAAAATAAATGGAATTTGAAAACTTTAAACCACACACACAGAAAAATTTTATGTATTGTTTGGTCTGAATAAAACTAAAAAGTACTTGTTATTACATAAATGCTTATTTTGAAAAGATAAATTATTACAGTCTCAGGCATTTTTGTCCTTCAATAAATTTTTAATTTTTTCATCTCATTTCGTCAGAACTGAATAATTTATTCAGATCACATATTTATCAAATATTTTCACTCCAAGGTTGTTATTCTACCCTATTTCATCAACATACTTTGTGTAAACAAACATGCTTTGATATTTCGAAAATGTGTATTAAAGTCTGTTGATTGAATATTTAAAATAAACATTTAACATATGAAAGATTTTTTTTTCTTTTTCGAAGTACGGGAATGTTTTGAAAAAAAGAAACATTCCGGGTAAATGCTTTTGAATAAATTTAAATGTGTTTTAAGGGTAAATATTTCAGCTTTTATATGGATCTTTGTAGGAAATTTGTGTATTCTCCGATGAAGATTGTTGAAGACATATTTTTTTTCGCGTTATTTATTAAATATACATTATAAATTCATTGAAAATCACTATATGAATATTGCACAATTAAATAGTTTCCTATATTTCCGATAGCCAAATTTACTGTCTCTTAAGTATTTGGAAATTAGAACGCATCTTTACTATTACCGTAAAATATCAAAAACAACTCTCACTCCGAAAAATCACTCCCACCACCACCACCTCTCTCTGGATATACGAGAATTTTTCCTTTAAAAAAATGCAAAATTTATAAGCTCTCGCCTTCAATTTTTATTTTCTGATGCTTTTATTTCTTCTGATTTTTCAGGAAGTTCTTAAGATTTTTGTACACATAATCTAAAATTAGTCGTTGGAGGCCACTGTAATACTTACCCATCATGGATATACATACTATAAAATATATAAATAAAACATGAGTGAACTATTTATAAAATGTATCGCAATTCCAAAACAAAATTTATACGTATATTTAAATATTTTAATATACATAGTAATGCTCTATTAATGAATTCCTGATGAACCAATTTCGACAAATTCTATAAAACGCTAAACTACTGAAGTTGTACGGAATTGCGTAAAAGAATCATCTTTATAACTCCAAAAATCATAATCATGTTAACCAACTTCATGTTTACTGCTTCGGATTAAGCGTCTTATTTACAATAATAATATAGGGTAACATCCCCAGTAATTGGCACATTAAGAATTTGTCGTTAAACTTACTTAAATTTTCATTACAAAGAAATAAGCTATTTACTTGGAAATATTTTTAAATCAAAGAATGCACATCTGTGCATCTATTTTGCCCACTAAAAGGAAAAAAAATTGAAAAAGTATTTTTATAAAAATATATTTATAAAAAGTTGCTGAAATCACCAGTAATTGGCACCTAGAGCACCAATGTATGACACCTTGTGAACCAGTAATTGGCATATGTTTATATTTAAAAAAAACTTTACATTTTGCATTGGGTTTAATCGCTTTAAATTAATTTACTGTAGATGAAGATGCCATATTTCAGGTTTTTGAGAGTAAGAAATCAGCATATTAATCTGAAATGTGAACATTTTAAAACAATACAATATGCTTACATTAATAACCAGTAATTGTCATGCTGTCCCCAGTAATTGTCATATGAAGCTTTAATGGATTCCAATTACTGATAAAATTTATATTTTCAAATAAAAACAAATGATAAACAAAATTAGTCTAATTTTAAAAGTACTTCCAAAATAAATGGTTTAATCTCAAATTCCTTGCGAATTCCTTGTAATTGGAATAGGTGCCAAATTACTCGGAACTAGCAAAATTGAAGCACCGTTAATTGGCAACTACCATTAATTCAGAAATCCAAATATTTGTGTCGAAAATACTTTTACACAATTAAAGTAACCCTTTTTAACTAAACAAAACTGTTGTCAATTAAAATTTAAAATATATTATAAATCAGATAATAATGAATTGAAAAGCATGCCTTCCTTAAGCCAAAGAACAAGAATTTGCAACAAAATGGCTAATTTGATACAAGCCAGATTTGTTTCTCTTTCCTAGGCTCTATTATCATCTTGTAAAACAAATCAAAGTTATAATCTTTAACGTAAATGAGCATATAACTGATATATGGTCTTGAATTTTTAAAAGACTGGATATAAATCTTTTTTTAGGACATGTTTGTAAAATGTGCCAATCACTGGTGCATGCCAATTACTGGGGGTGTTACCCTATCTTTGAATTGAAATTTGAATGAAATTCAGGGTCCTGAAAAATCGAAGAATGTGTAAAACAGGATTACAAATATCTTGGCTACTAATTACCCGATTGGCTTCAATTTTGATGCAAAGTTTGTGTTATTTTATTGAATTTTACGTCCATCCCTTATAATAAAATGTTTCGAAATTTTTTATATACCTTTCATCAGAACGAATTTTTCGAAAGTCCGAAAAAATTAGTTCCGGATAAGCGAGGTTACTTATATTAAATAAGCTTTGTCCCATTCTTACGTACTAAGTACCTACAAAATTTTAAGTCTCTATCTCAATTTGTTCCGGAGATAGAATGTCTACAAACACACGGACACACGGACAGACAGACATATGGCAATATTTTTTTTCTAAAAATATGTTTTTCGGAATTTCCAATGCCTGAAACATGTAAATCCGTCTATTATTTTTTCTATATTCAAAACAGTTGCAATATTTACCCTATACAACGTTTGATGGGTAAGTAAAATAAATTATCTTAGGATGAATATCACAAAATGCCGGATTGTTATCATCTGAGATACTGAAAGAATCCATTGAAACCAATCCAAAATTTCAAGGGGTAAATTTATTTTCTATCAGAGAGTAAAGGATTTTCCTGTAAAGTTGCTTAATTTTTATGAACTTAGATAATACAAGGGGTGATCAAATGAAAAGGCACGAAACGACACAGTGGGTACAAATGTAGACTTTATTCAAAATATTCACCATAGGTCTGAGTACAACGATCCCAGTACGTCGTTCGAGTTGAAGCGCTTCCCTTTCAGGTGTTTCTTCAGTGGACCAAACACATGAAAATCGTAGGGCGACATGTCCGGACTGTAGGGCGGATGGTCCAACGTCTCTCACTTGAATTTGGCCAGTTCCATATCCCATCCAGCACGAAAACGGGCACTCCGTTTTCTGAAAGCCTTGTCAAAGAGACATTTCTCCCCGTAAACTCTCACTATCCTGCGATGAATAGCTGCCGGTTTCTCACCTACCGCTGTCATAAATCGGATAACATCTCGCTGCTCCTCAGTCGTCGAATTTTGCAACGCGAACGCCATCTTGTCATCATACGGACTGCCCCATCATTTGCACGCCGCTTTTGATAAGAGCCTCTGCTCTCTACTGCACATATGGACACACGCGCATGCTCCGATCCCAGTCAGAGACTCCAATCGCATCTCGAGATGTCTCGCTACGTTCTCCCATGGCGAAATATGCAAATATTTAACTGTTGTGTTTTTACGTCGTTTCGTACCTTTTCATTTGATCACCCCCTGTAAATTAATTTTTATGTAATTACATGTCATTTCTCTGTATATGTATGTCAGGATGATGACAATTTCCTTCTAAAGTCATTTTTTACATTCTTGTATTTTATTTCTTTGGTCTAACATTTTAATTGTGTTTAAAGAAACATGTTTTCAATATAGCAGATCAAATTTCGATGTAATGTTCAGTTTTATTTGTTAATTTATCGAAACCAGGAAAATGACATAAAAGTCCACTCAATTTTTACGAAGACATTAATCACATTGTTTTCAAAGAAATATCAAAAATATCTTGCTGGTATCTATGATTTTTCTACTTCTGATTTAAGCAACCTCAAAAAGAAGAAGAATTACAGTCATATTTATACAGGGTGAGTCATAAGCATCGAAATAATGGACTATCTCTTTAAATATTACCCCTAGACCCCACACTTCCAATTGCAAAAATTCATTAAAAAAGGTGTCAAATATGATGGCATCTGTTGCAATTCCATGGGGGGGGGTCTATTTGAAAAAATACGAAATTTAAATTTTTATGCAGCCCCCGTAGGGTAAAAATTCCAATTAGAAAATCTTTCCTCATTCGAACCTGAATTAAACACAAAAAATTGCATCTTCATATCTGCAAAACTCGCGATGATATGGCCGTTTAAGTAATTTGTCAGGTTTTAAGGAGTTAGACACAAATTGGAATGCGTGCAATTCAATAAAAATATTAATCAAAGAGTTCTAGGAAACATGCAAAAATATATTTATTGGGTTAGAATTTTGATATTTTTTCTTTTTTGTGATTTTTAACCATATAATTTGCAAACAAAATCACATACTAAAATTTTCGATAAAGTAAAAAAAAAAGTTTATTTCATTACTCATTTTTTAAGAACAGTAATGTAAAATCGTTATAACTGGAAACATTATCCATCAAATTTCATTTTTTTCATTTAATTAAATTGAAAAATGTAATCTCAGTTTTGTTTCAGCATTTTTTAAAATATTAAATTTAAAAATATCAGCAATATTTATTTTAAAAATTATGTAATTCATTTTTTCAAAAATCGTATTTCAAAAGTAAAATATTTTATCAAATTTCCCTAAACAAAATTATTGTAATAAATAAATAAATTAATTAAAATAGAAGATAAATTGCAAGTTTGCACCTTATTTCTTGAACAATTCTTGAATTAATAATTTAAAAACGAAAAATAATGAAATAAACACTATGCAGAAAAACGCATTTAAACTTTTAAACAAAGATTGTCTTCTAATAAAAAGTTTAAGTTTTTTTAAAAAATTGTATGTGAAAAAAATAACTTCTTTCTTTAGATTAAACTCCGGATTCAGTTTAACTTTTGCTGTTTTCACTACTTTTATGTAGGGGCGAGTGGGGTAAAGTAGGACAGTTGGTTTTTCTGTTTATGTATCTTTTTAAACGTTTTATCAATCACACACAAGATGAAACCAAGGCCCCCTTATCATAATATCAAGGCCTCGCATTCAGGAGAAAATCTATTATTAAAATTGTCCCTATAATTGCCAACTTATTATATGACTTTGTCTCGTATGTAGCGCCACCTGGTGCATACTACTGCTAATAATTCCTTAGGAAATAATGGAAAACATTTCAGTTTCTAACATTAGATGGCGCTACCAACGTGAAAATCATGTAGTTCAGCGCCCCCTGTACTGCGATCAAAGGAAACTTGGTGAATGACAAGCCTTTATATTATGATAAGTTAGCCTTGGATGAAACAATGGTAGCCCCACTTCAGTTGAAAAAAAAAATGTTTTATCTGTATAATCTTGCAAATGTATAAAGAAAAATATTATTTCAAGAATTAAAAGTAAATTTACTTCATAAATTTTTTATGCTTTCTGTATATTATGACTTGTTTATGCGTTTATATAATAGTTTCCTTATTTATGGAACATAATACTGTCCACTATCAATTATTTAAACTAAGAATAAAAATAGTATTTCTATTATTAATATATATTATTAATAGTATTTATAGTAGAAGTTTAACACAAAAATGGAAGTGGGGAGGAATGGAGCATGTCCAATTCCCCCCCCCCTTTTTTTAAATGAATATAACTTGCTAACATACAAACTTTTTTACAGGATAGTATGTTAGTTATAACATTGATAATATATTCATTTACTTCAAAATGCAAATAAATAGAATCGATGATTTTTTAATGTCATCTATGACTGACAATCCTGAATTTTCATTCCAGTCATGAAAATACTGGAATTTTATATTGTAGCACATACATTATCAACCTACAATCTTTTTTTTTCATTATATATCTAGCCGACAATAGACTATTTGTGTTTTATAGCTTTGTTTTATTGCTGTTCCATACCTCCCTGTTAGTGGGGAGGTATGGGATACATTTTAAAACTTACAATTTCTTTAATTATAAAATGACTTTTGCATGTTATTTTTCTATATTGTTCACGTAGATTTAAAAGTGTTTCACCTTGCACTCTATAAATTGAGATTTCTGTTTTTGCGTCAAACAAATTTGATTTTCTTACTTTTGTAAAAATTGTCCCACACCACCCAACTCTCCCGTACTATCTAAACGTCCGTCAATTATTTTAAACAACGCTTTTTCTAACATGCCGATTGGGAGTTTTTCGATAACTTAAACCCTCACAATTTCAGGTTTTTACCGTCCCGACGAGGCCGTTAATTTTTTTTTTTTTTTTTTTGGGGGGGGGGGGGGGGACCGGATCAGACCAGGCCGGGACCTTACTTTTTTTGAAGACTTTGCCAGAATTTACATGTTTTTTCATTTCGGACGGGGACTGTCTTCCTTCTTCCTAAGTCTGCACGGGTCTAAATTTTCAGTTTCGGTCTCAAAACAACAAATATTAAAATCATCGTTTTTCGCTGATCTAATCTTTGCAAACATAAGTAAAATTTCCCCAGCCCAAATCTTTTTTTGAAAAAGTGCATATATTTTTAAATAGTCATCATTTTACAATAAAAACTTTAAAATTCATAAGGATAATACATTTAAAGGAAAAATAAAAATAAAATGCAGTAAGATCAGTGAAAACGAATCTGCCTTATGACGCAATCCTGTCTTATACGGAAAAGATCCATGCAAAGTGAATATGGTAATACCTGAGAAAAAAAAATAGATTGCATTTATACCTCTTAAGAAAGGAATTTGTCTAAAGAGCACTTTTATCTTTCCCATGAGATTCCATCTTAAATGATTTTACAGTATAGCAAATGATATTAAAGGAAAAGTGAAACATTTGCGTATAAATGGAGATTCATTAATAAAACAAATATAGCACTGCTTTTTGCACTTCTTTAAAAGTAAAAATTATAAACATGAAAAAAAAGCTATAATAAGTATTTTTAGTCAGAACTCGTATAGATGAAACAATTTTTACTCATATCCATGTAAAAATCTATGTAGAAACTCGTTGAGACAGGGCCGAGCGATGATTTAAATTTTTTTAGACCAGGCCGAACTTTTTCTTATCTGTCAATTTGGGTCCAGACCTAGACATTGCAACCCGTCCAGACTTCTAGTACACACTAACAGGATATTTTCAAAGCAAGTTTATCATTAAATCTGTACGCTGCTTTTGTGTGTCCAAATGAGAGACACTGTCTTAAATCGACATTTAAAAACGGATAATAGGTGGATTATCCCTTTATTGCCTTCAAAATGAGTAAAAAACTCTTTATTTAGAGACATGGTTAACTGGTGTAAGTCACAAATTTTGGATTTTAACATCTCTGTGAGATTTATCGATGAATTTCGAGATGAATTTTTTTGTTGTTGTTGTTCAATTCAGGAATGGATAAGGAATAATTTTCTAATTGAAAACTTAGCCCACCAGTTGCCATATAAAAATTTAATTTTCATACTTTTTCAAGTAGACGCCCATGGAGTTGCAACTTATGCCATCATATATGGCACTTTTTTTAATGAATTTTTGCAATTGGAAGTATGGGGCTAAAGGCAATATTTAAGGAGATAGCCTATTGTTTCGATACTTATGAATCACCCTGTAGATAAAGGAGTAAAATGATCATGCCAGAAAAATAAAATCCATTTCAGAAAAAATCATATTTTATTATAGAAAATTGTTTGTAAAATCTAGATTTTTTTTTATTATTCACATATATTTGTTTAGTAAGATATAAATTTTAATAAAAATTAGAAAAATGTTGAAAAAGATATTTATGCAGTATAAAAGAATGTCATTTATTCTGCACACATCAAAGTGTGATATGTCAGGAAACTGACAGTCTAAAATTCTAAGTCTCTTAAGTATTTATTTATGTTATTAGAAATGTAATATCTCTTGAAAATACTTCTCTGGATATTTTTTATTAGAATGCATCAAAAATTGCATTATATAACATTTAATAGAAGTTTTATTGTACACTGTGCATTTTCTGTAATTTTTTTATGTTCACCCCTTATGCTATTTATTTTTAACCCTTTCACTGTCCAAGGGTTTTCATGTATTTTTATAAGAATGCTTCTGAATTGCAAGATATTTATATTAATTAATCACAGTTTGATGCTATAATATCTTTAATATGACTTCTTTCTATGTATGATTCAAAATAATATTCCGTTTAAAATATTTTTGTCTGCAGACATTTAAATATGATTTCTAGAAACGGAAAAAGCCGGGACAAACGGTTAAAGGGTTTTAATCTAATCTCTTTACAAATCATTGTATCGATGGCATACTTCACTATACGCGGTATCAGACCGATGAAAGGAAGTTTCCTTTTGAAGGATTTTATTAATGTTTTGCTTAATTTTTATTCAAAAGAATTCAATCTATATTTAGATAAAGATTAAATTATACATTTTTTTTCATATTTCTTTGATATCTAATTTAATATTTTATAAAATTTTGTTTCATTCAGTTATTTTTTATTACTAATGGAAATTACTTAGCTTCTATGCAAGATAATTTTATAACAAAAAAGAACGTTATTTTTACTTTATTTTATCTTGCAAATTGTAAAAATCCTGTGATAATTGACAAAATCGAAACTTATATTCATCATCTCAGTTTTTCAAGCTTTTTACAAAAGTTTCAGTTGTACGGCTTTCTCTTAATATCCTTAAATTTTCCTGTCTGCTGAAGGGGGAACTACTTTCGGTACTTTACTGTATTCGCAAATACAATTTTTTCATTTGTAAATTATTTTGAATTGAATTGTATATAATTAAGCATATTTGAAAATAAAAACGCATCATGTGTAATGTGTATATTTTTTGTACTCTTTAAACATGCGTACATATAATAATTTTACATTTCTTACGTTTTCTTCCTGAAGATCAAATTCATGAAAATCATTAAAAATGCTAAATTTATAAATTTATATATTACTAAATATGTTCATATTTGTGGTGGTACAAATTTATTTTTGTTAAAATCATTCTCGGAGGAAAGAGATAAACTTAATTCACTAATTATTTTATTGAGTTTACAGAAAATTTACACATAATATATATATATATTTGTTTCATAAGCCACAAATTTAAATAATGAATTTAAATGCACGTCATCGTCCATAAATTCAATATTTAATAAAAATATTTGAAAAAATAAATGCACTTTGTTCCATCAATATATGCACTCTGATCGCAAATGATATCCTTAAAACTGATGTCTTTTTATTTCCAATACTTAAATTATGCAGAGGAGTTTCGAAAAATAATTTCATGTTTCATTTATTTCGCTTGGTAATTGATATACAGGGTGAGTCATAAATATCGAAACAATAGGCTATCTCCTTAAATATTGCCATTAGACCCATACTTCCAATTGCAAAAATTCATAAAAAAAGATGAATTTTTCGATAAGATAAGTTGCAACTCCATGGGGAGTCTGTTTTAAAAAATACGAAAATTAAATTTTTATACGGCCCCCAGAGGATAAAACTTCCAATTAGAAAAAATTTCTTTATCCCTTCCTGAATTGAATAAAAAAAAATTTCATCTCGATATCTGCAAATCCCCAAAAGATATAAATATCCAAAATTTTCCAAAATTCCTTACTTACACCACTTAAGTATGCCTCTCAGCGCAGCAAAATCAGTTAATTTGAAGTACAATTAAGGGATCGACTATAAATTTACGTATTGTTAAATGTCGATCCAAGACAACACTTAAACTTTTAGATATAAAATAAAAGCGTATAGGTTTTTTCTTTAAACTGCGATGAAATATGCTAGATGTCTGCAATATTTCGACCTTACCGCCAACTTCGTAACTGGCACGACTTATTTAACGGACCGTCTTATTAAACACTTATTAAAAGTGTTATCAAATTAAGTTATATTAATTAAACTCTCATTAAAAGTGTCTTAAAAACTTATTGGCGCAGGCAATAAGTTTAGTAAATATAGTAATAGCGAAAATGACTCTTCTATTAGCGGAATCAATGGAAATATATTTTTATAAATTACATAGAAATATTTTCAAAAATCTACTTTATACTACAGTTAAACCGCTATAACGGATACTCCCGAATAGCAGACACCTCTGTTTAACGGAATATTTTCCAATCCCAATTCTCAAAACCTAAATATGTGTATATTTAACCTCTGAATAACAAACATTCCAAATAGTGGACACTATTTAAGGCGATAAAGGATGAAAAAGCATTTTTTAAGGAGAAAAAAAAATGAAAAAAGTATAAAGGCCTCTAAATTTATCAGGGAATTTTGTGATAAATGAGCTATGGAAAATCCCCCCTCTACGTTCCGAGTTGAATTGAAGGGGTTGCCAAGGAGGGGCATCTTCCAGAGCATTGAAATATCCCCTCGGAAAATTGAGATTTTATGCTTTTAACAGCCAAAAAGTGCAATCCCCCTCCCCGACCGTAACTCTATAATGTCCAATAATGTTATAAAGAAGAGTTTCTTGAGGGATTTTGGTAGTTGCATATATTTTGTTAGAAGGTTTAGAAGAGGTATGATCACGTATATTAGTAGCTGTTATTCCATTGGAATACATAGAAGAGGCATGATCAGTATAGAATCAGTCCAGGTTCGGATGCTCGAAAAAAAACCCCACGATGATTGCAAAGTTACACTTTATTTTAACATCTATTACGAAGGGGGGGCACACTTACAGCTCTCGGAGAAAATCTCCGAACGCAGAATAGCAGGTTAACAAGACGAGCGCAGAGAGTCAAGTGCCTCGTACATAGCAACAAATTGCCACTTTTGGCATGATAGAAAATCGCCAACATACAAACGTTCGCCCATGCACAATGGATAGTATACGCCAAATACAGTTAAAATGCAGCCAGCAAGATAAGAATTCAATTTAGTTTCCCAGCTGGGATGGGAAATGAAAAGGTTGCCAAACAATAAAATGTTACACGTGTTGTTTTGTCTAATAAAGAAGCACACCGAAGGGACATGAGATTTTACTGCGCAGATGTTAAATTCTTTATAGGGTTTTGTCGAGAAAGGAAAAGAAGCGTAAGCATAAATTTTAACTGCGAAACAGAGATGATGTCCATATAAGGTAATGCAGAATTGCTTCGATCGGAAATAGCAGACATCTGGAAATGTTTTAAACGGTTGAATGATATGTAAGTGTATTTCTCACAGACAAAGTTAAGCAGCTGCCGATTTTTCGGTTAGAGAAAAACTATGCGAGGGAAAAAAAATGGAAAGACAATGAATGAAGGACACTTAAAACTGATTTTGAATTGAAAAGAGACGGGGGGAAGGAATAATTTAAGAAAATAACCAATATATAACGAAATAATCGTTAGTTTCTATACTGGAGATCTGTATTTTAAAGTATTGCGACCAGGTTCTTTTCAAAAAAATGCATTCGCTAGAGTTGTAGGCTGTGATCAATAAAATAAATGCCTTTTGAGAACATTGTTTATTTAAAGTAGAGTTATAAAATTAAATCATTCCTTACTGAAATAATTAGGGATGGTGCCTGTAAGGGAGATTGGTGGTTGCAGATATTAGTTAAGGCATTTAGAAGAACGAAATGATCATGTATCCAGGTTCAGATGTACAAAAAAAACCCCACGATGATTGCAAAGTTACACTTTATTTTAACATCTATTACGAAGGGGGGGCACACTTACAGCTCTCGGAGAAAATCTCCGAACGCAGAATAGCAGGTTAACAAGACGAGCGCAGAGAGTCAAGTGCCTCGTACATAGCAACAAATTGCCACTTTTGGCATGATAGAAAATCGCCAACATACAAACGTTCGCCCATGCACAATGGATAGTATACGCCAAATACAGTTAAAATGCAGCCAGCAAGATAAGAATTCAATTTAGTTTCCCAGCTGGGATGGGAAATGAAAAGGTTGCCAAACAATAAAATGTTACACGTGTTGTTTTGTCTAATAAAGAAGCACACCGAAGGGACATGAGATTTTACTGCGCAGATGTTAAATTCTTTATAGGGTTTTGTCGAGAAAGGAAAAGAAGCGTAAGCATAAATTTTAACTGCGAAACAGAGATGATGTCCATATAAGGTAATGCAGAATTGCTTCGATCGGAAATAGCAGACATCTGGAAATGTTTTAAACGGTTGAATGATATGTAAGTGTATTTCTCACAGACAAAGTTAAGCAGCTGCCGATTTTTCGGTTAGAGAAAAACTATGCGAGGGAAAAAAAATGGAAAGTGAATGAAGGACACTTAAAACTGATTTTGAATTGAAAAGAGACGGGGGGAAGGAATAATTTAAGAAAATAACCAATATATAACGAAATAATCGTTATAAATGTCACTTTGAAAAATAAATTACATGTAATCGCAAGCAAAAGTTAACTTTTGTCACAGGGTTTTTTCACAAGCATGTAATGAACAGTGGGTAAAGGTGTGTACAGTTTTATTTAGCCCCATTGCTTAAAAATAATTTTAATTTCTGATTAATCATATAAAAGAGGTTTTAGGACACATAAAAGTCAATTAATGAAATGTTAAACGTTTCTTAGCACTTTTTGAATATCTTTGATTTTCCCAATAGCGGACACCTCCGAATAGCGGGCAATTTCTGCGTTCCTGAGGTATCCGTTATTTAGAGGTTTTACTGTATTCAGTTTCAAAATTTATGAAGGTTTTAAACCTATTTTTGCTTTTTTCTATCTTTACAAGAAGAAAGTATTGGATTCATGAAAATTTTGAATTCCGGTTTTCGATGGATTCACGCATTTTAGGGCTCAGAGATACCGAAAAACATGTTTTTATGAAATGTCTGTATGTGAGTCACAGCACAATGAAAAAATTTGAAATCGACGTGATAAAAAAATAAAGTTTAAATCAACTGACGCATTTAAACAGTAATTAAAGAAGGTGAAAATGGCAAAACTTAAACAAAATCAGAAATCGAAACTATACAGCATTTAAACGTTAGGAGCCCATCTTTGCCCATCTTAAAACTAAATGCACTTTGCTGCATCAAATGTTGTTATTTCAGTATTTCTCATTTTTAAACTGACATACGTCAATAACCGTCGGTTACGGTAACTTTTCAGCTCAGAAAATTTACTTTTAAAAATATGATTGTTTACAAAAATTACTTTTTTTTTAATATTGCTATTTTAAATACTTTTATTTTTTTTAAATAAATATTATTTAAAATGCTGAATTAAAATTGAAAATTAGACATTTTCGTTTAATCAAAAGAAAAAAATTCAACGCGACAAATAATATTTTGATTTATAACAATTTTAATTTACTCAAATTTAAAAAATATATATTAAGAAGTCTTATGATGTGATAATGCTTACAAATTATATAGTTAACCATCACAAAACATTCAAAATTCCAACTTTATAAATAAATAAATAAAATAAATGTTTTCTGGACCCATTACAGCAACACTGTTTCTTCAATTACACACATTTCAATTTGTGTCTGATCCCTTGAAACCTCACGATTTATTAAAATTGTCATAACTCTCTGAGTTTTGAAGCTATCAAGATGAATTTTTTTTTGTTCAGTTCAGGAATGAATAAGGAAAAATTTTCTAATTGGATGTTTTATCCTCTGGGGGCCGTATAAAAATTTAATTTTCGTATTTTTTAAAATAGACCCCCATGGAGTTGCAATTTATCTTATCGAAAAATTCACCTTTTTTTGTGAAACTTTGCAATTGGAAGTATGGGTCTAGGGGCAATATTTAAGGAGATAGCCTATTGTTTCGATATTTATGACTCACCCTGTATTTAATGTCTCTTGATATTTTTTTGCTTAGCTAGATATCTTACTTTTGCATGAATGGGAAAATTATAAGCTAATTACTTTTTCCATGCATTGATTCGTTTCTTATGAAAATTCATTGTAAATATTTTAGTTTTATTATTTTTTTAAGGAATATGTGTCTTAGAAAATTAATTGTCGTATATTTTTTTTTTGTCAATAAGTTTAAAACTATGGTATAATTATTTAGATGAAGGCAAAATGTACTAAGTATAAAAAAAAATTTCCTATAAGGAAAACATTTCTTGAGATTTATTAATTAATAAATGTATGTACTCTTTTCCTTGATTTTAATATGTTAAAACACATATTTTAAATACTTACACAATGAAGACTTTTACGAAGCTTATAAATAATTGAAATCCCTTCAGTTTATATTTTTCCCAATATGTATATTTCTACGTTTTAGCACTCTTTTATTTAATTCAATTCGGTTTGAATGTATGTGGGTGGTTCAAAAATTATTGCCCCTAGAGTAAATAATTTGTACTCCGATGTATGTTGTGGAATATCAAAGCCCAATGTCTTAGATGCCTATATGACCAATTTCAGAACCGTCACATTTGGAGGGCGGAGTGAAGTTTTCAAGACCTATATTTGAGGAATTTTTTAAAAGAAGGTGAGAGGAAAATGTTTTTTTAAAAGCTTATGGGGCCAGATTTGTGACAGGGGATGATACATGGTTACATCATTATGATCCTGAGTTCAAACGATATCAGCCACGTCTCATGTACTATCGCAAATCTAGTCCTATTAACTCCAAATCAGCCTTCCACTTCCACCCCTTCTCCTTCACTTCTTTCTTCAAAAATATTTTAATACGACAGCTACGGCTTTGAAATTGAGCATGTATACATCTAAGGCATTACGCTCTTATATTCTCCATGAGTCATCACAGTACAAATATTTTACACACACTAGGGACAATAATTATTGAACCACCCACGTATAGGGATGGAATTTTGTATGTATTGCATATATTTTTAAAGTATGGGTAAAAATGGGGAATCAATATATTCACAATTATACAGGTCATTTAATATTAAAAAGAAAAATCGATTTTCTGACAAGTTTTAAAGTAAATAGTCCACTTAAGTATTGTTGAGAATGTGGGTAGACTGAATTGTTTTTATGAAATACTTGCCATAATTATTTTTCGCTGTTCGAAAGTTTTATAAAACATGGCATTTATGGCCTATAATATATTATTTTGTTTTTAAATGTGTTTTATCTAACTAAATTTCTTTGATTTTGTTTAACATGAAAATTTTGTTCAGTTCAATTTTTGAATAATTTGAAATTTTCACTTATTTACTTGAAATTGCGGTTAAAAGATACTGTACCATAAAAAGACAGCTTCAAAAATATTTTAGCAAATGTGTTCTCGAAAAATTCTTGGTAGATACTATGAAGAAAATAAGAAAGTTATATTAATATATATATATATATATATATTTACATTTTTCTGATGACACTTTCAAAAATGAAATTTTTATTTTTAATAGTAATGCAAGTAAAATCTTAAAAATAATACATTAAAAAAAGACACTTTTCGCTAATTTAAGTTTGCACTCTGGTAATAAATGTAAAAGTTACAAGAATGTTTTGTATCCCAAAGTTGTTTTGTATCCCAGTACATCATCAGTATGTAATTCATCCCAGTAATATTATCTTGTTTAGGTAAACCCAGGCGGTAAATTATACATTGTAGATAGATTTAATTGTGCTGAAAGCTTTTACAATCTGTTCTCGAACGCAATAATGTAGTGATCATATTTCTGATGTAATTCAACGCTTTGGAACATATACTCTTTAATCTTAATTATTGCAGCCTTAGAAGCTCGGGGTTTTAGTAAGATAAGGAATGAGATAACTTTAGATCGATCGTTTATTATTTAGTACTGTATATCCTATCTAGGTTCTCATGTGTAGTTCATAGAAAATTTAAATCTGTATGTTTGCTATTGTAAATATTCAAACGTGATCGGCATTGTTTATTCGCAAACATACTTTAGATATTATGCATTAAAAAATCAGGTTAAAATAATATTTTGTGATATAAATAGAATCAAATAAAGATATGAAACTATAACGGTAATTTAAGTCGTTATTAAACACAACTGAAAAATAATTTCTTTATGCATCTGTTAAGGAATGTTCACTGGAGATTATTTCAATTATATTTATAAATATTGGGATATATTTGGAGGAAGACACCATAAAATGCGATTTATTGAACTACGCAAGCTTACTGAGTAAAGCTCTTATTCGTCCTCCCACAACCATCGAAATATTCATGGCCAAAGGGCACGAGATCTGACGTCATCACTAATCGACCGACTTATTAGTAGGGTTGAAATTCAGACCATAATATTTTGAATTGCAATTTGTGTGTGTGCGTGTGTGTGTGATATCTATCATTTTATAAAACAATAATAACTATTTAAACTTACTGGTGAGAATTTGGAATTCCCCTCCCCCCCCCAAAAAAAAAAACAGCCAGATGCGGCAATGTTGTGGCATTCAACATCTGGCTGAAGTTTTATTTAAGCAAATATTGTCTTCACTATCGAGTTAAATAAAAGATAATTTCGATTTTTATTTGAAAACAATGTAAATGAAAATTTTTAATACTCTATCCCCATAATATTTCGCTATTCTTATGATTTCGCTATTCATTATTTTATATAATTAGGGTAGATTTAACCAATATTTCACCTTTCTTTATTGTAAAAAAATTATAAATATTGATCTTCTGTTATGATCTCCTATTTGTGAGACAACAATTTGTTATTTAATCAAGAACTTAACTTCTTTCAATAAGTCCTTTGACATTATATGATTTTTTAATTCCCATAAATTGCAAAAGACCACAATGAAGATTGGGGATACTTGATGCATTTTTAAATGATACCACCTACTTTGTTAGCATCTTCTGTTTTGTGTCTTATTCACATTGCAGTGTATAAATAGTTTACCATTGTTTTTTTTTATCTTCTAGCAGCTTCAAAATTTTGAAATTACACAAAAGGATATAAAAAAATATTTCTCATATACCTTTAAACTGGATAAGCATTTTCCGTTTTGGGGATATTTGATTCAATATCAAAAAAGCTTGATTCACTAAATCAAACAAATTCTCACCAGAAATTTTATTGAATGAAAAATATTTATGTATGCTTTATGTATTCATATCATTTTTACCCTTGGAAGAGATTATGCTATATTTTTAGCACAAGCTATATGTTATGAATAAAATATAGCTATGCGGATATTTATATTCCTACATTCTAAATATTTTTTTGTGAATAACTAATTTTTAAATTAAAACTCAATTATTAAAACATGTGAAATTACCTACTTGAAAAATGGGATATTTTACTCCGTTCCATACAATCAAAAATGCATTGAATCAACAACATATTCAAATTTTTTAAACAAATTTAACAGCTTACGACTTGCAAATTTTAAATTATCTTTAATTTCATTAGTATATTTATTTGTATTTCTTTTTTTTTCTTTCCCTTTTTCACTTAGTTTACTTTTTAGAGGGGAAGTAATGCAGTATGAAAATTCCACTTGTATCATCACATATAAAAAAATAAATCAACAAGCAAATAATTATAAATATACTTTAACCTACCATTAAAAATGTATAACGTAAAAGTAAACTTGTCGTACTGTCTAATATCTTTAGTTTCCTTTCAACATGGTACAATTTTTATGATTTTATTGCCTTTGTATTTAATATTTTTTAGTGTTTATTTTATATGATTTTCATATATCTCTTAATATTAAATTTAAACAATTTATTTAGTTAGAACTGGAAATATTAGTTCTTTTTTATTTTTCCAAATACACACACTTACAAAATGTACGTAATGTTTGAACCTGTAACTTTTGAAAACACAATACCCCACAGAAACACGGAAGAAAAACTAACTCCAATATATATAAATATATATATATATACAATATGTATATTACATAAAGATTTTAAGAAATAAAATTTTAAAATCAAATGAATATATAAATATTGATAAATCGTTGCTACTTGATATCACAAGAAAAAACTTCTTGAAAACTCAATTTTCTGAAATCTTAAAAGATATAGATACAGAATATAGATCAAAAAATGTTTCAAGAAAAAAAACTCCGCTAACGGCGGAAAAAAAGGGATTTTTTTTTTTTTTACATTTATTTTTGTAAAATGCTTCAGGATATTATTTCAAAGATATTTTTTTAAAAGTTAAAATGTCGAAGAATAACACATATGAAACAAATCTGTTTAATCAATACAGACTTATAAAGAACATAAAAAAGGGGTAGGGGGACTTTTATAGTACATTCGGTCAATAAAATGGATTTTTATATTACTTTAGAAAATAATATTTTTATGCTAAAGGTACCATTACTTTGGGAATCGTATTTCCGTTCTGAGAATGAATGCAATTTTCAAATTACAGTATGTTTACTTACTATATATTTACTTACTTTAAATACTAATTTAAAAATTTCAAATTATATAATACCCAAGATTAACACTTTAATTGGGTTTCTTGGATGAAGAAAACCGAAAAAAAATGACTTACACAATTTAATTAATATATTTTATAAACTTTTAAATAAATTCATAGATGTAGTAAATGAGAGTATTTTTTAGTTACTTAAGAAAGTAAACAGAAGTCCAATTTTGAGGATGCTAAATTTAAATTCACACTGTAAAAAAAAATTGAAGAGGTTATTAAAAATTTTTTAGTAAATTTGTATTTCACAGAATTTTTTAGTAACCATTACAAGCATTTTTTTTTTTTTTTTTTTTTTTTTTTTTTGCAAGTGAAACAAACTTTTCTTTTGTAAACTGAACAAAAGTACTTTTTGTGTAACTAACTTAAAACTTTTTAGAATGAGCCACCAAGCAAATTTTAGTAATAGCTCCAAAATTATTTTTAGTTAATTAAAAATTATATTTAGACTTCTGGAGCGGAAGATTTTCGGCAAAACCGCAATAGATGGTAGCACCAAACATTGCTACCTGCTCTATTTTGACATGTTTCTAAAGGGGAGGGAAAGTCCAGAGATCATTTCCCATGGTAACTGCTATGACAGGATTTTTCCTTTATTTAACGAGTACTTACATTGCATATATTCAGTGACGTCCAGCATCGAACCCGGGTACTTTCCGCCTGGAGTTCGGTGCTATGACCACTAGGCTATCACTGCCACACCAAGTGAGTTTTAGTAATAGCTATTAAAATGTAAAACTATTAACTGAATTCGTTGCTAGCTTTTTTCTAGTAATTCTTACAGATTTCTTGTAACCGAGTAAGATTACTAAAAATTTTTTAGTAATTTCAAGGATCACTAAATTTTTTTTTACTAGATCGACCCTTTTCTTTTTACAGTGCAGACGACAAACTTCATTTTATATAAATCCTTTCGAAGAAAAACTCACGTATTTTTAAGATAGGTAATTAGTGGTGATATTATCTTAAAAACAGTATGAAGCTAGACCTAGATTCATAAAATTTTTGTAATCCGAACTAGATAAATTTTAATATAAAAATACCACAAGTGTTAAAAACATTCATGTGCAAGCTCATTGAAAGACTCACTGAAATCATTAGCACCATCCTCGAGACATAAAAAATGTACTTTCAGATTATCTATCAATAACATAAAGGACAAATGTATCCTTAGGCAGCACTGAAGTCATTTTGACGATAGCAACAGCAAACTATTAAATTTAACTTGCGTCAATTTTTCGTTGAATATTTTGAAATCTCTAATTACTGCACCTTTTCAACTTTTACAACCTTAAATATTAAAAAAAAAATGCTTTCAAATTCAATTTATTTGAAAGTTGTGTCACAAATTACCTTAATTTTATTGTTTTTAAATTAGTTTTCAATCACATTTTTTTTCAAATATGCTTCTATCGCTACCAGGTAATTACGAAAGGAAAACTCATTTGTATTGTTAAATAATTATAGATAGCTCAGCAATTATATCCAGTTTACATTCTATAATTAAATCAAAACATCACTTAATCAGGAAATAAAGGAATAAAATATAAATAAAACACAAATTTAAGGAATGTGATGTATTTTAACGCTCAAACCGCTAAAATGAACAGAATCAAAAGAGCGCTTATTTAGTGATTTCTTCGGTAAACACCTGAATATAAAAATGTCACCTTTAACAAATACCAAACTTTATTTGAACATTATAGCTATTTTTCATATGAATAAGATTTTTAATATTGTTAGGACACTTAAAAACTTAAAAGTGGCTTAAAAAGCCTTAAAACTTACGATTTGTAAAATTCTCTAATTCTAGTTTTCCCAATACCTTTTCCTCACGCAATTTTTACTATTTTAGCACTAGTATTTCAAAAGAAATTATTTTGCCTAGTTAAATAGCATGACGTAATAAAATAAGGCAAATATTATTGTTAAAAAAAAAGACTAGGGAAAAACTGGTAAAAAAGATTATGGATTATATGCATACTATTCGGCATACATTGCATAATCTTATATTTTCTACTGATGAAAAAATCTGTTAGTCTGTTTTAGAAAAAAAAAATAGTATTTTTCCTATTCTATAATTTTAGGTGATAAAAATTTGCAAATATTTTTGCTACTTTGTATCAAAAGATTAAAAAATAATCCTGTTTAAACATAATACTTCATTTACGACTCTTTAAAGCGTTTAAGTTACTTTAAAGCGTAAAATTTCTAAATGTGTTCCTCATGAATTTTCAAAGCTTGATTCTATCTAATCCATTATAGAAATGTCGTATTTGATTATTTCAAATACTTCCTAAAAGGTGACTTGTAAGCAAATTGCATTCAAAGATTAAATTTCCGTCTCATACTTTAGATAATTGCCTATAGAGGTGAGGTAATAAGAAGTGATAGGTCTTCACTTATGTAAGTAAAAATGAAAACCTGGACACCAAGATTTTATATTTCTCTGTACGTTACATATTTTAGCTCTATTATCTCAAAATAGATAACTTTGCCTAGTTAAATAGCATGATGTAATAAAATAAGCGAATATTATTATAAAAAAAAGAATAAGGTAAAAATTGGTAAAATAGACGAAGAATTTTATACATACTATTCGGCATACATCAAATAAGCTTATATTTTCTACTGATTAAAAATCTGCTAGTCTGCTTTAGAAAAAAAAAATGGTCTTCTTCCTATACTATAATTTTGGTGGATAAAAGTTTGCAAATAATTTTTGGACTTTATATCAAAATATTTCAAAAATAATCCTGTTCAAACGTAATATTTCATTTATGACTCTTTAAAGCGTTTAAGCTCAAAATTTTCAAAACGTGTTCCTCATGAATTTTCAAGGCTCGATTCTATCTAATCCATTATAAAAATGTCATATTTGATTATTTCAGATACTTACTTAAAGGAGACTTGTAAACAAATTGCATTCAAAGATTAAATTTCCGTCTCATACTTTAGATAATTGCCTTTAGAGATGAGGTAATAAGAACTGATATGTCTTCACTTATGTAGGTAAAAATGAAAACCTTGACACCGAGATTTTACATTTCTCTGTACCTTACTTGCGTGTATAAATTTTTATAGAATGCTTGAGCAGACCATCTTAAAAATTAAATAACGTTTCTGAATTCGTTACTAACTAACGACTTTTACACGTTTCTAATTAACGTTTTTTATTTTTTTTACATAAATCTACTTATAAATGGACCGAGCAATAATTTTGTATAAAATTAAAGTGAATGTATTTCAATTATATCGGTATAAAACAAGAAGTATGTTCAATGTGTATTATTGAAAACTCTTTTTATTAGTAGTTTCCGGTGATATAAGTTAAAGTAAAAATTTTTGGAGGCATTTTGGTAGAAGTAAGATTGTGAAATTACATAAATTCACATGCACTGTAGAAAAATATCTGTAAAGCTACTAAACTTTTTCAAGTAAACTGAGATTTCCAGAACTTTTCATGTAATGGGAACAGCAAAAATTTATATAACTGATTCTGTTACCGTTTACATAAAATGTTTTAGGAATCCGGATGTCCTAAAAGAAGTATAGTCACTTTACAGGTTTATTTTAAACAGTGTGTGATAACTAAAGATGCAAAAATCTAATTATTTTAATTATTGCCACAAATGATTTCTGTATAAGAAAATTTTATCAGAACATCTACATTTTATGTATATATAATTATTGTTTTCAGTATTTGTTTAAACACAGTGGTTATTAAAAAAAGCTACCATTTTATTGCAGGAAACTGCAACAACTGTATCGAAAACATAGTTAAATACAACTGCAACAACTGGTTTAACAAAAAGTATAGTCACTTTACAGGTTTATTTTAAACAGTGTGTGATAACTAAAGATGCAAAAATCTAATTATTTTAATTATTGCCACAAATGATTTCTGTATAAGAAAATTTTATCAGAACATCTACATTTTATGTATATATAATTATTGTTTTCAGTAATTGTTTAAACACAGTGGTTATTAAAAAAAGCTACCATTTTTATTGCAGGAAACTGCAACAACTGTATCGAAAACATAGTTAAATACAACTGCAACAACTGGTTTAACAAAGAGCTACGACAATTTTTTTAAATATGTCAGCAATTTAATACTTTTAGATTTTATCAAAGAAATCAAACTGCGGTAGCAATTTAGCATAGGGAATAGTATGGCTAAAACTCGTTATATCACACCTGGATACATTCAAATATAACCACAGGGATTAAAATTTTAAGGATAAGTATTTATAAAATGTTTTGCATATGTCGGCAAAACGTTAGTTTTGTGTACAGGTTACAAAAAATTTTTAGTCGGGATATTTCTTAAATTATTCTATTTTTCAGCATATTCAATACTTACTTATTTTAATAATATCTATCATTTATTAAGATAATAATTATCATTTAATTTCCAATTAATATAAAACGAGTATATTAAATAATGTCTTATTCCAAAGCTTAATTTAAAGTTTTACATTCAATCATTAATTTTAAAATATGTCATATTCTCAGTAAAGTTAACTTTTATGTCCGAATGCTTTCAAAAGCCACTTTCTTTCATTTCTTAATTTTCAATCTACAACACATCTTTCCCACCTTTTAATTTTCACCCTAAAAAATTTTTGATCTTAAAAATGGAACTCTTTTATTTCTAAGCACTCTGTCCCGATTGGATTTCTTAAATTTTAGATACGATAAATATCTGAATTTAAGAAATTCAAGTGCACTATTACGATCATGGTTTCGATTAACGGAAAAAGATGCCTGAATGCTAAAGGTATGTCTGAAATTAAGACTTTAGGTATTCAGACATTTCAGTACCAGAATTCCATACGATCGTATTCATATCGTAATGGCTGTGATAGAATTGTATCTCTATATTTGCCAGAGAATGTTGCATTAGACATTCAGATAATACAAGTATTTTAACACAGTCAAACTGATTGGTAAATTTATCATACGAAATAAATATTTCTAACTGGGCAAAAAATTGTCCAGGCCGAGAATCCAACCAAGAATTTTGGCTTACAAGGCCAATGCTTTATCGTATAAGCTAATTGGGCGACAACTGGCGGGCATTTCTCGCTCAGATAACCTTATTGGCCATAACGTCTGGTCTGTCATTTAGACGGTTCGACAGAAAAAACCGGACTCCAGGATTCCCAGCCTGGGCAATATTTTGCTCAGTTGGAAATATTTAATTCGTATGATAAATTTACCAATCAGTTTGATTGTGTTAAAATACTAGTACATTTACGTATCCATCGTTATATGGAGTTTTTTTACCTGCGGCTTATTCTGCCCAGCTGCCTAAAGGATAGACCAGATTTTATGACCAATAAGTTTATCTGAGTCAGAAATGCCCGCAGGTTGTCGCACAGTTAGATTAAACGGTAAAGCTTCGCCTTGTACGCTAGGTATATGAGTTCAATTTCTGATCTGGGAAATTTTTCGCTCAGTTGGAACTATTAAATTCATCAGATAATGTTTACTGAGATATGAAAAGTGTTTAAAATACTTTTCTATCAACTAAACAATGTTAGTTTTTCTCATTTTTATTGTAATAAAACTTTACACATTGAAGACATTGAAAGTATTTATTTTTGCGATTTTACATAACTGTCTATTCTACAAAAAAAAAAAAAAAAAAAAAAAAAAAAAAAAAAAAAAAAAAAAAAATTGCAGTACCAAAAATATTAAAATCTTAATAAATGCAATAATAACATTTAAATATCAAATTCTCTACAACTTAGTTTTAAATTAACACCTAATTTTTTTTTCGTTCAATTTGTAATTTTTTCAACGTTTCCTTATAGTTTTAATTTCCTTATAATTTAATTTTATGTTTCTATGTACTATAAAGCAATCAGATTACACGATACTGATATCATAAATCAATAATAGAACATAGAACATATAAAACATTTTGCGCGAGTAAATATCAAATAAAAAAAATCTTAAAATATAACTTAAATTAACATATAAGAAAATCATTAATTTCTATGACGAATAAAATTTAATGATATGGCAATATTTTTGCAGCAATCAGATTACAAATGCGCTTTTTCTTACGACATTATCATTAATTTTATTTTTCCGTGTTCCAGAAGTTAATTATCAAATTTGAAAATTGAAGCCTTTTGTTGAACATTAGGCACGTGCAGTCATGATTTGTCAATAAATTAATTTATCATACTTAATGAAAAGAGTCTGAAAGTTCGCTTAGTATCCATTAACTTCGCACGCTGATTAATAAAGAAATTGATTTTGCATATATTGCCCTATTTGTTAATAAACTCTTCTCAGCTTTAGAATGCCAGCATGATTTCAAAAGTTAAGTTGCTTCACTATAAATTGAAAGAGTGTTATTGGAAATTATTCAAATTATTCTATTTATTAATTAGAATTAAATATTTAAAACTTTTATTCCTAAAATTGCTAAAAATTTCCAGATACACCAAGAGTTATCTTTCTTGTGTTGTCATAAATATTAACATTATGATTTTTGAACAAGTTTTATATATTTATATTTACCTATGTGTCTAAAGTTGGAATTTTTAGCAAATTTTCTACACTCTTACTCATCTTCCATTGAATTAGAGAAATATATACAGAGATGTGTTACTTATAAAAATTGAAAATTTTAATATCCTTAAAATTAATAAATAAATTAAATGCTGAATTTAAGACATTTTCCCGTTTTCCAGTCGTAATTGATAAATTAGAAAAGTATTTTATGGTTAAATTTATTTGCCTTTACTAAGAATAATAAAGTAATCAAGATACAGGAGGTTGACATCATAAAAAAGTTATAGATCATATCATAAAATATTTTGCGCAAGTAAATATCAAATTTAAAAAATCCAAAAATATAACTTAAATAAGCATGTAAGAGAATCATTAATTTTTATCTCGAATAAAATTTAATGATACAGAACTACTTTTTCAGCAAACAGACTAGGAATACACTTTCTCCTGCGATATTATCATTAATTTTATTTTTCCCGCATTCCAGAAGTTAATTATCAAATTTGAAAATTGCAGCCTTTCGTTGAACGTTAGCACGTGAAGTCATGATTTGTCAATAAATTAATTTATCATACATAATGAAAAGTGTCTAAAAGTTTACTTAATATCCATTAACTTCGCACGCTGATTAGTAAGGAAATTCATTTTGCATATCTTGCACTATTTATTTATAAATTCTTCGCAGTTTTAGAATATCAACACGGTTTCAAAACCTGTTTTAGCTTTACAGTAAATTGAAATAGTGTTATTGGAGATTTTTCAAGTTATTGTATTTATTAATTTGTATTAAATATTAAAAATTTTAATAATAAAATTGCTAAAAATGTACGGTTATAGCAAAAGTTATATTATTTATGTTATCATAAATATGAACTTTATTATTTTTTGGGCAAGTTAAATTTATATATTTACGTAGATATCTAAAGTTGGAATTTTATAGCCAACTTTCTACATTCTTTCTCATATTATATACAATTATAGAAATATATACAGAGATGTGTTACTTATAAAAATAGAATATTTTAATATCCTTAAAATTAATTTATAAATTAAAATGCTAATTTTAAGACATTTTCCCGTTTTTCCAGCCGAAGTTCATAAATTAGAAATGCATTTTAGGGTTACATTTATTTGTCTTTACTAAGAGTAATAAAGTAATCAATTTACAGGAGGTTGACACAATAAAACAGTTATAGATCAAATTATAAAATATTTTGAGCAACTAAGTATCAAATTAAACAAAATCCAAAAATATAACTTCAATGAGAGAATCATTAAGATAATCCATGCAAGAGAATCCTTCATTTTTATCTCGAATAAAATTTAGTGATTCGCTCTGACAGTGTTATAAAACAATCAGGATAACACTATGCTGAGATCTTAAATCAATAATAGGACATAAAGAATATCATAAAATATTTTACGTGAACAAATATCAAATTCAAAAAATCCTAAAATATAAACTAAATAAGCATGTAAGGGAATCATTAATTTCTATCTCGAATAAAATTTAATGATACAGAACTACCTTTGCAGCAATTAGAGTAAGAATACACTTTCTCCTGCGATATTATCATTAATTTTATTTTTCCTGCGTTCCAGAAGTTAATAATCAAATTTGAAAATTGCAACCTTTCGTTGAACATTAGCATGTACACTCATGTTTTGTCAATAAATTAATTTATCATACTCAAGGAAAAGTGTCTGAAAGTTCGCTTAATATTCATTAACTTTGCACGCTGATTAGTAAAGAAATTAATTTTGCATATCTTACACAATTTGTTAATAAACTCCTCTCAGTTTTAGACTGCCAGCATGGTTTCCAACATAGTTGCTTTAGCTTCTAAGTAAATTGAAATCGCTCCAACCGTAAACTCAAAATATACTTTATTGTTACATTTATTTGTCATTATTCAAAAAAAAAAATAATGTGATCCGTATACACGCTGTTCACATCATAAGTCAGTTGTAGTACATGGAACATATCAAAACTATTTTGCGCGAGTAAATAATAAATGAAAAATCCTAAAATATAACTTAAATACGCATGTAATAGAACTATCAAAAGCCATGCTTTGTTTGAATTCGCGAAGCATTATTTCATAAGATAAATATTTGAAAGTAACAATATTTTTTGCATTATTTTGGCATTTTTACTAATCAAAAACGTTTTTTTTTTGTGTGTGTTTTGGCGCATTTTAATTCTATAAACATAAATTTAACCAAGATTTTGAATAGTGCAAGATTTTGCACTATTTGTTAATAAGCTCTTCAAAGTTTCAGAATATCAACATGGTTTCAAAAGCTTTTGTTTTAGCTTCACAGTAAATTGAAATAGTTGTTATTGGAGATTACTCAAGTTATCCTATTTATTAATTAGTATTAAATATTTAAAAAAAAATAATAATAAAATTAATTAGACCATAAAATGTGTGTCAGAACATTACAACTCTTTCTTATTTTTATTGCAATAAGATATTGAAAGTATTTATTTTTGCATTAACATGTACAAGAATCGGCGATTATACAGATAACTGTTTATTCTATATATATATATATAAATGCATTATCAAACATATTAAAATCTTAATAATTATAAAAAATATTTTAAATAACGAATTTTCTACACATTAGTTTTAATTTAATCAATTATTTTTTTATTTAATCTGTTTAATTTTTTAATTTTTGAAATGTTTCTTTTTCTGTTTTTATCATTTTTATCGTTTCTAAGGCAATGTGTAAAGCAATCCGATTACACGATACTGACATCATTAATCAGTTATAGTACATAGAACATATCATAAACTATTTTGCACAAATAAAAATCAGACAAAAAGCCTTAAAATGTAGCTTAAATACACATGTAAGTGAATCATTAATTTCTATCTCGAATAAAATTTAATGATACGGTATTACTTTTGCAGCAGTCAGAGTAAGTATAGACTTTCTCCTGCGATATTATCAATAATTTTATTTTTCTCGCGTTCCAAAATTATTAAATTTAAAAATTTCAGCATTTCGTTGAACATTAGCACGTGTAGTCATGATTTGTAGATTAATTAATTTATCATAATTGATGAAAAGTGTCTGAAAGTTCGCTTAATATGCATTAACTTCGCACGCTGATTAGTAAAGAAATTGATTTTGCATATCCTTGCACTATTTGTTAATAAATTCTTTTTAAATATCAACATGGTTTTAAAACATGTTTTAGCTTCACAGTAAATTGAAATAGTGTTATTGGAGATTATTCAAGTTATTGTACTTATTAATTTGTATTAAATATTAAAAATTTAAATAATAAAATTGCTAAAAATGTACGGTTATTCCAAAAGTTATCTTTCTTATGTTATCATAAATATGAACTTTATGATTTTTTAGCAAGTTAAGTTTATATATTTACCTAGATATATAAAGTTGGAATTTTAAGCCAATTTTTCACATTCTTTCACATAGTCTATAGAATAAGAGAAATATATACAGAGATGCATTACTTATAAAAATCGAATATTTTAATATACTTAAAATTAATTTATAAATTAAAATACTAATTTGAAGAATTTTTTCCCTTTCCAGCCGAAGTTGATAAATTAGAATTGCATTTTATGGTTACCTTTATTATTCATTACTAAGAGTAATAAAGTAATCAAGATACAGAGGTTGACACCATAAAACAGTTGTAGATCACATCATAAAAATTTTACGCAAGTAAATATCAAATTAAACAAAATCCTAAAATATAACTCAAATAAGCATGTAAGAGTATCATCAATTTTTATAACAGATAAAATTTAAGGATACAGACCTATTTTTTCAGCAATTAGAGTAAGAATACACTTTCTCCAGCGATATTATCATTAATCCAGCAATATTATCATTTTTCTCGCGTTCCAGAAGTGAATTATCAAATTTTAAAATTGAAACCTTTCGCTGAATGTCAGCTCGTGCAGTCATGATTTGTCAATAAATTAATTTATCATACATAATGAAAAGTGTCTGAAAGTTCGCTTAATATCCATTAACTTCGCACGCTGATTAGTCAAGAAATTGATTTTGCATATCTTGCACTTTGTTAATAAACTCTTCACAGTTTTAGAATATCAATACGGTTTCACAAGCTGTTGTTTTAGCTTTACAGTAAATTGAAATAGTGTTATTGGAGATTATTCAAATAATTGTATTTTTTAATTTGTATTAAATATTTCAAAATTTTAATAATAAAATTGCTTAAAATGTCCGGTTATACCAAAACTTATCCTTTTACTATATACGTGTTATCATAAATATGAATTTTTTAACAGGCTTTTTATTCTATCTAAAGTTAGACATTTTCTAGCCATTTTTTTGCATTCTTCCTCACATTATATAGAATTAGAGAAATATATACAGAAATGTGTTACTGCCAAAAATAGAATATTTTAATGGCCTTAAAATTTATTTATAAATTAAAATGTTAACTGAAAGACATTTTTCTGTTTTTCAGCCATAGTTGATGTACGCTAACTATTACATTAGCACTTGCAATCCTGATTTGTCAATAAATTAATTTAGCATACTTAATGAAAAGTGTCTGAAAGTTCGCTTAATATCCATTAACTTCGCACGCTGATTAGTAAAGAAATTGATTTTGCATATCTTGCACTTTGTTAATAAACTCTTCACAGTTTTGGAATATCAATACGGTTTCACAAGCTGTTGTTTTAGCTTTACAGTAAATTGAAATAGTGTTATTGGAGATTATTCAAGTAATTGTATTTTTTAATTTGTATTAAATATTTCAAAATTTTAATAATAAAATTGCTTAAAATGTCCGGTTGTACCAAAACTTATCCTTTTAATATATACGTGTTATCATAAATATGAATTTTTTAACAGGCTTTTTATTCTATCTAAAGTTAGACATTTTCTAGCCATTTTTTTGCACTCTTCCTTACATTATATAGAATTAGAGAAATATATACAGAAATGTGTTACTGCCAAAAATAGAATATTTTAATGGCCTTAAAATTTATTTATAAATTAAAATGTTAACTGAAAGACATTTTTCTGTTTTTCAGCCATAGTTGATGTACGCTAACTATTACATTAGCACTTGCAATCCTGATTTGTCAATAAATTAATTTAGCATACTTAATGAAAAGTGTCTGAAAGTTCGCTTAATATCCATTAACTTCGCACGTTGATTAGTAAAGAAATTGATTGTGCATATCTTGCACTATTTGCTGATAAACTCTTCTCAGTTTTAAAATATCAACATGCTTTCAAAAATTGTGGTGTTATGTTTTTGCAGTAAATTGAAATAGTTTTACTGGAGATTATTTAAGTTATTCAATTTATTAATTAGTATTGAATATTTAAAAAAAATTAAAAATAAAATTGTTCAAAATGTCCGGTTATACCAAATTTTATTTTTAATATACATTCATGTTATCATAAATATGAACATTATGATTTTTTAACAAGTTTTATATTCTAATATTTACATAGGTGTCTAAATTTGGAGTTTTCTAGCCAATCTTCTACATTCTTTCTCATATTCTGTTGAATTAAAAAAACATATTCAGAGATGTGTTACTTATAAAAATAGAATATTTTAATATCCTTAAAATTAATAAGTAAATTAAATGCTAAATTTAAGACATTTTCCCGTTTTTCAGCCGTAATTGATAAATTAGAAATGCATTTTATGGTTATATTTATTTGTCTTTACTAAGAATAATAAATTATTGAAGATACACGAGGTTGACATCATAAAAAAGTTATTGATCATATCATAAAATATTTTGCGCAAGTAAATATTAAATAGGGAAAACTCCTAAAATATAACTTAAATAAGCATGTAAGGCAATCATTACTTTTTATCTCGAATAAAATGTAATGATACGGAACTATTTTTGCTGCAATCAGAGTAAGAATATACTTTCTCTTTCTATATTATTATTAGTATTATTTTTACTGCGTTTAGAAGTTAATTGTCAAGTTTGAAAATTGCAGCCTTTCATTGAACATTAGCAGGTACAGACATGATTTTTCAATAAATTAATTTATCATACTTAATGAAAAGTGTCTGAAAGTTCGCTTAATATCGATCATGAACTTCGCACAATGATTTGGAAAGAAATTGATTTTAAATATCTTGCACTATTTGTTAATAAGCTCTTCACAGCTTTAGAATATCAACATGATATCAAAAATTATGGTGTTAGATTTTTGCAGTAAATTAAAATAGTTTTATTTCAGATTATTTAAGTTATTCAGTTTATTAATTAGTATTAAATATTTAAAAAAATTAAAAATAAAATTGCGCAAAATGTCGGGTTATACCAAATTTTATATTTAATATATATTCATGTTATCAAAAATATGAACATTATGATTTTTTAACAAATTTACATTCTAATATTTAGCTAGATATCTAAGTTAGAATTTTCTAGCCAATTTCCTATATTCTTTCTCATATTCTATAGAGTTCGAGTAATATATACAGAAATGTGTTATTTAATAAGATAGAATATTTTACTATCTTTAAAATTAATTTATAAATTTAAATGATAAATTTAAGACATTTTCACGTTTTACAGCCGTAGTTGCTACATTAAAAGAGACTAAAACAAATTTCTTAAGGGAGATAGCCAAACTTTGAACTTGCACGTTACAAATGAAGAGATATACATAAGACAAAGTAACGCTATTAGAAAATTATTAAAAATAAAAAATATTAATTATTTAATAAAATATTTCTGTTCGATTAAAAATATTTCTGTTCGATATAAAATAATGGTTGCATTTTCGACAGGTTTAGTCGATATATTGCACTTCAATTGAGGCTAAAAAGAGTGAGAAAAAATGATACAAAATAAAAAATTTTAAAAAAATATAATGAATGAGTTACATAGGTACTTGCGTAGCTGTTTGTTCATAGATTTATCCTATTATTTTTTCCCTAAAATATCCATGCAGCTTTAGTACTTACTGTCAAATCTAAAGTACACAGGTACTAACATAATACCTATGCTTTTGGTATCAATAAATCTAATAATTTCACATTTATTGTTTTTTTAGACATCTTAGCAGCAAAATGATGAAAAATTGGGCAACTGCTCCATATATTTCCATAAAAATGGTGCAACTGTACCCATGAAAAAAGGAAAGTTACATACACATATGTTTTTTTAGGCAATAAAATTTATTTATTTTTTATTTTCTGGCTGATAGGGTAAAGCTAACTGAATACATTTACAGAAATCCAAACTTTAACTTAAATGGACATTAGCTTTCGGAAGCTGAATTGCCAGTATCTCCATAGCCGAATTGTAAAATCATAGCCCAGTTGCCCCACGTAAGCTCAAAATTTGGTTATTCAGCTATATTGAAATGTGTTCACTATTAAAAATATATAGTGTAACACACATAATTTTATTTTGGAGAACAATTTTAAAAAGGCATTAATCTGCATTAATGTGACTCGAGTTACATATAATTAGAAAACATGGCATTTATCTTTAGAAATCTACAAAACTAACATATTTTCAAGATTTATAAAAAACGATAACAATGTTTCTTTTTTTTAAACTGATTTTCAAAAACTTTTCCGGGTAGTTTTTATAGTATTTTAATCAGTTTTCTCAAACCAGAATACAAGTTTATAAAAGATATCATTTTCAATTAAATATTGTAGCAGCATAATTTTATTTATGTGTGGATGGATAAAAAATGTATAACAATCGGCAATATTTGAAAAAAATTGCTGAGTGAATACTTTTTCCTAGAATGGAGACTGATCGCGCCAGTTGCTTTGCAGCGGTTAATTGGGTAAATGGTACAAATTCGCAGATGCGTCAATACTATTGAATTAAAGATTATGGAGAGTCTAAAATATTCATCCTCCAACAAATCTTCAATTGTACAAAAACTGGCCTATTTTAGTAAAATTGAAAAAGAGGACGTTCATTACACCGGAGGAAAAGACTTTGGCAACACAGACGCTTATGAATCATAGGCTAACTCTTATGCTGTATGTTAATACTAATGATAATTGGAAAGTGAAGTTCTTACTGGTGTATCATTTAGAAACTCTTACAGTTTTTATCAGAAACAGTGAGATTAAAAATTAAATGTGTGAGACTCGGAGGGCAAATATGAAAGCATGTTTCACGAGACTAATTTTCAATGAGTGGATTGGATGAAGGAAGAATTTGACCGAGTGAAAAACAATACCTCCAGAAAATATAGATTTGGAAAAATTATTGTTGGGTGAGTTAAATTTTATCACGGTGATATGAGGTTCTTATCCCCTAATACCGTACAACACATTCAGCTGTATGTCATTTCAAATTTCCAGAAACTTTAAGCAAACGCAATGTTTCAAATGCGCTTTGAGATGTCATCGGTTTAGAATTGTCCTGTCTTTGAGAGAACTTTGGAAAAAACATTTCTTAACTGTATTACTCTCATAGATAAAGCTTGGTGAGGAGTGACATCTAGGACGATGAACTCTCCCTGGAAGACGTTAAGGCTAGAATGTGTGCATGAGAAAGATTTTCAATAATTATAATCTTCCCTTGATGAAACTAAACTTGTGTCACAGTCATTTATTGATTTAGGAAATTGCATGGGTTTGAAGATGAGTAGTAATGATGTGGAATAGGTAGTGGGTGAACTCAATGAAGGAATCATGAATGAAGAGCTGCAAGACCTTCAATTAAAAGTGCATAAGATAACATACGAAGAAGTTGCTTTAGAAGGGGAGAAAAAAACAGGACATAATGTGCCTTCTTCAGCGATTAAAGACAGCTTCTCTATCTGAAGTAAGGTACAGAATTTGTGTAGAAAAAACACCCAGCTATTGGAAGCCTGCACTTGTGTTAAGCGTCTGCAACCCAAGTTGCAGGCTAATGATGCAGAACTAATGACAATGCCTTGCTCTATTCTAGGCAAAAGATAAAGAGGCAGCAGAAGTAGACCACTTTGGACAGCTTTTTTTAGCGCCTTAGTTCCTCTGACTTTTAAACTAGTCCTACTACCAAAAGAGCAAGAAGAGAAGTAACCCTAGTTATGGTGCCTTGATGTCATAGGTCAAAAACATTATAATAATTTCTTATCTTTTTTTAGCATTGTACTTTATGCATTTATCCTTTAGAAATTGTGTTTTTGGCATGTATTTTGTAGTGGTTAGAAAGGATTAACTGGATTTACATAGGAAATAATTTCAACACTTGCAGTTGAACGAATCAACGACCAAATCCGAGGTATCACTATATTTTTATGTGTTCACTTAATGTGTTAAATATTTTAGCAATATCGACTTACATTATATTTCCTTTAGCTGTAAAATCACTAATTCGTATAAAAATTCTTTATAGACTAAAGAAAAAAAGGAATATTTTATTATGATAAAGATTAGGAATATTTTATTCAAGTTCAACTTATTTTACCAAATCTTAATGGGTTTTTTAGTACTTAACATTCCTTTTGCGTGCCAATGAGTTCCTGTCTTCAAAATTTACGAAGAAAAAAGGTATAAAATGCGTAATTTTTGAAATCATGTTTTTTAATAAAATTAATAAATACAAAATGTGGAATTTATGAATTACTCCAGGTATCCACTTTCAAAAATAACAAGTTAGAAAAATCATGCGTTAAGCATAGATTATGAAGCACTTTCCAACACTTAATGAATTCTTTAACAAAACTTTGTTATTTAGGGAAATAATAGTGTATAGCCAAATATACCCAAATATGTATTCCAGTACATTAGAACAGCCCTGTATTTCATATGTCAGTTCATATAACAGGAAAAATTAGCTCAGCAAGAAAATACCTAGTAGTTTGAAATTTCTTTTTCAGCAATTCATACTATTAGATGGAAACATACTTGAATACTTTTTTTCAGCCCTGTAGTTTACATTCTACCTTTATTACACGTCAGCATTAGGCTAAAATTTATTGTAAACTAAAACACTTTTAAAACAACTGAAATGACATTCTCATAAATTATCATTCATTGGCGTCCATGTAAAGAATTCTTTGCGTGGCCCTGTATATCCCTTTATCTATATTCTGCAAACATTTCTCAGTAAATTGAATGCAGCTCAGAGTAAAAATGCATAGCTTATTTAAGAACCACGTTTAAATAATTTACGCTCATATTCAGTAACGTTCGTGAGCTCTTTTGGGTAGCCTTATATATCAACTATAACATTTATACACACCATATAATGTGCATATATGTAGCGAAATACAAACGCGAATATCATAATTAAAATGCATTTCATCCCTCCATCAGCCATCATCGGACACATATACGGTACTTCGGAAAGAATATACTATTTGAAATCTTTTGTATGGCCCTGTAAATGCTATGTACTTCATATTATGCAAGACAGTAGCGTATAATTTATATTAAGCTTCAGTGACATATATCAATTTTATTATACATGAAAAAGCTCAATATATTTAAAATATGTCACACAAAATTCCCCCTTTTACATTATCTAATGGAATTCTTTTGTGTGGCCCTGTAAATGAATAATAGCTACATTTTCACCTTATATTTTATAGAATGCATATTTTAATACGTTTGACAGGGTATAACATCTTTAAAATTCCTTTGAAACGATTTTTCCCCATAGGTCGTAATGTAATAGGAAACTTTTGATTCGCCCTGTAGATAAACTAATCATGGTAGAAACTGCATTTTCGATAGGACTTGTGCTAAGGTAAACGTCAATAACGTCCTAAAATTTCATGGCGATCCGAGTATATTAACGATTTTTCCCCATGGGCCGTAATGTAATGGAAAACTTTTGATTCACCCTGTAGATAAACTAATCATGGTAGAAACTGCATTTTCGATAGGACTTGTGCTAGGGTAAACGTCAATAACGTCCTAAAATTTCATGGCAATCCGAGTATATTAACGATTTTTCCCCATGGGCCGTAATGTAATGGAAAACTTTTGATTCGCCCTGTAGATAAACTAATCATAATAGAAACTTCATTTTCAGTAGTGTTTGTGCTAGGGTAAACCTCAATAACGTCCTAAAATTTCATGGCAATCCGAGCATATTAACGAATTTTCTCCATACGCCGTAATGTAATGGGAAACTTTTGATTTGCCCTGTAGATAAACTAATCATGGTAGAAACTTCATTTTCAATAGAACTTGTGTTAGGGTAAACGTCAATAACGTCCTAAAATTCCATGGCAATCCCAGTATATTATCGATTTTTTCCCATAGGCCGTAATGTAATGGGAAACTTTTGATTCGCCCTGTAGATAAACTAATCATGGTAGAAACTTCATTTTCAATAGGACTTGTGCTAGGGTAAACGTTAATAACGTCCTAAAATTTCATGGCAATCCGAGTATATTAGCGATTTTTCCCCATAGGCTGTAATGTAATGGGAAACTTTTGATTCTCTCTGTAGATAAACTAATCATGGTAGATACTTCATTTTCAATAGGGTTCGTGCTAGGGTAAACCTCAATAACGTATAAAAATTTCATAGCAATCCGAGTATATTTACGGGAGTTAGAGCGCGGACAGACGGACAGACGGACAGACAAACCGAATGCATAAGCACTTTTCAACTTTGTTGGAAAGTGCTAAAAACTAAGAAAAAAATATCATGTTCTCACATCACCGAAATGAATTGAAAAGTAAATTATTTTATCAATGTAACCAAATTTAAAACCATTCATTGTAAAAAATGATACTTTTTAATAAAAGTAACAAGGATGCTTCTTTTAATTTTCCAAAGAAATAAAATATTAAACAAAGTAACTGTTTAACATATTTATGGGTAATTCCCAGCTAACCATTAAAATACTTTCATGCATTACATTGTTTGTGAATAACTTTATTCAGATTCTAAATGTAGAATACGAAGTTATTTCTACACGACTGATGATTTGTGTCACGCAAATAATAGTAGAAAAGCTCACGAGTCGTTAGATGTTTTACGCCGAGAAAAGTTACAAATATACATATTGTTACATATTTGAGTTAAACATATTTGTTTTTCATTTAAAAGCGTAGATGCCTTTTTAAAAGTTTGGCAATAATATTTCATTTTAAGTTAAATAATATATGAATTTCATTTGTGCATTCTTCAATATCAATGTATCTCTAAACAAAATGTTAATATTTTGAATAAAATTAACGATTGTTATAAAAATAAAACAATAGTGTTAATAAATATATTAATTGGAAATTACGCAAGTTAAGCAGATAATTAGATTTTAAGATCAACAGAAATAAATTATTTAGGCTCACTTGTAAAATTAGATAGAGTCCTATTTCTAGATTTAAAGCAAATATACAAACTAAATGCAAATTAAACAAACAGGTTTCACTACTTCTCAGTTCGTTATTTTGCGAATGATAAGTAAAAAGGAAATTTTAAATTAGTCTTAACAAATATAATTGAATGCATATCAGGCATAACAAAAACTTTCATGTATTTCTCTAAATGTATATGAGAACAACATACTTAATTAACTAATTAATCTAAGTTAATTTCTAGAAAAATACATCGTCACAATTAGATCTGAAGTTGTTAAATATTTCGAATGTAAGCTTAAGACATTATATCTTTATAAGTGTTTGTAAATATTCTATATGACCTACATACTTGATTAACTAACTCATCGCAAATGCTTGCGAAATCATGCAGAGCTAGATTCATATTTTTTCAATGTTTCAAAAATTATCGAGCTGTAAAAATTTGCATGTTTTTAACTTTCATGTGTCTCTGTAGTATTGAAAAAGGAAAAATATAAGAGAATAACAAACTGGCAAAGCTGATCAGAAGAGAGTATGTCCCCCCCCCCTCCATGTTCGTATTACCAAGGGATAAGGCAAATCTTTTTCTAAAGGATGATGGTTTTACGGAATCATTCACTGTGCATAGATTAGTATCGAGACGTTTCTGGTGTGCTTTAAAAAGATTACAGAGTTCTCTCATTTTTCAAAGGATAAACCAGTTTGGCTCATCCTAGACGAGCATGATTCTAAGCAAAATGTATTTGGTTGATCAGTGCTGACGAAGAAAAGAACTTGATCATCTTATGTTTTCCTTATAACACGACTCACCGATTGCAGAAACTTGATGGGTTGTTTATGGCTCGTCTTAATGCTTATTATGAGAAGAAGATAAGAAAGTGGCTTATCAATCATTCTAGTCGTACTTTTGTAATCTATCAAATTGAAAAGTTTATTTAAACCTGCATAATTAAGCGCTAGAACTGTACAAATTGCTATAAAAAATTTTAAAAGACGGGAATTTAAATTTTTTAATGTATTCCCAGGTCAGCCTTTTGCTCATGCTGACACAACCGAGAGGCTTATGGAAGTGCAAAAGAACTCTTTGATTGAACTTCAAACTTTGCCTAAAGAACATCAAAATCCTGATGTCAACCTACCAGTAATTAGTCTGCCTATAAACTTCATTCTCAGAAAGAGAATCAGTTTATAGAGAATCAGTTAACGCCAAACTCGAAGACACCAGTTCCTGTGCAAGGCAACGACGTTGACTTGCAGGTTCTTGTGCAATCTTTTACGTTTTCTAAAAGTCTGAGCTAAGATATCAAGCTTTTTTATACAGCATTACCTCGGGATATAAATCCTATTATAATACAATCTGTCTCTGAGACATCAGCGAATCCGATAGTCGGCGAGGGAAATAACCTATCCTTACTTCATCTCTTTACAAATTAGACATCGAACTAGAAGAAAAAGAAAGAATGGAAAAAAGGACAAGAAGGACTTGGCCATGAGGCAAAAACTTTTATAGATGAGAAGAAAAAAACTGAAGTGAAAATAAAACCCAGAAAAAGAAAAAAAACTTGGAATAAGAAGACCAAGACGGTGAAAGCGACTAATATTGCATTTTTTGCAACGATTTATATGAACATTTTAAATCAAAAGAGAGTTGAATGCATGTCTTCCCTCAAAGCCTGGTGCAACGAAAAAGACCAAACTTACATTTGAAGTTTTTGTGCCTTAAAAGTTTAACAGTACGTAACTTAAATCTTTGTTATTAGATGTTGAGTTGATATACAACGTGATTCATAGATATCAAAACAGTAGGCTAGATCCTTAAATATTATCCTTAGACCCAAACTTCTAGTTTCACTTTTATGAAAAAGGGGCAAAATATGATGACATAAGTTCCATGAGGGATCTATTTGAAAAAAATACGAAAAATAAATTTTCATACAGCCACCATAGGGTAAAAATTCCGATTAAGAAAACTTTACTTATCCATTCCTAAATTAAACACAAAAAATTACATCGTCATATCTGCAAAACTTACAGAATTATGGCCGTTTAAATATTTCATCAGGATTTAAGGGATTAGACACCAATTGAAGTTTGTGCAATTCAAGATATATTGTTACTTTAAGAATTATAGGAAAATGTAAAAATATATTTATTGAGTTAGAATTTTGATTTTTTTCTTTTATTCTTTTTTATGATGGTTAAATATATAATTTGCAAACGATATGAGCCTTGTCAGAGATTTTTTCTTAAATCACTTTCCAAACTTCAGGCTTCTTATCGTCCCCGACGAGGCCTTTAAAAAATGTCAATTTTCTGAAGCTGGAGTCGGCCTGATCCGGAGTCTTACTTTTTTCTGAAGATTCGGCCAGACCAGGTCTAACGTATCTCTTTACGCCAAACTGGCACTGATTTCCTGCTTCCTAGGTCTGAGCGGCGCAAAAATGTCACCCCCAGTCTTGACACAAACCCGTATTAAAATCATTGTCTAAAACAGATCTAATCTGTGCAAAAATGAGTAAAATGTGCCTGAGCTCAAAATTTTACAAAAAATACATATATTTTTACATCGTCCTTATTTTAATATAAAAATTTAAAATTCATTTTTTAATGGATAATAAATTTTAAAGCAAAAAATTAAAGTACAATGAAAACTGTAAAAAGAGTCTGCCTCTGATGGAATACTGCCTTAAACGGAAAAATATGTTGATCTATACAAAAAAAATATAATAATACATGAGAAAATATAGACTACATTTACATCACATGAGCAGGAAACTTGTCTATATTGAATTTTTTTCTGATTCTTGTGATTCCGTCTTTAAAGATTTTTCTGTACCATTTTTCAAAGTTCAAAGTTTCCAACGCACGGAATATTGATTAACGATATTAAAAAATAAATAAAACACTTACTTATGAATAGAGATTTTATTAATAAAACAAATATAGAACATAGTCCAGTCATTTTAGCACCTTTTTTTGCAAATAGCGGAAAAAATTAGAACAAAGCTGGATTTTTGCATAGGTGCTAGTTAGGGTATGTATTTTAACATACTAAAAGTCCCCATCGATCCGATGTGAGCTTTTGCCTCCAGGGGGCGCTAAAGAGCTTGAAAATCGGTTTTCTGTGAATATCTCACAAAAAATGGCATCTAGACAAAAAAGTTTAATTACAAAAATGTAGATAATTTAATTTCCTACAAAAAGTGTCATTAACATTTTTTTGTCACACCAACCGTTCCCTGCCAAAAATTAAGATAAAATAAACGTTAATGAAAAAGAATGTGCAAGCACAATCATAACGCGGCGAAGAGGCAGAACAAATACTAAACAACGTTTGATCCCCCCCCCTTTATCTCTCCCCCATTGTTTGTATGGCGTTTTCGCGCGCTTGCGCAATACGTCACCTGAGAATTATAAGGTTCTATCTGTGTTTTTGAAAAAATCGACTTATCGATATAGAAATGTTCTATTTGTATCTAAGAAGGCATTTCTGGATTAAAATAATGTCGTAATATAATTGTAATATTATATGTAAATTATATACAACATGATTTTGATGCAAAAATGCCTTCGTAGATACAAATAGAGTCTTTCTATATAGATAAGTCAATATTTTCAAGAACACAGATAGAATTTTATTATTCTCAGGTGACGAATAGTCATTGCCCAATACCCTATCTCTCTTTGCATTTGTCGAAATGTGCCACGTGCAAGTACTTTTCAATATTTTATTTTTATTTGGTGCTCATTTCCCTAGTATGAAATGACCCTAATTTATTAAACGAAGTATTTATTCTTTTTTAAGATTTTAGGAAGGGAATAATTTTATTTTCAACGCATGTTGTAGAAAATTTTTAATTATTTATGACAGTTTAAAATGACTCTTTCTTAATTGCTGATTCTGACCGAAAAATGGAGATTGACAAAATAGTTTATTTGCATGAGATGAGGACTGGGTTTCGAAAGATTTTGTAAAAACAGAAAAAAAGGTTCTGAAGTCGCTTGTGACAGCAAGTTCGGAAAGAGATGACCATAAGTGGAAAATATTTGAAGAAATGGCTAAAAACAATAATGAATTTACAGTTCATTCAAAGAGTATGAAAAATTATTCACGAAAGAATTCTATTAAATCATACAATAAATCTATTGCCGAAAAACGATCAACATCCGCACAAATTAATCATCCATTGAAGGAAAAATTGAGAAATGACAGTCCGTTGTTTGAATTTAAGGGAAAATGTTTGTTATTTCTGATACATTAGACGAAGATTTTTTTACAGAAGGAAAAAAAGAAAGCTCTAGAGTATCGCGGAAAAGAATTTTTTAATTTAATCATTAAAATAAGACACGTCTCATATCTTTGCTTATGGAGAAATTTATGGAGAATGGTTTCGAAGCGAAACAAGTAGAAGATGATGCAGACACACTAATTGATAACACAGTTATTAAAGTAGCAAAGTCTGGTGCGCTTACTGCTGTTGTTGGCGATGATGTTGACTTGATCGTATTGTTGACAGTTTTAGCACCTCCAGAGATAGAGATATTTTTTATTAAGTCTGGAAGAGGACGAATTGTTACCACCCTGTATTCATCGCACAGTTTTAACAATGATGCATTTCAGAAAGATCATATGTTATTCCTTCACGCTTTTTCAGGTTGTGACTCGACATCAGCAATGTTTGGGAAAGGTAAAATGTCGTTAGCAAAATTTTTGAAGAAAGAAGAAGATCATAACATACAACCTGCCAGCATTTTTAAAAGTGATCAAGTATCTTAATTTGAAGTTTCCGAGGCTGGAAAAACTATTTTTCTTGCTTTATACGGTAGTAAAGCAGAAATTTCTCTGAAAAATTACCGTTATGTATGTTTCAAGAAAAGAGTTGCTGTTGGTAAAAAAAAGCCTTTTATCGTTGCCGCCTGCCGAAGATGCAGCTAGATTGTACAGTTTACGTATTTATCATCAAGTACAATACTGATTGAGCAATAAACTACTTCCTGAGAACTGGGGATGGCAAAATGCACCTAATTTGTTTCCAATTCTTGCTACCTTACCGCCCGCACCAAAAGATATTACTGAATCTATTTTTTATACTTGCTCCAAAGGATGTGGAAAAGCATGTGGATGCCGAAAAATTGGATTGAAATGTTCTGATATTTCATAAATTGCTGCGGAGTTTCATTTCATAATGCAAGTAAAATTGAATTTGAAGTCGAGGAAAATATTGACAGTATCCTGCCCACTGCAAGGGAGGAGGGAAGCGCTACTTTTGTATGCAGTAATGATATCGAAAGGCAAATAAAAAATACTGAAAGCAGTACAGCAACGAAAGAAATAAATACAGATAATTACGAATCTGAATCGAGTGTAGAAATTGAAACTGTGCAAAGAACTACTGAAGCAGTTAAACGACTTAAATTGGATTAAGCCAGTCACTATAAGTGGAATATGCCTACGGGAAAAACCACAAAAAAAAAAAAAAAAAAAAAAAAAAAAAAAAAAAAAAAAACGCACTAAGGGTGGTGTGGAAATAAGCATAAATGTATATTATATAAGGTACCCTGGGGTAATAACGCCACGTTAAGGTTCTACCAATTTTTACGGCTCAGTTTTAGTTTGTATTTTTCAAACAAATATATGATTTGATACAGCAACTCATTGACTATCTATATAAAATAAAATAATTTAGCAGATATGTATTCATAAAATGTAATGGCGTGATTTCTTGACCGTTATTACCCACCCATATGGGTAATAACGCCATGCAAACAAAACTATGAAATAAGATGGAATAATTGCATGTAGATTGCCCAATTCTAAAAATACAAATTCTAGAGACTTTGAAATTAACAAATTGCATTATAAGCTATTGAAAATGTTCATTTTTTTTGTGAAAATGTATGAAAAATAAAGGTGTGGTGTGGGAGGGGGGAGGATGAGGCAAACGAATATCAGACCGTGAGCTTCTTTTTGCTTAAAAAGGACCGCTTAAATAGAATTATTAGAAACATTTCACAGTTTTAACTGTGTTTATTTGAATCAGTATTTAGGATGTAGCTCGGCCACTGTAGGGAATCAACCGGGGTATTAATGCCAAGGATTGGCGTTATTACCCCGTTATAGTTATTGCGTTGTACATTTTAAATTACAAATTATCTCGAGAAGATATCCAAAATCTTCAACAACATTTTGAAAGTCCATAAAATGTACTACAAATTTAATTAATTAACAAAGTACTTCCGGATAAAAAAATAGTCTTCACATCACAAAACTTATCTCGCAAATTTTAGATCAAGCGTTAATTTTAGCTGCTTTTAAAAACAATAAGACCTAAAAATGAAACAAATTAACTTGAAGCTGTTTTTTGCGATTTATATGACTCAAAACCCTTCTGAGCAGAGCACATGGGTGTCATTTACCAGATTGTTTCATAATTATGCATAATATTAGCACGTGGCGTTATTACCCCGCCTGGCGTTATTACCCCAGACCACCTTATTCACTTTCCCTATTCAAAGGTGAGAATTATAGATCTGTTTACAATTTTTTTTTAAATAACAGCAGATTTTTTGAATTTTTATAAATTTACTTTCAAATATGGTCACGTTTTTATATTTTTGACAGGGAAGGGTTAATGTGACAAACAAATGTTAATGACACTTTTTATAGAAAATTAAATTATCTACAACTTTGTAATTCACCTTTTTTCTCTAAATGTCATTGTTCGTGAGATATTCACAAAAAACTGATTTTCAAGCTCTTTAGCGCCCCCTGTTGGCGAAAGCTCACATCGGATCGATGGGGACTTTTAGTATGTTTAACTACATAACCTAACTAGCACCTATGCAAAAATCCAGCTTTGTTCTAATTTTTTCCCCTATTTTTGCTAAAATGACTGGGCTAACAACCTTTGGCGCTACTTTAAAAATAAAAATTATAAACTTGAAAAAAACAAACTTGTAATAAGTATTTTCAGTCAGAACTTTTCCATACAAAACGATTTTTAACAATGCTTGTGTAAAAAAAAACTATGTAGAAAATGAAGCAGGCCGAGTGGGGTTCTGATTTTAACTTTTTTCAAGGCCAATCCAACTTTGTTCCTATTGGTTGGTTCGGGATCGGATCTAAATACTTCGACCCGTGCAAATCTCTATTGAAGATTACCATCATATTTCAAAAATAGGTTTAACATAAAATTTATGTGCTGCTATTTTATGGCCTTAGGAAAGGTACTGTCTTTAATCGATATTTAACAATATACAATTTCTGGATAATCCTTATCTTGCATTCAAAATGAGTCAAAAACTCGTCGCTCAGAGGCATGGATAAATGGTGTAAGTTTCGAAATTTGGATTTTAATATTTCTGCAAATTTCGACGACATCGGTACGATATTTTGCGTGCGTTTAGTTTCAGAATAGATAGGGAAAAAATTCGTAACAGGAATTTTTACACTATGAGGCACATAAAATTATAATTTTCGTATTTTTTCACATACACCACTCATGGAGTTGCAACGTGTGTCATTATATTTTGCATTCTTTTCATTAAATTTTGATATTCGAAATATGTGTCAAGAGGCAATATTCAAAGAAATAGTCTATTGTATCGATATTTATGAATCACACTGTATTTTGAAATTCTATTAGTATAATCACATCCGGCAAGTTTTTTTTAAAAAATAAATAGTATTATTGAAATGTTGCAATTTGTTTGTAAATATTTTTTCCAGTTCCACATTTTCTCCTATCAGATCGCACAAAACCGTATATTGAACAAATGTGTTTTTACGATCTTAATTCCTATTTTTTTTTTTTTTTTTACAAGGAATCATTTTATTCTTTTAACACAAATTTTAACTGTTTTGAAAATTGAGTGATTTAAATAAAAAGCCTTTAGGGCCCCAGTTTCATTCAGCTTTCCCCTATGTATGTATAAAGTGATAAAATAAGTCGAATTTTAAGGAATTGAACATTTATAAATAAAAAGTTTTTCCCGAACAGAAATAGAATATAGAATACTGATTAGATACTACTTCTTAAGTGGTAAAAGTAACAAATTATAACATATTTGATTAATTTCTTCTTATTTTCATCTACTATTTCTAATTCTAAATCATGAAAGAACCTGATTAGATACTACTTCTTAAGTGGTAAAAGTAACAAATTATAACATATTTGATTAATTTCTTCTTATTTTCATCTACTATTTCTAATTCTAAATCATGAAAGAAATAAAACTAAACAAAGTATATTTTTGTGAGGCAATTTGTGGGAAAATTTATTTCATGTAATGTGTTATCAAATGTATAAAATCAAAAATAGAAGGGGGGGGGGGAGAAAAAATATTAGAGTTTAACTTCAATAAAATGAAATAAAAAATAAACTATTTAAATAATTCAGTCAAATTTAATTACATCCAATGCAAAAATAAAACGTATGTCATATAATAATGATAAAATATAAATATAATAAAGAAACCATTTACACCTTATACACGGCATGATAATCGATTACATCTTTCTAAATAACTTTGTGTTTAAATAAATTATTTCAACACAATTACGATTTGTATCTCTCAAACTATTACAGAAAAGCCGACGAGTCTTTGCAAATTTTATGCCTAGAAAGTTATAATTTTACATAATTTTACATACTTAACTACTGAAAAATATTTGTTTTTCGTTTAAAATGGCAATTCTATTTCTAATAAAGTTCAATGGTAAATGAATTCGGTGTAACATGTTTCATTTAAACCTATTTTGCTTAAATACAACTGTTAAAAAATAATTATTATTATAATCATAAATATGTATATCTTCGTGTTATTTAATTATCTATATATTATGTGCAAGTAATAGAAAGAAATGGCATTTATGATAAAGGGATGAAAATGTTTTTAAAAGTGATAAATACTAAAACGCAGTTTGTGTTTCATTGTGTTTAATGAAAGACAAATAAAATCTTCCAAATATATGTATCTTTATATGCATGTAAGAAAGATACATAGAAAACTTCCTTTATCCTTAAATATCTCTTGAACGTAAAAAACTAGGTATGAGGAGCAAAAGTGTGCTATAATAAGACAATGCGTTATCGGTTGACAATGAAAATAACGCCTCTAGTGATATCATTTGGAAATTATAGACATATTAGGATAAGCCATGAGAGATATAAATAAACAATTAATTAAAAATGTCTTGGAATGAATTTTTCTTTAAGACGTCTCACTACTGACTGAAAAAGACTCGGAAGTTACTGCAAAATGTATGGAGGCGTTCGTTTCAAATATCTCGGTGACATTTTCATATTTTGACGCAATTTGTTTTGCATAGGATAGCTGAGGACGATCCACAACCGGCCTAGTGTTTTCTTTTTCGATTTTGGTTTCAGATTCTTTTTAATACTTTAACTTCCAGAACCGGTTTGAACCTCTTTTGTAACTGAAATTATAATCAAAATCAAAAAAGTAAAAACTAGGCCGGTTGTGAATCGCCCTCTGCTATCCTATGCAAAAAAAAAAAAAAAAAAAAAAAATCACATCAAAATATTAAAATTTGAGCGAGATATTTGAAAAGAAAGTCCCCATTGACTTTACATTATCATCCGGGTCTTTTTTAATCAATAGTGTGGCCTCTTACGTGGATCATTGGCAAATTGAATCAAAAATTTTTCGTTCGATTCCATTTTTGTGATTTTTTTTTATTCTATTAGAAAAATCTCATTTGTATGAATTGTTTGCCGTTTATAATGATTCCATTATAAAAATAACGTATACCTGTTTTTCATTAATGGACTTTCATTGCCTGCGGTGCATTCTGCCTGAGCAGTTTACATGGCAAACACATGCTTTTACCAATATAGTAATCTGATAATCTGAGTGAAATTTGTTCGTTGATTATTGGCCTAGATATCACAATACGTAAAGTGTTGGAAATTTGTGACCGAATTCTTGAATTCCGTTCTAGGCTGAAAATTACATCAATCACTTAATAAGTTTTTTTTTTTTTTTTTTTTTTTTTCTTTTTAAGAAAAGTAGCTTTATTTAATAATTATTTGTTTGGGTCTTGTACGAGATTTTCCCTAAAAACTGAGTGATACTAAGTTATGATTATCAGATCAAAAATTTGATTTGTATTAAACTAACAGGAAAATAAAAAACACAGTTCAAATTTTTCAAAAAAAGAAAAGAAAAGAAAAGAAGAAAAAAGAAAAAAAATCTGGTTAGTATTGTAATGTGGTGTTTGAAAGTCAGGATTTTATGAAGCTAAAAGAATTGCATAAAAATTAGAACCGCTGGCCTGCATTACATTTTTGAATAAAAGCTTTAAATTTCTGGTCGGTATTATAACGTGGTTCTTGAAAGATGATATAATGAACCTGATACTTAACCTTAGGGAAACGGAGTTTAGTTTCAAATTACTGTTCACAAGTTGTTCGAAGGGAAATGATATTTGATAAAAATAACAAAACATTTTTTGATTAAATATAAGTAAAACATTGCCTGTTGTTGAGGATGGTATCTGAAAATGATGATCATCGTGTAGAGCATGTTTGGTATTTAAAACTATTGTAAATCATAATACAAAATGTGTCATTAATTAAAATAGTCCCTTTGGTAGCGAAATTTTGAACTTATTTTTTTCGCTCAAATTCATGCGTTTTTATTATGTCCTCCATGATAAGTCGCAACATTTTGTTATGACAATAATTTCGACTTTACTCAACTAAGGTCTGTTACAAATAAGGTCGGTTAATTATGGATACGCGGTACTATAAAAAATACCTGGAAAAGTTTCCAAAAATCTGTCGCAAAAAAAAAAAAAAAAAAAAAAAAAAAAAAAAAAAAAAAAAAAGATTTTAGAAATGCTTGTTTAAGTCTCAAAAAGAATATTGGCTTCTGAGTATTCTAAAGATAAGGATCTACTTTCGGTATCGAGGGTAACTCTGAAGAAGTTATACATTTTCATTTTAGGTTACATCTTATTTCCGTTGTTTAAGAAACAGATATATGTATATATATTTTTTCTATGCGCAATAAAGATACATCAATGACTAAAATAAGTAACGAAAATAATAAAATAATGATGTATTTAAGCATTATCTTCAATATCTTTATAAAAAGAAAAGAACTCTTGTGATATGATATTAAAAATACATTCTCTTGAGTAACTTTCACCTTTCAAATAACATTTAAAACGTAATTTGCTCTGAAAAATGTTGTTGCATGTATTTCATTCATAATTTTTTCTAACTGCAGTGAAGGTTATTTATTATGCACTTTATTTATGCTTTGACTTTGTCGAACTTTTCGTGCTGATTAAAAATGTACTATGCATGCGCCAGCTTTATGAGTTTTCTAAAATGAGGAATATCTATCACTTTTCAGCATTTTACAATATTCTTAATCTAGAAAATGCTGGAAAATATAGCTCTGGAATTACGTCCAATTTTTTAGTAGTAAATAACTCTACTTTGTTTTAAAAAATAGCTTTTCGTTTGTTTTACTTATAATATTTTGTTATTATGGATAGGATATCTGCATTTCATTTAATTTATGTCTTTGTTGAAATTTTTGCTTAAAGGATATTACTTATTCGTTAGCATTATTAATTTTTAGGCGCCTTCGTAATTATATAGATACGTAGTACCTACAGTCGTCGTTCAATCAGTCTGTCTGTCCGTTTTTTTGTCCGCATGTAAAAAAACAAAAACTACCCAATCAAATCGTTTTAAATTTAACATATATAAATGTTGCATAACTTTGCCGAGTTTTTTTTTTTTTTTATTTTTATGAAAATCGGGTGCATAATTCAATCACTGTACAACAAAAGTATGGACAATCAAAAGTATTTTGTTATCTTACTATCAATGGAAAAAATAGTTGCAAGTGCATTTTAATAATGTTATACTATTTCGAACATAGTAGAATTGATAAGAATTTATGGAGTATATACTAAAAAATACATTCTGCACAATCTGTGGTGCAGGGAATATTTGTTATTAATTTACACTGCCACACAAAAAAATATTTTATTACAAGATGGTATAGAGAAAAACACTGTTTAGTGCGCGTTTTAATACTGTTAAACTATTTCGCATGTTATGAAATTCATATACGTTGATGAAGTTTACTACTAGTTACTTTCTTTAAGATAGAAAACAGATATTTTTTACAGGAACACAGAAAATATTTCAGCACTATACTGTATCCGAAGTACTGTATACTATTACATCAAGATCTGAATATTTTTACAACTGTGTTATGGTACCAATGCACCTCATTTGCTACTCTTGACGTGCAATTTCCAACTTATTAAAATCATAGACACTTTTTTACTTTTTTAATCCCGTATCTAGAATTTTCTTAAACATACAACTACAACTATTGGGTGGTTTTAAAATAAGTATCTCTATTTAGAGCTGTCTATAGCTTGAAGAAATAATCCGAATAAAACGAAAAATCGGTGCACTTACTGTACGAGAATGGAGAAGAAGAATGGAACAATAAAAAAATATTTGCAATAACCGCCAAGAGAGGGCGCAACGGTCCCTATCGAGGCAAATAATCGGTTGTAAACATAGGCAAAATCAGGATTTCAAGGAGAAATGAAGCCCATTTTCATATGAATGAAAGACAGTTCCCATAAATACAATACGCATAATTACAAAATATTAACTTCAGGACACCCAAATGCTGTTCACGAAACACTCTTCCATTCACTCAAAAATGATTGTGTGTTGTAGTTTTACTGCAAGTTTCATTCTCGGTCCTTATTTTTTTAACACTTATGGCTAACAATCCTTGTAAAGTGTGTGGTTACTGCATCATATATTTGCGCATGTTGTGAACTTTCACAGTTCCTCAAATGCAGCATAGACAGACCTTTCAGAAACACATTTGATGCAAGATGGAGTCCTTCCATATTGTGCAAGTAATACAACTGCTATGATGTTCGCTTTTCATAGAGCAATAAACCGACATTTTCGTATAGCGTGGCGTCCTCAATACCCTGATTAGACACTATGTGATTTTTGTCTACGGGGTTACTTAAAATCCTTTGTGTACCGTAGAGATGACAATAATTTTAAAAATCGCATGCCACTACATGTGCTAAAAATTACTCCTAATGTGTTACATTTCACAGCTGAGCACGTCAAGCTCAGCCTGGATTAGGTAGTCCAGCACAATAGCCATAATGAACCTGAACGTGATCAAGGTCCACCATGCGAAAGCGAAACCATATTCACTGAGACAATTTTCAGTAAATTAGGTGTGATATCCGGTTTTATGACATAATTGTTTGGTTTATTACATATATCATTTACACAAAACATTTCATTTCACAGAAAAGCCCCATTTGTAGGCGATTAATGCAATTATTTTTAATGTTCCGTTCTTTTTCCTCCTTTTCGAAAAATACTTACGCCAGTTTTGGTTACATTCAGTTTATTCTTTTAAGCTTCAAATAGCTTCAAATAGAGATACTTTAATTGAAAACACTTTGTATATTACGATTAATCTTAATGAAAGTAATGCATGTTCTTTATTCTTTTTGAAATCATGTTTTTCTCTCGTTTCCATATCTATCTAACACCTGTAAAGTGTTTTAAATTTATAAAATGTTGATATGTACTGAAAATTCAGGCATAAAAAATCAATACAATTCATACATTTTATTCTCAAAATAATTTCCAAAATTATATAATTTTTAAGTAATTTATTCAAAAAATATATTAAGTGAATCATGTAAATAATAGAAGTCGATTTCCAAAACATACAAATATACTAAATAACAGCTTATTTCTCTAAATACATTTTGAGATAAACTTAAAAAGTTATCCAGATTGCAATATGGGTTGTGCAGCATTAAAAAACGTATAAAACCAACAGTGGTGGAACAATAACACGCTAGAAACTGATTCACACCACTAAACTTATTTGGATTCTTCATGTTAATTAACGACAAAATTTCAGAGAATTTTTAAGTCTAGGAATATGATGAAACTTTAGTGGTATCAATGGCGAAACTGCTGTGTCACTGTTCAATCACTGAACTTTTGCAACCTCTCCCAAGCATAAAGTATCAACAATTTTAAAATATTTATTTTGGTTTTTTTTTTTTTTTTTTTTTTTTTGCAATATTCCAAAGAGATATAAAAGCATATGCTATTTGGTATTATATTTTTCTACATAACTGCATTTTGGAGTCTATGCATATTTTTAAATATGCCAGAAGAAAGATGGAAAAGCTAAGTTCTTCCCGTATTTTAAATGCTTAGAAAAATTGTCCTTATCATCCAAACTATTTAAAATTTTTACAAGTTAAAACACAATATTTTAATAGCCGGGATGTTAACTAATTAAATATAGATATTTAGTGAAAAACGGCTCGTAAGAAGGTTTATTTTTCATCTGTTCGTTTGTTTTGTTATTGTTACTGTGACGAAACACTCAGGATTTTACAGATTTAGTCAAAATTTTCGCACATTTTATTTTGTAAAAAACTTTTCTACTCCTCAGAACGTTTCGAAACGTGTTGTAAATCTAGCTTATTGAGAAGCTCTAAAGAAGCTGTAAAATACATTTAGCGTAGAAAAAAGATCGTTTTCAGGAGGAGCTATGTGACCTGCGTTAACCGGTGTAATTTAAAATGTTAAAATTGGCATTTTAAAATATCAGTTGCCTGACACTTAGAGGAAAGTTTCGTTTTTACGAGCATATACTTAGTTTGACGATACTTTAAAAATTGTATCCTGAAGGGGTATTGCGATAAGGAGTAAAACCCTTTTTTTTTTTTTTGGAGGGTGGGGAAGGACGCTTAAAAAAATTCACTGCGACATTTTTTTTTTCTTTTTTGACTTTATCACGTAATTTGAGATAATTTGAAAAATATCTTTCAATTTTGACTGTACGGACTTGTTGGGTATTTTTTAGATTAAAACAAATCAATCAAAATATATATGTATATAATTGATAAACGGTTCTTTACTAGCTGCAGACGCATCAATGGGTTTGTGCGCGTGCACAAGATGTTTCCTTTATTGGGGATCAAATGGTTGACTTTTCGTTGAGCGTGAGTTTCGATGTTTAATTAATGAATCAACTAATCATTAAAAATTTAACATTCTGAAATTTGAATGCATAACTATTGCAGACACTATTGGCTACCCTCACATAATTTTCTAGCCTCGTGCGTTCCGTAGATTTTGCTAGCCAATGCACACAGGTACCGAGATCGAGCGAATTTTTTTTTATTAGTGCAGATTATGTTCTTTATCCTCATCAGTTCTGGATAAATACTAAGCAAGACCACAAAAAACAGTTTAAAATGGGTATAAAAGAACTGCAATGGTGTCTCAGTCAATAAATCAATGCTTGTGATATGCACACATATATATTTAGAAAATTTAGAAGTAATTTTAACAATTCTAGAAGCATTTAAAGTCATTTTAAGCGGTTTTTAGGGTCTACTACAAGCGACATCAGGACAAGAAAGGTTAAATTTTGGGTTGACCCAAGTGACACCCAACTGATACGCTTAAAAAATACCATTTTCGTCAGAGGATCGCGAAAAAAAAACGCAATTTAACTCATATTATTGCAAAAATTATGACTTTTTCCCCAAAAACCACAAAATTCGCCAAAGGGTGGCGACTCAGACACTGAAAAATAGTGGCCAGATGAAAAAAATTCATTGCCACGTGGCAACTGGCGACCATTGATCTACACCTATACTGTATACCAAGAAAATAAAAAAGTTAATTTATACAAAAATTGATCCAACATAAAAAATGTATTAGCTCATGTATATGTCATTCGTTTTAGTTCCATCTGCATTAGAATAATGGAATAAATAGGAATGAACAAAAGAAAACTCAAAGAAGGAAGCAAAAATTATAAAACAGATATAAAGCCTTGTCGTCAATCCACAACTCTCTTTTGTTTACAAATTTGAATTAAAATATCATAATACATCTTAATCATGCAAAAATCATATTCCCAACATCCAATTACTATGCATTCACTATCAGAAAATCCATGGAAATCTAGTATAAAAACATTGTTGTATATAATGACGCTCTATCGCACAATATTCCCAATTTATAGTTCAATATTCTGAAGATAAAAACTGAAAATTTGAGAAAGTGACGCATTAAAGTCTACAGTACAGCAGTTAGATATTTTCTTCTACACACATTTAATCTGAAGCACTGCTACTTCGACTCTCCTGCTACGCATTTAAAGGAAAAGTGAAATATAGAAACAGAGTGATGTTATAAAATAAATGGAACTGCAGTTAATAATAATAACATATATATGTATTCTAAAATTCAAGCCAAGAAATTGCTACTTCTATTTTTAACTCTAATAATTATTGGCTCGCTTGTTTTCAAAACGAAGTGACTTATTTGTATTATAAGTAAACTGCAATTGATTTTTTAAAATGTCTTCTGATGAAGACCTTGGAAAAACTTGAAAGTGCTAAGAAATCTTCAAAAAAATGCATATTTTTAATCTGTAACACCTCTGTTATTATTTTAGTCATCTTTTAAGTAAAACAGCGAGCTCTTTAAAGATCATATAATATATTTTTTAAAAATATCTTTTATTTTTTGCATTAAATGTCTAAATTTTTGTAGGGCAGCATGAAAAAGGTACCATTGTTACTTTTCCGTTGTTATGGAGAAACAATGTAAAAATTATTAGGAAACAAAGCAACAAACTACCATCTGGTACATTATAAAATTTCCATTGATATGCATATCGCTTTAAAAATTATTTCTTTGATATTCTCCCTTTTATTAAGTATGTTAATTTATATAAATAACTATCAACATTCAGTAATTTCTGAGACATTTCAATCGGTAGTTACCATATAAATCAATAACGATCATACAACATTGCATAAGTTTTAGACCATTACTTTAATAAAATATAATCCTACATTTTCAATATATTCTAACTAATCGTTATTGTAATTGATTGTTAATTATAAAAAAAATAATTCCAGAAATCGTAAATAAAATGTTCCTTTCTGACAACGTAATAGACATCTTTAATTCAAATTATTAAAAGGCTAGGTCCACAGATTCATATTTTAATTCTCTTTTTAGGCCTTTAAACAGCAATTTATGCTATTAAAACATAGAGTTCCGTCTGAAAGCTGTAACGAAAATAAACGTAACTGCAAATTTAATGATCGAAAGGGTTGAAACACCTTCAATTCAAATTATTAAAAATCTATGTCCATAGATTTATATGTTATTCTCCTCTTATTCTCAAGTTTAAAAAGAGTTCTTTTTCTTTCGGCCTTTAAGCAGCAATTTAAGGCTATTAAAACACACGCTTCGGTCTGAGAGCTGAGGCAAAGGTAAACATAACTGCAAATTTAATGGTTGAAAGGATTAACAAACCTTCTATTCAAATTATTAAAAATCTATGTCCACAGATTCATATGTTGTTCCTTCCTTAATCTCGATTTTAAAAGTAAATAATTTTCTTTAGGCTTTTCAACACAGTTTGTGGCTATTAAAAATTACACTTCCGTCTGAGAGCTAAAGCAAAAGTAATCATAATTGCAAATTTAGTGATCGAAAATAGAAAACGAAAAATTCTTTTAGATAGATAGCTGTGCGATTTTTCAAATAAAACAGTAATAATAATTGTAATTTTGCCAAAAATTTAGCTATTCAAAAGTAATGAAATATCTTAACATAGTAAAATAAAAATCCCAAAATAACGCACTAAAGTAGTTGTAAATATCAATGCAGTGCTGCCAAGTCTCCGACTTCATGGATACCAGTACTTCAATATACAGAAAATGTTCTTTTACTTTATTTCTAAAAAAATAAAATAAAATGTATTCATTGGAGTGAACGACGCTTACATAAGCAACGACTGCAAGTCACTTTTTGACATTTATGACAAGTTCGGTAATATAAAGTAACATCGAGGTTTTAGTTACCAAAGAAAACAAAATCCCAAAAAGTAATCTACTAAACCATTTTCCTAACATCTTAATAATAAAAGACAAAAACTCTCCAGACAAGATATTAAATATTCATTCTTTTAAGTAACTTTAATCTTTCATATGGTCTTTAAAAAGTAGTTTACTTTGAAAAATGAACTTGCGTCGATTTCATTTATAACCTTTTGTTACTATGGTGAAGATTATTTAACATGCACTTTATTTGTCTTTTGATTTGGTAAACGTTTCGTTCTAACAAAAAAAATTACAGGTGTTTGAATCTTTTATGATACACGTTAAAATTCAATAAAAACTCAAGAACTCAGTGAACGGAATGTGGTTTAGACAAAATGGCTTTTGATGATCAAAAGCTTTGTTTAAGCGAATTTGTAATTTTTTACTACAATTATCTCATGTTTGCTATATAATTATAAAACTGATAAAAAAAACCCCTAAAGATAAGCAGTTACATAAATAAAATTCATCAATAACGCATATATTCTTGTATTATTAGTACAAATGTTTTACACTAAACATAACAGAAAATTTCAAAAGTTTTACATAAAAATATTTCATACTAGTACAGTTATTTAAAACTACATAAATTTAAATTAACCTTATATTAATTTATTTTATATGTTATTCATTTTCAAAATAAATTTGTGGTTTTAATTGATATATTTTTATTTGGTTCCGTGCAAATGACTGTTTGTTACTTTGATCCGTGGTAAATCAGAAAGTGCATTTGCGAATTTCAAATTCTTAAAACTCTTTATAATCTTTAAAAAGTTCTTTTTCTTTAAGCCATAAAACAGCAATTTCAGGCTCTTTAAGTCTGCAGTTACGTTTAAGCCCTGAAACAGACAATCACAATTGCAGATTTAATTATTGTAAGCAGAAAACATTGTTTTTTTTTCTTTTATAGTCGTGGGATCTTTGAAACAGAACAATAAGAAAATAATGTGATACTTGCGAAACTTTCGCTATTCGAATGTAATAAGATAACTTACAATGACGAACAAATAATATTGATAAAAGAATGCACTAAGGTGCAAGGAAATATCAAAGAAAAAAAATGGTTTTATTTCCTAAAACGTATATATTCACTAGAGTTAACAGCGTCCACATAAACAACCATTGCACCTCCATTTTCTACTAGCAAGTTTCGTAATATAAAATAACATCAAGGTTTTAAGTTACCAACGAAAAAAATCCTAAACAAATAATTTTCTAACCATTATCCTCAACACCTTAATAATAAAAGACAAAAACTCTCCAAACAAGATATTAAACATTCATTATTTTAAGTTACTTTAATCTTTCACATTGTATTTAAAAAGTAATTTGCCTTGAAAAATGGCTTTGCGTGTATTTCACTTATAACCTTTTGTTGCTATGGTGAAGATTATTTAATATTCACTTTATTTGTTTTACGATTTGCTAAACGTTTTGTTCTGACAAAAGATATTTTATAGGTGGGTGAAACTCCTTGACATACGTTAAAATTCAATAAAATCTCAAGAAATCTGAGTACGGAATGTGGTTTAGAGAAACCGTCTTTTATTGATCAAAAGCTTTGTTAAAACAAAATTGAAAATTTTTCCTACAATTAGCTGATGTTTCCAGTGTAATTATAAAACTTATAATAAAACTTCAAGATAAGCAGTTACATATATAAAATACAGCAATAACGGATATGTTCTCGTATTTTGGAAATACTTTGATATACCCCCCCAAATCGTAAATTTGGCGACTTTTTTTCTCGCCAAGCAAAATACCCATTAAGTTAAATTAAGTTAAATACAAAAAATAAAATTAGTTAAAATTAAGTTAAATACATTAATTAAAAATACATTAATTAAAAATAATAAATTAATTAAAAATACATTAATTAAAATTAAGTTAAATACAAAAAAGGAATACCTAAAAAATACAATGAATACATAAAAAATACAAATGAAGGAATGAAGCTGAGTAACAGCAAACCTAAAAGGTCCGTAGGAAAAGTGCGTAGGGAGTGCCAGATTTGGCGCGTAATTTTTGGGGGGGTATATCAAAGTAGCACCCGTATTTTTAGTACAAATTTTTTTCGCTAAACGTAACAGAAATTTTACTAAAGTTTTATAGAAATATTTCATACCAGAATTGTTATTTAAAACTATATAAATTAAAAGTAGACTTAACTTAATGTAATTTTTTGTTATTCATTTTAAATAGATTTTGTGGTTTTAATTGAAATATTTTCATTTGGTCCCATTCATACGACTGGTTGTTTGTTTCATCAGTGGTAAATCAGAAAATGTATTTGCAAATTTCAAATTCTTAAAAATTTTCATATTCTTTTAAACGTTTTCTTTCTTTAAAACCGTAAACAGCAATTTCATGCTATTTAAGTCTGCATTTATGTTTAAGCCCTGAAACACATATAATCACAATAGCGGATTTAGTGATCGCAAGCAAAAAAATAATTTTTTGGTGGATAGTTGTGTAATTTTCAAATAGAACAATAAGAAAAATTGCGATATTTGTCAAACTTTCGCTATTCGAATGTCACAAGATATCATACGATAACAAAGAAAAAATATTGACAAAAAATGCACTAAAGTACAAGGGAATATCTATGAAACAAACTGACTTTATTCCCCAAAAAGTATGTATTCTCCGAAGTCAACAGCGTCCACATAAACAACGATTGCACCTCCATTTTCTACTGGCAAGTTTCGTAACATAATATAACATCAAGGTTTTAAGTTACCAACGAAAAAAAATCCCAAAAAATAATCTGCTAAACCATTATCCACAACATCTTAATAATAAAAGACAAGAACTCTCCAGACAAGATATTAAACATTCATTCTTCTAAGTAACTTTAATCTTTCACATGGTTTTTAAAAAGTAATTTGCTTTGAAAAATGGTTTGCCTGTATTTCACTTTTAACCTTTTGTTGCTATGGTGAAGGTTATTTAATATTTACTTTATTTTTTTATGATTTGGTGAATCTTTTGTTCTGACAAAAGATATTTTACAGGTGGGTGAAACTCCTTATGTACGTTAAAATTCAATAAAAAGTAAAGAGATCGAGATACGGCACCGTGGTTTGGACTTAGCTTTTAATAATCGAAAGCCTTGTATAAGCAAATTTGCAAATTTGTTGTATAATTAGTTAATTTAGCATAATTGCAGCATACGTATAAAATTTGTAAAAAAAAAAGAAAAAAAAAAGAAAGAAACCTTCAAAATAAGCAGTTACATAAATGAATTTCGGCAATATCGCATGTATTATTGTATTTTTTGTACAAAATATTTATACTATCTTAGTTGCAAATTTTGAATTGATCTACCGTGATACCTGAAGTTTAATCCAGATTAACCTCATATCGAACCAGAAAATTTATTTTATGAATCTTCATTTATTTAATATCAGGTTTCTAAGTGGAACATATTTAATTTCATTTCTTTGAAAAAATTCTAATTTGAAAATATTTAAAGAAGGGTCGAATTAACACTTGTATTATGGAAGATAAATGTCAGGTTGGCACCTATGTACTGAACCCCTTGGCTGTTATTCGAGTCTTAAAAAATATTTCACACTAGAATAGTTCTTTAGAACTATTTAACTTTTAATTAAAATTATCTCGATCTGATTGATTTCTAGTAGTCTTATGACTACAGTAGATCATATTTTTAAATATATCCTTACTTATTTTAATTTTAAGCTTTAATCTTAACTTTTTTTCTTTTTATTCTATTTTTGTTTTATTTAAAACTATTCTTTTTTCCTCTCCTTAAATAGTATTTACTATATTTTTTTCTTTAAATGACTCATTCAAAAACAATAAGATATCATAATTTTCAAGAAGCAAGGTGTAAAGATTATGTCAACTAAGTAACCCCTTAAAACTGCTCTACTGTTCAGCACTGTACAGTCTGATTTATATTTTATTTATTTTAAGTAGAATTTTCCAGGTCGAAATCAATTTTTTTCATTTGGTAACGGTCAAGTAACCGGATATTGGTTTATATAGTGCTAAATCGGAAAAAAAGTTGCGAATTTTAACCGATGAATTATGACACAGCGTTTACGATAAAACGTCTGTTAATAGTACTAGATAATAGCCGTTTAAAAGAAAACAATATTAAAAAAACAATATTAAAAACAATACAATTTCTAATTAATAATAATAATAAACTTTTATTAATAATTTTGGATAATTCATTTAAAATTTCCCTCTTCTTCTCAGGTGATGAGTTTATTAGAATTAAAATGTTTTTATAGTATAGTTCCCTTTAAAGTATGAGTATAGATGCTGATTCTTGATTCATCTCATTAAAGTATTGTTTGATATTTGTATTGCAAATATTGTAAATATTTCAATACAATACAAGTTTTTTTTTTTTTTTTTTTTTTTTTTTTGGTTAAAAATTCCAAATTTTCAGGTTCTGAAAACGATCCTGAACTTATCTCCAATATGGATTGGTAAGAAAGTATTGCATCATAGAGCATATGTAAAATGAAAAACATTTTATTTTAACAATAGATTATCGAGTAATGTAGACTTCCTCGGCATAAATAACTAATTCTATAACATCTATATCAGAGTTCTTTATCATCTACGCACGATTTCTTGCCGGATCTAGGTTCGATTCCAAAATATATATCACCAGAAAGAAAACGCAGATACAAATGGGACACAGTTGAATAATGAATTGCGTTAAGGCCCCACACGTGTCATTGATAATGTTAAGTCTATAGGGGCGTTCTTTTCAAATATGTCACTCAAATCTTTATACTTTTACATGATATAATTTTCTTTTTTTGTATAAGATAGCTGAGGATGATCTACAAACAGGCTAGTTTTTACTTTTTCAGTGTTGGTTAAAAAAAAAAGAACTTTAACTTTTAAAATCGGTTAAAATTGGTTCTGAATATGAAACTATCATAATATAAAAAATATATAATCAAAATAGAAAAAGTAAAAACTAGCCCGTGTGTAAATCATCCTCCTATCCTATGTAGAAAAAAATCATGTAAAAACATTAAAATTTGAGCGAGATGTTTGGAAAGAACGCCCCCATAGATCTAACATTATCACCCGGGTCTTTTTCAGTGACATAGTGTTGCGTCTTAACCTTAAACGCTCTGCATATATCGCTCACCCACAAGAAAAGTAAAATATCTCGACAAAAGTAAATTTTACAGGAGAGGCAAAAGAAAACGTGCATGATTGTAATGTATCGTGATATTCTAGCTTTTAGTTCTGTATCCATGTACAAAAAAGTGCATAAAAGCTTAAAATCATTAAGAATTTAGACATCTGATGAGGTTTAGAGGGTTGGATAAATTTACCTCCCCACACAATCCACCCTTCTTCCGTGGTCACGAATGGACAAACAGCGTAATAAAGCGATTTCTACTTTCACTAAACTTATGAATTATTTTGAATAGCAAGATGTACCCGTGACATATCTATTTGTGGAATAAAACGCAAATTCTTCGCAAAATGATTTTTTGCGACATGTGCCACTTTTCTTATTGGTGAGCGATATCAGAGTCATTCCTTGGGAACTTATGTTACATTTAGAATTAGTTTCAGTAACTTTAGTATTATAACACACAGAAAAAAATATATTCAAAATATAAATTTGAAATAATTTACTAATTAAACTTTTTGAAGCCCAATTTAGATGAAAATTACCTAATTTTAGTGCTATTTCATTTTTTGTAGCTATATTTACTATGGTAACTGCCATTAATGGAAAAGGAGTGCAAATTATCATATAAAGTGTTATTTTTATTTTCATGTTTTAGGTAATTTTCACCCAAATTAACCCTTAGATAGGCTTCATTGACAAATCATGTTCATTTTACATTTGAATGTTTTTAATGCTATATTACTACTGCAGTACTAATTAACTTATTACTGCAGTAAATTGTTCTAAATGTAACTTAAGTTACCATGGAATGACCCATTAGCTGCTGCAGCTCTTGGCTAATGCCCTTGCAAGAACTCGTAATAAACAATCGCTTGAAGTGTCATTTTATCCATCGTTACTCATAGTGCTTGCGGGAACAACTAAATCCCTCTTATATCCTGAGCCTGTAGCATGGAGGATTCTAGACAAGTTCTAATGCTATCGAATGTTCTCGAAATTCGCTATACGAAAAATATTTTAATTAAAAAAAGTACAGCAAGACTTTCTTACAAACCTAACATAATGAACAAGTTGTGCAAAAAATACCTGAGAAATTTAGTAAATCTATGCAACAAAAAAATATAATGCTTATATGAACATTAAATAAAACTAAATATAAAATTTACACACGTAAATTGTTTCAATACGTATAAATTTTTGCTTTTCTTATTCAGTGTTTCACTTTTGGAATTTTACTTTACTTTTAGATTACAACAGTCATATTGTGTTTTGTGGAGTTTTTTAATTAAAATATGAATACAATACAAATATGTATATGTATATTATATGTAAATGTATTATATGTATATAGATAAATATATTCCTTAACATTAAAATATATATGTATATAAAAATAAGCTAAAAATACTTAGAAAATCAGTTTTTTAATTAGTTAAAGTAGAATTACATTTAAGCATTTTTATAAAAATAAATCATTATACTTTTAAAGCTTTATCGGTAATTAAAACGCCCATTTATATATTTGCAAGACCGTTGATTTCATTGCAAAATAAGATATAAGGTATAAAAGAATTTATGTCCCAATTTTTAATCTTTTCATTTAATTTCAAATGCAACTGTTAAAAATCATGTATATCTTTTAATCATCAATATCTTACAAAATTCTGAGGAACCGTACTTCTTTATAATTAATTGTTATGTAATCACACGAGATTTTAATATTGCAGAATGACATTTCATTTCTTAAAAATATCAATTTCAGAAAAATGACTTCGATTTTTGTTAAAAAATAAGAATAATAATACAGAACAATATTCATGGTATTTTTTAATGATCCAATTATTTTAAAATGAAGGACATTATAACATGTTTTAGTCAGTTCATTTAGCTCATAAAATAGAAGTTAAAAAGTATCTTTTATGTCGTTTAAAATTTAAATAATGTTTAAAGAGATTTATTTTTTATTAAATTTATGTAAAGGTAATTTTTAAAAGTTTTTTTTAAATTTTTGTAAAGGTAATTTTTAAAATCAGATATGTACGTGTAATACATGAATTTATGGTTTATTTTTCCTTTTGTAGATTAAATCATTTTAAATAAAACAAAATTTTACAATGTCTTTATTTAAATTAGGGTTCCCGTAACTTACGCGCTACGGTTGCAAATTCCTGTTCAGACACTTCTTATTGTAAAAACATGCTAATTTTTCTCTATGTTTAAGATTATGAAAGACTAAATTATAATTAAATGATTAGTTGCGATCTTTTGTATTCCGGTGTTCATTTATTTGCCTTTGATTGACGAATTTTAAGGTCGAATAGCTTTTGCCACGAAAGATAACGGATATTTTCTTGATTGAATAAATAATATCAATAAAACATTTAAAAACAAGTTTATATATAAAAGTAAAGCAAACAAAACAAAACAAAAAAAACCTTTAACGTTGCATTTTGCGAGCTGTAAAATATGTCTCGTCAAAATATGATTAAATGTTTATGCATACCTTTTTGGTCCTACAAAACTTTTTTCACAACTTAAATTCGGTGGTTCTTAAAATTATTCTCGATTTAAAAAATCTCTGCTTCAGCATATTTATCAAAAATTTCCTTATAAAACTATTAATTTTCACACTTTTGTATGCAAAAGCTGTCTTAATATAAGCCGAAAAGACTCCCATATACAAAAAAATCATTTACTGCTATAGTTACTTTTTTAGAAAACAAGGGGGGAGGGGCACTTATTTATAAAATTACACTTATTCTGTAATTATTTAGTGGGTTGAGATTAATCTTACACTGTAAAAAAAGCTTCGATCTACTAAAAAAATTTTAGTGGTCCTTGTAATTACTAAAAGAATTTTAGTAATGTTACTCGGTTACAAGGAATCTGTAAGAATTACTAGAAAAAAGCTAGCAACGAATAGAGTTAATAGTTTTACATTTTTAGTAGCTATTACTAAAACTAACTTCGTGTGGCCATGATAGCCTAGTGGTCATAGCATTGAACTCCAGGCTGAAAGTACCTGGGTTTGATGCTGGCCGCCGCCAGATATGCACCGAATGTATGCAATGTAACTACTTGTTAAATAAAGGGATTATGAAAATCCTGTCGTAGCAGTTACCATGGGTGATGATCTCTGAACTTTCTATCCCCTTTAGAAACGTGTCAAAATAGAGCAGGTAGCAATGTTTGGTGCTGCCATCTATTGCGGCTTTGATGAAAATCTTCCGTTTTAGATGTCTGTCTTTTTACCCACTAGATGCAGCTCGAAGGAAGCACCTGTCCTTTGGGCTCACGTAATGGTTACTAAAAATAATTTTGGAGCTATTATTAAAATTTGCTTGGTGGCTCATACTAAACAGTTTTAAGTTAGTTATACAAAAAATTCTTTTGTTCAGTTTACAAAAGAAATGTTTGTTTCACTTGCAAGGAAAAGTTTGTAATGGTTACTAAAAAATTCCGTGGACTACAAATTTACTAAAAACTTTTTAGTATCCTCTTGAATTTTTTTTTACAGTGTACATTTATCAATTCAAACATCTGAAGCTTGACCTTACTTTTTATCTGCTTCAAGATGATGAAGATGTAACTTTTTACTTAGAAATAAATTTTCAGATGTTTTATTCATCGGAAGTTTGCATTTAATATTTAATTTAATTCATTAGAAAGAAACTAACTGGTTTCTGAGGCTAATTACAAACTAGTCGGATGTGGCGATCCCAAAACTTTCTTCTGTCTCATGCATGGTAATAATTCAAAATTCGTTACTACATTGACAATTTATACTCATCATGAAGGTTCCAAAAGCATGAAATTCTGTACATTAGTTCTTGAAATAGGACTGTTGTAGAAATCGGGAAAAATGCAACATAAAAGCACCATCTGTTGGGCCAATTATACCACAGCAGCGACAAAAATAATATTCAATAAGCTATGCTTGAATCTGAAATTCGTGCATTAGTTATTAAAGTAGAGCTATTTCAGGAATTGGAATAAAACTCAAATTGCAGCGCCACCTGTTGAGCGACTGACACCAAAATGTAAACAAAACTAGTTTATATCATGGATTTACTGAATTTAAAGTTTGATGAAATTCGATGCATTGATTCTTGAGATAAAGCTATTGCGGTAATCGTAAAATATGCAGCATAGTAGCACCACATGTTGAGAGATTTACACCAGCTTCTATTCAGGGTAAAGACTAGCTGAATTTCAAGTTTGTCCGTGCGCTAGTTATTGAGATAGCGTTGCTGCATAAACCATAAAAAATACAGCATAGCAACGCAACTGTTGACCGATTTAAACTAAAAAATAATCTGCATCAATTTACATCAGGAACTACCTGAATATAAATTTTTATTAAATTCCGTGCATTATTTCTTAAGACAGAGCACCCACAATATTTATGTCACAGACTCACAGACAGACATTTTGTAAAAATGTGTCTTTTGGGATCTCTGATCCCTAAAACGTGTAAATCCGTCGAATGCCGGATTTCAAAAATTTTTACGAATTCAAAACTTTCATCTAATAAAGATTGAAGAAAGTAATCATTTAATAATTAATAATTGTATCATTATTGCATATGATATTCATCTGTGACATTTTCTTTAAAATTAGTATTTAGTCTATTGCAAATTTACGTAGTACTTTAGAATTTGAAAATATTTTCGAAAACTTTGTTAAAAAAATATTAAAAAAATTGTTTAAAATACTAATACTAATTCTATTCAAAATTCTTACAAAGGGGAAACATAATTTAAAGAGGTGGTTTTTCAGCATGCAAACGTTAAAAAGTTGAAAAATTAAAATGATCGTCAAAAAGATTTAATGCTGATTTTAAGCTCAGATTATGCACATAAAGCATTTGTTACTAAATATATGTAAATAGATTAACTGAGAAAAAGAAAAGCGATTATATTTTTTTACAAAAGCAAAGTCTTTGTATCTTAAATCAATTTGCGCAAAATATTTCAAAATGTTTTATTTGTGTAAAAACGCCTTTTCATACTTGCATTAGAAAATTCATCCGCCAAATACTGATTTATTTTAAAATTATTTTAAATAAATCAATCTAAGTCAATTCCATTTTTCGCATGTCTGCATATTTAAAACTTTCACTTTTCTTTTAGTTTCTTTTAAGGTAACGGATATATACTGATAATAGAAAAATAAAACTTCAAAATATGTAATTTTTTTCATTAGATTTATTTTTATTTTTGAATTTAGCCAATTAATTTGCTCCTAACGCCATTTCTGTAATAAAAAATTGTATTTTACTAGCATCATTAATTCAGTATTGTTCATTAATATTGAAAGTTATAAGTCTCAAAATATAAAAGTTAAATAATTAGATGTTTTGTTATAATACAGTAATAAATATAGAAAAATCTGATAACAAATTAAATTGAGACTGGCATATATAAATGCTTTGTTAGAGTTAAGTGCTTTGGTCATCGTGTTAATGTTCTGAGTATTATAAAAGTAATAAAAATGACCTCAATTTGACAATGACATGTTTTTGCTTAAATTACAGATAATAATTTTATTTATTCAAACGAATTAGTGTGGAGTGAAAAGTATAATAATATTTTTTTTTACTATTTTTATATCTAATAAAATTCGAATTATTTCTTTTCATGCCTGTATTAGAAAATGCTCAAATGTGCCAAATTGCTATTTTTTGTGTTTAAACTTAAACGATGAAACGGTTTACTATTTTTTCTAAAATATTAAATAATATTTACATTTTGAGTGTAGATGAAGTTACTCTATTTTACACAGTTCGACTTCCTGATAAATTTTAAGTATATTTTAAAAGTAACTGACCGATTATGAAAACTTATTGCATTTTGATATTGAATGAGTCGATGTTTAAAAGACAACAATAATATTCATATGTTATCTCCGATGCTAACAATACTAAATTAAAATTGACAGTGAAATCACTCGAAATTTTATTCCAAAATTCAGCATTTTTTTTTCTAAACCATCGTTGAACGTTCTTTAAATTTCATTATAGACACAGATAAATGTATATGAAAAATCTGTGCATAAAAGATTTTAATTTTCTATGAAAAAAATTGTTTAATATGAAGACTACAAAAAGGTTTTTTTCTTAAAGAATACATTTATTATAGAAGATTATATATTTTTTCTTTTCGTCGTATTGCCTATCGACCTAGAAAAAAAAATTTTATTCCTTTTTACTGATTTTTGATCCAGGTACTCCCAAAATCTATATATATACAAGGTGGAACCCGTTGAATTTTGACGAAAAAAATATTTCTAAGAAACTGTTTCACTGATTTTATAGTAAACCTACAAAATCAATTACAACAAAAAAATGCTTCTCATTACGGTAAGACTAACTCTTAAACAAATTATATTTAAACCAAAGTTAACAAAATATTATTTCTATAAAACTCAGTTTTAGAAATTATTAAACTTTAATTCTAATGTAAGCAGTTAAATGTAATAAAGATCTGTTAATATGACAAAGTTATCAATTATGGTTTTTTGTTTGGTATTCCAAAATGAAAAAGAGCAAAATTTATTCCATTTTTACTCAATAATAGAATTTTCCCCCGTGAAATTTAAATCTGATATCATTTTCAATATCTCAAAATTTACTTACGCACTTCTCATATCTGTATTCACTTATTTTATAATATTTTTAAAATGGAATTCTAATTTGATAATTTTAGAATCATTTTAATTCAAAACTTGACGATTTCGATTACGCTATTATGGAAAGTGAAGTATTTTAACCTGAGAAGCATTGCAAAGCTGCTGTGATCAAAATGACGCTCTTTTACAAAACATATTTTAGTCTAAATAATTAAAGTACATTTTTTTTCATAAAATGACGGCATTTGTATCAGATTAATCATTTTTATTTTATGATTTAAGAATCTATAAAAAAGTATACATATGATGTCATTATCGCTGAATAATACACAAAAGCAGCAAAAACACAATCTCGACATTCAAGACGCAAATTGGGTATCTAATGATTCATATGTCTTCATTTGTTTGTTTTTAATAGCTCCATGTTTTTATAGGAAATCATTCTGCGGAAGAAGTAACTCACACAACTATTCTTTAAAGTACATATTTGTAAAGAGAAAATATTAGTTTATAATGAACTAAAATCATTTAATGGATAAATAAAAACGAAATAAAAAAATATTTTATAACAGACCATATTTCAGACACAACACACGTTTTAATTTCAAGGTACAATTATCTGTTTTTTTTTTTTTTTTTTTTTTTTTCCCTTTACTTTTAATATAAATGAAGCGCTTTTGATGCCACGATTACAAAAGCGGGATTAAACACTACAAAAAAAAAATAATATTCTCAAAAATGAATTGAAATGCAGTTTTCAGACGTATCCCATTTAAAAGGGCATTTTTCCTATAGAATTGTGTAGAAATTGAAAACGTAGGATGTTTAGAAATTTTAAAAAATTTCAGTAACAAACATTGAAAAATCGAAATTTCATTTAATATTTCCAAAATTTTGCCATTCGTATGACGTTACGTACAAATACATTTGGCCTTTTTAATACATACATACATACATACATATATATATATATATATATATATATACATGCATCCCCACGAGAAGAAAATTCTATACTTTTTTCAAAAAATTCAGAGTTTACGTTTAGGGAGACCTTCCTAATAAATACAAAAGATGCTCTTTTTTTATTAAAAAAAATCAGTCTTTAAGCTTACAGTATACATATGTAATACTTTAAAAGATTTGAATTTCTTTTTAACGATCCATGTAAATATTCATTCAACTGAATATTTTTGTAATCCCAATTAAATATTAAAATATTAAATTATGAAACAGAGGCATAATTTGAAGACTTTTCAGTAGGTAATTACTTCAATTCAGTAGAAAAGCTTCTAGTTCTTAGCTTGTTATTTGATCTTTTAAAAGTCTTAATGATGCTTTTAAATGCAGATTATGCGCATAATGCTGTTGTTATTTAACGCTTGTATTTAAGTTCATCGAATAAAAGGAAGGAGATTATTTCTCTGAAAATTTAAGATCTTTAAACTTATAATAATTTTATTCACTGTACTTGAGAATTTTTTATTCATATAACGTGATTTTCTAAACCTATATGAAAAACATTCTTTGATTGACGTATTAATTTATTTTAAAGTCATTGTTGTATATAAGTCAGGTTGAAAGTTTTCTCTTCTTAAAGTATCAAATGACCTTTTAAACTTTATTGAAGAAATGCAGTTATTTGGCGGCCCGAGTTCCAACACTTTTCATGATATCAACACATTTTACAAAAAATAATTAGATGCGAATCCAATATGCGTGTGCAGATATTGTGATAAGATATTATCACTATTAACTCTTTCCAACATAGTTAAAAAGAGTTTGATTTATAAAGGGGTCTGCTTCTCTGGCCGTTTGTTCGTGGTGTAACTCTCATGAAAACACTATATGACCAAAGATGACCAGTCACTTGTGATTTTTAAAAGTTTTACTAATAACACATGAGGAGTTATTCTGAAACTCCTGTATTAACAGAAGGGCACAGGTGATATATTTCCGCAAAATTTTTTATTCCTGAAACTCCAGAGGACCATCTACAAATTCAAAAATAACGAATATCTTTTGGATAGTCTTGTCAAAACTAATCTACCAAAAGCGTTCAAATTGTTAATTGTGATTAAGTTGTTTATTGTAATCAACTGAGTTCATTTTTATGGGGATAGCATATATATGTAAAGAAATTAAATTTTTCTTAAAAACCATCCCAAATATTGACATGTTTTTTCTTTATAATTTGCAAAGTTCTGAAAATAAAAAAAATTCCAAGTGGAAAATGTGAAAAATAACATTGTACACAAAACCGTGAAATTATAATTTAAAAATAATAAAAATTGCAAGAAAAATAAGCATGTATACTAAATTATATTTCATTGCGCATGCACGAGTGCAATAAAAATATACAATACATAATGTGTTAGCTAAATGTATGGAGTAACTTCTGTAAAAATCTAAAAAAAAAAAAAAAAAAAAAAACATAGCTTAAAAATTGTGAAAATTATCGTCGATAGAATTAGCTCAAACTCCGTCGTTCCCAAAAGCAAACGAAAAGATGAAGGGCTGTGTTCAAATATAGCAGTTTCTTATACACAAACGGTTAATAAGTAGTTCAGCTTAGACACGATAAAATACAGGAAACTTGTGGCACAAAACCTCGCTTTAGACGGTTTTTAATCGTCTAAAAATCGTTTGTAGATCAATGTTACTGATGTTGAAGATGGCGTGAACATAATGAAGGAAAAATATGATGAAGCAGGAAATATATTTTTTAAGGCGATTCTTAAAAATAAATTTTCACCACTGAACATGGTGAAATTTTTTGTCGTTATTACTGACTTATTTTTAAATGTAAAAGCATGAAATTGGAAGCGTGATTATTGCTGTAACTATGGTTTTAAGTAAATTTATTCATTTTTTGAAGAGTTCAATTATAAGCTAATTTGTTTTACAATAGCCTTCTTTATACTGCTAAATCTGAAAATTTAGTCAAATAAGCAAATTTGACATTTTCCATGACATCACTAGATTTATCAAAAACTAGAAAAAAAAACTAGTTGATTTAATATTTTCTGTGTAACAAGATACGCCAGTTTTACACGTTTAATAATAAAATGGATTCAAATATGTGTTATAAAGTAGTAATTTTGAAATTGAGAAAAACCTTAACTGATATACTCACGCTCTAGTCTTGAATATATCTGTTAATTGGACACTGGTGAAAGAGAGAGATTTTAAGATTACCCAACGTAAAATTTGAACTGTCAAATAAATCATCAGGCAGATTTAAAAGTGAATTAAGCTTTGCGGCAACACTTAACATCGAAGATGCAGAGTTTGGATATAAACATTCTTCTCCCAATTACCAAAAGGTATGCTATTGGATTTTTTTCTCAAGGCGGACGAATTGGAAATATTGTTAATATAAGTGCTAGTTGAAACATTCGCTGCAATAGAGCAGATATGAATTACTTGTGATTTCAGTAAAAAGTGAAATGTGATGCTTTTATGATTTTTTAAGAAGTTTTTAGTTCATGTGACTCGAAAAAAAATCTTTTAATCATTGGTAAATTATAAAAACCCCACTACTTCAAACTATGAAATTTTTTTATTGTATAAGGTACCCTGGGGTAATAATGCCAGGCGGGGTAATAACGCCAAGTGCTTATATTTTGCATAATTATGAAATAATCAGGTAAATGACACCCATGTGCTCTGCGCAGAAGGGTTTTGAGTCACATAAATCGCAAAAAACAGCTTCAGATTTATTTGTTTCATTTTTCGGTCTTATTGTTTTTACAAACAACTAAAATTAACGCTTGATCTAAAATTTGCGAGATACGTTTTGTGATGTGAAGACGATCTTTTTATCCGGAAATACTTTGTTAATTACATAAATTTGTAGTGCATTTCATGTACTTTTAAAATGTTGTTGAAGATTTTGGATATCTTCTCGAGATAATTTGTAATTTAAAATGTACTGCGCAATAACTATATCGGGGTAATAACGCCAATCCTTGACATTAATACCCCGGTTGATTCCCTACAGTGGCCGAGCTACATCCTAAATTCTGATTCAAATAAACACAGTTAAAACTGTGCAATGTTTCTCATATTTCTATTTAAGCGGTCTTTTTAAAGCAAAAAGAAGCTCACGGTCTGATATTCTTTCGCCTGATCCCCCCTTCCCACACCACACCTTTATTTTTCTTACACTTTCACAAAAAATTGAACATTTTCAATAGCTTAGAATGCAATTTGTCAATTTCTAAGTTTGTAGAGTTTCTATTTTTAGAATTGGGCTATCTACATGCAATTATTCCATCTTATTTCATAGTTTTGTTTGCATGGCGTTATTACCCATATAGGTGGGTAATAACGCCAAATAGCATTGGTCAAGAAAAAACGCCATTACATTTTATGAATACATATCTGTTAAATTATTTTATTTTATATAGATAGTCAATGAGTTGCTGTATCAGATCCTATATTTGTTTGAAAAATAAAATCTAAAACTAAGCCGTGAAAATTGGTAGAACCTTAACGTGGCGTTATTACCTCAGGGTACCTTATATGAAACCCAGGGAGCTTTAAAATTGAAGGTCTTTTTAAATATGAAAGCATATTTTTGCACAAAATATACAGGAAAAACAAAAAGACAGTGTTACTGTTGTCTTCTACCAAACCTACTCGAGAATCATTTTTAATTTGAAAAATTAGGAATGTTCCTAATGGGTTGATTTTTTTTCTACCGAACTCAACGAGAATTTTCCAGCTGATGAATTCAAGTGGAACTGATATCCTAAATAGTAAACTACGAAGGCGTTAATTTTCGCGTCCCATCAAGTACACTGAAGGGAATAGAAATTCAAACCCGATTTCTGTCAATACAGGATACATTGGAGGATAGGTTAACCTTAAATCCAAAAAATTGCCGAAGTGTATCCGGAAAGTACAAAACTACTACTACTACTACAGTAAAGAAATTGGGTAGCTATGAATTGTCCCAAGATTGGAAAGGGGTAAGTGAACGCATTTTAGAATCAGACCAAATTGGACTCTTCGAATGTGGTTTCATCAGAGTTGAATATACTTACATTTACATCAACAAATGCAAGAGTACAACTGAGATGAGAAATTTAACTCTCACATGCATAAATTGTTTTTCATTATTTTTCATTATTCACAAAAAATCATTTTTTGTAGAACCCATTATAAAATAATTTTATTTTTGTGCTGCATGCTAGCTAGTAAATGTCCCCAAATCAGATCTTCATAAATGAATGGTGAAATTGTTTTTGCTTTATAAAGCAATACTTATCTCTCCTCATATGAGACCCGTATGCATGAAAGAGTTAAGCTACATTTCCAGGAATTAGATAATAATGGCCTGTTCCAAGATTGGATTGTGGTGAGTGAGCGCATTTCAGAATCAGATCACATTTCAGACAAGAATACTTTAACATCGATCAATGTAACAATGATGTGAGCTGAGAAGTTTAAATTGCATTATTACAGACCCATTGACAGGGAGGCGACGGCAGAGACAATCACCTTCGAGTGAATCGAGTGAATCACCGTGAATCGAGTTCACGGATGAAAATCTAGGATTAGTTGAATCTCGATTCGTATATTAAAATGCCATCTGTTTGTTAAGTCATATCTTGGTGAAAAACACATAAAAACCCTATTTTAACGGTTCACTCGTAGGCTTATCATTGTGCTTTCCTATATAAAATAGTGTGAATACATGGAGTATCGGGAGCAGAAAGACATAATTGTAATACCTATATGATTGAATTCGGGCTAAAATTGAGTTTTTAATTGTTGTCCACCAAGATATGACTTGGCAGACCAATTGCGTCTTAATATGCGAATCGAGATTTAACTAATATTATATTTTCACCCGTGAACTCTATTAAGTTATAGTCTGTGCTGAGATCTGTCAGTCTTCCGAAAATTATATCTTTTTTTACGACGCGCAAAGCAATGCAGATGTAGATTATGACGACAACAAGCCCAAACTTTCACATGTTCGTAAACAAACTGATGAGGAACACACCTTGGAGATCTTTAGCAGATACGTCATAAAAATATTTATTAAAAGCGATATTTTTTTATGCGTGGTGTTACATCTTTTGGCAGATATACTTAAGTGGAGGTGGAGCGAATGATCAAATAGTAGCAGAAAAACATAGTGCGATATAATTGGGTGTCGTGTTATATTACAACGTACGATTTTCTTTAAAAAGACGGGTGTTGAACGAACAAGGATTTGAAAAGACAGAAAGAAGAATAAAATATGTAAGTGCTACTGTATATCCTTTTTTCAAAATAATTCTTTCTAACTAAGTTAACAATACTTTTTCACCAAAAGTACGCAAAGAGAATGTTTTCGTTATTATAAAAAAGCTTCAGGATAATTTTGAGAGAGCTCATTAGTAAAAGTTCTAATTATAACTCTGATAACTGTATTGAGCGAAACAATAAAATTTATAAGTGGTACTACATATCCTATAACTTTTGACAATGTTAAAAATACTTTTCAACTGAAAGGATACAAAGAAAATGTTTCCATTACTATAAAAATTCTTCAAGATGATTTTGAAACAGTGCATATTACTACAAGTACTAATTATAACTCTTGTAGCTGTACGGGGAATTTATAGATGTACGGGGAAAAATTCCATATTTGTTTTGAAAAAATCCTTCTATTTAGCAAAAGATTAACTTTTATTATTTATTTATATGTTGTTTCGGTTTCATCAATAATTGAACTGTATTTGTGTCCATATTTGTTTTTTAATTGTTATACCACACTAGATTTATAAAAACAAATAATGTAATAAAATGGAATCCAGTTAAATATTTATCAGAATATGTAACAAATTTTAAATTATGAGGTTTTCTTTTGTACCTGCTTGTAAATAAATATATTTGCTCTAATTTCAGTATTCACAATTTTGATAAGAGGATTAAATTTATTGAAATTTGCGTTAAATAATTTAAAGCACAGGAAAATATCACTGCGCTACTATGAAATCTGCATTTTTCTTTTTATATTCAAATCATTTTGCAATTTACATACATAATCCTAATCGATATAACATTTTCGCAAGTAAAGTTTCAACCTTTTCAAACACTCATCTAATATTATTGGCATTTTTAAACACATGTTCACTCTGATTTCATAATTAATAACTATGATATTATATTGATAAGATAAATAGAGTTTCGTATCAATATTTGAATATATCACATAAATTTAGTAATTGATTAAAATTAGAAACCTTTGTCGACTACACCAAGTCTACGTGTATTCTCAATGTTTGAAATTCGGATTTATTGATTGCATGCATTAAATTTTACAAGAACATGTACAGGCATGTGTGTCTGCGAATCAGATACATTTATGTCATGTGAAATGATAACAATATCTGTATAGTGCTGTTATAATTAGCTGTTTAATGGGCTATTATATCGAAATAGTTCTTGTCCGCATTCAAATTTATAATAATTTTACTACCTGTATTTGAGAATGTTTTATTCATCCAACGTGATTTTTTTTTATTCCTGTAGCAGGAACATTCATTGATTGCCATATTGATTTATTTCATAGTCGTTGCTATATAAATCACTTAACAAATAATATCAAAAATGAAAAGTAACAATAAATAAAATATTCTAGTAAAGAAACTTGTTCTTAACTTCAGTTTAGCAGCCACCAGATGTAACTCTTGCTCTAAAATTAAACAAAGAACGATGCACCAGTTAGTCGGGTACTATAAACTATGCATTTTACAATTGTAGAGTAATCTTTATACTGTTGGCTAGTTTTTACATCATATACCCATGTATCGTCCAAATAGTTCAAAAAAAAGAACATTAGCATGGCAAGTAAAGTTATCTCGACTCGAATCCTTTTCTGTACTTTTTCGCTGCGTTAAAATAATTCTCAACTGTACTATTCCAATCTTGAATATGATTTATCCAGTTGAAATAAAAATCCCCTTTTCTTCATTATTCTGAAAAATATTTATAATCTGGAAATAGATAAATTTTCTTGAAGACCGATATAGTCTCTTCAAATAAAATCTAATAAATGAATAACTGAAGTCATGTTTTTTAATATATATTTCTACGAAATACTCGAGAGCAATGCTTTTTCGATTATGCTCGAAAAAACAAGCATTTGAAAGCAGGAATATTGCAGCACTCACCCATTCCTTTTTACCCTGATGGGAAATAATCCAAAAGTAATTTATAAGCCGCTTGTAAAACTTTTCTAATACAAAGAAAATGGATTTTAAGTCTCAGACAATGCAAAAAAAGGAAGATTTAGAATTTATATCGTTCGAAAGAAAAATATCAGATTTGCACTTTTATATCTGAGAAATATTTTCTCGTGTTTTGAAACGCTTAAAAGAATTCATGGCAAGCATTTTCTATCATATTTTTTTAGATACATAAAAGGTATTTTTTTTTAAGTTTTGGATTGTAATGTACAAACATAAATCTGTTTTTGTCTTACAATATGAAAATGTGTTGCGTTTTCTGTACACATTTTCAGTGATGCTCTTGGGGAAAAAAAACAATATATGTCAAGTATTTAACTCATATATATTTATTTAGAAAGCACTGAGACATAAGATATTTCCAGAGCAATTCTTTCAATAAAAACTAATTATGATCTTTTATTTTTCAGCATTGTTCGCCAAATAGTCATCATTTAGAGCAATATCACAATTACATCATTCCAGTTACTTGTGTGTTGCTATCAGGTAGTCATTTGTGGATAAGTCAAATTATTAGTTTTTGGAATTTTTACTCATTGTGATAGTGGCCTTTCATTTTCAATTCCTTGTTTTGGAGAAAAGCAAGAATTTTTCAGCAGTAAAAACTATGTAAAAAAAAACGATAACATATTGTTACTGTGAAGAAACTCGTGTGGAGGTATAGTCCATGTCAATTCAGGCATCTAAAGAAAAAATCGTACTTCCATTCTCTCAGAAGTTCTTTAATTGAACATATTGTTGAAATTCAGGAAAAAATAAAACTTTTGTGTTTTTCCGTTACGCCCAAAAAAAATTTTGGACCGAGATACAAGGCGAAAAAGCTGGCATCCCAAGCACCATTTTCCATTCGCTATTTTCGAAAAAAAAATTAAGTGCTCTATCTCTGGAACTGTGCAAATTACTTTGTTGCGTTTTTTTTATTTTAAAGATAATATTTTTCTGCTAAAAAAGGTATGTTAGATTTCCCAATTTTAAATATAACAATTTATGTTGAATAAAAGCTTTTCAGGATGCTTAGAATTAATGTTGATTCGTTCAATTTTTTTAATGTAAATTAAGTTTAGATTTTAAGTGTAACGGATATGATAAAACTTATTTCATAGTAAACGTTAAGAAATTAAAAATGTTAGCTCAAAATAAAAAACTATGCCTATTACGCGTTTCAAGATAAAAATATAACAACTCGTGTTCAGCTGATGTAAACCATGGAACTATTAAGGAAGAGGAACTGACATATCCTTAAAACGGTGAAGCTTCAACTGTAACCGCTTTCGCAGGCATTCATTACTACCGCGTCGAATTTTAACCAATAAAATTATGCAGTAAAATTCTCTTTATTCAAACGACTCTTTAACAGCAATCTTCAATTAAAAAGAATTACAAAAACTAATATTTACTTTTACTGGTAACAGTTTACTTCTGTGATAATAGATCCGCCCCATTGTGACAACCAAAACTATGTCAGTAAAAAGATTACAACACCTCGCCAAACTGACACCAGTTAAAAGAAATACCCTAATTTCCTGCGTATAATCCGCGGGTCAAACAATTCTTTTTCGACCCAGAAATTTCATTTTGTACTTGAAAGCAAATATTTACGGCGATCTAAGAAGTAACATTTCATTTAATAAAATTTCTGGGTTGAAAAATGATTGTTTGATCCGCGGATTATACGCAGGAAATTAGGGTACAAATTTTTTACCACATTTGTCAAAGATTTTTTTTTGTCAATAAGGCTCTAAAATAAGACGAAATTTTCTAGTTAAGTTTACTGGTGGGAGATTTTACAGACGGTAATGAGAAACTGTAAATCTGATTAAATGAAACAGCCGTCATATTGTGACAACCAACTCAGTTACTTCACTCGCCACTGATAGACAATAGACTATATGTCTCCTCCTTTTAATTCATAACTCCATTATGTAAACGCATTTCCATAAGAGGACAAGGTCAAGAAAGAACCAAGGGATAGGGAGTAGATATTGCAAAGAGTGCGACAAGTGGTGCTAGCTGAAAGCAGCTCATGAAGAAGATGAAAGAGTTGCCAAAATGATAAAATAAAAAAGACAAGGGAAAAATGAAAGTAAAGGAACAAAATTTAAATAAAATAAAATGAGTAAAAAAGAAACACTTTTTGTGTTTGAAAAAATAAGAGACAAGAGAATAGGGAAAAGATTTAAAAAGTAACTTCTATAATGATTTTTCACAATATTAGAAATGTGTTTATTTTGACGCTATTCGTCTAAAAGTTCCTTTTCATTTTATTCGCTACAGGTTTGCATTTTTACACAACAATAAAACTTTAAAACTTGCCTCAAACCCATTATTTTCTTCAAAAAAAGAAATAAAAATAAAACATTCAAACTTTTATTATAACTCTGGTTTCTGTAAATAATACTGTATAAAGAGACGAAAAAAAATTATAACAAAAGTTTATTTACTTATTGGCACATCACTGTTTTTTTTTCTTGGGTAAACTAGAAAAGTTTTAAGCCCAAAATATTTTTGCACACATTTTCTCGATGGAATAATAAATATACACAGTAAACCATCAAGTAAAGATAAAAATACAAAAGTTTCCACATATGATTTTATCTATCAATAGTTTAAAATAGATTTTTAAACACTTAAAATATTTTAAAACATCTCAGAAATATGTTTAATTAGAAAAAGTTCATATATTTTTTTCCACTATTGCAATATTATTCTAGGATAAGCTAACTTACATTCAATTATAATCTAACGAGTAATTTTTCATGGCACTTCTCAAAGTTAGACACCCTTAGTGTTAATAAATTATGCCTTAATTTCATTTAATTTTTAATTTTGAAAAAATACTAATATTTTAGAAGACTTTTCGATATTAATTCGTAAAACTTAGCATTCTTTTAGAATGATTCCGATTTGTAGCTTTTTTTCTTATCCAGTATGAATTCGCAGGTTTCAAAGAGATTAATTTTAAAATATGTCGAAATTGTGTGAAAGAATATTATTGTCTTTCGGAAAATTAAAAGAAGATTCAAAACTTTAATACAACTTTGATTTTAATAAATAATGTCGTGTAAAGCTACGAAAAAAAATGTATATCGTTTAAATAAAACATAAAGATTTTTTTCTTTTTTTTTCTTAGCACAGTTTAGAATTATTTTTACAGAAGTAGTTACAAATGATTTACATTTTTATAGTGAATTCACCAGTTACTCTAATCGTAATATCAGAATTTAAATTAAAAACCATCAATCTGTTACAAAACATCAAAAAAATCTACAACTCTTTTAAGAATTTATCTCAAAAATTAAAAGTATTATAGCGGGGTCCAAAATGATAAGAACGATAAAAATTAGGTCATATTTGCTATGCAAATGCGTAAACCTTTTGGCAAAAATTAAATGCATGGTACTGCAATGAATACTACACTGATCGTTTGCAAAAATTATGAATATATTTTTTCATCTTTTTAAAATATGTATTATGCTTAATTTACGCAGGGGCAAAGTGATAAGAGAGCAATCGATATTTCTAAAACCACGGAACTTGATCGGCAGATATTTTCACATATCATTTAAAAATGCTAATTTTCTGTAAATTGACGAATATCCGTTTATTTTTTCTCCGTTAAAAGAGGTAAAATATCCGTCAATTCAAAAAAGTTTGGAAAAGATAAAAGGGGCGGAGGTGAGGATCAAACGATTGACCCCAGCGTGGGAAGGCGAACACGTTAGCTCGGGGCTACGGTATTGTACAGTAGAAAAAACACTTTGAAGTAAATGTGTTCATTTCATATGGAGGTTGTTTACTCTATTTCGTTAAAAAGCTTTTAATTTTGATCTCAGAAAGATTTCGTCTTTATTGAGATTGTGGACGGTGTTTTTATACTATAGTTTCAATGTTACATAAAAACGTGAATTTTAAATATATTTACGTAGATTGCTAAAGGTAAAATATGGGTATTCTACTTTTATTTGATAAGATTATTTTGGAGTAACATCGATTTTTTTTGCACTTGAATTGAAATATATTTTAAATGTGTTCCCTTAAAGTATATATTAAATGCGAATATTTATTTATAAATAATTTTGTAAATTCAACTTTATTAAACCTATCCAACTTTAAATAATAAATTATGAGCATTTTTGAATGAATGATGAAATTAACTGTTATTTATTTTTAAATTCGACAACATTTTTGTCTTCTTAAACTAAATTAGTCATCTTAATCTATAGAATTGTTTGTTTTTCATTTTAAAAATAAATTTGAATTTATTACTAATAGACCCCATGCGCATGCGTGCTAAGAATAAACGGAATCTCTTAATCTTTTTTAGACGTCCGGAATGAATTCACAAATCAAATATGTTTTCTGGGAGTACGGAAATTATTTGTGAAAGAAATAAATATAATTTAGTGTATATTGACGAATTATTTTGACAGTGTATAACAACATTGAAATGTAATTTCAAAAAATTTCTGATAAAATAAAAATTTCAAAGACTGTCATTTTTATTTTCTTATGGAATCCAACTATTTATGATAATGCAAAATATATAAGGAGGTCAAAAATTCTTAAGAAACGATCCGAAAGATTGATTATTCGCACGGTTCCAAGTAAGATAATGATAGCAAAAGGTTTTGGAAATCCGAATATATTTTTTTATCATTTGTAATCGTTTGCATGCAATAGAGGTGGATTTGAAAAAAAAATCATGCTTGAAAATTAGAATTCAAAAATAAGGTATGTTTATTTCCTAACTACCACGAGAATATTTGAGGGAAGAGAAATCCATCCCCATAGAAATTTCTTAGCTGCACTTTTTCTTACTGTTAAATTATTTTAAATTAGTTTAAAAGAATAAATTTGTGTGCTTTTCAATATCGGTGAAATTTAATTAACAATAGCTCATGACTTTCCAAGGAGCGCTTTTTCATTTAAGAAATATGTTCATAAAAATAGAATTGAAAATATTCATAATACTCCCCTCTTTCCAATAAACCTAAAGTATTAAATTCCTAACTACCATCTCAAACAGACAAAATCTCCTTAAATCCACTAGAAAATTTCTAATTTTCTCAGCAACAAATTATTCAAACCACATTCTAATTATTCGTTAAGTAGAGAAAATTTTTCTAATAAAATATATTATTCAAGTTGTAATCGAATAACTCATTAAGAATAGAAAAAAACTAGTAATATGTTGATAGGATTGATTAAAATTAGAAGGTATTATACCTATATCAGATTAATCATAAGTGATAAAGGAGGCAATAGTTTTATAATGCATTCATTATTGTAATTACATTTCACAATTCGAAATGGAGTGTGCAAATAAAAAGAATAATTAGAATAATTTAAATTCTGTATACATTCTTTAAAAGCACTGTATGTATACATTGTATGTATATTTATATATACCCTGTATGTATTCATTTGGTAAGCTCATGCGAGACGCATATAAAATTATACTAAGCGAGAGAATTTGTAAATATTCATTTGATGTCTTCAACAGACATTGATAATTTCTAATTTTCTTATGAACATTAAAGTTAATTTAGCTGTGGAAAGCAATTTAGCGATAAGTAATTTAAGGCAAAATTTGTTCCTAGTATGGGAATTATGTGTAAAAATATACATTTGACCAAAAAACATTACTCATGACTGGTGCTACGAGACGTAGACAGACTGTATCCCGTTCTTTTTCAAACGAATACCTAATAGGGAAAATGGTTTAGTTTGCCACAAAGCGTTGTAGAAATCATCGATCCACGGTATAGGCAAATGGCAAAAAATCCTCTCCTCAAAAATTCATATGTGAATTTTGTGTGTGCATGAAAGGATAAAAAACTAAACCCTTTTTTAAACTTTAATTTAAATTTAAAATAAAAAGTTTAAAGTGTCAATTAATATTTTTTGACTTTAATTCTAATGCTTAAAAGCTATTTTGACACTGATAACATTCTTTCCCAGCCTAACATTTATCACTTTCAGATATCATTTTTGGATGACCTTTAAGATTAAAATTGTTTATCTACGTACTTTTTATAGCCATTTGTGGTTAGGGTCTCTTACGTCACCGACCCGGGAATTGTGCGCTCTTTGACCACATATCAATCAAAAGATAATCAACCAATTAAATTAAATGTTCCTCTCAAATTCACAACTGTGCCCTCTACTGGGAAAATTACAATCCCCAACATATTACCCAGAACTCGAGCGAAAAACAAGCGATTTTGCAGTTTTAAGATACCTGCAGAAACTACGGCCATGTAACTCCCCATAATCTACGCATCTGGCTCCGGGACTTCTGATTGGACTTGCAAATCTATCTGTATGATGAGCGGCCAAATAAAAAGAGTTCGATCTGTCAAGAGGTTTCCGAGTCAAATTCTTATGTCATGATTTATGACAATACAAGAAGACGTTACATACATGTGTGTAAATTTTGTGAAAAATAGGACTCACGAATCATGTAAAGGCATAGTTTATCACTGTCCGGAATATAAAAGTCATCTGACGAACAGATCAGGAACAGTAGCGTCACAAATAAAACATTCGCATAAAATATCTGTTTGCTCAGTTAAGAAAATTGGTAAGAAATGAATTTGTATACAAAGATATGGATATATGTATATATTCCAATTTTTTAAATATCTTTATTTTTTGGCAACAGTTGAGTGTAATCATGAGAATCTATTTTTTGATACATCATTTGAAGGATTATTTAGCACAATTTATGTTTATCCTATTCTATCCTTTTAAATTTTGTTGTTATAATTTATTTTTAATATTTTCTCCACTTTATTAAGGATATATGTGTGTTATTAACCCCAAATTTGTATTATTTTTCTTATTTTTCTTTTTCACGGCTGATACAAAGATGAAACCATACACTTTATTTGTAGTTCCAAAATATTTTGGGCTTCTGATAAATCTACATACGTTCTACAAATTTCGATTTTAATCTTTTAAATCATTTTTTCATGTTTTAATGATGTATATTGTATTACTATTAATTGTTTTATTTGTATATATATGCATATATATATATATACATTATTTTATATCTATGACGGTAATTTGAGGAATTTCAATAGATTTAGAGCACACAAATCAATTTTTAGAATCACTCAAATTTATGTATAAAAGTATAGACAAAAACACATGCAATGATTATATAAAATTTTTACAACAATAGATAACAACGAATATTTTTTAGTTTCCTTAATAATGGTGTTTACTTGCAAATAAATAAATAAATAAAGTAAAATAAAATTATTAGAATTAAAATTATTAAAATTAAAACAATAAGACAGATTGTATTGAACGTTTCTAAAATTGTGAATAGTCACATTTCAAATTATTAATTTGCCTACATGAAACATTAAACACTTCATATTTTTTAAACTCTGATTTATAATTAAAACTATTGTGAAAAAATACAAGCTTTTTTAAACGGTAAACCTCCTTTCTAAAATAATTTTCTTTTGAAGTCAAATAAGTTAAATACAAAGCTATGATAAGTTTGAAAATGATTCATGTACTTTTTTAAAGAAACATTTCAAAAATATAAATGTTTATTATTATTAATTACATCTATGCATTAGTATGTTTATTTTTAAAACATTACAAACATAAAAAATATATTTATAATAAAATTTTGTTAATTTGTGCATATTTGTATAATATGAGAAGATTTGAGATACATTCATGGAACAAACATATTTTCTTTAATATCTTTCTCATATATACGAAATTAATTTGAGAGATTTAAACAGAATCCTAAGGATTATTTACGCATATATAATTTATTTAAAAAAATACATGCATTGTAATAATCATTTATATTTTTCACATTATTCGATAATTACAAATGCTTCTAAATTTATATAATAATAGAACTTATTTACAAACGTAATTAAATATTTTAGAATTGAATTAATGAATAAATTGAACTAAGGTAGAGTGCTTTGAATAATTCTGAAATTGTTGAATAATGCTATCTAAGGGTTAATTATATTATCCCGACAAATATTAAATATTGATATTATGTAATCTCAGTTTATTAGTCCAAAAATTGTTTGAGAGTTACAGTGTTGTTAAACAGTTTCCAAAATACATATTCTTAGAGGAAAAGTCTTTAAATTCGAAAAAAAGGTAAATTTAAGATTATTTGCTGTACTACTTTTTAAAGTAGCTTTTTGAAAACATACTTAAATTTTCATTTAATTATGAAAGTGTCTTGTGCATTTTGTCAGTATAGTAAATTTAAAAAATCTCCTTAATAGAACATTCTAAACTTGGATAAATTTATAACTTTTGCAAAAAAAAAAAAAAAAAAAAAAAAAAAAAAAAAAAAAAAAATTATCATGTCCATGCTAGTAATTAAAAGAATTTATATTGATTCAAATGATTATACAAATTTATTTATACACGCATAAAAAAAAAATACATAAACTGGTGATCATTTATATTTCTTGCATAATTAGATAAATTCAAATAATTTTAGGTACATTCGGTAACTGTATTTGCTTAAAAACATAATTTAAAAATTTTAGATTAATAAATTAAGATTAAGATTTAGAACATAACGTATTAAAACAAACTTCTTTGAATATTTTTGAAATTTTTCAATAATGAGACTTCCGATTTCTTAATTATAATGCTGTAATAAAATATTAATCATGGCTGCTTTCTAATCTACGTTTTATAATTAAAGATTTTGTGGGAGATAAAAGATACTTTATTGTTGTTACACTGTAAACCACGCATCTAAAATAATATTCCTTTGATATAAAAGTCTTTAATTATAAAATGTGATAAAAATTAAGATTAAATCTTGTACTTTTCTGTTAATAAACTTTTGTAAATATAACAAAAATTTTTACTTTTATTTATGGATCGGTAATTTTGAATATATATATATATATATATATACATATATATATAATAAGACTTTAAAATGTTTGACATGTTTAATTTCTTTTATATCTGTTCTTTTACATCAGGTTAATTTGTGGAATTTAAGTAAATTTAGAATTAGTGTATAACCTACGTGATCTAACATATTACAGAATTTAGATGAAAACCATTTAATAAAAAATGAACATATTTTTCACAGTTAATATGCAGTTTTTTTTCATTGCTTAGTAAGATTAACAAAAAGAATTTTTATATGAAATATATCAGATATATGCTCAAGTAAAGATTTGAAATTTATTAAAAAGATAATAACCAAAGAAATAACCAAAAATTTCGGTACTTCATACTTTTTTTATTCTATTTAATTTAATGTTTTAAGTGAGTTGTTTGATTACAATGTCTGTTCTATTTGTGTTTCATTTATATTCTTTTGCTTATAGAATATTAATTTTAAACAAACACTTGACTATTTAAATCATATATATATATTTTTTTTCAATCGCCATAAATTAAAAAACAATACATAGAACGTGTTTCGCGCTATATTATCTTTCACTTTGACGCTTACAGACGCGTGTTTATTTCAGCTGATGAAAAGCTGGTAATATTTTTTGCTCGAAACCCGTCGTATGTGGCGTTTTTCTTTTAAAATGCTGAATTATTCATATGTTTTGAAGTGAAAATGGGGTAATTTACTCTAATCGAGCTGCATGGGCTAAATTTTTTTTTTTCATGCTAAAGGAAAAAAAAAAAGTTAAGAACTATAAAAAATTAAAGAATTGAGTACAATATTCAAACAAATAATAATTTCTATGAATACATTTTTTTTCTATTCGACGGTATACAAATTTTAACAGCCCGATGTTCAGAAATTGAAAATGTTGCTGTAAAAATAAAATCCATTGCTTAAATCGTTGCCATCATCGATATGACGTCAACGTTACTCACGCACATGTTTTTATTTTTTATAAAGATTTACACATGAATGTATAAACACGTGTATATATATTCGTTCCTATTTCTCATATTACTGCATAAATATTTACTGTTTATACAGTTTATATGTCAGCAGAATTTATTTAGAAAATAATTTAATTTGAATGAAATGGATTAATTAGAGTAGTGATGTAAAGCGAAATAATTAGAACATTTGTAAAATTGTTACTAATGAGATCTGAGAGTGAATTGTTTTACTTCCATGAATTATTAAACATGGGTATTTTCTTAAATAGATTAGTTATATAAAGGGACTGTGAGTAGTTACTAGTATTGTTAAACATAAATCTAGTCTCTAAAATATTCCCTGTTGATGTAAAAGTTTTAAAATATAAAAATATCGAATTTAAGACAAAATCTCGTATTCTTTTCAAAATCAAATAGAAATATAACTAGAATTACTAATTTTAGTTATGTATGTGCATTTTTGATTTTTTAAACATACTAAAATTAAAAGATAATAAAACTTTGTAACTATAGACATATTTTTTATTTCAATAATATCCTTGTGAAACGCATTATGGCAATTTGACAAATTTAATTAATTTCGAATTACTATGTACATTTAAACAAACATGTATAAACAGAAGTACATGCACTGTTATAATACATTATATTTCTAAAATTAAGGAATAATTACAAAAGTTTTAAAGTTTACATGGTAACATCACTTACTGGGAAGCATAATTTTTATTTTTGTACTAGCAAGAATAAACAGTTCTATGAATATTTGGAACATAGTTCAATAAAAAGGTATCAGATTTAATTGATTTACTTCCACGAAATATTAAATACAGATATTTTCCTAATTTTTATCTATTAATTAAGCATGTCAAGAAGATTAATGACATTTTTATACCATAAACCTCGCTTATAAAAGATTTTTTAATAAACGTGAATGCTTTTAATTACTACAAAACTGTGACTCAAGATTAAACATGGTATTCTCTCTTAAAAAGTTTTTAGAAAATCAACGAAATTTGCAATCATTAATTATGTATACGAATTCTTGATTTGCAAAATATAATAAAGTTGAGGGGGTCCGAAACATAAAAATCTTCAAATTTTCTTTACAAAAATATCGCGTATTAAAAGTTTTTCTGCCTTTTTATACGTTTAATGACGTTTAAACCATGTTTCTTATCTTAATTAAAAGAGGAAATATTATTTTTCTCGTTTTGGTTTTTTAAAAAAATCTGGAATTTACGGAAATTTTTTCTTTAACACTTCCTACCCTGTTCAAATGCTACTCAATCTTGATAAAATCATTTCACACCAGAATTGTCATTTAAAACATTTTAATATATTTAACTGACTTATTTCTCTGAATCTGCTATTTAACTTTCTTTAGGAAAAAGGTCTGGTTCGAATCGTATAAAACAAATTACAGTTATGGGTCGATTAGACCCATTCAGGGTAAGGTTAAAAAACAGTAAATTGCACTGGCATCCCAATTCCCAGTATATTCAAAATGTCATACATAAAATTCCGAGAAATTCGAGATACCTTGGCTAGTTTTTAATTAAATGCAATTTTTACTCAAACATGTTTTAACTAAACGTGAGAGTTTGATGTCAAATGCTTGTTTAAAGAATCTTTCGTATATCTTACTCATCGTTGTTCGTTTCGTATATGCCTAGAAAAAGAATGTTTATACCAGAAATAATGCATTCAATTTGATATAAAATAACATCGTAAACTAGAACATTTATATGAATAATTTATCATACATTTAAGTTTACTTGATGAGAAAATTTATTAGAAAACATACCATTAGATTTTTAGAATTGAATTAATGAAGGCAGTGAAGTAAGGCGAAATATTTTGAATATTTCCAAAATTGTTGAATAATGAGTTCTGAGAGTTAATAGTTTTAATGCCATGACATATTAAACATGGTTACTTTCTAAACTAAGGCTTTTAATAAAAGATGTTGTGGAAGATTATGAATGTTGTTAAACTATAAATCCTCTTTCTAAACTACTTTTCCCTTGAGATGAAAGTCTTCAGATACAAAAGTGTAATATATTTAAGATTGAAATTTGTTCACTTTAGTCAAAGCAATTTCTGTGATATATAGCTTAAATTATTAATTTTAATAATTTACGCATGTGGACTGTTGATTTGTTTAAAATCAAAATATAGAGATCAAAATATAGCATCAAAATATAAAGATGTATAATAATTTTGTAACCCTTGACATAGTTTTAATTTCTGTAACTTCTTACGCAAATCCATTATGGTAATTTGAGAGACTTTGAATTACCCTAATTTCCTGCGTATAATCCGCGGATCAAACAATCATTTTTCAACCCAGAAATTTTATTAAATGAAATGTTACTTCTTAGATCGCCGTAAATATTTGCTTTCAAGTACAAAATAAAATTTCTGGGTCGAAAAAGAATTGTTTGACCCGCGGATTATACGCAGGAAATTAGGGTAATGGATGTAGAATGATTATTTAAATTTATGCATAAGCATGCATAAACAAAATTACATTGTAAAAATTATTCATATTTAACGAATTTTGGATAATTACGAATGTTTCTTATTGTTTCGATAGCAGTATTTTTTTGCAAACATGATTAAATATTTTAAGAAAGCAATTTCTTAACCTTTTTGGCCCTGACGTCCTATTTATTGAATATTATTTTGTCTTTTTGTTAATTGCAGTACCTAATAGTGATAGAATATGCAGATTCTCTTACTATTATGATTTCATTTACATATGTTTCAGAATTTAATAATAATAATAATAATAATAATAAAAGTTTTATTAATCACCAACAGACTGTTAGCATTAATTTTATTTCAAACATATATTTACTCTTTAAATTTAAATTAGGTACACCTTTCGCGAATTAGTAATTTGTAATAAAAGATAGAAAATTACCACTAAATTTTTATGTTTGTTTTATCTGAATACAGCATTTTCCAAATGCCTTCAAAAATTCTTCCTTAGACTATTGTTATATGAAAAACATGCAAAATAACTATATTCTTTAAGTTTCTGTAAATAACACATTCGTTAAATTTCAGCTAACTGTAACTTCTGTGATTTCGAAAGTTTCTTTTAATTTTCTTAGCGTAAAAATATTTTTCTCAAAAATTGGGGGGGAAAAATCAGGGCCGAAAGGGTTATAAATAGCGTAATAAGATTTAGTGTTTTGAGTGTTTATAAACTGTTAAACAATGAGATCTCAAAGTTTTTTTGTTTTAGTGAAATACTGAACATGTGCATTTTCAAAAACTATAGTTGTTAGTTAAAAGTGTGCCGAGGAATTTTTGAACTACATATTATTATGATTACGTGTAATACAAGGAAATCACACAAAGAATAAGTGCGGTATTAGTCATTTTCAAAATTTGTTAATATAAGATATTCTAAAGTGCTAACGCTAGGTTGGGTAAGATCGGCAAATGTTAATGATACGTGTAATTATAAAGGATTCCGAGATATTGCCCCTAAAATCTGTGCGTGGAAAGCTTCTGAATCAATTGAATCACAAGCAACTGCCAAAAGTTAATTTGTTCCATTTGTAGAACTTTTCTCAGGAATAAGCACGCAAAAGTCAACGCCCGATCTAAAATTTGCAAGGTCAGTTCTGTAATATGAAGACTTTATATTTATTTGGTAATATCTTGTTCATTACATAAATTTTTAGCGTCTTTCACGTACTTTCAAAATATTATGGAAGATTTTGGAAATGTTCACGACATCTTTTGTAGTTTAAAATACACTGCTCAATAAGTTTACATTTTGTAATAATTGCATTCATTGGTGTTATTACTTCAATTAATTCTTTTCAGTACTGAAACTGCATCTGAAGAGAGTTTTATTTTTTATGATCCAAGGCGCATCATGCCATTGTTGAAAACCAAAAAGAATAAAGAAAATTAGATGTTCTAAATGTTTCTATTTTTTTCATGTCAGAGGAATAAAATATCAAATTATTATTACTGCAACCTGATATCGCAATTAATGATAATTAAGAATTTTTTTTCAATTTCTAGGGGCTGTAGAGCCAATCGAATTTATAGTTAGGAACAAAATCCTTAAAATTATTCTCTCCTTCTTTTAGTCCAAGAGCCAACAGCACAAAAAACTAAGGTATCAAGCATAAGAAAAAAACCCTTTATTTTATGGAAGAGTAGTAATAGGAAAATCTAATGATCAATGTCTGTGGGAAGCTAAGTGGTGCGTAAGCCAAAAATTAACATCACTACACGGAAAAAACTATTTTGTTGAAACTACTAAATTTTGGTGTATTGGTTCAACGAAAAATTTTTGTTGGAAAGACTAAGTTTTGCCCAACATTTTGTTGAATTAACAAAATCATTTGGATAGTCTAACCACAATTTGGTCATTTTAACCAAAATATTTGGTTGGGCTATATCAACCAAAATTTAATAGTTTTAACAAAAAAGCTTTTTCCGTGTAGTGGTTTACTCGTAGGCTTATCATTGTGTTTGCCGGCAATCAAAGGAGCGAAATGATTGTCCGACAAATACAATGGTAACCTACAAGTAAACTATTAATGATATTAATTTTTGGCTTATACATCACTTTGTTTCCGGCAGACATGGATCATTACATTCCCTAATTACTACTCTTCCATAAAATAAACATTTTAATCTTGTGCTCGATACTTTAGGATTTAGGATGCTATTGGCTCTTGGACAATTTCCTTGCTGTTTACAATTATATTCTGCTGTAATATTTATACAGTTAATGAAATATATCTATTTTATACTACATGTAATTCTTGGACACTAGAGTTCATTTATTATTCGAAATTTTTGTACATATGTTTATTTTTATTTATTAAAGAATTCCTGTTTCTTAAAAATTAAGCTCTTTTATTCACAAAGTGTGAATATGATTATTTGTAAAATGGCGACATAGCAGTCGTCTGTATAACAGTAAAATTAGTGAATTTGAAATCAGGTCGTTTGTGTATATTTTTGAATTAATATTTATTTTTACTTTATTCTGTATTTATAACAAGAAAGAATTGTATTGCTGGAATTTTTCGCAATTCCGTTTTTGATTGATTTACACCATTTTAGAGGTCAGAGATTCCGAAAAACATGTTTTCACAAAATGTCTGTCTGTAAGTCTGTGATTATATGTTCCTCAATGTGACATAAGTTTTGTGGAGCGCTCAATCTCAAGGAGTAGTGCACGGAATTTCATAAAGATTTATATTCACGTAGTCCCTAACAAAATTTATACTGATTAGATTTTAGTGTAAATCGCGCAAAGGTGGCGCTGCCGGGCCGCATTTTTTTTACGATTTCCGTAACAGCTTTAGATCAAGAACTAATGCACGGACTTTCACCAAAATTCTGATCGAGGTGTACCTTGATAAATATTATTCCTGATTATGTTTTGGTGTAAATAGCCCAATAGGTAGTACTTTTATGCTAATTTTTTCCGATATCTGCAATAGTACTATTTCAAGAATTAATACACGGAATTTCATACCTTAAAATTTCTCACGATGGGCATAGATTGTCATTTAATTTTGGCATTCTGATGGCTAATTTTGAAGTATCAATATGTATGAGATAGGATAAAGTTTTGGGATTGACATATCCAACTAGTTACTTTATAAAAATGTGTTGAACCTTTACAAATTACGCTTTTTAATTCAGAAAGACTGATTATGATAATATTTTTTAAATCAAATATAATAGTAGCTGTAAGCTTAATAATAATAGAATTAGTGAAGTCGAAATAAGTATTATGAATTCATTTTGAATGAAAAAATAAACATATAAAATACAAAATTTGAGGAAAAACCTTTCAAAGCATATATTTTTCTTTCATGTACTTATTAAGAATATATGATAAATATACATATAGTTTGTTTTAAACTGCAGAAAAAGTATTATTTAACAAGTTGATGTCTAAGTACTTAATTTAATATTCTTACAAATTTTTTATAATAAAAAATGCATATTTATTCTAAATATAAAAAAAAATCTTTACTCATTCTTTTACTTTTGTCACATCGCAGAGAAAAATGAATTTTTGACATATTTTCTGTGTTTTAAAAATAGTTTCAAAACTAAAGTGAAGGTATAGAAATTTCAATAAATTTTTATAAGCGTAGCCTCAAGAAAAATGGGATGTTTTTCAGCTTTTCGTTTAAACATATACTGACCGCCTTGTCTTTTATTTTGGTCACCTTGTCAGATGCCTATGTGATATATTGTTTATTTGGTACTTTTTTATGCTTGAAAAGCTACATCGTCAGATATTCATGTTTTTGACGATAGAGAAAACCTATTTTGCTTTTTTTTCTTGTAAGTATATATATATATATATCCAAAAGTAAAGCATAAGAAAACATTTTTTTGGTGATTGACTGATTGATTTTTATTCATTATGCACAGCGAATCTCGAACTTGTTTAATTCAAAATTCTAGATATTTCTAATTTTTTGGTCGGCTCCTAGAGTTTTGTATTAAAGTAATGTAAAGAAATCGTGGATATTTCGAATTATATTTTGGATAAGTCGAACTTTCCGTACGATTGTACTTAAAATTTGGTGGTAAAAATCATTCGCGGTACTTTTTTAAACTGAGAAGCTGAATATTTTAACAATTTATTTTAAAGATTCTTTTTTGAAGGTCAGTATAATGTCGAAGATACTACTGTACCAATTAATAAGTTGGAATCATATACTAAGACTCAAAGACTGCATTCAAAGAAGCGATGGAATATTTTTTTTCCTCAAAAGTTATAAGTGATTGAGCTAGTAAAAAAATATCTAATTTAATGGGGAAAAAAATCTAGCAGCATTTTTAGATAAAATTTATGTGTGATACCTTTCATCATAAAGAAACCTTCTTTATTTATCTCTTTCTCTCACCTTTTTTTTTTTTTTTTTTTTTTTTTTTTGAGAAGGAGAGTGAGGAAGAATATACAGCATTCACTTAACATTTGCGAGTTTTGATTATTCACAAAATAAAAAATGCGGAAAATTTCAACATTCGCAAATATTGAATTTGGTTATTCGCGATTTTTTTTTCTACAGAATATTTTTCTACAAAGTAAGGTCACTTTTCTTCACCTATTCTATAAACTACGCAAAACTGGACACTTATCTACTGTGTAGTCTATTGTGTTACTGTATGTCCTAAGTTGCACAAAAACATAAGCCCTTGTATTCAGGAAAAATATAGATAAGTAATTTCCTTTATTTTTTATGTAGATTTTTTCCATTTTCTAAATTTTTATTAAAAATGAAAAATTTTCTGTAAATATATTTCCGGAAATTTTAAAACAGCAACAATAACTTGTTGAAAAAGGATTAGAATTCGATTCCTCATTGGTGAGGATTTAAAGTAGAAATCGAGGACGCAACTTTTTCTTACATTCATTCTTACATTCATTTCTTACATTCATAAACAAAAGATCTGTTCTGTCAAGCAATCGAAAATCATTAATTTTTTTCCACCGTACATTAGCAAATAAATTTTGTAAAATATGTTTATGATTACTTTTAATACTTTTAATACTTTTTCAGTACTTTTAATAGCATGTACTTTTAATGTATAATGCATACTATTTTTTTAAACTTTTATTAATTTTCCATTTAAAAAAAATCATAGACCCTGACTCCTTTTATGCTCGGGAAGTTAATCTGAGCATTATTCTTACGCTATTTTGTTTACATTACATCAGAAAATGAAGAAGTTCAGTTTTGTAACTGGCATGCTTTTTGATGGTGAAAGCAGTTTTGAGTCTAAGATGGCATTTACAGAAAATTCAATAATCTTTCATAAACTTCAGGAGAAGTGTAATATTTTTCAGTTACATTTAACGTATGTGCCTATGTTTGGGGCATTAAAAAATAATATGAAATTTTTATTAAACACGAGTGTTTCTTCTGAAAATAGGGTATAAATGCTTGAATTCAAATACATTTTTAACGGAATTTTAATTAATGTTTCTAGTGTAGCCTATATTTAATCAAATTTTAGCAAAGAATTACAATTATGCGAAACCTTCTATAACGAAATTCATTCACTATATATCACTTTTTTTCAACAATATATTTGAAAATCAATGACATTGTTATGAAGTAAATGATTTGCAATACCATTTATTAACATATACCAAATTTTGTATTGAAAACATGGTTTCATTTTTTTAAATGTGTACTTTTAAATAAAAATAGCTCATATTGTTATATCGAATTATTCTAAATAATCAGTTCACGTTTAATCTAATGTTTCTATTAATTCAGTGGATGTTAATCAACAAATAATTACCACATTTACAGCACAAATCATATGTAAGTATAAAAAGAATATAAAAAAATAAATAAAAACCATTCGTCAAGTTACACCCAAAAGTTTCCTAACAACAACAAAAAGAATTATTCCGTTTCAATACAGAAATGAATAATTCAAGAAAGAGTTTGCGAGTGCTAACTCCTGTTTAGAGAATTATCTGGAACAATACTTAAAAGTTGTATTTTGCTTCATAACATACCAATGGATGAGCAGAACCTTATGAATAAATTTTATTTATAAATCTTAAAAATATTTAAAAACAACAAAAATATCTCAAAGAAACTAAAAATTTTGAAAACTCTGCAGGGGGGGGGGGATTTCAAAGGACCTTCCAGATTTTTGCAGCACTGCGTATTTCATGCATGCAAAGAAGCACGAGGACTGCGTTTGAGTGATTGGTGTATTTGTGATTTATAAAAGCAAAACTCACAGTACAATGTTACTGCCAAAAACGGGGTAAATTATACACCTCATTTTTTCACTTTTACAGTACCTTTCGATACTCGTTTTGATGTTGAAATGAATCGTTAGGTTCATACGCTTGTATTTTTTTAAAACCCGAATTCGAAGAATAAAAAAAAGTTATGCACAAAAATAAATAAACAAAAATAAACGTGACAAAGTAACCCCCGGTTAATGGTATTTATCCTTAAAAATACAAATTTTAATTATACCAAATAAATGCCTCTACATTTATTAATAATTATATATATGCTATCTACTTTCTAAGGAAATCGATCTACTTTAAGCCTTACAATTGTTTATAGAAATTTTACTTGTTACCATGAAAAAAATGCATCCATAATTATGTTATATTTCCTTTTATCACGTAAAAGATCCATAAATTTTGTTAAGTTGTTCATAAAAATACTAGTTTTTCCAAAAAGCAAATGGTTGCTTGAAAAGAACGCATTTTTCTTTTTGCATATTTACTGAAGAAATATTTTTGTGTGTTAGGTAGATTTCGTATGAAATACTACCTATTAAATTCACTCCCATGTTGGAATTTCTGAAAAGTTTTTGCAGATCTACGCCGACCATGACCTCTAGACCCCAAAACAATCATCAGTAAAAATCTGTATCTATCTATCTATCTATCGGTGTATATCACTTTCTTCTAGACACGATAACTTCCATAATTATGCTCAGATCTTCTTCAAACTTTTACAAAAAATCAAGGGGCATAAAATCTCGGTCAAGTTCGTTAATGGACGAAATCGGACCAAAGGGGTGGAAATAGGGAAGGTTTTTGTGAAAACAGAAAAAAAACGATAACTTCTTAATTAAAATAGATATCGAATGAGTTTAAAGTTTATATTATTTCTAAGAAATGGGCTAAAAGTTTATGCTTGACAGATTTTTGATTAAGTTAAAAATGGGCTCAAGGGGCGAAAAAAAACAGGGTTTTTGGGAGAAAAAAATTCATAACTTCGTCAATTCTCAAGATATCAAATTCAACTATTTTTTTTTTTTTTTATAAATGTTCTCAAAATTATCTAAAACTTTTGTATTTGCAAGTTTTTCATAGAACCAACTTTTACCGATGAAAAAAATTAAAAACGAAAACAAAAAGAGGGGTGGAAAAAGAAAAAAATCCATAACTTACTCAATTCTTAAATAATCAAATCCAATTAAATTTATTTTACATCTTCTTAATGAAATCCACAAATTTTATACTAACAAGTTTTTCATAGGACCAATTCTTATAGGGAAAATAAAGTAAACAAAAATAGGAGTTGGAGAAAAAACTTCAAATCCAAACTGCTTATATTCCGACTCATTTTTAAATTCATTTTTCATTTTAAATGCATCCAAATAGCAGATCCTCTTATTTAGGAAATATATAATGTGACGTATTGGCCAGTTTTTTGATAAAGGCAGAATATATTTTTTAAAAGGTTGCCAAAATGGGTATTTTGAACAGAATTTCCCAAAGCTATCGTCATTGAAAAATTGAGGAACTATAAAAAATTGCGTTTTTTCTGAGTCATTTTTAAATCCATTTTTGTTCTCAAACCCATCCAATTTACAGGTTCTCTTATTTTGAAACTATATAACGCGACGTATTGGCCAGTTTTTTGATAAAGGCAGAATATATTTTTAAAAAGGCTGCCAAAAAGCGTATTTTGAACAGAATTTCCCGAAGTTATCGTCATTGTAAAATTGAGGAAGTACAGCAAATTGCGTTTTTTCTGAGTCAATTTTAAATCCATTTTTGTTCTCAAACCCATCCAATTTACAGGTCCTCTTATTTAGGAGCTATATAATGTGACGGATTGACCAGTTTTTTGATAAAGGCAGAATATATTTCACAAAAGGCTGCCAAAATGGGCACTTCGCACAAAATTTCCTAAAGCCATTATGATTAAAGAATTGAGGATGCATTTAAATAACAAATTGGTTATTTTGTGACTCATTTTTAAATCCAATTTTGTTCTCAAACGCATTCAATTGACAGTTATTTGTTATTTAGGAACAGCGTAATGGGCCGTATTGGTCAGTGTTTTGATAAAGGCTAAATATATATTTTAAAAAAGCTGTCAAATTGGGCACTTCGCACAAAATTTCCCAAAGCGGTCTTGATTAAAGAATTGTGGATGCATTCAAATAACAAATTGGTTATTTTATGACCCATTTTTAAATTCAATTTTGCTCTCAAACGCATTCAATTGACAGTTTTTTGTCATTTGGGAATTATATAATGTGCGTATTGATCAATTTTTTTAATAAAGTCAGAATATATAAATTCAAGATATGTTTTCAAAATGGGCATTTGAGCCGAATTTCGTTTAAGAGGATTTTGGTAAAATCAGTTCTTACAGAAAAATAAAATAAAATTTTTTCAAAAGCGGCCAAATAAAGTAGTTAAATTGGGTTTATCGTTAATAATGTTTTATTTTTTTTCTTGAAATGAAAACTCTTCGAAATCTACCTCCGCCTATAGGCCAAGCCGACAGGGATTTTAAATATTGAAATAGTAACTTTATATCATGTATGCAATTTAGAACCCACCATAAATGATCCAATGCTTATCTTATAGAGTTCTATTATTTAAATTGTTACTAGATAACTGAGTAATACTGATGCACATTAAACAAAAGAAAAAAAGAAAACGAAAAGAAAGAAAGCCTTGAAATTAATAGTTTTGCGTGTTTCGGAAACAACTATATGGTAAATAGTCCAGTATAATTAGATCAAAAAAGGCTTTTTCCTGGAATGTTTTGGAGCAGTTTTTTCATTTCTTTCCTTCATATTTTTGGGGGTGCTGAACACGATTTTTAACTTTGCCACTTAGTATATGGTCAGCTTAGAAAATTGTAACCGAAAAACTATGAAAAAATGTCTTTTTTTTTTACAGATTTTCTATTTTATTTGGTAGAGGATGAAACTTTAAAAAAAAATTAATACACCAAATTAAATTCGACAAAATTTCCAGCATTTTTCATAAAAAATGAAAATTTTTTCTTAAGATGAATAGTTTTGGCTATGCGAGTAAAATGGAATCTAGCGTTATATTCAGTTTCCATCATTGGATGTTGAATATTTTTGTGAATGCAAAACGAGTGACACATGTGTCCTTGAAACATTTCCATAATCCAAAGTGCATGATATTATAAGAATCCCTTCACCTTTCTCTTGTCCCTCACTCCTTCAACACAATTTTGCCTCAGTATGAAATTGGAAGCTCAGCTCTTAAATTGTTTTTAGTCGTCTCGTCGACCAGTTATGCATTTGCCTTAATGTAACTGCTGTGTGCAGTCAGTTATAAATTATATGTCTTAAAGCAATGCTGTGAGACGTGGAGTGATATTTATGGCGGTAGAGAAGTATTACATTTGTGACACGGAGTTAGAGGATGAAATTAAAATAACAGTAGGAAATCAAAAGCTGTTGAGTCCTTCAGATTAGCAAGTTAAAAACGAAAAGATGGGAAAAGGAATTTTATACTGAACAAGGAGTACCTAAAGATCCATGAAAAGGCCATAAATAATACACAAACGAGAAACATATTGCTTCCCACTTGAAGAGGGGTTTTGAAGGCGTAGGAAACAAAAAAAAATACATTCAGTAATACAACGGTTTCCGTTTCAAAGTCATTGTTTTTAATTAGGAGAAGAAATTCCACCATACTTTAAAATAAAAAAAATTCATAAAGCAAGGACAAAATGAAGTATTGTGTACACAGCTCATTAATTAGTTGTCTTGAAAAAGTTAAGCAATTTCTTGAAAACCATGATTGTCATTATTTACTGATTCGATCATGTAACTTACTTCGTTACTGCTAATAGGCAGTATCATTTGAAATGTATGAAAAAACAAATTGTATCAGTGCGCAAAAACCCGCAGAGACACAGAAAATCCATTTATCTCTTAACGTGGACACAGCAATGCAAGTCATTTATTTGATCTGGAGAAAAACGAAGAACAATGCTAATTTTGTATAGACGAAGTAACAGACCAGATTAAAGCGGATAAACACATTCCATCAGTGAAAACAGTTAAAGCACACCTTCTAAACATGTATGAAGAAGACGTTTTATTTCTGCTACTGCAAACAAGGTACCTGTTTTTTTTTTTGCTTATGTTAGACTTATGTTTGATATAAACAACAATGCTCATCTCTTCAGGAATAACGATTGGTATCGTTCAGACGACGTCTCGTTTCGTGGCTGAAGATATTCAGTCTCAAGTTTACAAATTTACTCAATGTCCTTCTCCAGGTGAATTTTCAAAGAAAATTAGTCTCTCATTACGAAAACCATAAATATTTTCATAGTGACACCAAGAAAAACAATAAGACAACAAAAGGGGACCTTGATAAATACTAGAAGACACTAGCTCACAGCATTATTACAGCTGTAAGACTAAGAATTATTTTAAGACCGCTGCAAATATTACATCGTTTACTTCAAGAGAAAAAACAGCTTCATACCCATGTCTGAGAGTTTACCACCAGTACAGCTATGGCTAAATAACTGTAAAAAGTTAAGGAAAGGGGATGAATAATACTAAGAGAAGCACTACACCCATAACAACTGTCAAACGTCACATGCAAGAAGCTGTTCTGCGAAAAAAAGCCAGCAAATGCAAAATAAACTACAATGGAAATTATGGTAGTAGAAGTGAAAGTTTTTTTTATTCGATCCTTCATTTGAACTCCGATAGTTATTGTGACAATCTCAGCTCCTTCACCGGCGAAAATGACTTAGAGATTGACGACCCAATGGATATTTTACGCTAAGTAGAAACAAAACCGAAGCAATTAAGATAACGATTAATCTCCTGTCAAAGTACATCAACCAGATCCTTTAAAGCTACCAACGACATTATATTGACTATTTACAATTTTCCACATAATGTTATTATTATACTAAATTTATAATAGTTATAATTGTATTGTTATAATCATCTAATAGTCATAATCAGATTACTGGAAAAATAAAAGTTGGCACTAATCTCTGTTCGGAAGTTTGTGTTTTATGTTTTTAGTAATTATCTGATTTCACTTTATTTTGTTATTAAAAAATATCAAAGGTTTAAAACTTCGTAAGCAAATGTTAACATATTTTCAATGCAACTACAATTAACTGAAAAGCTTCAAGTTGCTGTTTGAAATAGACGCATAGCAATTGTATCGAATTTTTGAGCTCCGGTGATGGAATTTGAATGTTTCACTAAAATCCTTTTTACTCTTATTGTCAAAAGTATTTATCTTAGAGAAAAAAAAATGTGTGTGAAAAATGTATTAAATTTTCACTAGTTTAATTTGGTCTAATAATTGTTTCAAAAAGTTTAAACTTTTACAAAATGCAAGGGGAAAAACGAAAGAAACCTGATTTTTTTTCGTGTTTCATTATTGATAACCTTTTAAGCCGAGCAGATAAGAGGTGTAAAGTAAAAAATCATCTATTCATTAGTCATGAACTAACACCTTTCTTTACATTAGTTACTTATTCTGTTTTTTAATAGTTTCAGAACTTAACCTTATGTTTTCATTCATCTGCTCTATCCCTGGTCACCATTTATCCCCTTTTATAACATTGTTTACTTTAATTTTTAACATTGGTTATCCCTTTTATAACCGATTCTCTTTTTTATCAGTGTGAGTACTTAATATTATATTTTCGTTAATATCTGCTCTATTCGCTGGCTACCATTAAACCTCGTTCTTCATACTGACTGTTCATTTTTTTTTATTACTAGTGCATGTATTTAATATTATTTTTTTACTCGTAACTGCTCTATTTGTTTGCCACCATTTAATCCCTTTTTTAATACTGGACCATGTCTGATTCAAACTGGAAAAAGCCAGTCTTATGTAGTAATGTGAAAGTATAATCTTGTGTGAAAGATGTTTTCTTTTGTGTTGGCGCAAAATTGGGCAATTTATGATACGCTCTAGACGTCATATTTGATTATGTCATCTAATATGGTTAGTAATGTTTATCGTATAAAGTTGCGGTATTGAAAAAGTTTTTATGATGATAAATGTAATAAGTAGCTAATATCTACAAATGTAATATCATCTCATGAATTGAATTCTTTCTATTGTTAAAATTTCGAAAAATAAAACTTTCTATTGTGTTGCTGTTGTTGCTCGAATTGATTGTTTATTTTCTACATTAATTAAAAAACAACCGGATTACCTATTTAACACTTCATGCCCCGACTTTAAAGTAATATTAAAATAACTTGTTAAAAAAATATTTAATGCATCAATTAGTAGCAATACAATTTAAAAGTAATTATAGATACTTTATTTTTTCCAAAAGCATTATTAGTTACACAAAACAAAAATATTTTTTAAATGATCATATCTTTTGCACTTGTACCTTTTAAACTTTCTGGACATTGAAAGATTATGGGAGACAAGTTAAGGTTAGAAAATATTTGTGTAATTCAGTTGTAACAGTTTTATATCTGTACATTTCCTATTTCTATAAAATACTAAAACAAATATATTTTTTTAATAAAGTATTTGAACGGAGTTATAAATATTGCACAAAATCTCCGTAATTAATACGGAAAATTAGGTAATTAGGGGGAAATTTAGGTTCAAAAATATTTCTGTATTTCAATTGTAAAATTTCTATATCTGTACATTTCCTAGTTCTATAAAATACTAAATATATATATATATTTTAATAAAGTATTTAAACAGAGCTGTATAAGGTGTTGTATATGTTGTATAGTAGAGTTAAATATTGCATAAAAACTCCATAATTACAAATTAAATTAATTTATTTTTATTGACAAAATCCTTCTAAAATTTATTACATGATTGTGTAAATCTTCTAATGTCGTTTCGAAAATTCAGAGAAAATTTGTTAGAAGATGAAATTTTCATGAGTTCATAATTTCGTATGCAGAGGATTAAATAAATCATTCAGAAATAGTTTATAGGAAATAACATGAAATCATAAATGCACTATTCCATGTCAGACAACCACGCAAATTTATGACACGTTATTCGAAACTGAATGTGAGCAATCAACATACAACCAACCTGTTTAAATGTTATGCAGAATTAATTTAATGCAGAATCTGTTCAACCTATTAAAAACTAATGTAAGCGGTGATTGATATTTCAAATTCAATTCAATTTATGTTATTAACATATCATATTTTGTTTACGTTTCAAACATTCCATTAATAAATGAATTATCATATCGTTAAATTTTCAATTTAATGTGATCATTTACAATAATTTGAAAAGCGAAATCAGTGATAATAATGAAACAAGCCTGCGCTAGTTGTGTTTTTTAACTTCTAATACTTGATTTTTAAGTATTTTTCAGTATGGAAACCGAAAATGATGTATATGTACTACGTAAGGCGTTTTCGCAAATAGTAAATTTCAAAGGTTAAAAAATAAAAAAAATAGTGAACATCTGATAACAAAAATTAGAAGAGTTGTGTTTTTTAAATTTTGATAATTGACTTTTGTGTAAACTTTTTAACTCCGAATCTGAAAATGTACTTCATTTTCAATCATCACGTCCGATTTTTTTTAATTGTGAATTTTGATGTTAAAAAGTTTTAAAAAATTGGAAATCTGATAATAGAAAATATAAGCGAAACTTCTTTTTTGCCCAATTAAATATTATTTAATCCAACAATTTATTAAAATTTTTGGTTTATACGGAGAATTCTTTCAGATAAAAAATATCAGGATTCCGACAACGAGGAGGTGTTCATTTTTGGCTATAAACTTTTTACGTTTGGAATTTACGATTTATGAAAAATCGAGGCATGAAGGTTAAAATATAAGGCTCGTTTTCGATTCAGAACTGAAAAGTTCATGAAAATAAGTTATCAAAAGTTAAAAGTTGTAATAATAACATTTTTTAATAGTTTCAGATTATCGCAATTTTTTTACTTTTTAAGTTTTAAATTTACGGTTTGATAAGAGTCCTTAAGTGGTGGTAACAAATTAAGATCATTTTCGGATTCAGGGCTGCAAATACATAATAATTAATAATAAAATGCTAAAAAACATGACACAACCAAAATTTCGAAGTCTAATATAATAATTAAAACATTTATGAGGTGAAAATGTACCTGTTTAGCTAAGATCCGAGACTTTAGTATTTATTAACATTTCGATTATATAATTATATATATATATATATATATTTAAATAAGACTGTTATATTAAACTCAAATCGCACACCATATATAATTAACTAAAGAAATATATAAAATATAAAAATATTCTTAAAAGCAAAAACTCACGAACAGCTACACCGCTAAACAAACTTGAAAAACCACTACGTGAACAATAACTAATCCATAAATTATAAACTGATCCAACAAATAACAACTCATAAATAACTTAAACAAGAAACTCGAAAAGTAACAAACATAGAGACGGGCGGCATGGCTAATGACATGCACTGCTGGGTTAAATCTGATTTTATGCATGCAACATTCCCCATGCCCGTCACAACCATAAATGAATTTTAACTAAAAGCAATCCATACTAAAAATAAACTATCGACCAGCAATAACCTTCAAATGACCCCTAAACTAAAACATTAAACTTGTCGAACTATCAAATCCATTCAATAATGATTTCAGTTCATTTCGACGACAACTGCCCCTAACGAAATCATTCATAATATTTCTCATAAAGTTCCGAGGGTAATCTTGTTCAGAACCCAGTCTGTACCACTCCACAATGTCATTAATCGCATCTCCAATTTCTGAACTCAACCTATCAATACGAATTAAACCATTTCTGAAAATATTTCTTTTTACCGAGACATGTACACATGAATTGAAATTCATTGACTTTAAAGTTCGGAAACTAAAAGTGTTCCGTTTATCAAATATCTTTGTAACTAATTTTTTACGCTCTAAAATTAAGTTTACATCCAAAAAATCAATATTTCTGCAATCCAGTGAGGAGGGCTCTAATTTTAATGTTGTAGGGTAATATAAGAAATCTAAAATTATATTATCGTTATTTAATTTAACTATTAAAACATCATCAATGTATCTATAACACAAAATATTTTTATTTAAGTTATAGTTACGTTCATATAAATATAGGTATATGTCAGCTATAATAGAACTACAACTCCCCCCCATTGGAATGCCACGAATTTGTCTAAACGTTTTTTTACCGTCGTAAAGGTAATTTTCTTCTACAACAAATTTAAATAAATTCAAAAATAAATCGATATCAGTTTCTGATTTACACTCAGTAACATAAAATTCCACAATTTTCTCTTTTAAATCCGTTAAATCTATATTATTGTATAGGTCTGCGAAGTCATATGCATACAGACCTGTAATGTTTTTTATATTTTTCAGCTTATCCAATAATATGTAGCTATTTTTTATAATAAATGTTGATTCCCTACCAGTCACTTTATGAAACACACCTGTTAAAATCTCCTTTAATTTTTTGCTAACTACCTCAATGTAAGATCCGAAACCACAAGTTATGCTTCTGAATTTAATTGGTTTTTTATGAAATTTAGGAACTAATATAAGATATGGGAAATTTTGACTTTTTTGTTTTAACTTTACTTTTTTATAAAGTGCTTTGATTTTATTCTCCACAACAGTGTTTTTTGTATTCAAAAGTTGATAATGATATTTATTGTTATAGCACTCATTCAAAAGCGTACTATAAAGTTTTTTACATATCAATGCGTAATTTGTGTTGGCTTTGTCTACATATGTAATTATAAATTTATCCTGGAGATTCTTAATTGATTTTGTAATTTTTATATAATTTTCGCGTGACATACCGTCACAATCTCTAATGTATTCCATTTTTAAATCCTTTAGTATATGGTATTTCCACTCTTGAAAAACACTACATGGTAAACTATACCTATACATTAGTTTTTGTATAAAAAAAATCTAAATTTAAGTTAAAGCGCTTAATTACTTCACTTTTAGGTATTATGCGTTTCACTCTATATTTTGTTCCATACTCCATTAACTTCCTCAACTCCACATCCCCTACTATCTCCAAATTTCCAGTTATAACGTGTCCAAAATCGTTATCTATATAATTTATGTAATCACTATCATTGCAATTACAAATGCATTCTCCGGTACTTTTCTCAAGATTTTTTGCAAAACTGTTATAGTTAAAAATTTTACGCCCCAAAGGTTTATCATATTTAAAAGCCTTAATTATTTTAAGCTTGCCCACAGGTAATAGATCATAATATTTATTTAATATTTTATTATAATTTAGTTTATTTTGACAATTTCAACATAATCCAACACAAAATATATCTTATCTACTGAACCTTTATTGCTATATATATATATATGAGAGTTATGTATCTTCACACGCACTTTCTTTTTCAAATCTCAAAATAATAAAGAATGAAATACTTGCTAAAAAAACAAATAAATGGTACAAAATTAATGGAACTTACTGTCATTTTGATTTTAAAAAGAATATATAACAAATATGCCACAATTCAGATATTTATTTTTAAATATGACTTAATATTCTTAGAACATTCTGTTCAAATTTCGAAACAATTCGATGAATAATAAAGGAAATATACTGAATTAATAGCATTCCCGTTCGGTGTCAAATTAATTGCCAATGTTTAGTCTCGTTTAATGCAATTCAGTAGAAATACTAAGGCTTTTACAATAATGAAGCAAATTTTTTGAAATTTAAAAAATATGTATTTTTAGACCCTATATGTGTTAACTAAGTGCGAAATTTTTTATGTGTTTATAATTTTTTTAAAAAAGAACTTACGAACATAAAAAATAAACTATTTTCTCATATTTTTATATACATATATATATATATGTGTGTGTGTGTGTGTGTGTTCACTATTTATTTATTTCTTTATTTTGCTGGTCTAATGGACTAATCAAAAATCTGAAATTTAGTAGAAAAAAAATATTGTGAATAAATGGGAAAAAAGCATATTTCTAAATGTGAAAAATGAAAAAGTAGAAGGAATTTTAAAATTGTTAACTAAAAATACATTCATTTAAAACATATATTGTATATTGCAAATTTAACAATTTTTATGATGTATTTCGAGTGTGCTTTATTAAAACACGAACCTAAAAAATATAATATAGGTTATGGTTAAAAAATATATATACACCTTTTTCGTGGCGTGGCACATTAAAATTGATTCAAGTCTTTTCAAACATGTTTTAGGAAAATATTTACTTTATGTTCTCATTTTAGATAAATTGAATACTATTATTCTACGCAAAATGAAAACAAAAGTTGTAATGCAATGTAAATGGTATTTTGGAAAATTTCTTTGTATATATTATATGAATAATCTACAAAAGCAAACTCTAAATTTGTTTTCATTTTTATTTATTTAATTTGTTTTATTTTATTTTATTTTTATTCTTTGCTTTCGGAAATTTAAATAGTTTTCAAGTATTTTTGAAGGAAAAGTGAGAAAACAAACCCATTTCATATTTTAGAACAAAATGACACGGAAATAAATACATTGTTAAAAAGTGGCGTATCTATTTTTATATTTATAACTGCTTCAGATATATCCATTTATTCCATTTAAAATTTAGTAGTTGCTCACTTTTACAAATAAAATTATAATATGTGATTAAAAAATATGAGTTTAAATTGATAAACAAATAAATAATTTTACATTTTTTAGTTTATAATATCAAAAGACAGAAAAATACTCCAGACCATGAATGCTAATCAAATTATAAAACAAAAACCACATGAATAATCCATTGTTTTATAACAATGTTTTATTTCACGTTTTTACCTCGGATAAAATGATGTAAATGCTGACGGTTTCACAGAATTTGCAATAATAAATGTAATAAATTTGCATCATTTCGAATTAATATTAAATACATTTTTAATAAGAGATTTTTAATTATTTTAATTAATTGGAGTTATTATTGTTATAATTACTCTGCCATTATTTTATCTTCCGAACAAGTTAACAAATAAAATAAAATATTCTTTAAAGATTACTTGCAAATATTGTTTATTTGATGGGATAGCTATTATTTTTCTACAAAATAGATGAAATCAGAAACTTTTTTCTATGATACTTGAACATATATGTATTAGAGGATATAGGTAAGATTTTTACTTCATGGCTTTTTAAAAGAGTTTTCTTTTAGCATTTCTGCTTTACCAAATTTCATTTTTAATATCTTAAAGCCAGCTAAAATACCTAATTCAGGTAAATATTTTCTTTTGATTTGAATATAAAATGAAACCAGAACTTTCTATATAAATAAACTCAGTATTAATTTAAATAAAATTAAAATTAAAAATTTACGAAAATGTGCTTGAGATTTTATAACTTGCCAATAAAAAGTTTTACTTTTTCATATTATATCCGGTATTTGCATCATTTTCTCATTCAACGTATATCTGAAACATATCTCTCATTTATGCATCAAAACTATTCAAGAAATTCGCATAAACTTAATGGATATAATGGAAAATATCGTAACTTTTTATGAAACTCTCAAAGCAATAAAGAATGAAATATTTGCGAATGGAACTGAATAGTCCGATATAAAAATTGATTCAAATCTTTTTAGATAAACTTTGTAAGACATTTTTCGTTTATGATCATATTTGAAATAAATGGAATGCTATTACCCTATGCAAACAAAACGAAATTTTAATATGTAGTGTAAAAGGAAAGTCATTTTGGAAAAGCTGTTTTATGCATCACATATGAATCAATTTTCCATGAATGGAATTATTCAGTTTAAATATTTCACATATTATTGTACAGAATGATTACAAATGTATATCCCAATTTTCGTATCTATTAAAAGATAAAAAAAAAAAAAAAAAAAAAAAAAAAAAACTAGTCAGATGTGGCTATTCGAAAACTTTTTTCTATCTCATACATATTAATACTTCCTGAAAAATGCAGTGTAGCAATGCCGACGGTTAAGTGATTTACACCAAATTCTAGTCAGAAACACCTTACGTCAATTTCTAACTGAATTTGAAATGCTGAGTGCGAAATTTGATGAAAATTCGAGTATTAGTTTTTGAGAGAGAGTCATTATGGAAATTGTGAATAATGCAGCATAGCAGTACCACCTGTTGAGAGTTTTATACTCCAAAAACTAATTAGCTCTACCTTATATCAAGGTCTGGTTAAATCTATGTGAAATTCCGTGCATTAATTCTTGAAATAGAACGCCCACAATTTGTTACATATACAGACTCACAGAGTGACAGAGTGATAATTAGTCTCAGAGACAGACATTTTTAAAACCCACCAAATCGTGTTAAGAGCCTTCTAAACCGTACAAATCCATCGGAAACCAAAAGTTGATATTATTCACGAATGCAATACTCTCTTCTTGTAAAGACAGAAGAAAGTGAAAAAAAAAATGTATAACCATATTTTTAATCGGAAATCATAAATAGCAATTGAAAGTTTAAATTCAACACAGTTATAAATATTCACTGTTATGAAGAGATAAAAACTTCTTAAACATATTATAAACAATGCACTTAAAATCACTAGACTGATTCACTCCAATTTCAACTTATTCTCCGATCCCTTCAACTTATTCTGTCTTATCCCATCCAAAAAAACGAACGAGGTGGTACGATAACGGATCCCACTATTTTCTCAGCATGATTTCCTCATCAAAAATCAACCGCTACCAACTGATGTTGCAAAAAGTTGAACATGCATTAGAAGTCTGCACGGGTCGGAATTTCCGGTCCAGGTACGGGCCAACAGAAATCAGTGAAAACAGACCCGGCCCGATCTGGCCCAACACAATTTCTACTGTTACGAAAAATTTTAGATTTTTATTGTATATTTAAGATTAATGTAAAGAATTCTGCACACATATTTATGGGATGATTTTACAATATAGTTTACAGAAAATACACAATAGCAATATTAATGATTATTTGGGTTCTTAAACTTTTAACTATCAAATAAAGATTCATTAAAAAATTAATATAGTTTCAAATAAAGAAAAAAAGAAAGATAAAAACATCATACTTTTTGAGTTTGTATGATAAAAAGTATATTTATGAAAATATTTTTATATCATTTTATTAAAGATTTTCTCAAATCCAAAGGAGCTACTTTTTGATACATTTCGAAATTCATTTCTTTTCGGAACCGCATAAGATTAGCATCTGTTTTTATTCAGAAACTACCGATAAGTGTTTTTATTCAGAAAGATATTGAGGATAAGGGTTAAGTACATTACTTATTTATTAATTTTAGTCATTAATGTTTTTTTATGGTACATAATAAAAAAAGTGAATATTTCTAATCAACGGAAATAGATTGTAACCTAAAAATAAAATACATAACTTCTTCAGAGTTACCCACGATACCGGAAGTAGATCCTTATCTTTAGACTGTTCAATAGCCAATATTATTTTTGAGATTTAAAGAAGCATTTCTAAAGTCAATGTTTTTTTTTTTTTTTTTTTTTTTTTTTTTTTTTTTTTAACTATTTGGAAAATGGTTTCTTGGCCTGGAGGTATCTGAGACATATTTGAACCCTGTAACGCCCGCATTTTATTCGTTTTCTGATTGGTCCATGTATAATCCATGGTGTACATAATATATGACTCTGCTATTCCGTAAGCCACGTTTTTATTTATTTGTTTATTTATTTATTTTATAAATGAATAAAAGCAATATTACAGAGCCTTTTTTTATTTATGAGACATTTTACATTTTTTTAAACAAATAATATGGTTCTTTATCACAAAAAAATCAAGATATTAACTCATTAAATAAAATTTATTTTAAAATGTAAATCAGATTCTCTTAATTTTTAAGAACCTTAAAAAGAGAAGAAGATAGAGACTGAGAAACATTGTATTCACAAAAACTATTTGTCGTCACATTTTATAATTTTAATCACAATAAGCAAAAAATACTTTTTTGTAATGAAAAAATAAATAAATTGCTATAAAAATTTTTAAATGGTACTATTCAGTCTTACTTTTTAAGAGGTCTTCCAAAAAAGTAGACAAGTAGTAAATATTACAAATATCCTATATATATTTCTGATACAAAAACTGAGACAAAAACAATCAGAATAAAAGCAAAAAGATAAGTACGGTAAATCATGAAACAATAGTTAGAAGATAATTTTTCAAAATCTGAATTAAAAATTAAAAATGTGTAATTAAATGTCTTCTTCTATTTAAAATAATATATATTTTTATATTTTTATAGTAAGAATTTTTTTTTTCAAAATAGCTAATATTTAGTATATATATATATATAATGCGTGTGAAAAATATTAGAAACATCTACATTTATCATTTTAATTAACTTGTGAGATTAATTTAAAATATATATATATATATATATATATATATATATATATATATATATATATATATATATATATATATATATATATATATATATATATATATATATAAGGTACCCTGGGGTAATAACGCCACGTTAAGGTTCTACCAATTTTCACGGCTTAGTTTTAGATTGTATTTTTCAAACAAATATAGGATCTAATACAGCAACTCATTGACTACCTATATAAAATAAAATAATTTAACAGATATGTATTCATAAAATGTAATGGCGTTTTTTCTTGACCAATGCTATTTGGCGTTATTACCCACCTATATGGGTAATAACGCCATGCAAACAAAACTATGAAATAAGATGGAATAATTGCATGTAGATAGCCCAATTCTAAAAATACAAACTCTACAAATTAGAAATTGACAAATTGCATTCTAAGCTATTGAAAATGTTCAATATTTTGTGAAAGTGTAAGAAAAATAAAGGTGTGGTGTGGGAGGGGGGATGAGGCAAAAGAATAACAGACCGTGAGCTTCTTTTTGCTTAAAAAGGATCATTTAAATAGAAATATAAGAAACATTGCACAGTTTTAACTGTGTTTATTTGAATCAGTATTTAGGATGTAGCTAGGCCACTGTAGGGAATCAACCGGGGTATTAAACCAAGGATTGGCGTTATTACCCCGGTATAGTTATTGCGCAGTACATTTTAAATTACAAATTATCTCGAGAAGATATCCAAAATCTTCAACAACATTTTAAAAGTACATGAAATGCACTACAAATTTATGTAATTAACAAAGTATTTCCGGATAAAAAGATAGTCTTCACATCACAAAACGTATCTCGCAAATTTTAGATCAAGCGTTAATTTTAGTTGTTTCTAAAAACAATAAGACCTAAATATGAAACAAATTAACTTGAAGCTGTTTTTTGCGATTTATATGACTAAAAACCCTTCTGCGCAGAGCACATGGGTGTCATTTACCTGATTATTTCATAATTATGCAAAATATAAGCACTTGGCGTTATTACCCCGCCTGGCGTTATTACCCCAGGGTACCTTATATATACTTTTAATTTTCAACTGCAAGTTTTTTCTTTGAAGCTTCAAAAGATGTTAGTGCATTTTTCACCATTTTAAGTTCAATCATCATTTCTAATACTTGATAAAATTATTATATTTCTTTAATATTTTCTTGCTAATTTTTTTTATCTTGGAGTTTTTAATCTTGCGTAGTTCTTGTTTTTTTAAATCTTGTGACTTTTTCCTAATTAATTTCAATTCATCTCACTATTTTGTGCGCATTTGTCCAGAAGTGGATGTTTTTTCATGAAACAAGAGAAAAGAAAAGAATGAATATCACTGAAATTGGTTATTCAAACTGACTCTCTTAATAAAATTACTATAACTTTTCATGTTATTTCAAACTCTAAAGTGCACATTTCCTAAGCAAAAAAATTTTCGACTTTCTAGAAATGTTTGCCAATTAGAATAATATATTCTGCTTACCAAATAGATATCTGCTAATATCTATTCCAATATTATTTTAAATAAATAAGTTTTTATTTCTTCTTTGGTAAATATATGTAAAAAAAAAAAAATTGTGATTTCTATAAATTCAAAACCAAAGCTGTTGTTTTTTCGTAAAAAAAAAGGTATTTTAGGAGTTTTAAAAAGTTTTGTAATTTCATTATTTGCTAAACAAAATTGTTAATAGCACTTTTGTATGTATTTAAAATGATACCGATGATAGTGCGCATATTCTAAATCAAACTGCTGCCATTTTTCTAGAAAGCGCTTCTTACTCCGGGAATATGCTATCTTTGTCCGCTAGAATTATGTCAAATAAATTTTTCAACGCATTATTTGTTTTCCTTTTTCTTTCAAAAAAAAAAAAAAAACTACATATAACCGAAAATAACATTTATATTTTTGGCATGCTTAACACATGTTTTATTAAACTACTCTAGTAGAATTTTTTTATTTTAAAGTGTTAATTGCTCTTTATTTTATTTTTAATTTTCACTTATTTATTTTTTTTTCAGTATTTTGAACAGTTTTGCCCAAGCTGATTCTTTTTTTACAACAAATAACTGTATATTGAGTATTAGAATTAAAAGAGAAAAAGTTTTCCTTTTAAGTAATCCTGTAATACTAATATATATATATATATAAACCAAACCAAAAAGTATTATTTGGAATTTCTGAATAGGTAAGAAATTCCTGAAATGCTTCGTTTGCAAATAGGTTAATATTTTTCTTACATACATTTACACAGTTGCGCGTGTTTTTCCCCCATTTTTTATGTTATGTAGAATGCATTTGTCGTTGCTAGGTTTTCAGTGTAAATCTGGTTTTCAAATACTCTGGAAACTACTAATATTTTAAAGTCTACATTGCAATCTTTAATCGAAAATAAATCTGGAATTAAATTAAGTGAACAAAAATTAATTTAAAATACCGGTGTCCCAAGCATTTGAGGACCCAATTTACGCCAGACATTTAAAAATGTGGGCAATCGCGGAAGATCTACAATACTATTTATCATTCCTATTATAACATTTAATATGCATTTCATCTTATTCTTGGTAAAGATTTTTTTAACCTTTTGAAAGGTAGTGTAATATTTTTTATGCCTTATAATTTTAATAAAGATCCAAAACAAAATTTTTAGACTTTTTTTCTTTTTTTATTTAATATAATTTTGGTTAAAAAAGAAAAAGAAAGTTTTAAATAAAACGTTTTAGAGATTGTAGTGTAAGTTTAAAATTACAATAATCCCTTTAAATAATTTGCAAAAAAGGCTAATTTTACACATTCAAAAGTTTTATAGTTAATGTTTTGTCTTATTAATTTTTTTTTCTCTGAAATTTCAACTGATCTCAGTACTCTGAGTGTGTTTGAATCATTCATTTTTTCAATAAATAGGTGTATTAAAGATTATTAATATAGCAACATGGAAACTTAATTTTATAATAAAACTATAAGAATATTATTGAATTTCTTTAAAGCTTTAATGCCAATGATATGCATTTTCTAAGTAAAAATCCCTTTAATCTTTTTTTAACTGCAAGAATATGTTCAGATATTCTTGAAATAATAGAATGTATTTTTCTGTCAAGAAAAACTTATATTCGAGTTTTAAAATGTTCTTTTTTTTTAACTTTTGAAAATTATTTCTGAGTTAATTTAAAAAGACTTGATAGTATTTAAATAATTTCTAATATAGTTTTTTATTCAACTGAAAATAATTAATACAAAAATGTTTTAACAAAGTTTTTCCTGTTAAACTTTTATTTAATATGTAATTTAAAGAAACATAGAATCTTGAGTAACTTTTTTCAATAAAGTTTTCAAAAATTTTTACAAACTTCTGAGAAAGATAATACAATGTTTTTAAATTCCTAATATTCAAATTCTGCACATTATCTATCAAATATTTCCTTTCGAAATTAAATAATGTATTATTGATGGACTATAATATTTATTTACCTTTTTTTTTTAATTGGGAGAGGTCTGTTTTCATTTATTTCCTTTCATCAATAAAGTTTTTATGAACTTTACAAAATTCTGAGAAAGACAATGCAATGTTTTTAAATCCATAATATGGAAAAAGTGCACATTATCAATCAAATATTTCCGTTCAACATTTAAAAAACTTATTATTCTTGGGCTACAACATCTATTTCCTTTTATTTTAGAGTGGGAGATGTCTGTTTTCATTTATTTTATTAAAAATAATTAAAAAAAAATGATTTGGCATTCCTTTTAAAATAATTAATATTTCTCTTGACACAATAAATTATTTTTTAATTTTAATGCGATATTTAATTATTTTTTTTACTATTTCTAAACATTTTTTTCCTAGTTTAATTTTTTAAAGATTCGATATTTTTAAGTGCGTTTGAGAAAATGTAGTTTTTTATCCTTTAAGTCTATTCCAGTACGTAGAAAATGATGAACACAGAAATGAGTAAAAAATAAATCATGCAAAAAAAATTATAAAATTAATAAAAAAATAAAATGCTTATTAAAAATTGCGTTTGCGCAACTTCTTACCTGCGACGCGGAACTTGCGTTTCTTGATCCAGGCTGGATGAGCCTTTCGCAGTAACATCCCTCGAGAAAAATTGCACCAGAAGGTCTTGTTGAAGCTTCATTTTCGTAATAAAAAAGCAAGTTTTGATACAAGACGAACCATCTCAATTGCCATTTGCTGTTGTCAGAAGTGCGCTTAAACATGTAACCTTTTTTACAGTTGTCATGCTGTGCCTTTTCTGCAAGATGCAACAGTTGTATTTCATTGAACCTCATGATTCCAAAACGGAAGAAAAGTCCAGTTTCTTTCTCCAAAGAATTCGGAAACAAAAGCGCTAAAAAACTTAAACTAATGCGCGACCAGAGTCTTATTTCTTTTCTCCGTTTAAGTCATGGCAGTAATTTACTGTCCTTCGATGACATAAAAAAATTCCAGAAATTTCTGCATCAATCGCTGACTTGCAGAAACCTTCACCATTTTTGCCAGGCGCGAAAACCCTGGGCAAAACTAACGGCCACACCAACGCCACCACCTGTAAATCGCATAAAATTCGTTAAGATGGAAAAAGGAAAAAGTGGGAGATAGGAAGATTTTTGTTGGAGAAAATTCCAAAACGAGAGCTTTTTGCAGAGATAATGAATTTAACACTGAAAAAAACTCGATGAAATTACTCCGCAAACTTTTCTAATCTTACGACCGGACACGGAGAACTTCTCCTAAGACCCGGAAAAATTATATAATCCTAGAGAAAAAGAGAAAAACACAGAAAAATACGTTCCGTTAACAGGTATGTCCGCAAGTTTCTTTTCATCCGAAGTTCCGGATACCTGTGGAGCTTGGCAACTAAACTACTGTCCTAGCTGAAGGTATCTTCGGCTCTGCCTTACAGCTCGAAAATCCCTGCCTTCCTTCATGCTTCGCTCAGTGGGGAGGCGCCACTCTTGGCGAAATATCGATAATTCTGGCTTTTCCCATTGTTTTCTTGAATTCCAACACATTCAAATAAATCGTCACAAATTCCGCAGTATGCAAAGAACTCCAAGAATTTAAAGGTTTTTCTACGTTTTAAAAGACAGTTTATGGGCATCGAAGATTAAAATTATTATTAAATCATACCTTAATACTAAGTGGGTTTCGTAAAATATAAAAAGATAAATTATACAGTCTTGTGAAATGAAAAAAATACATTTTTTTAAATTTATAAATTAAAAAAAAAACACTTTTCTTTCATTTCTTTGAATAGATATTTAATTTTAAGCATTATTTAAAGCTATAAATATTTATGATAAAACTTCTAAAGTTTTAAATCAATAATCTTTTTCTTTTAAATAGTGTTATACTTTTAAAATTACTTATAGGAAAAGAAAAAAAAAGATTTTGATTCTTAGTATTAATATAATTAAAAATATCACCTTCAAAAATACCAATTTTATTTAATTTTGTCTAATTCTTGAATTTTAAACACATTGATACAAATGATGACACACTCTAAATTATGCAAACAACTCGAAGTTATTATACATGTTTTTTCGCTTTATAAAATTACCATAATAGATTGTAAAACTTAAAATTAACTAATTGATAAAATTAAGTGTAATAGAAATTAATTTTAATTAATGAAAGTAATTTAATGTAATAAAAAATTCATTTCTGTTATTTGGCAAAATATTTTATTTCTATATTTTGGGTACAATTATGCATTTAAGTGCATAAATTTAAGATTATATTAGTAATTTATTACAAGCATCTAAAAACGAACATCAATGAAAAAAATATTTAAGGATAAATTGAACGATTGTGTAAAAAAAAAACGATGAATAATTATATTCTTAGTTTTTATTTCACAGTCTTTTTTTATTATAAAAATATTTGCTCGAATTCTCGCATTAGAACTTTTACTTTGAAATTCGTCAATTATTTTACGTTGTTTGTAAGTATTTTTCAAGTTATAAATATTAGTAATAAAAAATAATGAAACAGTTTGAAATATATACTTTTTTCTTTTGAAAATTTAAACATTTTTAATCATTGATAAAATGAATGCACCAGTAGGGGTCATTTAAAGAAATTTATCTAATTATTAATTTCACATTGAACAGAATAGACTAGTAAATTCCAAAAGATATGGATTCTTTTAGTCTAGTCCTAATCTTCATACATCAGAACAAATATTCAAAATTTCAATTATATTCTTTGCAAAAAGGAAAAATAAATAATAATACTTTTTTTAATGCTCCAGTAGTAAATTTCAGTTGCACTGATTTGCAGCTTTCGGCTTATATAACAAATTATTTACTATATAATAGAGTATGTCAATGGCAGTGTCATTCAAAATAAAAAACAAAATGTTAATTTTTAAGTAAAAACTTATCTGTTAATTAAATCTCTAAGAATTTTCCAAAATTTGTTTTGAAGATAGTCTGCAAAAAAAGTAAGTAAATAAAATAAATAAATAAATAAATAAATAAAATATAAATAACTATAAATTAAAATGAAATAAAAAATAAATCCAATCAATTTATGGAATGTTAGCATTTAATGAGTCAAGAAGATTTCTTTCTGACGTTTTTCAGGAATCGAAAGTGGATTTACTTTTAAAATTTAAAAGTTAGTGACTCACTATTGGCACATGGTCCACTAATGCATTTATCTTACATAAATAAAAAAAATGAATCTGATAAAATTGTAGCTTCTATAGACCTTAACATTTTTATCATAAATAGTTTATAACCTCGAACGAAGTTAAAACTCTAATAAATTTTATCGATGTGCCTAAAAAGAAAAACAAATTCTAATTCTAAAAACCTTTTCTTTCTATCAGGTGTGTTTCTATTAGTGTTATCATATTATAATTATCATCTAAAATAATAAATTTAAAATTTCTATTTTTTTCTTGAATTCCACACTGTAAAGGAAGACTGATGTTTTTAAATTCACGAAAATACCTTTAACTATGAACAAAAATAAGCAACAACCTCACCCGAAATTCTAGAATTCGGAAAAGCATTCTCCATTTCTAAAATATCAGAAATTAGTATGTTCAAGCGATTTAAAAGAAGCATTTATAAAAACAAAGATCCTCTTGCTGCCACAAATTTTCCGAAACGTCTCCGGAGAGTTTTTATGGTATTTTAATCAGTTTTCACCTCAAGTCCGCCTCATTGATAGCAGCCATCATTCAGATGCATAAATAAGGTAATTGTTCAACTTATGGAAATAATCTACGTTGTATCACATCTATACTTCTTCCATATCTGTAAAACTTTCAAAAACTGTACAATTATAATGTTTTATTTACTAACTTAAAAATAACCATTTACCAACAGCAGATTATCTATATAAACAAACGAACATTTCAGAAATTGTAATTAATTTTACAAATGTAAACAATGTGTAGTGAATCATTATTTTTTGAAAATTCATTGATAGTAATTTAAAAACCTTCATACATTGAATATTTCAACTCCTACATTATTATAAAGGCCTTTGGCTTCATTCGCCTATGATTTAAAGAAAAAGGTTTTTAATTTAAAAGAAAATTTTTAGAAAACTGTGTTTTCGGTTCTTTTGTAGTTATCTGAGAAAAAAATCTCACGAATAACGTGTTTTTTTTTTCATGTTTTCACATATGTGATTCAGAAACAATGCTTTGAAATTGAAGTAAAATGATATAATAGTTATTATAAATATATATTTTAAAGGAAATGAGTTAAAGATATGCACTTAACAGTGTGTAAAACATGTATTTTGAATATTTATTTTTGAATTAACCTTCTTACCGACGCGAACTCATACATCGGTTCACTAAATTGCAGGTTTCATTGCTACAAAAGCATTGTTAAATTAATATAACTCTACAAATATAATGCAGTTTTAAAATATTTTGTTATAATTAATACTCTCAAGGTTTATTTTCCGATACGTAATTATTTTTTTTTATGTCATGTTGAAAAATTCATCTTCTTTTAGATTTTTAAAAAAGTTACGGAAAAAAACAACTTTACAATTATGCCATTTTGCACGGCGGTCAGAGGGTTAAAGACATGATTTTAAAAAGAAACGGAGTTAAACGTTTTTATTTTAAGTGAAATTATTGTAATATGAATTATGTCAATGGGAACAACACCTCTTCCATTTTTGCAATTTTAATTGCTTTTCAAAGTTTTAATTTTACGCCATTGAATAGGGGGGGGGGGAGAGGTATACTTTAAAATGTAAAATGTTTTTAAATTATATTTTAATTTACTAAGTTTAATGATTATGAAACTAAATAATCCAATAACGGGAAAATAGCATATGAATATTTTTGTCAATTATTTTAAGTTTTAATTGATCAACAGGTTCTCTATTCACCGTTTTAGGATGGGCTTTTACAATAGCATTAAATAAAATCCGGTTTATTTTTGTATATTTTGACATTTCATGTTTACTCATTGGGTAATTATATCGCGAGATGGTGCAAATTTAGTTAATACATTTCTCACAATTGCTAACACAAAGTAATGATTTTTCTTCATGTTTCACATTTTCTCCACTTTCATGACTTTAAATGCTATTTTTATTTTATTTTATTTTATATTTATTTATTTATTATTATTATTATTATTATTATTATTATTATTATTATTATTATTATTATTATTATTATTATTATTATTATTATTATTATTATTATTATTATTATTATTATTATTATTATTTGAGAAAGAGCGTTTGTTTTTTTGTGCATGCTCTCTTTTTTTTTGCATATGAGGACATCGGATGCCGAGTGATACAAGTGACAAATATTTGATTCGGAGTAAATTGAGTTCAAAGATAATTGTCATTAAATTCGAACATAAATAATAATCGACTGAAATGAAAAAATCCCTGTCGGCTGGGCCTATAGGCGGAGGTAGATTTCGAAGAGTGCTCTTTTCAACATATATATATATATATATATATATTTAAATAAGACTGATATATTAAACTCAAATCGCACACCATATTTAACCAACTAAAGAAATATATAAAATATAAAATATAAAAATATTCTTAAAAGCAAAAACTCACGAACATCTACACCGCTAAACAAACTTGAAAAACCACTACGTGAACAATAACTAATCCATAAATTATAAACTGATCCAACAAATAACAACTCATAAATAACTTAAACCTTGTTTACTCTAACAAACATGGAGACGGGCGGCATGGCTTATGACATGCACTGCTGGGTTAAATCTGATTTTATGCATGCAACATTCCCCATGCCCGTCACAACCATAAATGAATTTTAGCTAAAAACATTCATACTAAAAATAAACTATCGACAGCAATAACCTTCAAATGACCCTTAAACTAAAACATTAAACTTGTCGAACTATCAAATCCATTCAATAATGATTTCAGTTCATTTCGACGACTACTGCCCCTAGCAAAATCATTCATAATATTTTTCATAAAGTTCCGAGGGTAATCTTGTTCAGAACCCAGTCTGTACCACTCCACAATGTCATTAATCGCATCTCCAATTTCTGAACTCAACCTATCAATACGAATTAAACCATTTCTGAAAATATTTCTTTTTACCGAGACATGTACACATGAATTGAAATTCATTAACTTTAAAGTTCGGAAACTAAAAGTGTTCCGTTTATCAAATATCTTTGTAACCAATTTTTTACGCTCTAAAATTAAGTTTACATCCAAAAAATCAATATTTCTGCAATCCAGTGAGGAGGGCTCTAATTTCAATGTTGTAGGGTAATATAAGAAATCTAAAATTATATTATCGTTATTTAATTTAACTATTAAAACATCATCAATGTATCTATAACACAAAATATTTTTATTTAAGTTATTGTTACGTTCATATAAATATAGGTATATGTCAGCTATAATAGAACTACAACTCCCCCCCATTGGAATGCCACGAATTTGTCTAAACGTTTTTTTACCGTCGTAAAGGTAATTTTCTTCTACAACAAATTTAAATAAATTCAAAAATAAATCGATATCAGTTTCTGATTTACACTCAGTAACATAAAATTCCACAATTTTCTCTTTTAAATCCGTTAAATCTATATTATTGTATAGGTCTGCGAAGTCATATGCATACAGACCTGTAATGTTTTTTATATTTTTCAGCTTATCCAATAAGATGTAGCTATTTTTTATAATAAATGTTGATTTCCTACCAATCACTTTGTGAAACACACCTGTTAAAATCTCCTTTAATTTTTTACTAACCACCTCAATGTAAGATCCGAAACCACAAGTTATGCTTCTGAATTTAATTGGCTTTTTATGAAATTTAGGAACTAATATAAGATAAGGGAAATTTTGACTTTTTTGTTTTAACTTTACTTTTTTATAAAGTGCTTTGATTCTATTCTCCACAACAGTGATTTTTGTATTCAAAAGTTGATAATGATATTTATTGTTATAGCACTCATTTAAAAGCGTACTATAAAGTTTTTTACATATCAATGCGTAATTTGTGTTGGCTTTGTCTACATATGTAATTATAAATTTATCCTGGAGATTCTTAATTGATTTTGTAATTTTTATATAATTTTCGCGTGACATACCGTCACAATCTCTAATGTATTCCATTTTTAAATCCTTTAGTATATGGTATTTCCACTCTTGAAAAACACTACATGGTAAACTATACCTATACATTAGTTTTTGTATAAAAATATCTAAATTTAAGTTGAAGCGCTTAATTACTTCACTTTTAGGTATTATGCGTTTCACTCTATATTTTGTTCCATACTCCATTAACTTCCTCAACTCCACATCCCCTACTATCTCCAAATTTCCAGTTATAACGTGTCCAAAATCGTTATCTATATAATTTATGTAATCACTATCATTGCAGTTACAAATGCATTCTCCGGTACTTTTCTCAAGATGTTTTGCAAAACTGTTATAGTTAAAAATTTTACGCCCCAAAGGTTTATCATATTTAAAAGCCTTAATTATTTTAAGCTTGCCCACAGGAAATAGATCATAATATTTATTTAATATTTTATTATAATTTAGTTTATTTTGACAATTTCCAACATAATCCAACACAAAATATATCTTATCTACTGAACCCTTATTGCTATTGTTTAAATTACAGTAAAATTGCAAATTCTGTTTTTTAATTCTATACCTCAATAAATCTAAAGCTAAATCTATGTTACTACATCCTACTCTGTCATGCAATGCTCATAGTGTTTCGGGAATTAATTTCTTTTTAATGTTAAAAACTAAACACTTAAGTACATTAATTCTTCTTAAACCATTATAATTAATTATTGCGTTCAGTATATCTTTACAATTATTAATATTTTTATTATTCCAAGTAATTACATTAAAAGAACTATTACAATTGTCATTCAATATTTCATTCCTCAAATCATGATTTATTTTTGCATAAATAGAATCATCTATATTTTCAGTTTTTAAATTTTTAACTACATTACTATTATTAAACTTAACATTTAACCCGTAAGGATATACCGTACCATAATTTTTCATCATTTCATTCTCACACAATTTTCTTTCCATTTCATTTGGAATAATATACATGATAGATATCCGTATATTTTCAATACCATGCTCTGAAAAATGTTTTATTTCTATTTCTTGATCCTCACTTTTGATGATAAGTTTTCTAATGTCCGATTTATGATTATTGAACCTTCTGTTTAAAGGAGTAGATGTTTGTCCAATATATAATTGATTACAAACGTTACATCTTAATCTATAAACACAATTATAAACTTTACAAAATTTAAGACATTGTCCCTCTGTCCTCTCATCTTTATGTTTTATCTCTGCACAAGTACAAACTTTACAACGTTTGTCACTACATTTAACTAACTGTATACCATTATCTAATTGACTTTTTTTTAAATCCCTTCTATAAAACCATCTTGTTTTATATCTTTTCTCATTGTTATTACTATTTTTGTAATTTTTTTCACTATAACTATGTTTAAATTGCCCAAGGCTATTCATTGAATTATTATAAATATATCTAGTCCGATATCTTATAATTTCTGTATTTCCATAAGCACAACTATCTTTAGTCAAACCACAATCATTCCGTAATCATATATATATATATATATATATATATATATATATATATATATATATATATATATATATATATATATATATATATATATATATATATATATATATATATATATATATATATGATTATAGATAAACCCAGTTTAATAACTTCATTTGGCCGTTTATGAAAAATTTTTAATTTCATTTTTCTGCAAAAACTGGTTTTATGAGAATCATCTTAAGAAAAATTCAGCTCAAATGTCCATTTTGACAACATATTTTGAAATAAATTCTGAATTTATTAAAAAATCGACCAAAACAGTACATTATACAGTTCCTAAAAAACAAAAAACTGTCAGTTGAATGCATTTGAGAAAAAAAATTGAATTTAAAAATGAGTCATAAAATAACCGATTTGTTGTTTGAATTCATCCTTAATTGATTAATCATGATTGCTTCGGAAAATTTTGTGCGAAATACTCACTTTGACAGCATTTTTAAAAATATATTCTATCTTTATCAAAAAACTGGCCAATGCGTCACAGTATATAGTTCCTAAATAAGAGGATTTTGTAAATTGGATGCGTTTGAGAGCGAAAATGGATTTTAAAACGAGTCATAAAAAGGCAATTTGCTATCTGAAAACTTCTTTAAATTTTCAAATCACGAAGACTTCGGGAAATTCTGTTCAAAATACCCTTTTTGGTAGCCTTTTTCGAAATATATTCTGTCTTTATCAAAAAACCGATCAATGCATCACATTATATAGTTCCTAAATAAGAGGATCTGTAAATTGGATGCGTTTGAGAGTAAAAATGGATTTAAAAACGAGTCAGAAAAAAAACGCAATTTCTTATTTGAACACTTCCTTAAATTTTCAGTCACGAGGATTTTGGAAAATTCTGCTCAAAATACCCTTTTTTGTTGCCTTTTTTTAAATATATTCCGTCTTTATCAAAAAACTGACCAATGCATCACATTATATAGTTCCTAAATAAGAGGATCTGTAAATTGGATGCGTTTGAGAACAAAAATAGATTTAAAAACGAGTCAGAAAAAACGCAATTTCTTATTTGAATACTTCCTTAAATTTTCAGTCCGGATGACTTTGGGAAATTCTGTTCAAAATACCCTTTTTGGTAGCCTTTTATAAAATATATTCTGTCTTTGTCAGAAAAATGACCCATGCGTCACTTTATACAGTTTCTAAATAAGAGGATCTACCATTTGGATGCGTTTAAAATCAAAAGTGAATTTAAAAATGAGTCAGAATATAAGCAGTTTGGATTTGAGGTTTTTTCTCCAACTCCTATTTTTGTTTAATTTCTTTTTGCTATACGAATTGGTCCTATGAAAAACTTGTCAATATAAAAGTTGTAGATATTTTTGAGAAGATGTAAAATAAATTTAATCAGATTTGATATCTTAAAAATTGACGGAGTTATGGGTTTTTCTCTTTTTTCACCGCCCTTTTTCTTTTCGTTTTTAATTTTTTTCATCGGTAAAAGTTGGTCCTATCAAAAACTTGTAAATACAAAAATTTTAGATAATTTTAAGAACATTTACAAAAAATTTAGTTGGACTTGATATCTTGAAAATTGATGAAGTTATGAACTTTTTTCTCTCAAAACCCCTATTTTTTTCGCTACTTGAGCCCACTTCTAAATTTATCAAAAATCTGTCATGCATAAACTTTTGGCCCATTTTTAAGAAGTAATATAAACTTTAAACCGATTCGATATCTACTTTAATTAAGAAGTTATGGCGTTTTTTCGGTTTTCACAAAAACGCCCCCTATTCCGACCCCCTTGGTCCGATTTTGCCCATTAACGAACTTAGCCGAGATTTTATCCACTTTGATTTTATGTACCAGTTTGGTGGAGATTGGTAAAAAATTATAGAAGTTATCGTGCCCATAAAAAAGTGATATATATATATATATAGATAGATAGATAGGTATAAAAACTGGTGCGATTGCAATTGGTAGTATTTCATACGAAATCTACCTAATAGGAAAGGGTATAGTTGTTTCATTGTGGTCTTTGAACTTTCATTTCAATAACTGTGAAAAAAGTAGAGTACAATTTTCTTTAAATTTATAATTAATTGATATTCATTCGGCAAAAGTGTATGATCTCTAGAACATACCACATATTTAGAGTTTTTTTTTTTTTTTTTTTTTTTGACCAAGTTTAAGAAATCACTTGCTTTTCTTAAACTTGAAAAGAAGAAAGCATATTTCCATGTCATATCTGTACAGTTAATTCCTTTATTTCCTTTTTTTTTTTTTTTTTTTTTTTTTTTTTTTTTTTTTTTTTTTTTTTTCAATTTTGTCACTTATACCCCTTGGTTTCTGGAGTCCTTTTATGTAATAGATCTGCAAATGGAATTAGGCATCAGTTTTTTTTTCTGTTATTTTTCCAAAACAAAATTCTATGATATGCTAGATTTTATCGTTTTACACTATATGTATCAGTAAAAATATATATATTAAATGAAACATGTAAAATGTAAATTTAAAAAAATCTAATTTTGTAACTTTTTAAAAAAAATTAAATAAATATGTGTATTTTTTTAATGTATTTTTAATTGAATATTGGAATGCAGCGAGTTCACCATTTGAAATATATTTTTCAAAATAAACAAAACTGGTGAAAAGGTAAACTGTCCTCTTAATTGTGATTTATTGCCAGTTTTTTTATTATTTTTTTATTATTTATTTATTTATTTATTTATTTATTTTGTCAATTTTATCAAAATATAATTTAATGTTCAACAGATTTCTTTACCAATGGAAATATTTTTGTTGTTAATTTACGGACTTTTTTAGCATTAATTAAAAAAATGTAAGAAAAGAAAAAAAATGCAATTAATTGCAATTTTAAAGAAAAAAAACTAAAATTTTAATTAGTAATGTATTAATGCAAAATGTACTTTACATTAGATTAGAAAGTAACTATTTATATTTTTAAATTTTTAAAACTTATTACTTTATTTATAGAAAACAAAATGTGATATTAAAATGATTACCTGAGGTTTTAGCGTTTAATATGAAATCAAAAAATATAGTATAGTCTTGGAAAATACATTAACTTTTAAACTTATGCAACTTCAATTAAAACAGTAGAGCAGTAACTGGCAAAATTAAAATTTTTGAACTGTGATGACAATACTATTTAAAATACGCATAAAATTTTAAAAGATTTAAAGACAAATTGATCCATTTTTGTGACTTAAAAACTCAATAATTAACATTATCTTTTTTTAAGTTTAGTTAGCTCTTTTTTTAAAGATAAAAATATATTTAACCCTTTAAGCGTCCAGCAAAATATTCCATTCATGTTTAACGTTTCATTAAGTAGTATCCATCAAAGGTATTTCTAAGCAAAATTTTATTTGATAACCTTATATATTTATCTATCTTATTCACTTCTAAAAGGTAGCTTTATATTAATTTTGTGTTAATTTTGTGTGTGAACTTTCTTTCCTAAAGTTGCGTGACGAAAAACCAGGTTAAGACGCTTAAAGGGTTAATACTGATTTAAAGTTTCGGAGTCTGTATCCTACCTTATTAAATCAAAAAGGAAAAAAGTCAAAGATGTGGCTAAAAAATTGTGTAAAATCCCCAAGCCAATATCTCGAAAAACATGCATAAATTTAAATAAACAACTTTAATTAAAGTAACTGACATGAATATTGCCAAAATATTTTTTTTCATTACGATATTCCAGAAAAAAGGCGTATAAATTTAACTATTTCATTAAACTATAAATATAACAATATTAATATAAATATAAATTTAACTATTTAACTACAAGCTCTACAAGATTTGTGTAAAAAAATCAATAGTTAACATTATTTTTTAACAATGCGTAGTTATATATATATATTTTTTAAATAAAATTAACATATATTGAATAATAATTTATAGTTTTGAAATCTATAATAATGTTTCATTAAATGGAAAAAAACATAAGATGTTTCGACATATTTAAAATATTAGGCATTTTCACAAAATAATAAATATTTACTATAATTATAGTTCACTAAAAACAAATCTTCAAAAGTAATTCATAACATTTATATATTCGTATGCTTATATCTCTGAATATACTATTTATTCCTGTAAATACCTCCCAATCTACATATACATAAGTGTATGTGTACATAAAGTATCACAAGTAACAGTGCATGTATTTTGTGTGTAACGAAAATGTGATATCATTTTTCATTTTCCAAGACCTTGAAATAATGGCTCTTTTTGAATAATCTATGTTAACAGTTCTTATATATATATTATTTATTATACAGTACATGAAAATATACTTATTTACATTCAAATACGAATAATTTTCATCTCAAACATAATTTTGCTAAAACTTTTTGTGAAAGTCACACAAACTCGACTTGCAATAAAATTAAATATGACTCGCATAACCCGATCAGTCGAAAGCAAATTAGATTTGTCCAACACTACAAAAAATAAATAAATAAGTAAATACATAAAAAGACAATTCAACCCGATATAACACTATACAACAATCCCAAAATGTCCAATATTAAGAGATTTTACTATGATTGAGTATTAAAGAGCATAGATTTCACCATTTATAACACATAAAACTAGAAATCGAGATATAAATGTCTATTACTTTTCATAATTACATTAAAATATCATTTACTTTCCTTTCGTCTCTGGTTACGGGCTGCCGAAAATTATTTTGTCGGGTTATAGGTGACAGAATTTTTTTTCGTAGGATTGTGTGGGGGGGGGGGGTATTTTTATCTAATTCGGGTGTGGTTATGGGTTAACTTTCAATGGAATATTTGAGTTCTAGACGGGTTGTACCCGACTCACGCGACGGGCTCTCACACATACTCGTTTATTTTTATATTCGATGGAACGTTGCAACTAACTGTTATAAATCATAAAAGTAAAGAAAGAAATCGAAAAAATGTAGTGGTATTTTTTTCTGAAATAAACAATATTAAGGTCAGCGAAAAATAAATTATAAAATTAAAATTTATCTCTTTTAAAATTGTACTTTTCTAATGTATAAAATGATAAATTGTCTGTAATATAATACATTTGATATGGATATTTGTCTTTAAAAAATTCTCAATCTATTAAATATTAGTAGCAGACATCCCAAAATAGGCGGTTTTCTGCAAAGAAATAATTTTAAAAAGAAAGCGTATTAATCATAAGATACTGCACTCCGGCGATAAACTAAAATCTGTCTATGAAAAGATAGATTTTTATTTTATATTGAACATAAAGTTAAGTCTATGAAAGATCAATACTATCAAAATGTGTTGGAAGATTTAGGGTTTTTTCTTTTATCGTCTGCCAAATTAAAATTTTATGGTGCATTAATTGCAACTTTTTTATTTTTTATATTTTATTATTTTCTATTTCCTGTTGCTTTTTTCTATATTTATTTTCATATTTTCCAGAACAAAATATGTATTCTTCATACTTATTATATTTTACGTTAATTAATTTCAATTGTATTTTGAATATAATATTAAGTTAAGTCTATTAAAAGATTCACAACATAATAATATATTAAGAGTTATAAATCTACTAAATTAAAATTTTACGATACTTTGAAAGTAACATATTTATTTTATATATTCTACTACCTTCTTTTTCATGTTATTTTCTATATTTATTTCTATATTTTCTACAATAATATATTTATTCTTCATATTTATTATATTTTATTTTAATTGATTTTCGTTATATGTTGAACGTAATATAAAATTAAGTCAATTAAAATATCTGCAGCATTAGAATGTGTCCGGAGTTTCAATATTAATTTTTTATATTATTTTAAATTTCCGATTACATCTACCAATTAAAATTTTACGATGCTTTAAAATTAGCATACTTATTTTCGGAATTCTATTACTTTCTATTATCTGTTATTTAATTTCTAATTTATTTCCATATTTTATATAATAATCTATGTATTCTTCATTATTATATTATATTTAAATTGATTTTCACTGTGTTCTGTACATAATATTAAGTTATATTGATTAAAATAACTACAGCATGACAATATGTTTTATGTTTTAATTTTAATGTTCTATTTAAAAAAATTTTTATTCCCCATTACATCTACCAAAGTAAAATTTTACGGTGCTTTGAGAGTAAAATATTTATTTATATATTCCATTAATATTTATTTATCTTCTATAATTATTTCTCTATTTTGTATAACGTAACATGTATTCTTATATCAAATATGTATGAAATATATATTTTTATGCATTATATTTCATTTCCATTTATTTTCATTGTAAGTTGAATATAATATTGAGTCAGTAAAAAGATCCCCAGTGTGTGAATATGTTCTGATTTCAATTTTAATTTTCTATTTTTTTCCATTTTCAAATTTATGATTATAGTCTTCGAAAAAAAATTATGGTTCTTTGATTTTTTAACAATATTGCATAAAACAGTATTGGACGATTTAACAATATTGTACAACAATTTTTTTAAATATTGCATTTGAAAGTCCTTTTTCACGGTTTAAAATATATTATACAGTGCTTAACAGATAAAAAAGGACTAAAAAGATTCACAATTTCTACTGTACGATACTTAGTATTCTCTAATGCTTACTATTGTAGTTTTGAAATAAACAAGAAACGTTTTCCTTTTTTTCTTTTTCTTTTATTATTATTATTATTACTATTATTTGTTTGTTTGTTTTGTTTGATGGAGAAGCAATTTATTTGTAAAAAATGGTTATTACTACTTTTTAATTTCAAAATGAAGTTTTTGATGAAAAAAAAAGAAGAAAAAAACATTTTTTAGAATCCTGCATCTTTTTAAAGTGAGGCATTGTAAAGATAAGTACAATGGTATATCAGATAAATGTATATCTCATGCAGCTCACACAACTGAATTTGAAGTCGAAATTTTAAATATTTTCTTTCCTACAATGTCCACTACTTTAAAAAAAGTCGAAATTGCACATCAGACATAACAAATGAGGTGCGGTCGTATTATAACGTAGTACTTAAAATATCTAGCCCTTCGGATACAATACAGTATCCAAAACCTTTTGCATGTTTCTGTAAATAAAAATTTCCTTTCTATAACAAAAGAAATAACTTTCAGTAAATTTCAGCAACGTATATCAATTTCGTAAAATATTAAATAGTTTAATAGTTAAAACGCAGCCCAAATAATGTTTACCCTTATACATTATGCAATAGAATAATTTGTGTGGCCCTGTACATTAATAAAAAGTATTCTTTACACGACAGATTGTACAGAATGAACATATTATTATATATTTCATAGATGCATATGAATTGTATTGTGTTCGAAAAAGTGTAACATCATTGAAAAGCACTTGAAATTATTTTTTACCATTTACCATAATGTAGCGTAATACTTTTGTTTGTCCCTTTAATTGAAATATACATCCAATTTTCATAAAATTTGAAATGACTCGTCAAAATTATGGAACAATTATATATTTTAAATTTCAAAAGATTCCGTTCGGTGGTTTTTGCGTTGTTGGGATGGACGAATTGAAAAAAAAAAACTATAAGTGCTACGTATTTACATAATTACGAGCACATCTAAAAAGAATTTCATTTTGAGAAAACGCATTCAAAAGTGTTGGAAGAGATACTGATCTCTTTTCCATGGAAACTAGTGACTGTGGTTATGAAGGTCAACCGCCAGTTGAAAAAAATGAACTATAACAGCGGTTCCCAAACTTTATTGGCAAACTACAACGACTATTTGGAAAATCATATTTAAAAAAACTAAAATTTTAAAGACTTATAAATAAATTCTATATTTAAATTAATAATAATAATAAACGTCGTTTTTAGGATGATCATAACAATTCATATATTATGTATTCCGTTCATTAAACATTAATATTCCTAGACCAATGATAAAAAAAGTAGTTTATACTTTTAACAATTTTAACTCTTTAATATGTGTATTTTTATTTAATGGAGTTAATCAGACTGACTTCTGAACGCCTTCTATTACGTACAACATGGATTAAAAATTAATATTCCTGGAACCATCATAAACAAATTTTAAATGAAATTTCAGTTTTACAACTTTCGGAACTGCAAATTTTTAAACTTCTAAACATCACACATTTTAAATTTTTGCACCGTTGCGTACAGAAAAAAAATGCAGATTTAAATTAAAATTTGTTTGAAATCTTTATAACAATTTATTTCCAAATTATTATTCTTTTTTTTTTTTTAATTATTACTCTTTTTTTTTTTCATTGTGGGAACAGAAGTATTTCATTTTTGGACATTAAACTTGAACCAATCAGAAAACGAATAAAATAAAAAACAGACGTATTCCATTTTTGGATATTAAACATGGACCAATCAGAAAACGAATAAAATAAAATAAGTTGCGGAATTAAATCTATAAAAAGATTCAGATAATCTTCAGATTTCCCAGTTCTCTACAGAGGGCGACAACTATTTTACTAATAGTTAAAAAAAAAAATAAATAAATTCGCAAGTCTCCTAATATGAGTATGTGTCTAGTATCAGCATGGAAATTTTGTTTGACCTGTTTAAGGTATCGACTATTCTAAAATTATGAAAAGGGAAAATTTCGTACAAAGATTGCACTATCATCAAAAACAAGAATTGATAATCGGAATGCGTGTCAGTTAAATAATAAATAAATAAGCAAATATAGTAAAAAAATACTTGAATTATTATCAAAACACAACTTGACGATCAGTGAGATCTCTGACGCTGGTTTTTACCGATGGGGTATCTACACTAGCAAAAGCCATGCTTTGTTTGGATTCGCGAAGCATTATTTCATAGGATAAATATTTGAAAATAACAATATTTTTTACATTATTTTGGCATTTTTATTAAGCAAAAACGTTATTTTATGTTTTGGCGCATTTTAATTTTAGAAATGTAAATTCAGCCAAATAATTCAGAATTTCCTCGTAATTTTTTATTTATATGACCTGTATAAATAAAAATATTTTCAAAACAAAATATCAGTAATATTTTTAAATTTTCAACTAAAAGTTCTTTTAAAAATGTTTTCAAATCGAATAACACTTTATATAACGAATTTAACAATTTTATTTGTTTATAATTCTTTTGTTGCAACTTAAAAAAATCATGAAAAAAGTTTTTCAGATATTTTTGAAAAATAATGAAAATATATTTTATTTATTTCATATATCATGATTCTATCTATAAATACAAAACTCCATGATTTATTTTTCCTTCTGAAAATATACTAGTTTCATTTCTTTTTTCTAAAAATGCGTCCGTAATGGAAAAACAAGTAAAATAAATTAATTAAAATAATATTTTTTTTAAGGCTATTCTGTAAAAAGAATTATATTGTGCAAATCTATTAATCATAATTTATTTTATGCTTAATTTCAAGTTAACATACTGAATAGTTATTTTATTTTATTTTATTTTATTATTATTTTTTTTTTGGGGGGGAAAGTTTACGACAAAATGTAGTAGAGGATTCGCTTTGCTCATCCTAATAAAATTTATATCTGGTTAATTTTAATCTTAAGTACGTTTCTACATGCAGTTTGTTTCTGTACTTGTTTTTCGAAAGCAGTAAGTAAAAAAGTAGAAAAAGCACATTCACACAACTATGTTGCGTTGAATCCCATCAAGGACCACAAAAATGATTTAGATATATCTGGATATTCTCCTCTTATATTGCTTCTGCATCCAGAAAGAAATTAAAGATTTTTTACAGGGTTGCCATCATAACTGCGCAACTACTAACATAGGAGGTCATCACATAATACTGATTGAGTATTTAAGAAAACCCTTTCTCCTAACGAAATTTTAGTTTAATCTAATGGTTATCATGTTTATTGTGCTACAGCTCATATTCAAAATATTAGAATAATTGAGAAAAAGTAATAAGAAAAAATTATTTGTCATTTATTTATTTTTTATACTAAGTAAATGCAATTAAATTTCTTATAAATTAAATCTGGAATGTTTAGATAAGATTTTAACATTTATAAAATATAAAATACAGCACAATAAATTAGGTATACAGCTTCCTTAAACACACCAGAATATTAGAATAAAATTTAGATTGGTTCAAAATATTAGAATATTTTATTTTACCCAACAATATTACCTTATGAATATGAAGTAAATGGTAGTTAATATTTTGTAGCATCCCCTTTAGCTTTCATAACAGCGTACAATCGATCTTGCATACTATATACAAGGTGTTTACAAACATTTCTATCAATATTAGCCCAAATAGACTTTATACGTGCCACTAACTCAGTTTTACTTGAAGGAGGATTTTCTTGAAGTTTTTTCTTCATTATACACCATAAGTTTTCGATGGGATTAAGATCTGGTGAATTTGGTGGCCAAGGAAGTACCTTAATGTTGCGTTGGCGGAACCAATTCTTAGTTGACACCGAGGTATGCGGGGACGCTAAATCTTGTTGAAAGATGAAATTATCTTCAAATAAATCTTCTGATGATGGAATCATGTAATATTCTAAAATTTTTTGATATATCAGAGAGTTAACCTTTTCGTAGACGATGCATAACTTTCCAGGTCCTTCTGCACTCATACAACCCCAAACCATGACACTAGCAGCAAATTTTACGGAACGTTTAAGGCATTCTTTATCAAATGCTTCTTGCTTCATTCTCCAAACTCGAATACCTTGATTACCATATGAAACACAAAACATACTTTCATCACTAAATAATATATTTTTCCAATCTTCATTGCTCCATAAACGTCTTGATTTACACCAATTCAATCTTATACGCTTTTGTCTTGCAGTCATGAGAGGTTTTGTTTTCGGTACACGAGATTCAAATTTAAATTTATGGAGACGTCTTAATGTTGTCGATGTAGAAACTTCAACTCCTTCTTCTTTCCATTTTCGGTGCAAGAATCGCACACTTTTAAAACGGTTTTTCTTAACTATACGCTTTAGTTTCCTGTCATCTCTAGCAGATGTTTTTGGTTTTCGGCCACCATTTCGGCGATTATTTTGAAAATTTCCAATTTTTTAATATTGTGTTAGTATTTTACTAACGCTCGATTGCGAACAATGTAAATAATTCGCTATAAAACATTGATTTTTACCGTGCCGATACAAATCAACCATACAAAGTTTAGTAGATTCAGGAATATCACTCACACGGCCCATTTTAAGACGAAAAAGAAACAAACTGCAAAAAAGAATACTGATTTTAAATAAAATAGTCTGAATTTAATCAATGATGCCACCAGTTAAGAATTGGTAATAATTAAAGGAGAATTAATGTAAAATATTCTAATATTTTGAACCACTTGAATAAATATTCTAATATTTTGACTTTTCAAAATAATTTTTTTTGCAATTAATCTTTTCAAAAATGATATTAAATTTAAGATAACAAGTAAGTTTAATCAACAATAAGTTCTTAATAAAAATATTGTTTGCATATTTTCATTAAAAGACATTAAATTACCAAACGATATTTTCAATTTCTAAAAAAAAGGTAATTATTCTAATATTTTGAATATGAGCTGTAGTAATTTTTTTTTTAAACAGACGAAGTATTTTTGTAGCAAACTTCGATTGTTCAGCGACCCACCAGTGAGTCATGATCCATAGGTTGGGAACTGCTGAACTATAATAATTTCGTCTGATTAGCTTGAAAATGCATACCATAGCAAACAACGCACATCCAGTAGGTGTCATGCATAGTCAGTCCTGTAACAGAATTATTTTGTGCGTCTGGGTACGAATTATAAATTAAAAAAAAATGCGATTTTTCATTATAAATCTTATTAAAAGATACTTTTTATGTGTCCTTGTAGACGAACTATAAATGCCACACTATTTTCAATGCTATACATTTTTAGTAAACCTAAAAGACATATAAAATATTCCAATTCAATTGGAGTACATTCAAAAGATTAAGAGCATGAACAGATGGACAAACCAAACCACAGTCTTAAACACTTATCAACCATGTTGGAAAATATATTTTCTAATGGATTTTATTTCTTTAAATTCTGATATCGTATTTAATGTCTTTTTTAAAATAAATATAACGCTTTTTAACATAAATGTTTAGCAAGCATAAATAAAAATGTTTCAAATAACAGTAAGAATGACCAAGTCTCTGTTTCACTAAGCACTTTTTAAAATATTTTTCTTTAATAAATATTTTTACATAAAATCACACAATAAAATACACTGAATGACTTTTCGTTTATGTAGTAAGAAGAGTTCAGTTAAATTTCTCTGATTACAATATTTGTAACACGTACATATATATTAATGCAATAAAAATATTTTGTTTTTCATAACCAAGAGCTTTATGAAATTAAACATGCATAATTTATAGAAATGTTTTTTTAAGTTTTTATATGATTCTTACACATATGTCTCAGAAAAATATAATAATAACTATTTTAAAAACTGCATTATTAAAAAGAAATTCTTAAAGTAATCAAAAATGTACTTATTTTTGTATACTTTCCGATATTATAATAGTTCCGAGTACATAAGTCTTGAATTCGAAAAATGCATGTACTATTTTTAACTATTTGGTGGTGGTGTATTTTTGTCGGTCGGTTATCTACGCTATGGGATATAGGCCCTATGGGGTAGGTTGCCCTCCGTGGGGGTCTTTCTAAGGGAACCTAACCCGTATTTACGCAAGGTTCGAAGAAAACCACAGAAAACTTCGAACGGTTAGGCCGACGGTCGCGATTGGGTTCGAACCCAGCACCTACCGTCTACCAGTTTGGATTTTAACTATTTGGAAAATAGTTGTTTTCCTCGGTAGAGAATCGGGAAATCCGAAGTATATCTGAATCTTTTTATTGGTTGAATTCATTTTCTGATTGGTCCATGTTTAATGTCCAAAAATGGAATACGTCTGTTGCCACGATGACAAAAAAGTAATAAAACTTAAAATAAGAATAATAATTAGAAAACTGTGATAAAGATCTCAAACAAATTTCATTTAAAAGTGCATTTTTTTTCTACACGCAACGGTGTCAAAAATTTTAGATGTGCAATATTCAGAAATTTAAAAAATTGCAGTTCCGAAAATTGTAAAACTGAAATTTAATTTAAAATTATTTATGATGGGTCCAAGAATATTAATGTTTAATCCATGTCGTACGTAATGTGAGGCGTTCATAAATCAGTCTGATTAACTCCATGAAATAAAAATGTACAATTTAAACAATTAAAGTTGTATAACTATAAATCTCTGTTTTTTTATCATTGGTCAAGGAATATTAAAGTTTAATGCATGACGTACGTAATATATGATTCGTTATGATCATCCTAAAAATGATGTTTATTATTTATTATTAATTTAAATATAGAATTTATTTACAAGTCTAAAATTTTAATGTTTGAAAATATCATTTTTCAAAAAGCCGTTATAATTTGCTAAATTACAATTTCTTTTCTACTTTTAATGCAAATGTAAAAATACATCAGGCTCTACACTTCAGTTTCAGGTCGAGTTTCCATGTAGGAATTCCTTTTTTTTAATTTTTTTTAACCTTTTTTTGCATAATTTAGGTCGAGTTTCGGATTAACTTCATGCAGTATTTTGATTTTCGCTTCATATGGAACGCGACAAATGAGTAATCGCATGTACACCTCACAATATATACAAAACTGATACATTTAATGCATACACAGATACAAAGACATCACATATATACACATACACAGTCCTGTCATATTAATGTGACCATTTTGAGATTTTAGTCGTTTTAATAAATACCTGAACAATACACGAGGAATTATTCTGAAACTTCAAGTTTGTAAACAGATTAGTGCAAATTATACATTTTTGGAAGATATTTTCTCGAAACCTCATAGGGGACCATAAATAAATTACAATTTCTTTTCAACGTTTAATGCAGGTGTAAAGATACATCAGGTTCTACACTTCAGATTCAGGTCGAGTTTCAATGTAGTAATTCCTTTTTTTTTTCTTTGCATAATTTAGGTCGAGTTTCGAGATTATGGGTTAACTTTATGCAGTATTTTGATTTTCGCATTATATGCAACGCGACAAATGAGTAATCGCATGTAAACCTCACAATATATACAAAACTGATACATTTAATGCATACACTGATACAAAGATATCACATATATACACAGTCCTGTCATATTAATGTGACCATTTTGAGATTTTAGTTGTTTTAATAAATGTATGAACAATACGAGGAATTATTCTGAAATTTCAAGTTTGTAAACAGATTAGTGCAAATTATACATTTTTTGGAAGATATTTTCTCGAAACCTCATAGGGGACCATAAATAAATAAAAAAAAGAATATGTTTTGGACAATCCTGTAAATACTAAAGTAGAAAAAGCCTTCAAATTTTAGATTGTGATTAAACGGTTTATTGTAATAACCTGTCTTAATTTTTATTAATATAGCATGTATACTTGTAGAGGATGTAAGGTTTTCATGAAAACAGTCCCAAATTTTTTAGCTTATAATTTGCCGAAATCTTAATATTAAAAAAAAATTCTTTTCTGAAAACATGACAAAAAACATTTCACATAATACCCTATAATCAGATTTTAAAAATAATAAAAATTGTATGAATATTAAGCAGGTTTACTAAATGATTTTTCATTGCGAATACGTGAAGGCAATAAAAATATAATTTGCATCATGTGCTAGCTAAATGTTTAGAGCAACGTTTGTGAAAGTCTCTAAAAAGTAGCTTTAAAATTCTGAAAAATATCATCGATAGAATAACTTCAACATCCATTGTACCCAAAAGTTAAACAAAAAAGATGAGGAGATAATATCTAAATGTAGCACATATAGCATAAATAGATCAAAGTAACTCAGAAGAAATTATTGAACAGTTTTGTTCGTAATTGCACTATATTTTCCAAGAATAAGAAAAAAATGTTATATATTTTACAATGTATACTAGGACTCCCGCATTGTGTTGCATTCATTTTATTAACACATTAGTACCTAGCGTCGATTTTCAATAACCTTTATAAAAGTGGCAAGAATCGCTTTTCACACCAGTAAATAGAAAGATAAATAATTACTTTCTTTCACAAGACAAATTCCTTGATAGATAAAGATAAAAGTTATTCTTCTTTTAAAAGTGATGGAAAATCCAAAATTTTAATTTTAATAACTGAAATATTTCGGGCGGTAATGGGTTAAAATTAATAAAAATTGTTTAGCTTTATAGTTGCCCACATTTCCAATATAAAACCACATTTATGCAACATTAGCCATTCGTTGCAAGTATTTTCGAAGTGAAAGCAACATTTAGTCAAATTTTCATTTCTTTAAAAGAATTATCAGCTAGTGGAATATGAAGCCCCAATATAGTCAATGCAATTAAAAATGATTAAAGAAGAATAAGGAAACGGTTAGTTATTAACTTCAGATAAAATGTATTATATGTGCATGATATGTATACCATATCTTAATATAGGATGCATGATGTTATTACATACGAAAGTATGCAATATCAAAGCAATGCACCTATTTTGCAATAAGAGCACAAAGCACAGGTTTTTCAAAACTATATTAAGTGTATATATAGATCAGAAAACAATATTTTATAACATCTTACAAGGATTATGATTACAAGGATTACAAGGATTATGATTACAAGGATTACATCTTAAAAGAGAGTTGAATAGGGCTTAAGGCACAGGTACTATTCGCATATAAAAGAAATTAAGGACTTAAGGAGCTACTTGATGCCTAATAACCAATAACAAATTTTTTGTAGGAAAAAACTGGATGCAAAAAATACCTAAATATTAAATTTTAATTCCAAATTGCACCAATTTGCAATCCAGGGTGCTTGCCCAGTAAACAATTACAATAAGAAGAATTCTTTGTTTTAGCTTTCCTGAACAGTTAGTCATCTGTACCTAATGCACTTGTTGCAAAACAGATGTGATACGTGTATGATATGTATTGATATGTGCATTTTTTTTATTTCTTTACAGAAATTCAATTATTTTCACAAAAACGTAAAAAATATGATTCAATGACGTATAGATATTTAATTTTTGAGCTTTCTGGTTTAGGTAAATACGTTAAATTTTGCTCTAACGCAGAAAATATGAAAGTAAAAGAAACTGAACGCCTTTTCTGAATTAAATTAGTTTTCCTATATTTGTTCTGCGAACATTTATTATTATTATTATTATTATTATTATTATTATTATTATTATTATTATTATTATTATATTTTTTATAAAAAAATCTTCTAATTTTGGTACATTTTATAAGAGCTGAAAACAAATGAAATGAAATTTAATTTATTTATATGTGTTATGTTTTGAGCTGCACCTCAATACAAAGGGTAAGTAACGAGCAGCGTCTCATGGAATAAGACGAAATCTAATTCGAGATTAAACGGCAACGAAAATAAGTAAAGTAAAGTCCAAGTATGGGGTGTTGAAGTAAAGAAATCATTTTCTGATATTATAAAATTGCTAATGTAACTACGAATGAGCTGTAGTTGAAACATTTGTTGAAGAATATTGTGCTTTGCTTCTATTATAATGAAACGACAATGATATTGATTATGTTTAACTCATGTTCCATGTTTATTTTCTCGTCTTGTTATATCAATAAATGCGAATTTTCATATGTAGTCGGCTATATCTTTGCTGCGGTGTCTTTGCCTATGCATATACTTAAAGTCTCTTTAAATTACTTGTTGAAATATTTATACAAAAAATAAAATTTCCAAATTTATTCACTATTGCAGTAAATAAGCCTTTTTTTTAAAAAAAAATAAAGCATATAATCAGGTTTACAATTACGAGGATTGATATTTATGTATTCGGAACTGGATTCAGTGGTGTTTCTATGCGGTATTTGACTTACACATCTTAAATTCAAATTTTTTACTGTAACTACTTAGAATATTTTGTCATTTGAAAGTTTCCCGTATTTTTCAGTAGCCTGATAATTTCATTTAAGTCCGAAAATGAAATTAATTCGTGAGAAAGTTTGTGCGATGATTTACAACGCTATTTGACACCAGTTATTCCCATAACAGTGAATTGATCAAGTGACTTAGAATTTCGGCCATGTTGCACCGTATAAAACAAATGTATATCACTGGTTCAAGCAATTCAATCGTAGGCGTTGTTTGTTGATGGGCGAATTTAAAGAAGGTTGTCCAAAATTAATTGTCGTCATAGAATAACCAATGGTACTGCGGGAACTGATAAACAAAGATCGTCATAATATAACAAATATACACAATAATTTACACGAACATTTAGCCTTGAAAAAAGCACACATTCGATTGCACATAATTTGACATTCGCTCAAAAAAGATTCGGGTCAATCGGTGTAAAGAAAGGCTAATAAATCGATTACATGTGTTTTTAAAGATGATCCATCAAAACGTTTTCGTGCAATAAACACTTCGAAGTAAGTCACCTCTTTATTTTATTTTATTTATTTATTAATTGATTGATAAATGGGAACGCGGCTATCATGCCTTTATTGAATTGTAATAAAATGAATTCTGAATGGTACACAACCTTAAGAAGCAACAGCAGCGCCACAAGAACTTTTTTAATCACAAAAACACCTGATCTCGCACATCTTCTCAAACAATTCAATATTTGACAGGACAAAACATTTAATTTATAAATTATCCCCCATACAATCTTGACTTGGCACCTAATAATTTCTTTTCGTTCCCATCTGTTAAAAATAAACAACGTTGCCAATGATTTTCGATGCCATAAGAAGAGATTGGTCCTTCAAAAAAGCGTATTTTGGTAATGCCTCAATCGGAATAAACTGAGTGCAATGAAAATTACTTCAAACGTATGCAAAAGTGTGTCGATTACCATCAGAACATTTTGAAAAACAATAAACCATTTTAAATAATGAATATTTGCCTTTATAAGTTTTTCTGGATACATAAATAGCAGCTCTCATTATTTTATGTTATATTTAATATCGTGCATGACATAAAACTGTTGCGTTCCTAGCATAATATTTTAAAATTACATAACCTGCAATGAACATCCCAGAAGTAAAAGAAAAACAAATATTACTTTTTTCGCTGTTTACTGTATGTTTTTAATTTTTAATTTACTATTAATTAAAATATTTTTACATAAAAACACTAAATTGCATTAGAAAATATGCCGCTAAAGTTTCAGAGGAAAAATGTCATTGAAATGAATTTCACCCTTAGACTATTAAAATAAACACGTATTTTCATATCTGGGTATCATTTTAATGCTATTTAAAGCTATTCAATTAGAGGGAAAATATTTAGCGACTGCAATATTTCTCATTAAATCTCCCACGCATCGTTTTAAAGAAATTAAATACCATTTGAAAATGAAGCTTAGATGAAAATAACTTCAGAATTGTTTAAATAAAAGTTATTACTTTTAGAATCAATACAATATTAATACCCATACATATGCAACAAAACTTTTATTGTTTGAAATAACTTTCAAAATTCAAACATAGTATTTTGAACTTTTGAAATTCTTTTGAATATATATTTTTTGGCTGCTAAATTGAAATAAATAAGCTAGATAAATTCCTTATAAAGCAATTTTATGAGAAGAATGCATTTAGATTTAAATTTCTTTGATTATTTTTTAAAATACGTTTGACTCGGAATATTTTATTTATGATAATATTTGTAGCAATAATGTACACTAAAAATAATATCCAATTCGTATTACTTTGTCTTATTTTATATATGAATATAAATATGCATTGTAAAATGCATTCCATATTTTAAAAGAAGAAAAATATTAATAAATCATCGAATTCTCTGTGCAGTACTTCCACAATATATAAAAAAATAGAATAAATAACAAAAATAACATTAATGTTTATTTAATTTTAATTTCTTAAATATTTGTTCTAAACTGCAAAGAATAAATTATAAAATGAGCATCTTATTTTATCATAAGTATATTCAACTTAATATTCAAAAAGAATTAGTTTAAATGTAAATATACTTAATAAAACTTGTATTTATTATCTGGAAATGAAAATTAAATTGAAACACCTTTTTTTATTAGTACTCATTTTTATTTAGTATTCATAAATTTATTAGAATCCATAAAATGAACCAGTAAAATATTGTTTGAAAAAAAAAGTGCTTCTTTATTGTATAAAGAAACAAATACGCCATTTGCAGAAACATTTAACTCAAGATTTTGGTGTGATAGATCTTAAAATATGAATTCAAAAATAACAAAAAATAGTATTGCATTTACTCTCGAAAAATTCAAAATGTATTTCATAAAATGTATGCAAAAATGATGTAGCTTGTATAATGTTTATTAAAAATAACAAAATATATTCTTGCATTTACTTTCGAAAGATTCAGAATATGTTTTATGCGATGTTAGCTGAAATGGTGTAGCTTTTATAATATATATGCAAAAATAAAATAATAATAATAATAATAATAATAATAATAATAATAATAATAATAATAATAATAATGATGATGATGATAATAGTAATTGCATTTACTTTCGAAAGCTTCAAAATGTGTTTCATAAAATGTGTATATTCAAAATATATTCAAAATAACAAAAAATCATTATTGCATTTACTCTTTCAAAATGTGTTTCATAAAATGTGCACCACAGTGATATAGCTTTTATAATATATATTCAAAAGTAACAAAATATATTATTGCATTTCCTCTCGAAAGATTTAGAATGTGTTTCATTCGATGTCTGCTGGAGTGATATAGCTTTTATAATATGTATGCGAAATTAAGAAAAAAAATAATATTGCATTTGCTCTCGAAAGTTTAAGAATGTCTTTCATAAAATTTGTTCAAAGTGATGTAGCTTGTATAATATGTATTCAAAAACAGCAAAAAGGCATTAATGCATTTACTCTTTCAAAATGCGATTCATAAAATGTCTGCCATAGTGATATAGCTTTTATAATGTGTATTCAAAAATAACAAAATATATCACTGCATTTACCCTTGAAATATTCAGAATGTGTTTCATACGATATTTGCCGGAGTGATATAGCTTTTACAATATGTATGCCAAAATAGCAAATAATAAAAATAATAGCATTGCATTTGCTCTCGTAAGCTTCAAAATGTGCTTCTTAAAATGTGTGCCACAGTAATATAGATTTTGTAGTATATATTCAAAAATAACAAAAATGTATTGTTGAATTTACTCTTGAAAGATTCAAAATGTTTCATAAAAAATATACCACAGGGTAATTCCATGAGCACATGTCGTGTAAGTCACATACTACGATTTTGGATACCAGTATTTTAGAACGGAAAAATGTGACTTATTTTATCAGAGATATTTCATTAATTAAATAACGCCATGCAAACCTTTAGAAAATAAACGTGGCCAACAATTTAACAGTTACTAAAAATGTGACTTACACGACAATTGCTCATAGAAATACCCCACAGTGATATAGCATTTATAATATGCATTAAAAAAATGATAATGTATGACTCTAAAAAGACTAAAGATGTTTTTCAAGAAGTAATGTGCCACAGTGATATAGCTTTTATGATATATACCTTAAAATAACAACAAAACAAAACAAAAATTCATATTGCATTTATTTCCGAAAGATTTATAAATCTATTTTTTGTTACATTTTTTTCACAAAAGAATTACAAAGTTCAAGAATCACAAAATAGTAATGTTGAATAATTATTTATACACAGTAAAAAATGTCCTTTTTTTCCCCACTTATAAACCATTTGCCAACAAAGACTCAAGAGTGGTCCATCTCTTAAGCTGGTCAGAATCTTGCTTGGCTACGATCCAAAGTAGAAAATCCTCTTTTGGTATGACAACTTTTTAAAATTAAAATGTTTTCCACAAACTGCCACTGGCTGACCAATTATCTGTGCTACTCGGAAAGAGATGAAAAAAAAAACAAGAAAATAAAAATTTATATTTATATTTATATTCTAAAATATAACTAAAAATAAGTAATATCTAAAAGTAACGGTTTAAGTTTTCTAAGTAGTTATTTGCATTGTTCATTTCACTGTATAAAAAGGATGATTTTACGGAAACTTTATTAGCAATTGGGATGACAGTACAATTCACTGTTTTTTTAACGGAAAATTCCCATAAATTCCGAAAATTTTTCCAAAAAACGAAAATTTTCTGGAATTTACGGAAAAACTTCCGTTAAAATACAATGAATTGTACTGGTGTCTCGATTGCCACACTGTTAAAAATCTGCAGCATTTTATACAGGTATTTGACCATTTTCTACAAAAAAAGTAAAACAACCGTCTTTTTACGTTATTCTGAACTTATTATTACCAATTTTATGGTCAGAATAGAGTTAAATTACGGTTATGTTACTGGTTTTTCAGAAAACGGTGAAATGACTGTACAAAATGCTGCAAGATTTTTAACAGTGCAGCACAATCTCTATAAAACCGTCCTTTTTTTCACTGTGAACTCTTTACAATTTAGGTGAAGAGTGTTTATAAATTGGGTTTGTCTATATGTCCGCACTCTAATTCGTATAAACATACTCAAATTGACATGCAATTCATACATGCTGATTAAATTTGCTATAGCATGTTCGGTATTGAAAATTAAGTGTGTAGCATTTATATTTCATTTACAAAAATGCTCAAAAGAATTACTTTAGATTCCTATCTATGTAAAAAAACCATTGACGGTTTTTTTATTGATGTTACACTATTTCAAACATATTGAAATTACAAGAGGATTTTTGAAATATATGAGTGATTCTCAAAATAGGGGACAATTTCAAAAGTGAAATCTTAAAAAAATTACTGTTAGCCAAATTTCTGAAAAAATAGGTGTTATTAATATAGTATTAGGTATACTTTACATGTAGTCAGCAGAGCTAAATATTTAAAAATTAACTTTTAAAAAAATAATTAGTATTTTTTGAGCCATGCTAATGACAAAACAAATTGCATGGAACAAATATATTAAGAAATTTTTATTTTCTTTCTGTTTAAATATTTTTTTCTATATTTATTAGCCTTCCTTTTCAGCAAATGGTTTCCATTTTTACATATATACATATAAGGAGAATAAAAACATTATCAAAGAGCAAACTTTGTTTACATGAGCAACATTCTGACACTAACAATGTAAGAAGCTGTCTTAGTGATTTTCTGACAGATTTAATGCATATTTTAGGGATAATAAATGTAATACCTAAATTTATATGTAAAATTAAACTTTATAAAAGATACAATATAAGCAATGGTTACATTTATGCACAAAGGAGTCTTTAGCATGGACAGAAAAACCATGCTAATGACACTGATATTTGTCCATGCTAATGACAAATTTTAATTTAAATAAGATTATGAGCCATAATATAATCACAATGCAATAGTCCTTTCTGGGGCTTTTTAAAACACAAAAGTCCTATGCAAATAAGTAAAATAAAAAATTTTTATTATAAAATAAACATGAAAATTATTATCCATTCTAATGACATACAGTTGATGTACGCCCCTAATATTCAACTTCTATTCTTAAAATACAATACATGCTTCTATTTTCAGGCTGGGGTAAAATGGCTACTTGTTGCCATGGAGAAACTTTATATTTTCAAACTATTGTCATATGTGAAAATGAAATTTTGATGTTATAGTATGACCTTGTTTTGAAAATAGAATATGGAGGACAAACTTTAATTTTTTTTTTATATACTATAATTTTATTTTTAAAAAGAAATTTATTGGATAAATCCTCGCCTTGATTAATTTAAAGAAAGAATAACATTTGTTTTATTTTATAAACATGATATTAACTCTTGAAAAAGCTAGTATATACAAGGCACAGCTGCTGTGAACATCCATGCTAATGACATTTTGAACATTTATTCTGTTATTTTAAGGCGATTTTAATTAAAAAGTGACTAATTCTTGAGTGCAAATAATGAATAATATTAAGACAAACATATCTAAATATAAAAACATGACAGAAAACCTCTGAATTTTTTTTTGTATGCCGAAAGACATAAATTGTCCCCTATTTTGAGAATCACCCATACGGTATGTGCATAGTCTTCATCGTTCTTTTACAGCTATAATCAAAGTATAAATCGGTTACAATACTGTCTAGTAACAATAATTCCTGAAAGTGTGCTTTAAGTTTAATTTCGCGTTTTTAAATTAAAATAACTTCTTTCCTATTATTTGGAGTGTATGAATTCTATGGATCACATAAAGGGTAGAATAGAAGTAATAGATCACATTTCCGTCATTTATTGGCAAAAATTGCAGAAATGAAATTCAATAATTTCCTTAACCTCTTCAGTCCTGGAGTACCCATTTGGGTACATTAAAACAAAAGCCAAAATTACACCCAAAATTTTTTTTTTATAAATGCATGGATTTCTGCTAGCACTATTCAGATATATCACAGTGTCCTATATTATCAATAAATGTGCTATATGTTTAAAGATGGTGGAACCATGTGACTTTAAAAATGGAACATTTCCAAGATGGATGACATAAACAATTTTCCAACGACTTCACGTCAAACTATTTGAATAATACAAATTTTTGAGTAAATTAAAAACAATATATTGCATTTTTTATAAACTATAATGTTTAAAAAATGATTTGGAATTGTTTATAAATGTTGTTCATATGTGCATGGATGTGAAAAACATCTGTAAATATGATGTACCCATTTGGGTACAATGGGTCTTAACTATACATTTCCAGCTAAAGAAACTAATTTTCTGCGTAACTATTGTGTACACTTGGTTATTAAAAAAATTTAGGAACGAATAAATTATTTAATTTAGTCTTACAAAACAATTTAAAAGGACTTTTTTCATTTTTTAAAATAATACGAAGTAATATACTGAATTTACTACTAAAATATGTCATAATTTTTAATAACTTTAAAAAAATTTAACACGTTTTGAAAAGTTGTATAGTTGTACAAGCCCGCATGTATTAGTCAAAAAAGTCTATAATAAATGATACTTTATTAGAAGATTATTATTAAAAGGTATGTAGTATATGTATAGTGGTATGTGTAGTAGTATGTGTATATTATCTGTGACTTCCAGTAATAATCAGGTAAGGCACATTTTTAATATTTTGAGTAATTAACGTTTAAAGTTTTTAAATATCTTTTTATCATTAGTTTTATAAAATAGATTAGAACTTAATAATTTTCATTACATTCAATTAGGATATAAGAGCTTCTCTTTTTTTGCCAAAATAGTTACATAAAAAAATTTTTATTAATTGAGAACCAATTAAAAAATGTTTCAATTTTTTAATGAAAATTTATAGTCTCCCTATGACGGGAAGTATTCAATTTTTTTTCAGTAATATGGCAGATTAAATCACTCTTTTAAAGCTACATTTTTCCAAATTATCTCATTTTTTTCAAAAATGTGCCATACCTGGTTATTACTGGAAGACACAGATACATCATATACACAGATAAATGTATAGTAGCAAGATATGCATAACAATTATTACAAGATGTGTATAATATTTTTGCGAAATACATAGCTTTAGGTAAAAAATCATTTAAGTTGTTTAAATTGATATAACTTTTAAACAATAAATAGTTTTATTTTTGTAAAACAAAATTGGTTTTATTTGTTTAAAAAATGACATTTTTACTCAATTGCGACCTGATGTACCCATATGGGTACATAAATTTTAACTATTTAAAAACTTTAAAAATAAAAAACTAATTTTATTTTCTTTTTTTCTAAGACTAAAAGCACCATAATTTGCTAATAAAATAATTTTTCTATGCAGCAGATTTTTCTCGGGACTGAAGAGGTTAAGCGTAATTTATGAATGTCATATACGTTTGCGAACTGATCTAAATTTAAGCATACTATGTAGTACAGAAGATACTAGCCACTAAACAAATCGAATATTTTTCGATTATTGATGGCAATGCTTGAAATCTGTTATGGATGTTCCATCTTATTTACTTATGTCATCTCTCACATTGTTAAACGGTTCATTAAAAGTTTATTAAAAGTTTCATTAAAGTATTCTGGCAGTATTGAAAAGTGTTTCATAATTTATGTTTGATGCATGGTTTTTTATTCTTGTTTAAAATTAATTTTCTTTTTCTGTGAAAAGACCGGTAATAGAGTTCTAGTATATTATTATTATTATTATTATTATTATTATTATTATTATTATTATTATTATTATTACTGTTACTAGCAGATTGAACCGGGTTGAAATTTTACCCTTTTAAATCGTTATTAAGGCGGACTAAAAATAATCTTGTAATTATCTTAAAAAATCGCTATTTTCTTTAGAAATTCTGCATTTAAATATCTACAGTACTTTTGAAGGCATTTAATGGGTATTTTTAATGTACTAAGTGATGCATTAAAGAAGTTCTTTCTTCTGATATTGCATAGATATTTGAAAATCTTTAAAATGCAAAAAATATATTATGCGATACTTATGTAGAATTTATCCAGACATTTTGAATGTTATATGATAAACATTTTACAAAATTCTGCACAATATTCATAATTTCAGAAAATAATTATGGTGTGATTAATTGTCTTAAAGATGTTTGAACTTTTTTTAGTATTTTAGCATTGAAGATATGGACACTACAATTTGAAATCCATAAAGAGGCGATGTTTTTACCGATATGCCTGTAGTTCGCAAGTTTTTTCATAAAAGATGGAATGTGAACATGAAATGAACTAAACAATTTTTGTAAGAAATTCGTGTGCACGATAATTTAAAAATCATATCAACATAAAAAGCAGTACTGAAATATAACAGTTAAGAATATGGATTATGTTAAAAAATAATTTTATACATATAAAAATCATTTTTCAATACGAAAAAAAATAATTTCATTGAATTTAAATAATAATGACGATGAATAAATCAGCAAATTCCTCACATAGATATACATATATGTGTGCGTGTGTGTGTAGATTACTTTATAAAATTAATTAGTTATTTAGTTACTTTGTAAAATTGAAGAGCTATAAGAGCTGAAACAAAAATATACTTAAAATCTAATTTTTTCTATTAACATGAAAATAAAGAATTACGTCAAAATAAGTTATGAAGAAACGCTTGCAACTCTGATCACTTCGGTATTTTATTTGTAATAATTTATATGCAATTTCTAAATCGTACAATTTTCATTTCACTAAGTATATTTCATCAGAATATATTCATTTTTGCTGTCTCGTTTGATTTATTGTAACCTTTGATTCTAGCTTCGGGGAAAAAGAGGATATTCAGATAGCTGTGCAAGGAGGTCATATTTGATGCTAAAATGATACAGCACATACGGCAGGTAATTTTATACTCTAGTTCTGGTGTCTTGTTCTTAAACATCGCATAATTAAGAAGGTTCAAGTATTGGATTCGAATAGTTCATATATTTTAACTTTTCTTATGGATACAGCAACATTTGTGAAAAAGGAATATTTAAAGATTTAAAGTTATATTTTAGTAATAAAATTCAATAATAAAATTGTACTAAGATTCAACTAGATATTGATGTTTATTTTAAGTGTATTTTTATACTGTAATAAGCTAGCACATTCGCGATGCTTAAAACACATATTAGCTTATTACATATTAGTAGAAATCTATTTATTTATCTTAGATATATTTTTAAAGGCAAACATTTTATGTATTGTAATAGTATGATATTTATACAGCAGAATTTGCTTTGAGAAATCGTTTACTAATTATCTGGTAATTTACTTGAAAACCGTTTCATATAAACTGACCACAATCAAAAAACCACCATCTAAAATGATACAGCACATACGGCAGGTAATTTTATATTCTAGTTCTGTCGTCTTGTTCTAAAACATCACATAATTAAGAAGGATCAAGTATTGGATTGAATAGCTCATATATTTTAACTTTTCTTATGGATACCACAACATTTGTGAAAAAAGAATATTTAAAGGTTAAAATTTTTATTTTCGTAACAAAATGCAATAATAAAATTGTATTAAAATTCAACTAGATATTGATGTTTACTTTAAGAAGCTATTTTTATTTAATACTGTAATAAACTAGCCCATTCGCGATGCTTAAAAACACATTAGCTTATTACATATTATTAGAATTCTATTTATTTATCCTAGAAATACTTTTTAACGGCAAACATTTTATATATTGTAATACTCAGATTTTTATACAGCAGAATATACTTTGAGAAATTGTTTATTGATTATCCAGTAATTCACTTGAAAACCGTTTCATGTAAACTGACCAAAATCATTTAAGAATTTTTAAGTTCATTTAAAAACCTATGGGATGAAATTAATTGTTGTTGCAGAGAACTATAACATTAGTAACAGTATACTTTAAAAACACCATTTATAAAAAATCAATGTACAATATTAATTTTTAATAACCAAGGAAAGAAATCTCGAATTTAGCAAAAACATTTTCCAAAGTTTTTAAACAAACATACATTTTTATATGGCAGAAAGAGATATCGAAATATAGAACTGGACAAAACACAATGAATTTAAAAATCATTTTCAGTATTTATAAATGAACCATATTTTATTCCAATTATTTTTGTCTTCCGCAGATTTAGCATAATATAACAAAATTTAATCATCTAAAAAATTGCATTTTGCAATTGCTGCTGGGCTAAAATCTGTTTTAATCCTAGATGAATGGCACTTGGTTGGATAATGCTCTAAGCCATAATAAGTGTTTGCGAAGCTGTTTTAAAATATTTTTTGTAATATTAAAATATAGAAAAGTTTTATTTCTTAGATATGAAAGTTATTTTATCTCTTTATAAAATCGAATGCAATAATTTAAAAAAAACAAGACATAAAATTCTTTTACCCAAATATCTTGAACATGCTTTGAGTTTTCTGAAGACGTCATCATAAAATTGATCTATATAAAGTTCCTAATTTTTTAACACAAGTAGTATAATTTATGTAGAAAACAAAAAATTAACATTATTCTAAAAAAATAAAAGAATCTTTTTCTGAATTAAAACAAAGGATTCTTTAAAATTTCATTGAAAATTTTTGAACATTACGGCACTTCAGTCTTTTGCTTAGTTCTATTTTTATCAAACTAGTAATATTGCATTTTAAACTTACTTTCTCGAATAATTAAAAAGTAATGATAAATTTCACTTTACTGTAACTTTTCTTAAAACATTTTCTTTAGAACACTATTGTATCCGAAATAAATAGTCATAAATACACATTCATTCTAATAATATTCAAATTTAAGTAATAATAATAATAATAATAACTTCTGAAAGTTGAATAACAAGATAGGTGCATAAACTGAAAATTCCGAATGGAGAAACTGGACGTTTTTGATGGATTTTACTGCTTGGGAATTTAGAAATACCAGAAAATGCAATTTTCTTTGAGATAGGAGTGAATAATTTTTTCCAATTTTTCTAGATAATAGTAAAATATCTTTTCAAGGCCTCTTGATGTCTCGACAAACAAAGTCATAAAGCTTTTCTTGCCATTTTATCCAAGTAAATAATATGAAAACGTTCATATCGAAAATTGCTGTTGTAAATAGATTTTTGATTAAGGCTATTGAAGGGGAGTAAATTATAATTTAAAACAAAAATGAAACTATAGATACAATAAAAAAAAAAAAAAAAAAAAAAAAAAAAAAAACATTTTTCAAAAGATTAGTGCTAACACGGTGTATGTTTTTTGTAACTTCATAATTTTTCTAACTGCTTTAAAACACAAAATGTTACATTAATTCTCTTTAGTACATTAATTAATACATCTTTAATACATTAGCATCTTTAATACATTAATGCTAATTTTTAATGTAACCAAAAATCAAGAAAATTGCAAAATTTTCAAAATCTCTATTAAATTAAGAAGTATATCACTTTGTTCTGGAGTCAAAAAATTATCGCTTGGCATTTAAAAAAAAAAGGATAATTTTTTCGAATGAACTTGAGAATACATTTTAAATTGATAATGGAACTAACTCTAAAAACTGGAAAACAATATTAAATTTCGGGTATTAAGCATTTTTTTAACTTTTAACTATTTTCTTTAACCTTTTACTCACCGCATTGTAAACTACTCTTCATTTTTTTAATTAGGCAATTTAGATGAATTCTAGGGTTGTGGGTCGAATTTTGGAATGTTACGTAAAACAGAAGTGGAATTATATCTATGTTCCACTTGTGAAATACTTAGCTGTACGAATAACACTTGTAAAATTCTGACGAAATTATCTTCCCAAATCATACGAACACTACACACTACGCCATATCTCAGCAGCAAGTTAAGACAGAAGCGGGAAATTCAAGTTAACGCACCTAATAAAAAAATAGTTAAACTTAGGTACTTCAGTCATTTTAGAAATATTTTGTCTATTATGTCGTCAACATTGACTTTGAGCAGGATAATCTAACATTATACGAATAAAACAACATTTATAGATGTTTGATTAAATATGTTTTTTTAATAGATGTATTTCGTTTGATTCAATGTTTCTTTAGAGAAATCGACCAGCGTAACAGTCCAAGACTGCTAGTTAAGTATAAAATTTGAGGCATGCATTTATTACTTTTTTCTATCTTTACAAGAATATAATAAGTATTGAATTCGCGAAAATTTTTGACTGCCGGTTTTTGGTAGATTGGTATGTTTTAATAGGTCCTAAACAGGATTTGATGGTTTTTGGAAAATGTCTGTCATTCTGTGAGTCTGCATGTGATAAAAATTTTGCGGACGTTCTATCTTAAGAATTTATGAACATAATTTCACAAAATTTGAGATTCAGTTACACCTTGATATAAACTGGAGATGTTTAGTAACTGGTGTATATCGACCAATAGATGGTGCTGCTATACCGCATTCATTATTTCCACAATAACTCTATCTCCAGAACTAATGTACGGATTTTCATAGAACTTCAGATTCAGTTAATCCGTGATATAATTTGGTGCTAATTACTTTTAGGTGTAAAATTCTCAGCATGTGACGCTGCTATGCTGCATTATTTATGATTATCGCAATAGTTCTATCTCAAGACTAAAAGACTATTTTCCATCAAACTTCAGATTCAGTCAGTTCCTGATATATGTTAATGTTGTTCAGTTTTTGGTGTAAATTTCCCCACAGCTGGTATGCTGTATTTTTCAGGATATTACTCTAGCTGATTAATTGAATGTTTTTTCGAGGCGCTGAATCTAAAAATGACCCTCATTTCCCTCCATCATATAGAGCATTGTTGCAAAACATAGAGAGTTTACATTAGAAATGTGCAACTGCGATGACAAAAAAAAAATCAATATTTATTACAAGAAGCTATGTTCCGAATTATACATTTCCTCTTGATTAAATTTTGAATTTTAGTACTTGTATGAATCTTATGTCTGTGTGTAACTGTTTTTGTTCGTGCTTCAAATTCCTCACATTTTCTATTTGCAGTGTTGTGTTTTATAGTTCATAATTCATATCTCTTGAGTTCCACTCTTAGAAATATGAAATTACCAAATGGAAACATTATTGGATATGGCTTTTAACTCAATAATGAGGTACCAGATTTCAGGATAAATAGAGAAATTTTATGTTTATATAAACTAAAAACGATTATTTTTGCCCTGTTAAAAAACATCTGTGAATTCACGGTAAAACTACTGGCAGCAAAGTTGCCAGACATTTACCGTTCCGTTAGTAGAAAGGATAATTTCGTTTGAAGAAGCGGTAACTTTCCGTTACAAGGTACGATTTTTAAGGATGATAATTTAATTAAATTTTTAAAATGAATGAATCGATCAATCGTCAAAGAATTCGAACTTTCCGAGTGATTTTGAGCTGCTGTATTATTTATTTATATATATATATATATAATTTACTTTAAGCCGTCCTGAGGATCGAACACGAGACCTTTTGACAACGGAATAAGTCTGTGAGGACTTACTGCCTTACAGACTCAGCCAAAGCTGCTGACGCGAATTTGTACAAAGTATGTCTCTTTTGAGTGAGTGGGAAAATCTGTTGTGCTTCTCAAAGATTTCCTTTCAAATGTATTCGTTAAAATATTCGTAAACGGTTTATTTTATTTTATTTTAGACCGATGCATGATACTTATTATTTCTTTTAAATCAATTCTAATTTTTTAACTAGTTCAAATAAAAAAATCCCCGTTTAAAATCACTATTTTTTCTGTTTTTTTTATTTTTTAATGGACGAAAAATAATTATTCATTTTTTACAAAAATAATGTTATAGACAATTTTTTGAAATTGTCGCATACTTTTTTGGGGGGGAGGGGGGTAATTAGTTAAAAGATTTCTTTAATAAGAAATAAAAAAAAATAAACAGGAAAAAGGCATTTTAAAAGGGATTTTTTATGTTTTCATTATTTCATGGCGCCTGTGGGAAATCGAACCCACAATCTACGCTCACATGTGATTAGCGGTGTGGTGCCTTGACCACTCAGCCATGGAGACTTTTAGATGACAGCGTGTCTGCGTTTTTTTTTTTTTTTTTTTTTCTATTTCCATCTGTTTCGTTATTTTCAGGGAATATGGTGGAGCTTTCTGATTTTTAACGGAAAATGCCCTTTTGTTGCGAAAAGGGACATTTTCTGTGAAGTTCAGGAAAAATATATCTGTGAATTTCAGATTTTTTTAACAGTGTGCATGTAAACCTGATGTAATAGATTTTTTTCTTTTTTTAATATTTTCCCAGTTTTAGCGAGTAAAAATCTAACAGTCAATAAATCCTAAGCTGTTTTTTGGTTACAGACCTGGGTAAGCCAAACTAAAACTTAGTTTTGTTTGAGTCTAGATTATAAAACTAAATCAAAACATTTTTGCCTTGAGATTGGAAAGCTATAGCAAAACTAAATATATTTTTAAACGAAATAAAAATTATAACTGTTAGGGGAAAATATGTAATATTGTAAAAAATATATATTTTTTAAACAATTAAAGATTTGAATATTCATATATTCAATATATTGATCATAATGACAAAACTGTAATAATTTGTTTCTTTAAACTAGTATTATTTATATGGTTAAAAAACAATGCTGTGTAAATGGTATGTATAATACATTCCATTACCAACTGCAGAGATATTGGCTGAGGTTTTTGGTCAATTGGCAATTAAACATGTAACTGTACAATCATTTCAACAGAGACATTATATAATAAACAATAACATTAAATAAAATATGAATATTACTATGAAAATTCTGAGACTGAAAAAAAAAACTTTTAAAAACAGGCTTTGCTTGTTTTTTTTTTTTTTTTTTTTTTTTTTTTTTCTTGTATTGTAATATAGTCATATGAAGCGAAAATAATTTTCTTTTAGTACAGATAAATAAATAAAAAAATATTATTTACTATTTTCTAAGAAAATATAATTTATTTGGGAAAAGCAATTGTAAAAAATCAATTTTTCAAAAATTTCCTTTTTTTCCGAAAAAAACTGGGTCTTTTCCGCCACTTTAATTTTTTTGGAAAATTTACATCCCTAAATGAGTGCAAAGTGAAGTACATCTGCTATACTGTACAAATATCATTTTCTATTTTTCTTTTAAATTTCTAATTTATATCTCATAAAACACATATATGAAGAAGGTAACAAAATCTGTATTTTATAAGAAATTTTTCATAATTAAAATCTGATTGTCACTGAAAATGAATGCCATTTTTCGAGCCTACTCATTTTAGTTCTTTATGAGGCATAAATATTGCGCTGCAGAATAATTCTTCTTATTTTCGATATAGTTCAACTCGGAAATAGTAAAATCATATTTAATAGCAATATCTTTTAGATATTCGTTGAAAATAATGTGTTTAAAGTCTTTGTAAAAATTGAGTTGACTTTTATTATGTCATTTTTCTGAGTTCCATAAATTAACAAATAAAACTGAAGATTCCATTGAATATGAGCTATTACATAGAAAACACATTTTTAAACAAACTTAAAATATTAAGACCTAAAAATAAAAGAAACAAGAATGTAAGAAATATTTCAGAATGAAATTGTCATTATATCATGCCAATCGTTTCCTGGCCAAGAAATGACGTATAGTTACATAAAAATTAACTTATTATTTAAGTTCTTCAAAATTTAACACTATTACGTGGAAAAAACTTTATTCTCCAATAGAAAATAAATTTATCTCTTTAAATTCTGTATTATTTTTTCTGGATGATTTCAATATCTCATATATTCAAAATCTCACATTTTGTGATATTCACCCTTATGTACAAACAGAAAATTCCGAATGCAAAAATTTTGGGTAATTTACGGGTTTTATCACCTGTGAACTGAGAAATGTCTGTAATAAATAAAAGCAAATATGCTTTCATGCATTGAGTGAATATATTTTCCTGAAATTGGTTTTCATAAGGTCTCCCGGTGCTTGTATGGTCAGAGATTGTAGTTTCTTCTCCGTTTTATCCAAGTAAATGTTTTGTAAACATTCACATGGAAAAAAAATTTACTTTTTTACCAGAGTTAAGGCAAAAAGCAAATTTACTTTCTCATATAAGAAGCTAGATTTGTAGAAAATATATTTTCGAAAATAATAGTGGCATCAAGATACATGTTTTGTGTTGCATCACACTTTAAAATACATAATATTATATTTACAATATTATATTCGTAGTATTATATCATTATTTAATATTAAAAATGAAAGGCATTACAAAAGATATGAGAACTTAAATAACTAAAAAAAGAATCTAAATTTAAGAAAATTAGTTGAAAGTTTAAAAATACACAGTGTTGATCAAAATCTGACATTTTGTGATATTCACCATTATATATAAACAGTAAATTCCGAATGCAACAATTGGGGGCCATTTACGAGTTTTACCATCTGTAAACTTAGAAATGTGTCTAATAAATAAAAGCAGATACGCTTTTCTGCATCATGGGAATACATTTTTTAAGAAAATGATCAAAATCCTTCTTAAGGTCTCCTGGTGTTTGGATGGCCAGAGATTATAGTTCTTTCTCCGTTTTATCCAAGTAAATGTTTTGTAGGCATTAAAATGGAAAATTATTACTTTTTTATGACAACTAAAACATAAAGCAAATTTGCTTTCAAATATAAGAAAATAAATTTGTGGAAATCATATTTTCGAAAATAATAGTGGCATCAAGATACATTTTAGTATGTTGCATTACATTTTAAAATACGCAATATTATATTTGATATTTAAAATGAAAGGCAAGATAAATGATATGAGAAAATAAAAAGCTAATAAACAATCTAAATTAAAAAGATTGTTGAAAGATTAAAAAATACAATGTGTTAATCAAAATCTCACATTTTGCGATATTCATCCCTATACCTAAACAGTAAATTCCGAATATAACAATTGGGTTTTATCACCTGTGAACTCAGAAATGTCTGTGATAAATAAAAGCCAATACGCTTTTTCTTTTTTCTTTTTTTCGAAAATATATTACTAATAATAATTAGAATTTACCTAATGAGTAGTTACCAGATTTTTTACTAATAATTAAACTTTATAAAAATATCAACGGAAATCATAATGTCATTTAAGAATATTTTCTTAACCTCTTCATTTCTGAGGTAAATATTACGAGCGACTATAAAAATCAGTTTAAAATTACTCTAAAACAACTCCACTGATGCTCATGATATGCATGCATTTCTTTAAAAAGTCCAAAAGCAATTTTAACAATTCTAAAAGCATTTAAATTCATTTAAAGGGTGTTCTTTAGTGTCTGGTACAGCGACATCAGGACTGAGGGGGTTAAGTGTAGCACACCCTTTCACTTATATTTTTCATGTTATCAAAGAAAAAAATATACTTTTCTCCTACAATCCCTTAAGGGATCTCGGGACTCTTAAAATCGGAAAAAATTAAAAAGATCATCTTCAACATTTAATATCTTGAATGTTTTATGATATCAAAACAGAGTTTTTATTGTGATGGAAAATATAAGTAAGATCTTTTATTTTATGCCTTTAAAAAATTGTAAGATGCAGAATTAGCATTTACAAGGCGCTCTAAACTGGCGCTCAGATATTTGGCGAGTAGAAAATTGGCATAATAGCTTACGAGCACGATTACAAGATAAATATGGCTACTAGAATGAAAATTTTGGTTCAGACTCATACATCAGATTGTAATAGATAGCTTGAACCTAAATAAATTTATATTTAAAGCATTTTTCTATTTTGAATGCAAAGTTGTATTTAACTAATACAAATTTTTGAAAATTTCTACAATATAATCATCTATGAATTAAACGTTTTTGTACAATAAAAGAGAAATTTTACATTCAATTTATACAGATTAACATAAAACATATATTATGAAAATTTTAAATGAAAATACTTACAAGATTTTAAGATATCGTGCGGGATATTAAAAAAAATGCCATTTGGAGAAAAGGGACTTCCAAGTTTCAGAAACGCCCAGTGTTGCCAGATGGGTTACTTTTTTTAAATTCAGATTCTTGATTGACACCACTTTTTGCAAATGATGAAATGTGCTTAATTCATTGGCATGATAATTAAGGCGAAAACAAAAAGGAATTTACCGTTTCAAAAAAGTGGTGCCAATCAACAAATCCGAGTTTTAAAAAAGTAGCCCACTGGCAACACTGCAAACGCCGCTTCAGCTATTTGAAAGGGTAAAATTCTATAACCCATAACTTTTGTTCTAATGAGAATTTCGAGAAAACAATTATATTAAAATGTTCAGAAAAATAGCAGTTTAACATACAAAAAAATTGAAATTTCAAAAATTTGATAGCTTGAAGAGTCTTGAGACCTCTATAAAACCGTGTTCATTCTAATTCATTGTTACTATTAGCTATAGTTTGTTAAGCAGAAATTAACAATAAAAATCGTTTACACAAAAATTTAACATCGTGTGTGTCTTTTTCTCTAAGACACAAAAAATAAAAATATTTTTTCTTATTCTTTTTTACTTTTCGTTTATTTTTTTTCTGAAAATGTTTACAAAATCTGCAGACGATTGAATGGTCAAAGATTATATATTTCTCTCCCTTTTATCCAAGTAAATCTTTGGAAAACATTCATATCGATAAGTGTTATTGCAAATATCACTTTTGATGATATGTAGGATAGAAGTAAAATGTACTTTTAGATAGAAGAAAACTAGCGTTTGTTAAAAGTACTGTTTCAAAAATGGTAGTGTTATGATTTTTTTATGTTACGTGATATCTTAAAATAGATAATATTATAGTTTTTACAGAAAAATGAAACACCAAAACAAGAAAAGTGAGAAAGTGAAAAGCTTAATGTACAAGCTAAAATGAAAAAGTTTTCTAAGAAGCTAAAAATTTAAATTGACAGTATTTTTACAAGCTAACGAAAGCATATTTAAAATCATATTTTTCTTTAACATAGAGATAGTTAAATTTTCAAGGAAACGTATTTCAGTTTCCCGTTTTTAGTTTATTTTTATGACATACTGAATTTTTTTTTAATAAAATAGAAATAATAACTAAAAATAATCAATCAAGCATATATTATGAAACATTTTCAATAGCGTTGTTAAGAAATGTAGTTTTTTTGGTATATTGAAATCATCATGGTCTGTTCTAACCAAATAATTGTGTTCGTCTCTATGAAGTAACTATAAACTCTACTTATTCTATAGTCCAGAGTAAACATATTTTTGTCCATCTCAGTGAGACATAGCAATATCATGTTTGAAGTGTTGTAAAATCAGTAAAATATATCGGGAAGATTTTTCTCCGAAATGTATACAGATCTTCTGTGTGTTTCGGTAAACTATGAATGCTACACACTTTATCTTTAACAGTATGCATTCCAGGATAAAACATCAAGGATAAATTAAAATTTTATGGCAATACGAGCATTCTTACAAGAGATAGAACACAGGTAGGCAGGAAAAAAGAATTCAAAACACTTTTTAATTATTTTGTATAAAAATATGAATATATAATGTAGATTCAGGAATTAATCACAAAGATAACGTGTTTTACACTAGTGTTTAAAACGTTTTCATGCGAAAATACTACGTGCATAAAAAACAACATTTCATTTACATAATCTAAAAATAATAATGAATTTCACCACATAACAATTAAAGTACGTTATTTGCAAAATATTGAGATTTTTTTTCCCATATTACCGCATGTGAATAAAATATTGTTTCGTGTGTTTAGTATTATTCCGATATTCCAAAAATAATTGCTTGAAATGTCTATTATTGTATGAAAAATAAAAATTTGTGCTTAAAATGAAAATTCCGAATGCAGCAATTAAATATCATTTTATGGGGCTCAAAATGCTTGTAATAAATAAAAGAAAATGCAATCTTGTCCAAGTCACATAAAATGAAAATATTTTTCTACTTTTCTGAAAAACAGCCGAACGTCTTCTCAAGATCTAATGACGTTTGGAAGGTCAAATATTATAGTTTCTTCGCCGTTTTATCCAAGTAAATGTTTTCAAAACAGTCATTTTATTCCTTAGCCATTTTAGGGATGGCTAAGCGAGGAAGAAATTTATACTCTCTGTTAGAACGATACTACGGCAACAGAAAACACATTTTCGAAAATTATAGTGATATTATTCTCTATGTTTGAATTCGACATGATCTTTAGAACAGCTGAATAAATTTCGATGTTGTGTTTTAATTTTGTTACTATATTTTTTTATAAATAAATACTTATACTTTAGTTACTATTATTATTACTATTTTAAAAATATTCAATTAAATAAATTTCTGTTATTATCATTAAAATAGCTGCGTTTGGTTTATAAAATTTCAAGTTAAGTTTCGAATAAAAATTGCACTAGGTTTCATATGGAATTTTGAATCAAATCAAATATTATTAATTTATTTCAAATTTCAGTAATTGATAATGCTGGTTTAAGTACCACTTAAACACCGAATATTCTTGTTATAAAATCTGTATATATCTGTATAGATTATGTATTAAATCTGTATCTGAATAAATATACCTATTTTAAAAGACACTTTAGGTAGGTTCAATCTTAGGTTTGTTCAATCGTTTAACAGCCAAGCCACCGCACAGAACTACCTAGGATCTCTTACGTCGTTGGTTAGGATTTTCTTGCTCCGTTGTAAACATATATTTCATAAATTCTTCTCAGAAATCTTTCCGGAAGGTCGATTAATTATTCCTCGATTTTCAAACAAGACAAATTGAAATAGTACGTAGTCGTGCAATATCCACCTCCACTCTTGAACAATTGGATTAGCATTTCTCTATCTTAAATTCACATCTGCCTGATCCAAAAACGGATGTAGCAATCACAAAATTTTGTTCTGTCTCATACATGTTAACGTTTCGAAATTTTCTATCACAGCGTCAAAATTAAACAGTAATCTATGCCCATCATGAGGATTTTAAAGATATGAAATTCCGTGCATTAGTTCTTGAGATATGACTCGCTAAAATCGTGTAAATCCTACAAAGTGCAGCACAACAGCTTCATCATTAGGACTATTGACAGAAAAATGGACACAAAACCAATTCATGTCAAAGATAAACTAAATCTGAAGGTTTATGAAAATCCGTGCATTACTACTTTAGATAGAGCTGTTATAGAAATCATAGCAAATGCAGTAAGTAGCGCTATTTGTGGAGCTACTTACAACAAAAGGTAAATAGCATCAATTCATGTTAAATACTAATCAAATCTGAAGTGTGATGGACACCCATGCATTCGTTCATGAGATAAAACAGTTGCGTAAATCTTAAAAAATGCCGCATAGAGAAACCACCTATTGAGTGATTTACACCAAAAAATGTCGATTTACGTCAAGGACTTACTGAATCCCAAGTTTGCGGAAATTCCGTGCATTAATTCTGAAAATAGAACTGTTGCAAAAATCACACAAAAAGCAGCATAATAGTACCACCTGTTGAGCGATTTACATCAAAGCATTAAAAAAGCCATTTCATATACATGATTAACCGAATCTCAAGTTTCATGAAAATTCGGCGATTGTGTAAAACTTAAATAATGCTGCATAGCAGCGCCTCCTATCGAGCGAGTCACACTGAAACGTAAAAAGTCATCAATTCATGTCAAGGAATAACAGAATCTGAAGTTTGATGAAATTCCTTGCACTGATTCTGCAAATAGAGCTATTGCAGAAATGGAACAAAAGGCAGCACAACAGTGCCCCCTGCTGAAAGATTTACACCAAGAACTAATCAGAATCAATTTATATCAGGGACTACCTGAAAATAATTTTTTATTAAACTCCGTGCATTAGTTTTTGAGATAGAGCGTCCATAAAATTTGTGTCGCAGACACATAGATACTTTTTGAGATAGAGCGTCTATAAAATTTGTGTCACAGACACACAGATGGACAGTCACAGACTCACAGACAAACATTTTATAAAAACATGCTTTTCGGGTTCTCTGACTCATAAACATGTAAATCCGTCGAATACCGGAATTCAAAAATTTTCACGAATCCGATACTTTCTTCTTTTAAAGATAGAAGAAAGTAAAAAATATTTATGCACAAATGTAAACTCCGTATACAACAACAGGATGTCCATAACGGTTTTTGTTGCTTGTGAAGCGAAAAATGTCTTTAATAAATAAAAATATATGTATACAAATATTTTTTAGACGTATTAAATGAGATACTTTTCCTATTTTCTGAAAAACAGTCAAATATTTTCTCAGAGTCTACTGGTGTTTGGGGTGCAAAGATTATAGTGTCTTCGCCGTTTTATACCTGTAAATATTTTGAAAATATTTAACGGAAAAATACAACTGCAAATAACACTTTTGATGGTGACAATAGAGAATGAAAAATTTATATGTCGATAGGATAAAACTAGTGTTAAAGTAAACATATTTTCAAAAATATTATTGATATCAAAGTATTTGTTTATCGATTATAATTTTCAAATATTTTTACATTTTGAAAGAATTAATCTAATAATAGCAAAATGAATATTAACCCTCTAATGTCCATAGTAGCATTTCCACTACCATATGTTTAGCTTAAATTTTTAGCGCGAAATTTCTGAAATATTGTATATTTTAAGTCATTAAAACAATAATAACACCTTTAAGTAACATTAATTATGAATATCTGAAAGCAGATGGAGCACAAATAATAATAAAGATATAGTGTGAAGCAACATGTCTAACAAACAGGACAATGGCAGTGGTAAGTTATGGTTAAATTTTTCAAATATATTGATAAAATAAAACTAAATAAGATATTCCGGGTTAATAATGCACATTGAGATTCTATTAATTTCCACTGTTTCGTTTTAAATTTTTCTTCCAAACAAATATAGAATCTGATATGGCAGCTTATTGACTATATGTACAAAAAAGAATATTTTAGAAGATATGTATCCATAAAATGTAATGGCATGTTTTTTGACCTATTCTATTTGACGTTATTACCCATATAGTTAGGTAATAACGCCATACAAACAAAACTATAAAATAAACTGGGTAAATGTCGTGTAAATTGTCTAATTCCAAAGATAAGAACTCTACAGCTCTAATTTTGACAAAATTAGCAGCACCTAGGAGATGCGAATTTCTCTTTCTCCTTTTTGTTTTCAATAATGACAGTAATGCTCTCTCGCGCATAGAACAAAAAATAACCCTCTTTAAATGTATTTCCAAAACTGAAGAGAATCAACCTGAGTAATTACGGCAGTGGACTGCGTTACTACCATGGCATACTTATTACGCAGTATAATTAAATTGAAAACTGCCTAGCGAACACATCATAAATCTTCACACAACTTTTTACACATTTAAGGTGGTCTGGTGTAATAACGCCAGGCAAGGTAATAAGGCCAAGTGCTAATATTATGCATAATTATGAAATAATCTGGTAAATGACACCCATGTGCTCTGCGCAGAAGTGTTTTGAGTCATATAAATCGCAAAAAACAGCTTCAAGTTAATTTGTTTCATTTTAGGTGTTATTGTTTTTACAAGCAACAAAAATTAACGCTTGATCTAAAATTTGCGAGATACGTTTTGTGATGTGAAGACTATTTTTTTTTTATCCGGAAATACTTTGTTAATTAGATAAATCTGTAGTACATTTCATGGACTTTCAAAATATTGTTGAAGATTTTGGATATCTTCTCGAGATAATTTGTAATTTAAAATGGACAGCGCAATAACTATAACGGGGTAATAACGCCAATCCTTGGCATTAATACCCCGGTTGATTCCCTACAGTGGCCGAGCTACATCCTAAATACTGATTCAAATAAACACAGTTAAAACTGTGCAATGTTTCTAATAATTCTATTTAAGCGGTCCTTTTTAAGCAAAAAGAAGCTCACGGCCTGATATTCTTTTGCCTCATCCTCCCCCCTCCCCCACATCACACCTTTATTTTTCTTACACTTTCACAAATAATTGAAGATTTTCAGTAGCTTGGAATGCAATTTGTCAATTTCTAAGTTTGTAGAGTTTGTATTTTTAGAATTGGGCAATCTACATGCAATTATTCCATCTTATTTGATAGTTTTGTTTGCATGGCGTTATTACCCATGTAGGTGGGTAATAACACCAAATAGCATTGGTCAAGAAATCACGCCATTACATTTTATGAATACATATCTGTTAAATTATTTTTTTTATATAGCTTGTCAATCTGTTGCTGTATCAAATCATATAATCATACTCAGTTTTATATTGTATTTTTTGAAAAATACAACATAAAACTGAGCCGTGAAAATTGGCAGAACCTTAACGTGGCATTATTACACCAGGGTACCTTATATAATAAACAAAACATGTCCTAATAAATATATAGCCTTTTGATCAGAGAACTGATCTCGCAAATTTTAAATCTTCAGACATTTACATGCTTCTTCCAGTGATAAGTTCTAGAAGAGGAAAAAGTCCTTCCGGCAATGCCGGGAGGAAGAGGTAGCTTTCATGTACTTATATATTTATTTATTTATTTTAAGGTAAGTTACATTGTTCAAAAATACTAAGCTCAAATTAGTGGAAATAATCTTATAAAATTAGTGATTTTATAAGATTGAATACTAGTTTTTGTAAAGATTGAATATTAATAGGAATTTTTAGAAATTAGCCATCTTTTATTCAACCTGGTATTATTTTAAGCGATTTAGAGAGTCACCAAATTCCACGATATCATAAAGTGTATGCCATTTTAAAGCAACATTGTGGATCGTTCAGATCAGACCGTTTCAAAATGTCAGCCATAAGCATAATTTAAAGTGCTATAACTCAATCATTTTTTAAGATATAGGCAAAATAAAAAGTGTTCTGGAATTGTTGTTTTAAGTTCTAACATGCAAAAGAAAAATCTTTTTCAACTTTTAATTTTTTCGAATTTAATTTTAAATTTTAAATTTTTTAAAAAATTTAAAATGGCCACCATTTTGAAACAAAATGATGGATGATACTGGCCAACGACCTCGGTCGAGACATTTGTATATACTATGTACATACCAAGTTTCATTGAAATCGGTTCATAAATACGCGTGTTATCACGTGACAAAAATCAGATCGTTTCAAAATGTCAGGCATAAGAAAAATTCAAAGTGCTATAACTCAATTATTTTGTAAGATATAGACAAAATAAAAAAATGTTCTGGAATTGTTGTTTTAAGTTCTAACACGTAAAATAAAAATATTTTTCAAATTTTGATTTTTTCGCATTTAATTTTGAATTTTTAAATTTTTAAAAAATTTAAAATGGCCACCATTTTGAAACAAAATGGCGGATGATGCTGGCCAACGAACTCGGCCGAGACATTTGTATGTACTATGTACATACCAACTTTCATTGAAATCGGTTCATAAATACGCGTGTTATCACGTGACAAAAATCAGATCGTTTCAAAATATCAGCCATAAGAAAAATTCAAAGTGCTATAACTCAATCATTTTTTAAGATATAGACAAAATAAAAAGTGTTCTGGAATCTTTGTTTTAAGTTCTAACACGTAAAATAAAAATATTTTTCAAATTTTGATTTTTTCGCATTTAATTTTAAATTTTTAAATTTTTAAAAAATTTAAAATGGCGGATGATGCTGGCCAACGAACTCGGTCGAGACATTTGTATGTACTATGTACATACCAACTTTCATTGAAATCGGTTCATAAATACGCGTGTTATCACGTGACAAAAATCAGATCGTTTCAAAATATCAGCCATAAGAAAAATTCAAAGTGCTATAACTCAATCATTTTTTAAGATATAGACAAAATAAAAAGTGTTCTGGAATCTTTGTTTTAAGTTCTAACACGTAAACGAAAAATATTTTTCAACTTTTAATTTTTTCGCATTTAATTTTAAATTTTATTTTTTTTTAATTTAAAATGGCCGCTATTTTGGAACAAAATGGCGGATGATGCTGACCAACGAACTCGGTCGAGACATTTGTATGTACTATGTACATACCAAGTTTCATTCAAATCGGTTCATAAATACGTTAGTTATCGCATGACAAAAATCAGATATATATATATATATATGGTTATATATATATATATATATATATGTCAACATTTGAACGGAGGGTGGTTTTGGGGTCTGAGGGTCATGATCGGTGAAAATATACCAAAATTTTCTGGAAGTGCTTTCCTCCGGACGGCTGCAATAGGTGCTTTTTACTTTTTGTAATGAAAGCTACCTAAAATTAACTTTTAGCGGTTGTTTGTGATTCATGTGGCTCAGAGTCCTTCTGAAGATAACCCGTACCCTCTCAAAAAAAAATCTTTCTTTTCACGGAAAATTTACTGGCAGAAGTGTCGCTACTAATTTTTTGTAAATTGACGGATATCCGTTTATTTTTTTCTCCGTTAAAAGAGGTAAAATATCCGTCAATTCAAAAAAGTTTGGAAAAGATAAAAGCGGTAGATGTGGGGATCGAACCACCGACCCCAGCGTTGTAAGGCGAAAGCGCTAGCACGGGGCAACCGTTGCACAGTGTGGTATTTTGCTGAAAAACCTGGCCAAAATTATTTAAATTATTTTGTGCGTTCAATTGCAGATAAAATGCTTTAAGTAAACGTAAAATATATTATTATGCTAGAAACAAATCATTTTTCGAACGATTTACGCAAATTAGTGTCCTACTACCCACCATTCTTTCGAGCATAATCTTCCACGTCTTCCTCTTCAGAATTACTCGAAAACTAGATTCTGGCAATGACAACTCTTAAATAAAGATCGAAACAAAAAAAGTAAGCCATTAAGTACATTTTCATTGCAGTCTATAAGCAAGTCTTTTCTTGAAAAATTTTGACTGTATGAATAAAAATGCATGTTGCGGGCTTCAGCCGCCATCTCTGATAGCTGCCGAATTAGGTGGTATGCATGTTCTTTAATAGTAGTTCCATGACTCAGAATTTTGTGTATATGACACTGGGTCCCAACCGTAAAGATTTAAACAAAGGTTAGAAACGTGATTCGCAATTTCTTGAAATTTTTTAGTATCTATTTTATAATTACTAGATAGCACGTCTAAAATAGCTTTTAAATAGCTTTTAAATTTTATCTCAATTCTTGTAATCCAAGCTGATGTTTCTCGATCTGAGAAAACACTTTGAGGTATTTCCGAAACCAGCTTTTGCAGTGTGTACAAGTATCGCATTTTAGTTTAAAACATATCTTGCATTAGTTTTTTTCTTTTATTGATAGTCTTTCTCATTTTTGCTTCTTGCTAACCATTTTTTATTGGAAGCTTTTTAATTACAAAAAAGATGTAAAATTGACTCCAAAAATCGGATTCTAACATAGAATATTGAAAGATCGAATTTCAAATAATGAGAATCAATATCTTTAATTATTTTTAGCTTATTAAAATCTTTTTTATGATTGTTTGCAAATATAGCATCGCCTCGATGAATTGATTGCTAGTAATAGCATTGCAAACTTTAGCATCGACACTAGTCAGCACTAATCTGAATAAGACTTTTAATAAAGCATAAGCTGTGAGGATCTCTATATTTATTAAATTTTGTGCTTGCTGTTCAGTGTATTTTACTTCCTCTTGGATCATGTCATTTTTTTTATGAATAAATCTTATTAGTATGAGAAAGTAAAAGCGTGGATATGAAGATACAGGGTTCTGCCACCATACTTTTGAAGCCCATTTATTGTTTATTAATCTCAAAGAAGCTAAAGAGTTTTTGAAAGTGTTTGAATCATTGAAATGTTTGTGTCATGTTTGAGTCAAAGGGATTTTCAGACTTTTGTTTAATTATTTGTTGTAGAGATCTGTCACAACCTCATTTGCAGAGGAGTTCTAAACTTATCAATTCTGCTTCACTTGCTATTCTGAAAACATTTTCTAAGTATTAACACAGTCTTTAAGTAAAGTGATCTAAAAGATTTTAAAGTTTTACTTCTGTCATGTTTTCAGTAATGAAGTTATCTTTTTGATAAAATTGTTCTTTAGCTCTCTGAAGATGTATATAGAGAGAACATACATATTTTTTAAATGTTCGGGTGGTATTAAAAAGATTGTATGTAAAATATGCTACAAGAAACATGGCCAAAGCCTCAGTTGGTAATAACTGCAATGTACTTAGGTTTGCGGTCTACGACAAATTATTAAACTTTTTTCGATATTTTGCTGCCCTAGTTTGCCTGAATGCAACGTCTTTATTAATTTGTGAAACATCTGCATGCCCTGCTGATTTTTTGCTCAGTTGAACAGTAATTGTTCTTGGCTAATTTCAGATTTTAATTGTTCCATTTTATGTCTCTTACTTCTGCAAATACAATTTTTAAACTATTTTGCTGGGTGACCGAGTTTCTCTACTATCCTTTTAGAAAAATAAAGTTTTACTTTCAGTCATTCCTCATTGTTTTCACAAAAACATTGTTCAGTGAATCCCAAAGAAGCTCATTTTTGTTTATAACTATGTTTGAAAGATTTTATTTTCAGACGTAATTAAATGTATTTAATTTTATAAACATTTCAAAATTTCGATAGGTTTCTCTTTTAGAAACTTTAAATCGTTAATTTTTATGTGTCACAATACTTTTATTACATCACGCATATATTTTTTTGATATTTCTACTGATTTTTTTATTCAATAAAATAAAAAAAATAGTATGTATGTCTAGTAAATTTCTTCTTAATAATATAAAACTTTCTTACCTCGTTAGTGAGTAAAGAACGCAATTCCTTATGGTTGATTTAAAATATATTATTCAAAAAGATAACAGATAATTCACATATTACAAACTCTTGGTACAAAACCAAAATGTTACATTATTTACAAAAAATGATTAAGTCCGCGTTATGGATGTACGATCAAAAAACGTTTTACTTAAAGAAAAGAAAAAGAAACATCCAACTACTTAAAAAAGGATTTTTCTCCTTCAATTTGCAGATTTATCATCTGTACACCAAAGGGTATTCAGTAGGGATAAAAAACTACAATATATATTGAATGTAAACAGTTAATAAATTTTAAAAGTTTAATAAAGTAAAAAAACTGCTTTTCAGAAACTTTTTCATGAAATATTGTTTTACTTATTAAAAAAATGGGGGGAAAATCGGGGCAAATTTTATTTCATATCTTTTAATTAGAAGGTCTATACATTATGAAAACACAAGAGTTCTTGATGAACTCAGTTTAACTCCCTAATAAAATTTTAAATTTATCTAAAATATTTAACCCAAAAAAATCTATGGTTTCAAACTTGAAAATCCTAAAGAACATGTACTGTATTTACAAAAAATTTTATGTAAAAGAGAGTATATACCTTCGTCTTTAAAAACCGTAAAATGTTTCTGAAGTTCGACTTAAAATAGTTTTTTAGACTTTCGATAAAATGATGCAAAGATCAGAAGCATAAAATGAGAAATGCAAAAACCATGATTTCCAAGCAAAATACCAGACAATTGGAGAGTCTACAGAACAAAATGAGCCCGTTATCATATGCATAGGATAGTCCTCTTATACCAACCAGAAAACAATCAGCTAAATGCGAAATTTAAAATTTTGACTTTTGGCCAGCTTTTCGAGCGAAATACCAACTGTGCGTTGTACAGTAGGAAAACGCTTTGAAGTAAATGTGTTCATTTCATTTGGGTGTAGTTCGGTCTATTTTGTTAAACAGCTTTTAATTTTGAAGTTTATTTCGGGACGATTTCTATAGTCAGTCTATATTTCTAAAACCACGAAATTTGATTGGCAGATATTTTCACATGTCATTTAAAAATGCTAATTTTCAGTAAAGTGACAAATATCCGTTTTTTTTCTCCGTTAAAAGAAGTAAAATATCCGACAATTCAAAAAAGTTTGGAAAAGATAAAAGGGACGGACGTGAGGATCGAACCACTGAACCCAGCGTTGGAAGGCGAACACGTTAGCTCGGGGCTACGGTTGTACAGTAGAAAAACGCTTTGAAGAAAATGTGTTCGTTTCATATGGAGGTTGTTTACTCTATTTCGTTAAAAAGCTTTTAATTTTTATGTTAATCTCAGAAAGATTTCGTCTTTATTGAGACTGTGGATGGAGTTTTTATACGATAGTTTTAATGTAACATAAAAATGGGAATTTTAAATATATTTAAGTAGATTGCTAGAAGTAAAATATGGGTGTTCTATTTTTATTTAATAAGATTATTTTGGAGTAATATCGATTCTTTTGCATTTAAATTTCTAATTAAAATATGTTTTAAATGTGTTCACTTAAGGTATATTTTAAATGAGAATATTTATTTAGAAATAACTTTGTGAATTCAACTTTATTCAACTTATCCAGCTTTAAATAATAAATTGCGAGTATTTTTGAATGAATGAAGAAATTAATTGTTATTTATTTTTAAATTTGAAAACAATTTTGTCTTTTTAAACTAAATTAAACATCTTAATCTATAGAAGTTTTTGTTTTTCATTAAAAAAAAATTTGAATTTACTCCTAATAGACCCCATATGCCTGAATGCTAGGAATAAATGGAATCTCTTCCTCTTTTTTAGACGTTCGGAATGAATTCACGGATTAAATATGTTTTCTGGGAGTACAGAAATTATTTGTGAAAACATAAGGATAATTTAGTGTATACTGTATAATTTTTATGTATATTTCGCGGATTCTTTCATAATTACGCGTAATATTAACACTTGGCGTTATTACCCACTTCGTCGTTATTATCCCAGGATACTTTACATCTGATGTACAGGCATAAAAGAGTTACATCTATTCTCTGCACAAAAAAGTTCCAAGTAAGTTTGTTTTTTAGTGACAAAATCAGCAATTAAAATAGCTGAAAATTAACAATTATCACTGCTACCAGGGGCATTTTTATTGTTACGCATCACTAAAATATACCAGGGACTTTTTTTATTGAGACGCATCACTAAAATATATTAAATTTAGTATGTAAATACTTTTATAAATACATCCAAAGTTATTCAGACAATACCAATAAAAGAACCAATGAAACCAGTATTTTTACATTCATATTATTAAAAACAGTTGAAGTTTGAAGAGAAATAGAAGGCAGATTACCAAATTACTAAGAAATGTGGATAAATGGATATTATATAACCAGAGTAATTCATATATTACCATACAATAAACCAATGGAACCAGTATTTTTACAATCATCTTATTGAAAACAGTTGAAGTTTGAAGTGAAATAGAAGGCAGATTACCAAAATAATGAAAGATAAATGGATAAAAAGGCAGTAGAAGGCTTTTCCATTAAACTACTTCATCAGGGGTGTATAGTTTAACAAAAAAGCAAAAACATCCAACCAGTTTCTGTTATGAGTCGTGCTGAAAGCTAAGAATTCGACTCACAATACACCCGACTGGCTGGAAGCTATTCAGATGACAAATTAGTAGAAAGATACACATAGAAGAAAATAAAATCAATATGACAAAATAACAATAATACATTATTCCATTAAAAAAAAAGGATATATATACTAAGATAATTTACCATTACCCATATCCTAGCAAGATTTGTAGTGCATAGAGGTCTGCACGGGCCGAAATTTCCAGGCCCGAGCCCGGCCCGAAAGTTAAAATTTCGGCCCGGGCCCGGCCCGGCCCGAACGAAAGAAATATTGGCCCGACCCGGCCCGGCCCGAAAGTTAAAATTTCGGCCCGAGCCCGGCCCGGCCCGAACGAAAAAAATATTGGCCCGACCCGGCCCGGCCCGAAAGTTAAAATTTCGGCCCGAGCTCGGCCCGGTCCGGAAAAAAGTTTAAAATTCGGCCCGAACCCGGCCCGGCTCAAGTGAATTTCTACAGAACATTGATCTTTAATCTTATGGAAGAGTTCTGACCAAAAAAAATTATATTAGTCTTTTTAGGTGCGTTCGTAATTATGTATATACGAAGCACCTATTGTTGTTGTTCAGTCCGTCCGTCCGCATATAACAACGCAGAAACTACCCAACCGAATCGTTTGAAATTTAAAATATATTATTATTACATAATTTTGTCGAGTCATTTCAAATTTTGAGAAAATCGGATGCATAGATCAATTACAGGGACAATCAAAAGGATTCCGTTACGTTACGATCAATGGCGAAAACTGTTTCAAAGGCATTTTAATCGTTTGAAATTTTAAATACAAAATTATTACATAATTTTGTCAAGTTATTTCAAATTTTATCAAAATCGGATGCGTAGTTCAATTACAGGGACAATCAAAAGTATTCCGTTACATTACGGTTAAAGGGGAAAAATGTTTCAAGCGCATTTTAATGGTGTTACACACATTCGAACGTAATAAAACTGATATGCATCTATAAAATAGATATTATAATATACATTTTGCGTAATCTGTGGTACAAAGAATATTTGTTATTGATTTACAAGGCCACACAAAAGTATTCCATTGCATAATGGTATAGGGAGAACATTGTTTGGTGCGCATTTTAATTGTAATTATTTACAGTTTTATGAGATTGCTATATGAGAGTGATATTTTTAAAACTTCGTTATCGTACGAACGCACCTCATTTGCTACGCTTCACGTGCAATTTCCAACTTGTTTTTTCATGTTTATAATCTCCATTTATGCAGAAGTGCCGTAGGCTGCGATATTTACGCTTTTAAATGAATCTCTGTTTGTTGTATGTAAATGTTTCAGTTATCACTAGTATTATTAATCCATATTCCCTGTAAGGGAGACAAAAAGTCGAAAAAGCGGTATATGGTAAAATTTCCAAAGACGAAATCGCTTAGGAACGAAAAAAAAAAAAAAATACATTCCCTTCTTAACAGATGTAAATGTTTAATATATTTTTTTTCTCCCGTATTGTTGTATTCATTTTGCATGGATGAACATTTTAAAAGAAACTTTCAGTTTTCAGTTTAAAAAAAATTCCGTCACAATCATGTTTTTTTTTTGTGTGTGTGTGTGTGTGTGTGTTTAATTCTATTTTAAAACGCCTAGTAATCTACGATTCTTTAAAAGGAATAAATTCTAATGTTTAATTGTAGAATAATGACGGCTTAAAAGTATATGCCTTTTTTGCAAACATTTTTCGACAAAGCCAAATATTACTGATTTATAAAAAGTCGAGAAAAGGATTTTCATATAGGAAGATTCAATAGGAACTTATTATTTTGGTCCATGAAAACTAGGAAGAATGGAATCAGTCTCGGCTTCGAACGGAAAAAAAAAGTTAGGCCCGGCCCGTCCAGCAAAAAAATTAAGGCCCGAGCCCGGCCCGGCCCGAAAGATTAGTGACTAGGCCCGGCCCGGCCCGGCCCGAGTCTTCAGAAGTAAGGCCCGTGCCCGGCCCGGCCCGAATGCCATTATTGGAAATCGGCCCGAACCCGGCCCGCGGGCCGGGCCGGGCTCGGGCTTCGGGCCGCGGCCCGGCCCGTGCAGACCTCTAGTAGTGCAATCAGATACAAACTACATGTGACTTACTAACAGTCACGGTTATGGTCATAGTATAAATCACATAGATAATAAAATAAAGTTGTAACAATAATTATAAAAATTAGTAAAACATATACTATACTATATAATTCATAATATATTTAGAAAAAAAAATAGATGCTACTATTAGAAATATTATATTTTTATTTTAAATCAATTATTAATATTACTATATTAATTAATTAACTAGAATATATTACTACAACTTCTAGCGGAAAATTATTTTAGTGCTGCCATCTAAAGGATTAATATATTAATTAAATTATATGCTTATGGTGCTGCCCTCCATTATAGGAAAAAAAATTATTTATTAGCTAAGAATTTCCAAGAAGAATTTCTATTCTAATATTTTACAAATAATTTCTTTAAGACAAATACAATAGACAACCATAGTTTATCTCAATAACTTGATCATTCTTAAGTTATGCATATTAGTTTTTAGGTAAACATAAACTTTAATACTATGTGTAAAGTTTTTTTTTTTTTTTTTTTTTGCACTACGTGGTATATGTTGCACCTGTGGATTATACGTAGTTTAACTGTTCTGTTGTTTACTGTATTTTAATTAATAGTTGTATTTATTATGAGTTTTGAATTTTTCTCAGAAAAAACTGGTAAATCTGATAGGAAATGACCGTTATCTTGTTTTTTTATTATTATTAAAACATAAACTGTAATTAATTTATTCAAACTCCGAATTTCCTTTTTTTCAATATTTTAATATTCCTGTGTGTAAAATTTCACGATTCTAGCTTCTTGTGGATATTTTTAAAAAAATAGGCAGGTTTAGAAAGTTTTATTTTTATACTTTTTACATACATTTTACATACACTCGTTGCCATCGGCAAAATGTTTTTATACGCTACATTGATGTTTTATATATACAGAGAGGCAATAAACAATCACTTTTATGCATGTATTAAAATAAAAATAAAAAAATTCATGATAGGTCTTGAAATTCTGTTGTTAAAAGAAAAAAAATGACACATACTGTCTAAAAGACAAATGACATATATAATTGTACACAAAACAAAAAAAGTAAAAAGAAGATTTTCTATTATTACTATTGTTTAAAGTTGAATAAATAGTGGATAAAATAAAATTATATGACAAAATAGAGTATACATTTTATATACAAACAAAGAAATTATTTGCTTTGGGTCATACATACAAAAAATTAAATTGTACAAAATGAAAATGATAAGTTTTCTATATCACTTTTGAAATATGATAAATCCTTTACATTTCATCCTAATCTGCCTCTGATATCCTTATGATACCATGAAGAAATAGATTAAAATGTAAAAAAATCCCTGTTTTTGTTTTTGTTTTTACTCACAACAACATTTAAAATAAGACAAAATAATTCCATTGTAATTTCTTATAGTGGGAGTTAGAGAATTAAATATATTTCTATATTAAAAAAGTTCACATCTATTTTAGTTCGAAATGTGTTATTTTTCGCTTTTGACTATAGAATTTCAAGACTTATATAAACTTTTTAATTTTAATGCATATATAAAAAACATTATTGATTATCTCTCTCTTACAAAATCAAAACCGGTAAAATATGTAATTTTTTTAACTTCTTGAATTTGCTGCAAATTAAAATTATTATCTTCATATTCAAATGGTTTTACATTAATTTTAATATTGATTACGGATTTATTATTATCATTATTAATTGCTCTTTAGTTATTTTAAACCATACCAAGTTTTATCTATTTCAAACCATTCTTGTAGAAAAATGTTACAGCATATACCACTTATGAGAATCACTAAAAGAGTAAATAGCCTTTGAATATTATTTATTTTTAATGCAACCAAAAACTGATAACACCTAACAGGGCCTCACAAAAGTATTCCATTACATAATAGCATAGGGAGAACATTGTTTGGTGTGTGTTTTAATTCTGTTAAACCATTTAACATTTTATAAAATTGATATACGTTGCTAAAGATTGCTACAAGTTATTTTCTGTATAATAGAAAGCAGATAGTATTTACAGGGACACACCAATGATTTTGGCCACTATACTGTATCTGAAATACTATATACTATTACATCAAGATCTCGATATTTTTAGGTGCGTTCATAATTATATAAATACGTAGTACCCATATTCGTCGTCAAGTATGTCCGCATATAACAGAGCGAAAACTACCCAACCAAATTATTTGAGATTTAAAATGTATAATTGTTGCATAATCTTGTCGAGTCAATTCAAATTTTATATAAATCGAATAGATAGTTTAATTATAGGGGCAATCAAAAGTATTCCATTACATTAGAGACAATAGAAAAAAATAACATAATGTGAATTTTAATGATGTTACACTCTTTCGAATATAATAGAATTGACATGAATCTATGAAATATACACTAAAATATACATTCTGCTCAATCTGTGATGCAAGGAATATTTGTTATGAATTTACAGGGTCACACAAAAGTATTCAAATAGATAATGGTATAGGGGGAAACATTATTTGGGGCGCGTTTTAATTATACTAAATTATTTCACATTTTATGAAATTTATATACGTTGCTGAGGTTTAAAACAAGTTACTTCCAGTAAAATAGAAAGCAGATAGTATTTACAAGAATGCACAAAAGATTTCAACCATTCTACTGTATCCGAAGTACTGTATACTATATCACCAAGATCTGAATATTTTAATACTTCGTTATAGTAAGAACGCACCTCATTTGCTACATTTTATGTGCAATTTCCAACTTGTTTTATTTTTATCTTTATAATAGCTTTTCAATCACCTATTATGTTTATATTTCACGAAATATGAATTTTACACGATCCGAAACGTAATTGTTAGAGTTTACTTTATTAATTTTTAAAGTGATATAAACAAAGCATTTTATTAAACAAAGCTTTTTATAGCTATGTATAAATACTGATTATATTGGTTATTTTAGACATAATACCGTTTCAATATTGCATTCATTGTAAATACTTTCACTAAAAGATGAATATTGGTTATTTGAAATGTAAACACCAATATTGCAGATGTATTGGCAAACAAATAGCAAAATGATCTTTGTAAATATAACCATAATATCTGTAAAATGCGGAAAATACAATATTGCTTAACATTAATCTAATAATTCAAATATCTCAATATTGTTTTGAATCAAAGAATGATTTCAGAAATTTTCTCTTTATTCTCGACAAACACAAAATAGATTTATTTCCAAGGAAAAAACATTACTGAGTTTTTCAAATTAAAGTTTTACTGCAATTTTGAAAACATATTTTATACAGATGTCTTCATTTCTTTCTTAGAAACAGCTGCAAAAGGAGAAAGAAACATTGTAAGTAATATGTTTACAAAGAAATCGATTCCAAAAATTAAGAAGAAAACTTAATAATCAAGAAGACTTGTTGGCTGTAATAAATTTTGTTCCTCTAGAAAACTCGCAATTAATGTTTTTTCAACATTGAAGGCGTTTTTTATATTTTAATAAAAGGTAGACGGTATTTTCTTTCATTAAAGACTATAAGTGGGTATAAAAGACTGTTAACTCCAAGGAATAAAAATGCTTTGTTATAATACAAACTTTCAAAAGATCTAAAGTTTCTTATAGATTTATGTCTGTAATGAATTAGTTACATATACGTTGTGAATGATTTAGAAAATATTAAATCCATCAATTTTTCGTTAAATAGTCCATGACGGGATGTAATAAGATTTCTTGGTTTCAGCAAATTAAGAAAGCGATTAACCTTTTTTTTTTTTTTTTTTTTTTTTTTTTTTTTTTTACTTTTTTCTATTTTTTACAAGAAAAGAGTATTCAATTCGTGAAAATTTTCGAATTCCAGTTTTCGACAGATTTACAAGTTTTAGGGGTCAGAGAATACAGAACATGTTTTTACAAAATGTCTGTCTGTCACACTGTATGTGACAAAACTTTTGTGGGCGCTCTGTCTCAAGAGCTAATGCACATAACTTCGCAATTTATTAAATTCAGATACACCTTGGTATAGATTGGAGCTGATTGTATTTTGGCGTACATCGTCCAACAAGTGGTGTTGCTATGCTGTCTTTATTATAAGCGGTAACAAACTAATTTAAAAGTAGGCAGATATGAGGTTGATTGATACACGGGGCACATATTTAAATTCTTTGCAAATAGGGTAAATCCGGTATAACTACCCCACCTAAGCCGCCCCCTATAGTTTGTCTTATTTATTGTAAAGAGTTTCGCAGTGCACATGTAACCTATCTGCTCCAAATTTTATATAGAATACAATAAAAGATGCTACTGTAATGTAAATACCAGATAAAATAAGATTTTTTTCAAAAAGTCAAGCAATGATTTTGGCCATTTAATCTGGACATAAGGGTTAGACATCTCACTTGATAGGGATAGATGCCCCATTTAAAATAGAATTAACTAATCGTTGGTACCACCGTAATACTTAGCCATAATGGATATGAATAATATGATAGATAGAAATAAAACATGTGTAAAATGCATTGAAATTCCAAAACAAAATTTAAACGTACATTTAAATATTTTAATATACATAATAATGCTCTATTAATGAATTGCTGATGAACCAATTTCAACAAATTATATAAAACACCAAACTACTCAAGTAGTACAGTATTGCGGAAATGAAACACCAGTATACATCCAAAAATAATAATCATATTAATTAACAGTTTACTGCACCGTATTGAGCGTCTCATTTCCAATTAAAATGTATCCTTGAATTGAAATTTGAATGAAATACAGGGCCATGAAAAATCGAAAAATGTGGAAAACAGAATAACAAATATCTTGGCTCTAGTAATCCGATCGACTTCGTTCTTTATGCAAAATGTGTGTTATTTTATTGCCTTGTAAGTACAATCCTTAAAATAAAAAAATTCGAATTTTTTTCTACTTTTCATCAGAACAAATTTTTTGAGAGTCCGAAAAAATAGTTCCGGATAATCGAGGTTACTAATATTAAATAGACTTCGTCGTACACTTACATACTAAGTACATTAAAAATTTCAAGTCTCTATCTCAATTTGTTCGGGCGATAGAGCGTTCACAGAAAGACACACAGACGGATGGCAATTTTTTTTTTCTAAAAATATGTTTTTCGGTATCTCCATTATCTGAGAAGTGACAATCTGTTTAAAAAAAAATTGATTTTCAAAATGATTGCAAGATTTACAATATACTACGCATGATGGGTAAGTAAAAGCATAAGTAATTATACATATAAGTCAAAAAATATATTTGCATTTGACTTAATATCCTATTTACATCAAATGTATGTATGTTTTACGTTTTTCAAAAAAAAATAAATAAATAAACAATCAAACAATTTTAATGCAGCCAAAACTTACTTAATGTAAACTAAAAGGAATTAACCGCACCCTCCTTCTTTTAATATTCGATGTATAAATTCTAAATAGCTATTTATGGAAGCGGGTTTTCCCACCAAATCGGTATACAAAATTTGAAGCTAAACTGATTTTTCAAACGAAAACTAAACTTATTTAACCTCTAATTACTGTGACAGAAATTGTGGCATAAGAGTTTGAGTTGTCAGTGAGACCGCCCCATCGAAAATGAATAAAAGCCTCGATTAACTCACATGATATTGTATTTGTATTAAACATTTTGTACAAGATTATTACAATTGAATGTGAGCTATTCAAAAGTCTGTGACTAACTCCAAAGAAAACAAAATTGCAAATTTGATTAATGCAGTATCTGTAGTTAAACTGGTAATTGCAAGTTAAACTGTTAAAATGGAAAAAAGTAATTAGGAGAGATTAAACTAGGACTAAACTAGGACCGATATATCTCCTTATCCCCCCACTTCTTATATCCTATGTACAAACTTTAAAAAACTGATCCGTTAAGCCTTTTTTTTTGCAATAAGCGGGTATACAAAATTTCAAATCAATCGGATAATTCTAACGGAGGCTAAACTTCTTTAATCTAAACTAAGAGAATTTATCACCTTCTCCTTCTTATATTCGATAAGCAAACTTTAAAAACTAACTCGGGAAACGAAATTAAATTTCTCAAATTACATACATTGGATTTATACGTTTCACAATGAATAATTTAAAAATACCGGGTGCGACATAAATTCGTGCAAACTTTCAACATCCATAATAAATGAAGTAATGCTCGAAAAAAAAATTTGGTTTCCGCGAGTATGATCAGACGAATTTTAGATTTTTTTCCATGTATAACAAAAAATGAATCCAAAAGTTATCGATAGAGGGTGCTCAGATGTCCAACTGAAGCGTTTTATTCAAATCAGGCTAGCAATAAAACACTTCGTTGGAAATCGTTTCGTCGATATTGAGATCATGCTATACTTTGTTAAACTTTGGTTAAACTTTTCTACAAGAAAGATGAATCCACAAATAGTGCATTGCGAAAGTTTCGCAAGTTGAGCATATTTTACTACATCATAATAAATGCAGAGTGTCATGTTATTGTGATTTGTTTCATTGTCTATTTGTGTTTGTTTGATTTGTATAAAACATCTCAATATGGGGTGTGAGCGCCCTCTATCGGTTATTTTTGGAATTATTTTTATTGTGCATGGAAAAAAATCCTAAATCCGTCTGATCATACTCGTGCAAACAGAAATTTTTTTCGAGCATTACTTCGTTTATAATAGATTTTTAAAGTTTGCATGAATTTATGACGCACCCTGTATTTCTTTGATTCTTCTGAAAGTTAAACGTGTAATGTAAATTAAAATGATAGGGAGGGGACAGAAAATTGCTAATACAAGAAGTATTATTTAAATAAACATTTTAATAAAGTTCCTGATTTTTTATGGAATTTTTCCCTGGGAATGACATAATAAACCAAAAGCAAAAAGGAAAAGAAACAATGTTTTTGTCTGAAATCCTGAATATTTAAAAATATATTCTCAAGCATAAAAGTTATTTGATAAAAACAAATGGTACGTCTAATTTCGAATTATAAATTAGGCATATATCCCGGATTCATAGTAGGACGAGTATCCTTTTAACGAGTCAAATCACTGTATTTAATACCAGTATCATGATGGAATTTACACCTTTTTATTAATGTAAATATTAAAATGTACACATAATTACTTAAAAGGCGTTGAAAATCGATATTATTTATTTATCATGTATCTTAGATCTTTCGGATGCATTCGTATCCATTTTCAAACGACATAAAAATCCATTTTGGCTATTTTTATCCTTTGAAAACGGATGCGAGTGCATCCGAAAGACCTAACTTATATAATAAATAAATAATATCTATTTTTCAACGCCTTTTAAGTAATTATGTGTATATTTTAAGATTTACAGTATCGTTTTTATCCGGGATAGATGCCTCAGCCAATAACTCTGGAACTATCAAAAAATATACCTGCAACCGCCACTAATGCATAACTTGACACTTGTTTTAACAATATTCACTATGTATTTGACGAAAAATGTTTATTAAGTACGTTTTATTTTAATTTCTAGATATCTTTATTTCATAACATCATATCACAAAAGCCAAACTTACCTTTCTTTGATGAATATAATATTTATTTGAAGAACTAAATTCCTGTAACTTCTTTTACTACACTATTTTATAGCAACTGAGAGTAGAAAAACGTCACTAGCACTGTCGTACGTCGGATAGCTGAAATATAGTGACTGGGGCAATTAACCCGATAGGGCATCTAACTTAAAATTGTAAATAACGTGATATGATAAATCCACATGAAACATACAAAAACAAAATTATGATTTATCTTATTAAAATCTGCTAAAACTACCGAAAATTGCTTCTTAAAACATGAAAACCACCGAAAATGTTAAAAAGTCGGTACCCGGTTGCTTTGAACAATTGTTTTTTCAATAACTGTTTAACTTTTCAGAATTAAAGAAACATTTCGCAATTTAAATCTAATCCAGTTCATATTACATGTCTATTATTAAATCGGCTCAAAAATATTTTCTGAAATTTTATTGGAAAACATTTTCTATACAAGAATGATAATGTTATATTATAACTTTTATTTACAAATAAAATTCAGAATATAGTATAATTTCACAGAATTCTGTGCTAATAATATTCAACGTCTTTAAATTAATGAACTATTAGAAACAGGTTTTTTAAATGTTTCTAGAAATAGAAAAAAAAGGGGGGGGGGGTTAAAGATAACAGCACTTTACTCATTGCTTATTTCATAAAACTTAAGTTATATTATTCAATATTCTATATAATTAAAGTTATTTAAGTCAGATATTTCCAATTATTAAACAGCATATTTTTTAACGAAAGCGTTAAATAAATAAATATCTCAGTTGGAAAAGTTTTAATTTGGCTCGAAAGAAAACTTTTGGGCCATAAATTAGACTAATCACGTTATTTCAAAAAATTTTTGAAGTATTCAATATTTTAAAAATAAAAATTCTAAATATTAAAAATCGGCAAAAAAAGCTATTATATCCCCTGAATGTTTTACCACCTTATAACTCAGCGAAAAACAAGAAAAGCCGTTCTATTGGAATTATGCTCTAGAAAAGATTGTTAAAAAAAAAGCCTATAGAGCCATTTGCCTATTTAAATTCTAAGAAATTTTATAATTTTCTTTACCAGCTTCTAATTTTGATATCAGCTGTGGGTTTCTTGATAAATTTTGCTTTCAGATACGAAACGGGAAGTTATACTTTTTTGGCACCATGACAATGAGAAATGTTTTATTTATTTTTATTACTTGCAAAACAAACTGCGATGCGGGTATTTTTTTAACTCCAAAATACTTTGTTGAATGAGCTAAAAATTTAAATTTTGATTTTAAAATCTTCTAGAAATCGATTTTATTCAAAACTTTAATAGATTTCTGTATATATGTACTCTTTAAGTAGCAATTTAATAATTTATAAATTTTAAATTTCTATTTAAAATTCATAACGATTTAAAAAAAGTAAAGAATTCTCATCCTCAGTTGCGCATAAATATATCGACTAATATCAAAATATAATATTGGCGGTATAAGCATGCTCATATATATTGGCGGGATAATTCACTCAGGTCGGATATCAACTGGTTTGCTTAGGGCTCTAAAATAAACAAATAAATAAATATTTTTAAAAAAATGTAGATCAAAACCCGTAAAACTTCATGTCATTTCTTATCTAGCATATTTGAATCATGAATAAAAAAAAAACTGAAATATAACCTGCAGAAGTATAAATATGCATCAATATATTGAAATAACAAGATCTTGGCGCAGAATATTCTTTTAACGGAATACTTTAATAAAAGTAAAATGTTTATAGCTACTGTATTACATATTTACTGTTATAAAATGATATTACTGAGTGAAACAATGCTCCACTTTTACATTTCATTTATTTACTGAAAAGCGTCACGTCTTTAAAGTATGAAAAAAAAATTAAATATCAACATTCGGTTGCGTTCTGTTAAAAATAAATTAAATTAAAATTAAAATTAAAAATGGCGCGTTTACGTTCAAACTCTGTCCCAGAAATTTTTTATTTTGTTAGGGAAATTTATTTAAACTTGAGCTCCACCTAATAAGTGTCAGTTATTAGGTTTGATTTGCGTGTGTATATTTTTACATAAAGGACAGAATTGATATCGAAAATACAGTTACAGGAGACTGTAATTTCGGATACATGATACATGATACTGTATTTAATCTATATTAAAATATAGATTTTTTTTTCCATTTCCGGTTCAGTGGGGTTTTTTATTGAAATTCAAAAGATAATGTTCGTATTCCTTGAAGTGCATGTGTGTTTTTGAAAAGGATGCAATTAATATTAGAAATAGAATTAGAAAGAACCTCCAACAAGAGTAACTTCATTAAATTATACAATTCAAATAAATTAAATAAATATATGGATAAAATGTTTTTAATTTCTGTTTCTAGGTCAGTTTCAAGTTCGGTGGATAAGCCCGTATTCCGGGTTGATTTCAAATAGAATTTTAGATTTCGAATTGCACTAATTCAACCCATGCAATACTGTAATATGGATAACAAGATATCCACAAAAACACAAAGGTAAAATAAAGTAATCAGTTTAAATTATTTTTAAAAAACTTGTTTTATATGAATTAATTACTTCAGAATAACTAAAGTACTAATAAATTTTATACGTAAACGAATATTTCACGTAAAAATTATTTTTAATAACATCAACATACTTAAGGAAAAAGACACTAAGAGTTGCAAAAATTTATTTTAGCATTGGAAAGTTTATTCAGAACGTTAAAATTCTTGGATGAATAATTTGAAGTTCATTTATTTCGAGATTATTCCGATAAACCCAGATAAACTCAGGGGAAATTTCAAGAGATTTTGAACAGATTATCAGAATTACCGGAAGTCAATATTATTACTTTAGTTTCTTGATATTGAAATTTTCCGATTATTTTGAGTAACTACATAGAAAATATATGAATATTAGCTGAATTGTAAGCATATTAAAATGAAAATATTATTAAAAATTGTTTTATTAGTTTTCTGAACTCTGAAAAAATATATGGTTTCAATGGAAAAAAAAATTCATGATGATTTTTTTCTAAATAATTACCTAACACAACGCTAGCTTGCAGAATTTAGATTTTGTTATATTTTTTTAGCTTTTTTTATTTGATTTATTCTTGTGTATGTTTTGTTGCACTGAATCCAATAAGACCTTTATTTTTTACTGTCACATTATATATTTTCGCAAGTCGTAAATTTCAAAGTTAAAAGATAAAATATAAATAAATAAATTGCGCGAAATTGATACTATAAAAGTAGATGCGATTATTGTGTTTGTTGACTTTTAATGACTGGATTTCACGTAATTTGTAGCGCTGAATTCCAAAATGACCTTTATGTTTTACCATCGCGTGATATTTTTTCGCAAATAGTAAATTTCAAAATTGAACTGTTCAAAATTAAAAGTGAACCCTCCTCACTAGGGTGGAGTGAAAAAAATTATTTTTTTTAAATCAAAAACGAGTATGTGCCAAAAGTTGCCTTTATACTAGTACATCAACTGCGTGAAATTTTACCACTGAAAAGAAAATGGCTTGAGTCTGCGCTTTGTCTTCAAAAATCGAAATTTTCGATAAAATTTGTCATTTTTTGACATTTTTTCAAAAAAAAAAATTAAAAAATTCCTATAGATCTGATTATTATTTAAAAGTGTTACTTACACCTTTATATTTATCTACTTAACATATTTAAACTATAAAAACAATATCTTTATTCCGTATAGCTGGAGCAAAACAGACAACATTTGGTAAGAAAACGGCAATACCACCCTATTGGTACATACAATGAATTGTTGTTTTTAATACTGCTCTTGTTTTCAAAACTACCTTGGACATATATCGTTGAGATGGCTATATTTCATATACCACCCGTCACAACGATTCGATCATCTTAGTACAGTGTTTTATTTATATATTGATTTGTGAATTTCTTTATCAAAATTTGGCATGTTTTCAATGCATTCATCTAGTTCATTTGTTCTTTGTATCCACATGCTGCTGTGACTATCTTAATGTATACTTTTACTTCTTATACAAAAAATGGCAAGCAGAATAATGCACGGAAATATTATTAAAGGACCTATTCGGCCATATTTTATCTTTATCAAACTTACATTCAGTTGATGAAAGTGATTGGAAATTCTGTTACCACAACATTTTTTCAGTCAATTATATTTTTTACGTAATGTCTGTTTCAAAGATGGTTTCAGATACTTCAACTATGTCATCATTTATTCTACTTTTGCATTTTTTATATGTTGAGAAACGAGAGAATTGCAATGAGAATTTGTTCTGCATGTGCACAGCAACTGTCGTTGTAAATAAATTTTTTTTGCATAAGTTTTATGCTGTTTTCTAAGTGTTTTCGTAGCCAGGTAATTTTTCATTAGCTTTTACATTCCCTTTTTATAAGTGGACAACATTTGATGGTGATCTGTCCTGGGCATAAACTTATAATGCATAGTACTTTTTGAGGGAATGTACAGACTCTAATCAACTATAAGTACTCATTTAAAACTGGGAGAATTCTATTTGTCGCTGTGAACTATTTTGCATGGGGTAAGCTTAGAGTTGTGTATAATAATGGATCATATGCTACTTCAACACCAGTGAATTTCCTCAGCGTCAATTATTAGAGAAGTCTATATAAAACGTTCTAATCTACATGGATTCATTGGATCAATAGGAAAATCTTTGTTTACGTACTATTCACTTCCTATTGCAATTTTTTATAAAATAGAGAATAATTTTGAAAAATTATTTTCTCAAATTGAGAAAAAGATGCTCAAAACAGACTAGAAATTTCTGTCGGAGATTGCAAAACTATCATAAGGAAAGCTATTTCCCAGAAGAAATGGGTAATTGGAATTTAGAAAACATCTCACACGAAAGACAGCTCATTAAGCGAATAAAGTTTTTGGCTTTATATAAGCACAGATTGGCAATCAGAGTCTATAGGTTCACTCTCAAAATATATAATCCAAGTTTATACCGCAGGATGTTTTATAACAAATGTAATACACACCTAAAGAATAGGTCTAAAAACTTATTAGAAATTACTCGACTACGTAACAATATAGGAAACGACATAAAACAAATACTAAAACTTCTTTAGAGATATTGTTGCTTTACAATACTCTGTGGCGATCGTCATAATATTAAGTAGATAGCTTCTTAAAATACATTTGATGTAATAGGTACAGAAAAAGATGACATACTAGAAATTGAATTCATACAATCAATTTTTGGGCAAATTATTATATATAAAATGCAATTGATTTAAAAAATGCTGTGGTAACAAAACTTCCAATCATAATGATTAATTGCATGAAATTTTAATGAAGATAAAAGACTGCTCAATAGGTTCAATTAACACCATGCCTAATACATTACTCAGCTTCTCTTCTGTTATACAAGGTATAAAAATATTCGTCAAGGAGGTTACACCAGCAGTATCCAAAGTCAGTGAATACAAAGAGGTAAACTACTTTGATACATAGAAAACTTACGCCCGTCTTCGGGAAAAAAAATAACAATTCAATACATAAATAAAACACTGGGCCTAGGTGGTTGGATGGTTGAGACGAGTGGGATATGAAATGCAGCCACCGCTACGAGTTATATACAGAGTAGTTTTGAAAGCAGCTAGGTAAGAAATGCATTCAAAACAACATTTCGTTGTATGCTCTAATAGTGAAGTAATGCTGATTTTTTACCAAAAGTTGTCAGATTTGCTCCAATTATCCAGACTATAGATACTTTTTATAGTTTAATTATGTTAAGCAGATAAATATAAAGGTTTAAGCAACACTTTTAAATAATAACCAGCTCTGTAGGAATTTTTTAATTTTTTTGAAAAAATATCAAAAAAATGACAAATTTTACCCAAAATTTCGATTTTTGGAGCAAAAGCGCAGACTCAAGCCATTTTTTTTCAGCAGTAAAATTTCAGGCAGTTTATGTACTAGTATAAAGAGAACTTTTGGCACCTACCTGTTTTTGATTTTTAAAAAATAGTTTTTTTCGCTCCACCCTACTCCTCACCCTTTCGTAGAACCCCTGAGTCTTTTAGCTGCCAAAATCACCACCATAAATTAAATAATTCAATAAAATATTGAGTTAAATTAAATAAAATTGAATAAATAAAGTTTTAAATCTATTTAATAGTATCGAATTTTTTTCCCTTTTTTTTAACTTTGAAACTGACGATTAACGAAATTGTGACATGAATGTTAAATATTTAAGTCATTTTCAGATTCAATGCTAAAAAATAGATAGAAATCAATTATCAAAATTTAAAAAACACAATCAACCATTTATTTTATAGCATCAGATTTTAAAGATTTCTTTCTTTTTTTTTTTTTTTTTTTTAACTTTCCAATTCAAGTTTAGCGACAATTCCTGACGTGAAATAATATTTAAACGGTAAAACGCACAATCATCGTGGACTTGGTAATTCAGGTAATCTGAAATAAATATTTTATTAATAACATTTAATAACTACTTATAGAAGTATTTTTTTTCACTTATATAGTTAGCATAATCTTACTTGTCGATTTATACTAATTATCTTTAGAATTTGTAGTAACGAAATATTTCCATCTTTTTTTAATAACTAATAACATAATACCTTATACTTCTAATAAAATGGAGACAGGTCATTTGTAATATGAAAACTAATTCATGAAAATCAATTGCTTTTTTTTTTTATTTGACCAGTTTAATTTGTTCATAAATTAATCGAAGCGAAAAAATATTTTAAAAGCTATGCAATTTTAAAATAAGGATTTATGCAACGTTATTTTGAAATATTTTGTGTTTTTTTATAAATACTATAAAAAAGAGAGAAAATAATTCCGTCATTCAAAATTAGGAAAAATATTTTGTAGGAATTTAAAGCACAATATGATATTATGTCTTAAAATTTCAAAAATATTTGTATAACTTTTACATTTTGATTTATATTTAGGTCTTTTATTCTTTCTAAAGTGTTTGAATGAAAGGCATAACGGGGAAACATAAAATAGATTAAGCATTCATTTTAAATTTCATTACGAAAATTTCTATATACAATTCATATGAGAAAATCCTTTAATTAACTAACATTCTTAGTTGTATTATCTTACAAAAAAATTGGATTTATAATAATTAAAGTTAATTTAATTGTTTGAATTTTTTTTATAAAAAGACGCTGATATTGGCAATTTTTCTGATAGTCTAATGTTAAACAGTAGAAATCAAGATTATGCAAATCAATCAGTAACGTTTAGCAACCATGGTGCAGTTACTGACGAGTCACAAGAGTGTAAACTTAGTGAGAGTGAAAGATCTGTAAAAATAATGTTTTATATTTTTATTTTTAATAACAATTTAATATTGATAGACCATACTAGATACAATCGTGATATTCTTATATTTCACTTAGTTGGTTATCTCGTTTCTTTTGCTTATCTCGAATTATTATTATTTTTTTAAACTCATTTTCATATTTATATCAAGATATTTCTACTCTCGGGGTACGATCTCTTTTCGGGCCGCACATAATTAGTGAATCAGGTAGAGTAGATAATCTTCTTTCATTATCCTCTCTCCTCTGTAAAATTGGTTAAGGATAACCATAGCAATGAAGGCCAATCACCGGCTTGAAAGGGTAAATTGTGTCTGTAGTTTCTTATATTTAAGTATTTGCTTGTTCATTTTGGCTTTGGAACTTTCATAATCGTTTAAAATAAAACTTTTTCAACAACAGTATTTTTTTTTTCACATTTAGAAAGATTTATTAAAATAGAAAACACATTCTCGTTATTTTAATTTTTATTACATTTTGGGTATGTATTTCTAAGATACTATTTTATCAAGATTTTATTACTATTATTATTATATGTTTAAATTAATTTTCAGGTAATGCGTCAAGAATTAATAGAGACTTTCATTCAATCTATTATTAAATATAGAGTTTTAAAAGAATAGCATTACTATTTATTTTAAAATGTTAAAAAACGCCCATATATAATTCTTAGTTATCAAGAACTCAGATGATAAAGGAAGTAAGGGTCAAAACAATATTTTGAAAAAAAAACACTTTTTGAAACTCTTTAATCAAATAAAATAGCGATTAATTATTACCCAGTGCTTCCTTTATAAATTAAAATCTGTATGAGCATTAAGTTTTAAAAATAGTAATTTAACAGATGTAGAAGACCACAATATCTTTCATCATATGATTAACTGTTTTTTTCCTGTGGCTTACAATTTTTACTTTCCAAACTCTCCATATATTTATTACTGTATTTATTAATTGTAATAACACTAAAAGTAAAAAAAAAAAAAATTGAAACTCTTGCAGCAATGTTAAATGCAGGTAATTCTGATTTAGCATGATAAAATACATAAGAAGTTGCAATATCTCGGGGAATATCATATTAATTATTAAAATCCTGATCCAGATAGATAAATATTTTGTAAGAGATTCTAAATACAAGCTGCCCTCTCTTATCTTTTTGAATAAAGAATTTCAAAACTGTTAGTTTCAGTGGTATACTTTAAACCTCGAAAAATTTTCAATTTAATCCATCATACAAAATATGGTTTAGGGCCATTTTGTGGTAACTTACGTTACATTTTGAACTATTTTCAATAATTTTAGTAATATAATACAAACAAAAAAATTACTCAAAAAGTAAATTTGGCATGGTTTGCTAATTAAACTTATTCAAAGTCCAATTTAGATCAAAATTATCTAATTTTAATGTTATTTCTTAAATTTTGGTAGTTTTATTTACTATGATAAATGCCATTAGTGGAAAAGCAATGTAAGTTATCATACAAAGTGTAATTTTCATTATCATTTTTTAGGTAATTTTCATCCAAATTGACCCTTAATTGAGAGGTTTCATTGACAAATCATTTTAACTTTACATAGGATTATTTTTAGTGTTATATTATTACAATTACTGCTGTAAATTGTTCTAAATCTAACGTAAATTACCATGGAATGACCCTTTTCGTCAAAATAATGTCTTTATTAATGTTTACATATTGTAAAATTATACAATATCTGCATTCTAAAATTTTTATTTAGAAAAACTTATTTTGTCCTAACAAGTAAAACAAAACAAAAAAAAATCATTTCTGCACGGAGGATTACATAGCACTTGGATTTATGTGAATTTTCAACTTTTCTATGTACTGCAAGTTTTTTAAACCTGAAACAATGGAAATCATAAAATTCAAAATATAGACCAATTACACACAAATAAATCTACATACGCTGCGTAATATTTTTCATAAAAAAATTGTAAAAATAAACATTAAAACATATATTTAAGGTATCCACAAACCTTCGGAAGGCATTTTTTGAAATTTTTGACATTTTCTCTTGTTATCAATTTTTTTTTATGAGGACATTTATTTTAAAACTTTGAAAAACATATAAAACATTAAGCAATTAATCAGAAATAAATTTTAAAGAGAAAAATAGTCAAAATTTTGTCAAAAATAGACATTACCGCAAAACTTGATAACTCAGAAATAAAAGAATATATTATCGTTTTGTAAATTACGTAACAAACAGAATAACTTTTTATAGGACTTATATTAAAAACATTATAATAGAAACTCTATCTCAGATAATATAGCACTTAAGGCACTAATGTAATGAAAAATTCGCAAAATGTGTCTCAAATTTGTCAATTATACCAGTGTAATTATAAAACAATTTAATATGTTATCATTAATGTAATCTATTCCCTCAAAAGACATTTGTATAAGAAACGTAGAAAATTTAGTGGAATTTCATACATAATTTTTTATTTTAGGATCTTTTGCGTATAGTAAAAATCCGAAAAACTTCATTTTGAGAAAAAGTTTAAAGTAACTTTTGAACACAATTCAAAGGCTGTAATAACTGTAACTTTAAAAGGCTGTAACTTTGATTACAATTAAGACACAGACACAAATTAAGCAGAATTTGACAGATAAAAGAACCAATTTTAATATTATTGTGGAAATGAAAAATCGATATTTCGATCGAAAATTTTGTTTTAAAGGTGTTCGGATACCTTAAATACAATAAACCAGCGGTTCTCAACCTTTATTCGTGCGCGACCTACCTTTAAGTAAACAAATATTTCGTGATCCACCTAATATATGTGTGTATATCTGTACGGAAATTGCTGAATGATCTATATAAGCTGTCGGCTATCCTATCCTATGGCGAAGGCATTTTTTGTGCTAAGGACAAAATAACAACAAAAGAAATAATTAAAAATCCCGATATATAATTATAGGATAGTATTTAAAGCAACTATCAAGCTACAAAGATTATTAAAAATACGTTTAATTATTATCAAATCATTAACTTCATAATCAGTGAAATTTCTGGGGCTGGTATTAACGGATGAAGACATCTAATCTCAAGGTTAAAACTACAAATTTCAACCTTAGGTTACTGGCTGCACATAATTTGTTTCTGTAATTGTTTTGTAAACACATCAAAGTAGTATTAGAATGTTCATACAAATACATCATGTTAAATCGCTGCCATCGATATCCTCAAAGCGTGAGTACAGGAATCGTGATGTCATCACTATTGGAATGAGTTCTCCAATGTATTGGAATTGACACCGGGGAATTAATAGTAATTTTCTTTTATTTTATTTGTGGAATATCTATCATTTTATAAAACTATAAGAACTAATTAAACTTACTGTTGAGAATTTGGAATTCTCCAATAAAAAATCAACCAGATGCGGTAACATTGTGGCATTCTGCTCTGGCTAAATTTTCGTTTAGGTGAATCCGAATTCTCACCAGTAAATTCAAATAAGGTACCCTGGGGTAATTACGCCAGGCGGGGTAATAACGCCAAGTGCTAATATTTTGCATAATTATGAAATAATCTGGTAAATGACACCCATGTGCTCTGCGCAGAAGTGTTTTGAGTCATATAAATCGCAAAAAACAGCTTCAAGTTAATTTGTTTCGTTTTTAGGTCTTATTGTTTTTACAAGCAACTAAAATTAACGCTTGATCTAAAATTTGCGAGATACGTTTTGTGATGTGAAGACTATTTTTTTTATCCGGAAATACTTTGTTAATTACATAAATTTGTAGTACATTTCATGGACTTTCAAAATGTTGTTGAAGATTTTGGATGTCTTCTCGAGATAATTTGTAATTTAAAATGTACAGCGCAATAACTATAACGGGGTAATAACGCCAATTCTTGGCATTAATATCCCGGTTGAATCCCTACAGTGGCCGAGATACATCCTATATACTGATTCAAATAAACACAGTTAAAACTGTGCAATGTTTCTAATAATTCTATTTAAGCGGTCCTTTTTAAGCAAAAAGAAGCTCACGGTCTGGTATTCTTTTGCCTCATCCCCCCCCCCCCCACGCTACAACTTTATTTTTCTTACACTTTCACAAAAAATTGAACATTTTCAATATCTTAGAATGCAATTTGTCAATTTCTAAGTTTGTAGATTGTGTATTTTTAGAATTGTGCAATCTACATGCAATTATTCCATCTTATTTCATAGTTTTGTTTACATGGCGTTATTACCCATATAGGTGGGTAATAACGCCGAATAGCATTGGTCAAGTAATCACGCCATTACATTTTATGAATACATATCTGTTAAATTATTTTTTTTACATAGATAGTCAATGAGTTGCTGTATCAAATCATGTATTGTTTGAAAAATACAAACTAAAACTGAGCAGTGAAAATTGGTAGAACCTTAACGTGGCGTTATTACCCCAGGGTACCTTAGTTAATATTGTTTCATAAGATGATAGCTATTTCATAAAAGAAATAAAAGAAAATTGCTATTCAAAATTTTCCGGTGTGTTTTCCAACATTATTGAGAACTCGGTTCATTTGCGATGACGTCACGCCTTGAGGTTTTCGATGACAATGGTTAAACCCTATCAAAGACCTCAAAACTGATTTAGTTATTTCTGGATATTCTGTTCGTATATTCACATTTAAATAAGTTGGAAAATTTCCCTAGAAATATTTTTTGCTGTTGAAATTGTTATATTTTTTAAACGGCTGAAATTAAAAAATATTTTTATGACAGACCTCGATTAATACGCAACCCACTAGTAGGTCGCCACTAATAGATTGCGAAACGCTGTCATAAACTAAAAAATGTTACACAGCAGTATCACTTTTTATTCATCTAATATTAATGGAAATTTTAATAAAATACTTTAAATTAAAAAATAACAACATTAAGGAGTTTTGGTAAAAAAATATACTCAGATTGTTTTCATATATAGTTTTGCTTGCAAGACAGATCGTTTTTTCGTAGACACAATTTTTTTCGATAAAAGCTTCATGTATTTCCTGATAGAATTTTTCAAAACTTTTCATGAAATACAGTCGAGTCTCCATACATCGAAACTCCATACATCGAATTTCTCTATATAACGAATTTTTAGTAGGTACGGTTCCCTTTTCACATTATTACATTAAAAACAGTCTCTATATAGCGAAATATCAGTCTCCATACAATGAATTTTTTCATAAAATGATCTTTATTTATTCAATTTAAAAAAAAAAAGCTTTGAAAACACGTGGTATCAATTTTCCATCACTTATTCCTGATTTATTGTTCGCATCTTTTTTCAAACATTTTTACACATATAAGAGCGGGATCAATGGGGATAATTAAAGAAAAACAATTTGCAATTGCTCCAAAAAGACCGAATTTTCTGTACTAGAGGACTATGTGGATTCTGAGGACGAAGAAAACGTGACTTGAGCAAACTTAAAAAAAGAAATAGAAATTAATTAAGGAACGCGAGATGCCGAAGATAATGTTGCTCACTCTGATTTTTTGGAAATAGGGACAATCTCATTATTGCAGTATTTTACTGATAGTCATATTTTAACCAGGGTTATGAACATGGTGAGGTTGAGATGTTATGGTGAGTTTCATCATGAGCATGAGAAGGAAAATCTACAGCAACAGAAAAAACCTTCACGCAGTGAAATGATGAGTTCTTTTGATCTTATTTTTACGAAAGTTTAACAATTTTGAAATCAAAACAAAATTACAGATTTCTTCGCCTAAAATTAGTGCAAGTCTTTTTTATGTGATTTTCATTAAGCTTTCAAATAAATGTCGGCTCTCTTTCTTGAAACTGTTTAAATAAATAAGAAATGGAATATTAGGTTAACATTTAGAGTAAAACATTTCAAATTCTTCATTAAACACATTTAAAATAATATTTGTTCAAAATTTATACATTAAATATGAATTGAAACGTCATTCTCTATTCAACGAATTTCTCCATATAACGAATTTTTTACAGGAACAATGGATTTCGTTATATGGAGACTAGACTGTATTATCCATTTTTTATAAGGTAAACTTGTCAGATGTGGCAATCCCAAACCTTTCTTTTATCTCATATACGTTAACATTTCCGGAAAAATGAAGCATAGCAGTGTCACCGGTTGGGTAATTTATACCAAAATATAATGTGCAACAATCTATTTCAACTATTTTAAGTTCTAATTGAATCTGAAATTTGATCAAAACCCGTGCATTAGTGTTTGACATACAATCATTATAAAAATAGTTAAAAAAAAGAAAAAAGGGTAGAAGCGCCACATATTGAGCCGATTTTCTCCAAATCTAAAGAATACTAATTCGTGCAAGTTACAAATTGAAATTTTATTAAACTTTGTGCATTAGTTTCTGAGATAGAGCTATTTCGAGTAAAATGAATAGTGCGCACAGCAATGCCACTTGCTGAGCGATTTACTCCAAAAATGATAGAATACTAATTTATATAAGGGACTAACTGAATCTGAAGTTTCATGAAAATTCGTACATTAGATCCTGAGATAGAACAATGGTGATAATCATAAATAATGTTACATAGCAGCTCCACCTGTTGAGTGATTTACTTGAAAAAGTAAAGAAAATTAATTTATATTCGAGACTAACTGAATATGAATTTGAGGAAAATTCACTGACTAATTTCTGAGATAGAGCTCATATATAATTTTGTTTCCAGGACCGGTCGTCTTCTCGTAGACGCAATTTTTTTCCGGTAAAAGCTTCATGCATTTCCTGATAAAAAAAATTTTAAACTTTTGATGAACTATTATCCACACTTTATAAGGTAAACAAATCAGATGTGGCAATCCCAAAACTTTCTTCTATCTCATATACGTTAATATTTCCAGAAAAATGAAATATAGCAGCTTCACCGGTTAGGTAAATTTAATCCAAAATCTAATCTGTAACACCATAATTTAAGTTCTAACTGAATCTGAACTTTGATGAAAATCCGAGCATAAATATTTGAGATACAATCTTCAAAGAAATCGTGAATACTAATTCGTGCAAGTCACAAACTGAATTTTAAGTTTGAAGAGAATTCATGCATTAGTTCCTGAAAAAGAACTATTGCGAGTATTATGAATATTATTACATACGAGCACCTCCTGTTGAGCGCTTTACTCTAAAAACTAAAGAAATGTAATTTATATTAGGGACTAACTGAATCTGAAGTGTGATGAAAATTTGTGGATTAGTTCCTGAGATAGAGGTATCGCGATAATCATGAATAATGCCACGTAGAAGAGTCACCTGTTGGGCGATTTACACCAAAAATTATAGAATTCTAATTTCTATAAAAGACTAACTGAATCTGAAGTTTCATGAAAATTCGTGCATTAGTTCCTGAGAAAGAACTATTGCAAGTATCATAAATAGTGTTACATACCAGCTCCACCTGTTGAGTGATTTATTGCAAAAACTAAAGAAAATTAATTTATATTAGAGACTAACTGAATCTGAAGTTTGATGAAAATTCGTCCATTAGATCCTGATATAGAGTTATCGCGATAATCATGAGTAATGCCGCGTAGAAGAGTCACCTGTTGGGCGATTTACACCAAAACGTAATGAAGACCCCATTATATCAAGGACTCGCGGAATCTAAACTTTTATGAAAATCCGCTCATTAGTTCTTAAGATATAGCTATTGTAAAAATCATGAGAAAGGCAGTATAGAAGTGCCACCTGTTGGGCGGTATACATGCAAAACTAATCAGATCCAGTTTGTATCAAGGTATATCTAATGTTTTATGAAATCCCGTGCATTAGTTCATGAGATAAAACACCCACAAAATTTGTGTCACATACAGATACATTGACTGACTAGCAAACAGACAAACATTTTATAAAAACATGTTTTATAAAATCTCTGATCTTTAAAATGTGTAAATCCTTCAAAAACCGGAATTTGAAAATTTTCAAGAATTTAATATTTTTTTCTTGTAAAGATAGAAGAAAGTAATAAACACATTTATTAGTAAATAAAGAGAGCTAAGTACATGAATGATTCCTTAAAAAATATTTTTTAAAGCCATCAATTATATTTTATCTAATGAAAGACCGGCAATGTGCACAAATAATGTTGAAGTTTTATACAAATAAAATGTTACTATGATTCTAATTTTTTATTTCCTACAAGAAAAAAAAATAAAAACTTTATTTAACCTTATTATTTGACTATGAATTACATTAGAATTATATTAGGCGCGCTTTGTAACAGTTTTAAGCAAAAACATATTTGTAAATTATAATATTGTAATTACTGTAGTTAGTACATCATTAGAATAAAAATATGAAAGATATCGATTATTTATTACATGTTACAGTTATTAAAATTTATAGTGAATATGACAGAGAATTGGGGTAATATGACAATGAAATAAACACGATTTGCACGAATTAATAATTCCCATAGGAAAGAGATGTCAAATTTAAAACGTGTGTAAATGTTATACAATTATAAATCCTGCATGCAATAATACAATTAGGATCCAAAAGCATTTAATGCAATTGAAATTTTGATCTTTTGTAAATTAAGTGTCCAAAATAATCTCAAAATAAAGGAATTTTCGTGCTAAATATACCTTTTATTTTAAATTCAAACAAACCTATTCCCCATTGTCAGTCATCTTCTGCCATACATAAATTTCTCTGTAAAATTCTACTTCCGTTTCGTGATAAAATGTGTCAATTTATTTGATGTATTACTATCTGCTTTTTGTAAACCAGAGATAAACAAGCATCGAAAATCAGGAGCATAAGAAAATGTACTGTTTCGAAGAAATATTTAAAGCAAATAAAACTGTTTTCTCTTTTTACACAATAAAATAAAATAAAATATCTTTCTTAATCTCGTTACATGAAACGTAATAGTAACAACTCGTGTAATTTTTTTAATATAATATTATTGCGAATCTGAAATCTAAAACAAAAACACAGATATGCACTAAACGTAATTTATGTAATAATATTTTTCATTAGGTAGCGATATCAAATCTTAATCAATAATAAGTGCATAAATTTTACTTTTAAAGATAAGAAATATTTGTCTTTTTAAATAAAAATATATAAGCAAGTCTTGCATATCGAATGTCTAAAAAAGTTTGTTTCACGATTTATTTCTGTAAATGTAAGACATAGATGAATAACGTATATTAGAAAAGTTCCCATAGGAATACAATGAAACAAAGAAGTGAATGAATCAATAACTTTAAACAAAACAATAAAAACAATAAATTTCATCTCTATAGTAAAGAGTGATGGTGTGTACAATTAATCACATGAATTGTTGCAGTTATATAAAAAAATTTTGGAATCACGTTTCCTAAAAAATTCTTAGTAACTTTACATATTTTTTTTATTTACATTCCAAATCTGTATCTGTTACATGAACTTTTCTTATTGCCTTTCATATAAAGATTCTAAGAATCCTAGAAATACTTTAGTAACTTAACAGGTTTTTTTAACATTATTTTTCAAATGTACTTTAAGTTAAATATGTTCAAGAAAGTAAAATTTAGATATACCCATAAGTAGTTTAAGTAAAAGTTTCTTTATGCCATATGCATCATATCAAATAGAAATACAAAGCTCCTTTAATAAATAACAGAAAATGTTGGAAAAATTATAATATGTAAGAAAAATTATAAATTTAAATAAAAAAGGTATTAAAATATTTTTAAGGGTTATTCATATAACTATTCTGCTGCTAACTTAATTTTAAGCTTATTTTTCGGAATTTTTTTATATTACATTTTATTATTACTATTTTATGTTTCAGTCTAAAAAATTACTTAAAAAACTGACAACAAATGAGCGAGTTACAAATTTGAAATTGCCCTCCCCCCCCCCCCCCCCCTAAAGAATCCAAATGACTGCCGGTTGGACATATGCCTCATGTTGGGAACCACTACTCTAGTCATAAAGAAAAAAACAAAACATGATGAATTTAGTATTTTGTTTGACGGGAAGTGGTGGATTTTAATAATGATTAAAAAAATTTCTTGTTACCAAATTTTACAACAACATCAACAAGGAAAGCTGACTGAAATGAATTACTCTCAAGCTTTTGGAAAACTTTAAAAATTGACTAAGAAATTTTAAATAAAATGTCTATTTTTAACTTGGCATATCTCATCATTTATTTTGTTCGCCTTGTAAGTAAACCGGTGACATTTTTAAGATCATATGGTATATTTTATGTTTGAATGTAAAATGTTGCCGTTACGTTGTATAATATTTTAAAATGGTATTGACATAAAATTATTATGATATTATACTGAAAAATTATTTATTTATTTACAATGCTAAAACTTTGGCTTAATACATACACAGATAAAAACACATATGTATCACTTTTTATCTTCATATCTCTATCTTCATTGTGAAAATAAAAAATAATTAAAAAAAAACTATAAAGTTACTAATTTTTTTTCTAAGAAACATGGAATATCAGAACATATTACGTAACGGTAACAAAAAAAAAATTCATGTAACAGATACGCAGTTTCTGTGTGAATCAAAATAATGTAAGTTTATTAAAAACTTTTTGGGAAACAGGAATGCTTTGAGCTTTTTATATAACAGTTGAGGTTAAAAGTATGTTACGTACAGATAAAATTTTAGTAAGATTATTGTATTTTTGGTAAATTCTTTTGTAAAGCTACAGCTTCACAAATCTAGTTTGGTAAACTGAACATTTTTTTTTATTTTTGCACAGTGTGTAGTAAAATTTTTGTAAGCATATATGTTTCTATAATTTTACGTCGGTATAGTTACAGATTTATTTTTTCAGTCCTCTTGGTCGAAAACAAATATAGTGTGACTATATATATATATATATATATATATATATATTGTGATTCTCATTTTTTAAATCTCTGCTTAAGTAAAGTATATAGAATTATAATAACACTGCATTAAATTATAATGTATTTTTTAAAATGTCACGTTGTTTCTTCTTAATATTACGGCACATAAAATCAATTTTTCATTTCAAAGAATAATATTACTCCATATGAAGTTACAACAAATAGAAAATATAACAATTTTGTATAAATGTTAAAAACAAAATTGAACAGAAATAGATTCTGTAGTGCTACAGATGCATCAAAGCTGTCAGTGAAGATTAACTTTTATACAAAGCGTACTTTCCTTTTATCCATATAAAGTAAATTTGCTCGATGTGTCAATAGTCTTTATACATAAATTGCTCTTTAAAAAATCTTCATGTATTTCGTGATAAAATCTGTCAAATATTTCGATGAATTACTATCCCAATTTTAAGAAGTAGCGAAAAATACACATCGGGAAAATAAAGAGAGGTAAGCATGTGAATGCTTCTATGCTTAAAATATTATGTTTAAAGCTAATAAATCTTTTTCTGTTAAATAAAATACATGATTTACATATAAAATTTAACTCTAATAAAAATGTACTTTGCAGTTTATTAATAAAAAATTATTTTCTTTAAAGAAATGTATTTTATTTCTATTCTTTCTTTAATGTTTGTTCAAATATAATGTTTGAATGGCTGATGTCGTTAGGAAACCAGTTTCAGTGATATTCTCATATCCAGTTAACCAAAACCAAGCTATACTATCTGTTCGACTGTTCTCTCTCTCTCTCTCTCTCTCTCTTTTTTTTTTTTTTTTTTTTTTTTTTTTTTGCACAGTGTACAGGTAAAATTTTAGTAAGTATTCATATTTCTATAGCTTTACATTTGCAGAATTATAGATTTTTTTTATCTTTAAATTTTTTTACAGTGTTCTTGATTGAGAACAAATAAAGTATGACTATATTCATTTTTTTATGATTCTGATTTTTATATTTGTACATAACTAGCATTATAATATTGTTGTATTAAATTATAATATTTTTATAGCGTTACTCTTTTGTTTCAAGAAAAATATATACAGACAATATGTATATTCAAAAAATCTTCCTTAAATGTAGCTAATTTCATTATGAGTCATTCCTTTTTTTTCTCCTGAACAAAAACAGCAATGTTTTAAAAATATAAATAAAGCATTATATTCTTCGAAATTCATTATTAAAAAATAAAATAAGAGGCAATATGTAGCGTTGTTTCTTCTTAATATTACGGTGTATAAAATCTTTTTTTTTTTTTTATTTAAAGAATAATTTTATTCCATATGAAGCAAATACAAATGGAAAATATAATAAAATGTATAAATGCTATAAAACAATATTGAACAGAAATAGATTTTGTAGTACTACAATTGCATAAAATCTGCCAGTAAAGATTAACTTTTCTTTTATCCATATAAAATAAATTTGCTTGATGTGTCAATAGTATTTATAAATAAATTACTCTTCAACATATCTTCACGCATTTCGTTGTAAAATGTGTCTAGTCTTTTCATGAATCTCAACTTTAAGAAGTAGAGAAAAATATGCACAAGGAAAATAAAGAGAGGTAAGTATGTGTATTCTCCTGAAATATTGCGTTTATAAGCTAATAAATCTTTTTTTTTCTTTTGTTGTTAAATAAAAACACATGGTGCATATCCTGATATGCACCTCTAATAAACTATTTAACTCTAATAAAAATGCACTTCATAGTTTATTAATAACAAATAATTTTCTTTAAAGAAAGTTATATAATTTGTTTATATGCTTCCTTTAATGTATGTTGAAATATAATGTTTGAATGGCTGATCAATACTCATAATTATTTTTGTTGTTAGAAAACCATGTTTTGAGGATATTCTCGTATCCAATTAGTCAAAATCAAGCTATAATATCTGCCTTTTTTGTTGTTGTTGTTGTTAGTGTACAGATAATATTTTAGTAAGCATTCATACATCTATAACTTTAAATCTGTAGAATTATATATATTTTTTTTTCATAGTTGTTGGTTGAAAATAAATTAAGTAGGATTATATTTAATTTTTTATGATCCTGATTTTTATCTCTGTACTCAACTAAGCTTTATAGAGTTATAAGAGCGCTGTATTAAATTATATTTATTTTTTATAATGCGACTCTTTTGATTCAAAACAAGCAGACAATGTATTATTCAAAAAATCTTTAAATGTAGCTAATTTCATTATCAGTTATTCATCCTTTTTCTTCTCCTAAAACAAAAGGGCAATGTTTTAAAAATATAAATAAAGCACTATATTCTTCTAAAATTCAATAATACAACGCGAGGCAATATGTAGCATTGTTTCTTCTTAATATTACTGCACATAAAGCCAATTTTATATTTCAAAGAATAGTGTAATTCCATACGAAGCGACAACAAATGGAAAATATAAAAACTTGTATATATGTTAAAAAACAATACTGAACAGAAATATATTTTATAGTGCTACAAATGCATCAAAACTGTCAGTAAAGATTAACTTTTATACAAAGCATAATTTTATTTTATCCATATAAAGTAAATTTGCTCGATCTGTCAGTAGTATTTATACATAAATTACTTTTCAAAAAATCCTCTTCATGTATTTCGTGATAAAATACGTCAAATCGTTTGATGAATTACTATCTCAACTTTAAGAAGTAGAGAAAAATAAACGCTGGGAAAATAAAGAGAAAAAAGCATGTGAATGCTTCAGAAATATTACGTTTAAAGCTAATAAATCTTTTAATCTTTTCCTATTAAATAAAAATACATGGTATATGTGTAATATGTAACTCTAATAGAAATGTACTGCAGAGTTTATTGCTAACAAATTATTTTCTTTAAAGAAAGTTACATAATTTGTTTTTATGCTTTCTATAATAAACGTTGAAATGTAATGTTTGAATTGCTGATCAATACTCATAGTTATTTTTGTTGTTTCGGTTGATATCCTGGTACCCAATTAATCAAATCCAAGCTATAATATCTGTCTTTAAAATCTTTTTTTTTTTTCCACAATGTACAGATAAAATTTCAGTAAGCATTCATATTTCTATTACTTCATATCATAAAATTACAATTTTTTTTTCTTTACAGTGTTTTTCGTTGAGAACAAGTAAAGTATGACTATATTAATTTTTTTATGATTCTGATTTTTATATCTATACTGAACTAAGCTTTATAGAATTATAATATGTTTGTATTAAATTGTAATATTTTTTATAACGTTACTCTTTTGATTCAAAACAAATATTAAAAGAAAATATATGTATTCAAAAAATCTTCTTTAAATGTAGCTAATTTAATTATGAGTTATTATCATTTTTTGTTTCTCTTTTAAACTGAAACATCGATATTTTAAACATACAGATAAAGTACACTACTGGCCATAAAAATTGCTACACCAGGAAGAAATGTAGGTACAAAAATTATATAGATTGGACAAATATATTATGATAGAAATAACAAGTGATTAAATTTTCAAGAAATTTGGGTGCATACATCCTGAGAAATCAGTACCTAGAACAATGATCTCGGGCAGCGATAAAAGCACTTATACGCCTGGCCATTGAGTCAAACAGAGATTGGATGACATGTACAGGTACAGAAGCCAATGCAGCTTCAACACAATGCCACAGTTGATCAACCGTAGTGATTGACTTATGGTTATGAGCCAGTCGCTAGGCGACCATTGATCAGGCGTTTTCTATTGGTGAGAGATCTGGGAAACGTGCTAGACAGGGCAACAGCCGAACATTTTCCGTATCAAGGAAGGTCCGAACAATTCCGGAAACATGTGGCCGGGCATTATCCTGCAGAAATGTAGGGTTTCGCAGGTCTCGAATAAAAGGTAGAACCAGGGGTCGTAAAATATCAGAAATGTAACGTGCACTGCTTAAGTGCCATTAATGCGAACAAGAGATGACCGAGACGTGTATCCAATGAAACCCCATAACATCACGCAAGGTGATGGGTCAGTATGACGATGACGAATGCACGCTGCCGATGTTCGTTCACCACGATGCCGCCAAACATGAACGCGACCATCATGATGTAGTAAATAGAATCTGGATTCATCTGAAAAAAATGACTCCTCACCATTCGTGCACCAAGGTTCGTCCTTGATCCCAAAATTGAAGGTGCTCCTGTCTATGACGCAACGTCAAGAAAAGTCGCAGCCATAGTCTTCGAGCTGATAGTCCATGCTGCTGCAAACGTCGTCGAACTGTTCGTGCAGACACTTTTTGTCTTACAAATGACCCCGTTTCTTGACTCAGGGCTCGTGATGTAGTTGCACGATCCATTACGGCCATACGGATAACATGCCTCTCTTCTCGGCTACTAGTGATAGGGGGCTGTTGAGATCCCGTACGGTGTTCCGTATTACCGTCCTGAATTCCTCGATTCTATATTCTGCGAACAGTCTTCGGATCCCGACCAACACGAGCAGCAATACTGCGATACGATAAACCGCAATCTCGGTAGCTACAATTCAACCTTCATCAAGGTCAGAAACATGCTGGCACGCATTTCTCCTTCTTACTGGAAGCATCACAGAAATTTTTCATCAGGCAACAACGCTCAAATGCAATTTCTGTGAGAGAAACCGGCTGACCAAGTTCCTCATTTAAACACATTGTAGGTGTCGCTACCGGCACCTACTTTGTCAAAATACGCTGAAAAGCTAATAATCTGCATATCACAGCATCTTCTTCTTGTCGTTTAAATTTCACGTCTGTAGCATGTCGCCTTCATGGTGTAGCAATTTTAATGGTCAGTAGTGTAGTATCTTGTTCTAAAATTCATTATTAAAACCATAAAACAAGAGACAATATGTCGCGTTGTTTCTTCTTAATATTACGGCATGTAAAATCAATGTTTTATATCAAAGATAAATATTATTCCATATGAGGCGACAACAATAAAAAATAAAAAAACTTGTATAAGTGTTTAAAACAATACTGAACAGAAATAGATTTTATGGTGCTACAAATGCACCGAAACCGCCAATGAATATTAAGTTTTATACACAGCGTACTTTTCTTTTATACATATAAAGTAAATTTGCTCGATGTGTCAATATTATTTATACATAAATTACTCTTCAGAAAAATCTCCATGTATTTCGTGGTAAAATGTGTCAAATCTTTTGATGAATTACTATCTCAACTTTAAGAAGCAAAAATATAACGTTTGAATGGCTGATCAATACTCATAATTATTATTCTTCTTAAAGAACCATGTTTCGTAATTATTCTCGTATATAATTAGTCAAAACCTAGCTATTGTATATCTCTTCCTAACTGTTTTTTTATTTTTATAGTGTTCTTTGTGACGACAAATAAAGTATGACTATACTCATTTTTTTATGATTCTGATTTTTATATAAGCTTTATGGCATTAATTAATAACGCTGTGTTAAATTATAATATTTTTTATAGCGTTACTCTGTTGATTTAAGACAAACAGAGAATATATGTGTTCAAAAAATCTTATTTAAACGTAGCTAATTTCTTTATCAGTTATTCCCATTTTTTCTCCTGAACCAATAACAAAAACAATATTTTAAAAATATAAATAAAACTCTATATTCTTTTAAAATTCATTATTAAAAAATTTTAACATTATAAACTAATATTGAACAGAAATAGATACTATAGTGCTATAAATATATCAAAACTGTCAGTGAAGATTAACTTTTATACAAAGTAAACTTTTCTTTCATCCATATAAAGTAAATTTGCTCGATGTGTCAATTGTCATTATACATAAATTGCTTTTCAAAAAATCTTCATGTATTTCTCGATAAAATCTGTCAAATCTGTTGATGAATTACTATCCCAACTTTAAGAAATAGAGAAAAATACACACTGGGAAAATAATGAGAGTAAGCATGTGAAAGCTTCTGAAATATTAAGTTTAAAGCTAATAATTTTTTTCTGTTAAATAAATAAAAAAAACCATGAAGTCTGTGCAATATATAACTCTAATAAAAATGTACTTCATAGTTTATTAATAATAAATTATTTTCTTTAATGAAAATTATATAATTTGTTTCTGTGCTTTCTTTAATGTATGTTGAAATGTAACTTTTGAATGGCTGACAATATTCATAATTATTTTTCTGGTTAGAAAACCATGTTTTGATGATATTCTCGTATGGAATTATTTAAAATCTACCCTTTAAAAATTTGGAACTTTTGCTGCATCGTCATTCCACTTTTATAGAAAACGATTACTTCACTGTTATGGAGCATTCTCATTGCTAAAAAAAAGATATTCCATAAAAGCGGTGGAATGACAATGCAGCAAAAGTTTCCAGTTTTTAGCAATGTAGCTATACTTTCTGTATTCCCAACTGTTTTTTTTTTTCGGAGAAAGTGGCAAATTGTTTAACCCTCTCATGCATACGGGCCTTATATGAGGACAGATAAGTATTAGCCTATAAAATATTAGAGTTACTAAATTTTTTTAGCATTCAATCATGGGGACATTATTTATGGACAGATAATATCTTGCAAGCAACAAAATAAATGACAGCAACATACCGATGGTCGTAATTCACATGAATGTTGCAATAAAATCAATGTATTGAAGTATAGTGATATTACGCAGAATTTCCTACAAATAGACTAGGAAATATTCACAATATAGTAAAGGTAAGTTTTTTTTAATACAATTTATCATCATATAGCATGTAATGATAGAAGATTTTTACAATATTTCAATTAGTTTTTTAGTTAAAGTTTAAAACACTAAGGTAAAAAATCTCATTTTTGTTTACTACTTTTATTTATTTATTTATTTTGCAGACTGTTAAAAAAATCAAACATGAATTGGAAAAAACGATACATATCTGAAGCAGAGATAGCTGAAATAATGACAATGGAATCTAAGTATGACCTGGAAAATAGTGATTATGAAATAGATGATCCGAATTATATTCCTCATGTAATGCCATCTTCTGATGAAGATGAATTTACAAATTAAACTCCAGTCTCAACTACACAGAGTGATTCTGATTCAAATGTTGACGGACTTGTAAATCGAGCTCCATCATCATCTTCCAATACAAAATCTTCAAGAAAAGGAAGCAAACCCCATTACTTGGTTTAGTGAAAGAAATAAGTTATTGTCCAATAATTCGACTCAATTCAGTGGTAGATTTTAAGTGAATATAGAAGCCGACTATCCTTTAAATATGTTTATGAATCTGTTTCCTCATGACCTATAATCATATATTGTCTGTCAGACAAATCTTTATGCATATCGAAATGCCAAAGATAATTTTAGACTTTCTGTAGAAGAAGTGAAAGTTTTCTTAGGAATTGTGATTTTTATGACATATGTCAGGTACCCTAGATTACGTCATTATTGGTCCTCAGAACATGGACTTCGAATGTCATTAATTGCAGATGACATGTCTCTAAATCGCCTTGAGAAAATAAGAAAATACTTACAGGAACTTATATACAGGAACATTATACATAATGGATGTAGATAATACATCCATTCCTGATGACAATACAGATAAAGCTATAAAAATCCGACCGATTTTGACAAAATTGCATGAGACATTTCACAAAGCTGCCGATAATAAGTAATATCAAAGTGTGGATGAGATGATGATTCCATTCAAAGGAAAATTCTCTATAAAACAGGCTTTATCTAAGAAGTCGCACAAACGGGGATATAAAATGTGGTGTTGTACTCGTGTATCTGGATATATTTATTATTTTTAATTGTTTCAAGGTGTAACTAGTAACCGCGGAATCACATCTGATTGTGGTGCATCTGGTGGTGTCATACTTCGTTTGACTCATGCTTTGCATCAGTCAAACTGCAAAATATATGCAGATAATTACTTTTCCAGTATACCGTAAGTTTTAAAACTAGAAATTCTGAGAATTTGGTATGTTGGGGCTATAAGAATTAACAGGCTGATGGCTATAGAAAAGCAACTAAAATCAATAAAAAACTGAAGAGTGAAGGAAGGGGTAATAGTTCGATTGTTTCATCTTCGGATAATATAAGCATCATCTGATGGATAAATAATACACCGGTTCATATAATCTCTTCATACTGTGGAAAGGAACCTGAAGGCTAAGTAACACGTTTCAGTGGAAAGAAAAAAAAATAATTTCTATCAAGCGTCAACATTGTATTTCTGAGTATAAAAAGCATATTGTTGGGGTCGACCTTATGGGCTCTCTCGTAGCCCTATACCGTAATGATGTCGGAAATAAGAGGTGGTACATGCGGATATTTTATCACCTTATAAACGTTATCACTGTTAATGCTTTAATTCTATGGAAATCAGAAAACACCAAAAGCACAGACCTGTTGGAATTAAGTTCAGTTGCAACAGGTTTGATATATAAGGGTACAGCTGCGCTAAATAAAATCAAAAGAGGAAGACCCTCTGCAAAAGAACCAGCAAGAAAACGTAGGAATATGCACGATTAGCCCTAAACTTTACGTTTAGATGGGGGAAAGCATTATCGGAAGAAAACAGAAGCAAAGATTGCCAATAGCTGTAGAGATAAAAATTGCAAAAGCAAAACAGGATATATTTGTGGAACATGCGCTGTAACAGTGCGGACAGAATGTATGGAATCATTACAAACCTAATAAATCATATAAAACGTATTCAGATATGTGAACATTGAATAATATTGTCCCCATATTTGAGGACAGTATACGAATGTACCCCTTGATGCACAATGTCCTCAAATGAGGTCGTATCAGTATACTAATAAATAATGCATAGAAATTTCTAATAAAATTATTTTCAGGATAAACTGTTCTCATTTATCACAAAAAATGATTGTTTGATTTTTTTTACTGTGTACAAAATAATTCATGCAGGAGAGGGTTAAGTAATATGTTAAGGTACATAAGAAATGATACGATGCATTCTAAAAATATATGTTGCATAGTGCATCTTTTTGTAATACAGACACTTAAACATACTCAATATAAAACATAAATTTGTCAAAAAAAAGTGATATTGGCAAAAAGGAAATTTATATGAAGAGGAAGAATAATAAACGCTTATCATAAAAAATACTTTATTATACCAAATGACATTAATAAAAATTATATAGGTGCAATAAGTTAAGCAAAAATCGCTTTACACCCGTTTCTCTTTCGTTTCAAAAATTGTGGTGCGTTTATTTTTGCCTGGCGTAAATCACCTAAATATGTATTATTGCTGTTTCATTTTTTCATTTATTTTAAAGCTTGTTTCCTTTTTATTTATTTATTTATTATTTTTATTTTATTTTTTAATATTTTTATTTTATTTTATTTTATTTTACTGTCGTATGTAGAATAAAAGCATCGATTTCAGATTGAAATAAAATGTTTTGTTTTATGTTGTTCTTTTTATTATTATAAATTTTTTATAAAATTATTATTATTATTATTATTATCGAGAAAAATCAAATGAAAACACCAATAGTATTACAAAAATTATGTTTCTTCATTCCTAACTTGTTTGAAATTTTCAGTCTTATTCCGTGAAGTCTTCACGAGTTTGTAGTACGGCACAGTGCTGTTACGTAGGGTTGCAGTAGAGCCTTGCAGAGGCGGAGATGCTGATTAGAGATGAGAGCACCACACCGTAATTGTACCAATGGTGGACAGCATACAGTCGTTCGACTTTTATAAAGTAAAGGCATGAAACGACTGTCTTTTACTTGAACACACAATGCCAGCTATTGGGTGCCGAAACAATCATTGCTGTAAAGGCCATACAAAATTATTCACAATAGCATTTAGCGACACAAAAGAACTAGATGCTTATAACGTTGCAGTATGTACTTAAAATGAAGACGTACGCGCATATGTCATGGTATTACAATAAAGAGTTCATAAAGTACGGAGATACGTAATACTTCTTAAGCGATTAATAATCACGCCAATCTCAATGATAAAAACGTTTTATAAGAGTTATTGAGTAACTCCTACAGAGAAATTGAGGTTCTTGGTATTGCAGAATAAGTTAAAAATCTATTTTAACACTGCTGCGGTGTAAATAGGTCCAGATTACGTTCCATTTAAAAGAATTTATTTGATCTATGAGATGAAATGCCCATGACCAGGCATATGTAGAGACAGAAACAGATATCATAAAAGTGAGCGACTGATGACAAGTCACATTAGATTTGACACAGTACAATATTGTCAATATATTCGCCAAATGGTTGCCGCTTGGTGCACAGCTTTTTCTGAAAGAAACTTTGTATGAGCGGGTCCACACAACATTTCGCCACAACTTTGGACAGATATAGTATGAAGAAGTAATTTTTAAACCGCTGTGGTCTTATATATAGCGAATGAGCTCATAACGGTTGAGTAAAAAATTATACAGACAGTCAGATAGAACATATGTGGTTATTTTTATATTCGTGCAAAGATTATGAAAAATAAATGAGGTAAAAGAATGTGTCGCATACGTACTTTGGGTAAACTAGACCAAAAACAGCACACGTAAGAAAAATTTTATTATCAGCAGAAAATTCGTTTAATGTGCTTGCATAGAGGCATGACAAAACAAGGGATTGAAGTTGATTTGACTGTTAAAGCAGTGAAATTAATTTAAGGTTCATGTATTTTTTTCTTGTATCATATAGAACAGGACGCTGGGAAAATTGGAAGATACACATATTAAAATGCAACAAACAGAGAAAGCATATAAAGGAAGATTAGTAATCATGGAAGTATATTGCGATTAATTATATGTTTTTGACTAAAACGAAAAGGATAAATTAAATGAGAAAAAGTTTTTTAAGATATATATATTAAAAAAAGGGAAAAAAATTATACCAATATATGATTCCGATATCACAACTCCGTATGTCGCAGAACGGAACTAAACTACTTATGTTTGGACTTATTTTTCCCTAACTTTTTATTAAATTTCATAAAATTGTAATTCTATATTTATTTGATTAATAAAGTTTTGAATTTCATCTTTATATATGTCCGTCTGTATAATTCTCGTATATGTAATAATATTTTTCATCATGTTTATAAATAAAAAGCTACGAGATAAGGAATACCCGGCAATAATTTTAGGGGCAAAATGTCGAAATTCGAAAAAAAAAACAATAGTTAATTACGACTGTTTTCATAATACTTTAATCCGACAAGACAGAGAAATTACAATATTAAAGGACGAAATTGAAGAAAAAGCATTCAAATGACACTCTCAGTTATTAACAATAGATGGCCCCAGATTATCGATGAGTAACTAAGAAAAAGAAGTGGAAAAGTGAAAATCTTGGACAGAATGACAGAATTCATTTCATTTATAACTGAAGATGCTTCAGAGGGGGTGAAAGCGTTCTTAAAACAAAATAACGTTTTATGTACCTTAGAACCAAGGTAGAATGTGATTTTTCTTGAATTTTTAAAAAAAACACAGGCGTTTTTAAACGAATTTTAGTTTTCTACAAGAATAATCATTAAGAACTTTTTTACGCGAATGTTTTTATTTTTAATAAAAATGTGTTTTTAGAAATATTATTAATCTTTTTATTTTATTACACCAGTACAAAGTACTACTTTTACACATAAAATGTAAATGAAACTTTTTTACAAAGAAACTGGAACTGCATTTTTATAGAATGAATTAAAATATTTTTAATAACTTATTAAGACTCTTTAACAGTTATCAAAGAAACAGACATGTATGAAGGATTCCATTTTTAATGAAATGATATCTGATGAACATCGATATATATATAAATATACAGGTACTGAACTTTGATTGGCTTCCTGGTTGCCATCAACTTTATGCCCATTATAAACCTAGAATGTTTGACTGTTGTATAAGCCATTACGAAAAGTGAAAATATAGTTAAAAATTCCTTTAAAAAGTAAAACATACGAAAGAAAAATAAAAAATGAGGAAAAATATGAAAAAAGAGGGTAATTTAAAAAATTATAAATATATAAAAATTAAATTTAAAGTTATGAAATTATATGATTCGCTAAACATTCGAATCAGAGCACACTCCCAAAAATGGCATAATATATAATGATCTGGCGGAAAATCACTATTTCAATCACCAATGTCTCAGACAATGGAACAAATCCAAAACAACACGTAGAAAATATCACAAAGCCTGACGTACTTACATCAGTAAATCTTAATTCTGTTACAAAACTATTGTTGTTGCTTTCACTATCAGAATAAAAATATAAATATATTTACGATAATGTGGTATCTTGAATGTAAAGCAAAAGTCAAAACTATATTTCTTTCTTTAAGATAGTGCATGTTAATGTTCATGAAAATTCTATGATTTATAATGTTTCAATAAATTTAATGTTCGAAAAAATTTTCAAAAAAATTTATTTTAGAAAAATCTAACCTGCAAAAAGAACAACATAAATTCAATCTTAAAGTGAAAGTCGCCGTTTTAAAAGATATGCCAAATAAACCACAGTTATTCTACAAAACACAGTATTAATCTAGATTCTAATGAATGTCAAATTAAAAAAAAATGTTCGTAATAAATCACTGATAAATATTTATAGTATGTTAGGAAGCAATAGTTGCAAATGCAAAATTGTTAAAATTTATACTTAAAAAATGAATATTCAATATTAAGTGCGTTGTACATGGCATACAGTTTTTGAATGGGTAAAGTTAACGTTTCAAATGTTCCATCTCAGTGAAAAATTCCTGTTGAATTTAAATATACAATCGTTGAAAAAAAGTAAACACACCCTACAGTATTCTCAACAAATTATCGTTGAAGAAATTTACTGGTACCGAACGATTATAAATAAAGTCTATTTTTAAATGATGCATATGAAATTTTTTTAGGTGTGGTCATTTACATATTAAAACGAACCCAAACTTCATTTTTTTCAATAGCAATACCCAATTTTAACACGATATTTAAGTATTCGGTCCAAAGTATGCTTAGATACCAAATTTCAAGTCTAGAATGATAAGTTATTTAATTATAAGCATTCAAATTTTAGTGCTTCTAATGTTAAATTATATTTTCATATTTTTATTAATATCTCCTGAAATTACACTCCTAATGTGTTAAATTTTTATGTAGCAATAATACTAATATACTCAAACATAAATAAGTTGAATTTTCAATTTTTATATAATTTTATGGTATGGATTAAGTATTGAAATTAATATTCGAAAAAATTATGAATTGGTACCTACAATTTTTTTGGTGAATTTAAATGTATTAAGTCTTGCTTTATGGAAATCTAAAATTTCGAATTTTTCTTCAGTTTTCAATAGTCTTCAAATTATGCTTAGAAAATGGCAAAATGAAGGTTTAAGGGGCTACCTACGATAGAAGTGACTAGACATTTTGAAATTTCTTATCCTATCCTATAATGTAGCAGTCATCAATGACTGATTGCGCGACGGTTAAGATGCCTTGATCAAGAAGCGGGCTCACTAATTGTACAATCGGATACTGAACTTCAATTTGGATATAGCCCCGAAAATATTCTCGTTTAAAAATAATTAATTTCTCTGAAACTTGTGGTACGAATTGCATGAAAAATTTGTTTTGGGGCTAATTAAAGGGTGCAGAGCTTATTTATGCTGTCAGAATTGAGTATTAATATTAAAAAAAGAGAGTAAAAGTTACGGTTCGTTTAAAAACGTAGATGAACCCCTATGAAATTTTATATACATCATTTAAAAGTATATTTTATTTCCAATCAGTCGATACTATAGAACATTTTTCTACGATAATTTGTTGAGGAGTTAGTAGGGGGTTTTACTTTTTTTCCACGTCTGTACAAGGCATTAACGAAGAATGTCTAAACAAATAATGCTCTACACTTCTTACAATATCGCAGTTGCACCTGTTATTTTAGAACTTTCCTATTATTCTTTTTCTATTTGTATTCTTATATGCTTTTGGCATTGCTCAATGTGAAGAAAAGAAATAACTTGTCACCTGGGATTGACATAAAATATAATTCTTTAGAAGAAAGTTTAAATTATGACTCAACATGTGTGTAACTGAAATCAAAGAGGTTTTTTTATATATAAATTGCGCCTTGTTTTTATAATAGTTTTAAATGTGCAAAACTTCTTTCATTTCATTTACTTAATATATTTTCTGGTTTGAATTATATTTATTTGATTTAAAAAATAAGCAAAGGTTGGCAGCTAGGTATACACGTCGCATAAAAGTGTGCTTCCGAACGCAACTAAAATATGCTTAATTGATCTCTATATGTTAGAATAATGTGTCAATTAATAAACAATTGCAAAAATTTAGAAAATCCATATCGATATGTCTTCACTTTAATATGGAATTGCACTGAACTTTTATTAATTCCTGTAACAAATTGTAAGCAATAATTTTAATATCAATTATAGATTTGAAGCAAACAAAGTAAACTGATTTTCATGATTCTTGAAATTTAAAAATCTTCCTTTAAATTTATTTTTGAAATTATTTTTAGTACTTATTAAAATTTTCCTTGGAGTGAATTTTTTGAATATGTCTGACATTATTAAAAATCAAATGTATTTTTTGTTTCTTTTTATTTATTTATTTATTTTGAAAATTAATTTGTCAAAGTAATATTCTAATTGAAAGCACTAATATTGTCAAACAACCTGATGATATTACGAAATTTGCATGGAGATTGAAATATACTCAGGTTCTTTGTAATTTCAAATGAATCTTCAAGTCCATTGGTGGTCTTTTTCTGTTCCCTGTTTATTAAGTTGTGAATTTGAAATGAAGATGATAACTTTTTTTAACAACTCAAAATTAACAATTAAAACTTTAAAATGTAAAGCTGGTAAATATTTGTATAAGAGATCTGCACTGTTAAAAATTTGACCCTTTTGCTGCATCGTCACTCCACCGCTTTCATAGAAAACGATTACTTCACCTTATTATGGGGCATTCTCACGGGTCAAAAGAGAGATATTCTGTAAAAGCCGTGGAGTGACGATTCAGCAAAAAGGTAAAATTTTTTACAGTGTGGTTATCTTAAATACCCAAAATTCCAAGATATTTTATAAATTTACGAAACTAATGTACGTTTATAAGCCCCATAAATTTTTAAGCACATATCCGGCCTTAATAAATATATCTGTCTACATATAATATTTTCTAGAAATGTGTACTTATATTTATAGTGTTTTCGAATATTTTTAATTGCTCTGTGGGCATCATGTTTCATTTTTGCAGTAAATAATTCCGACTTGTGGGATATTTAATTTAAGTGTCGTGTACTTAGTGTCGAATTCTGTTAATTTTAAAATACATTACTTTTTAAGTAATAAATACAGAATAAGTAAATATGAAGATACTAGTAGGATAAAGTATTAATTTCGACGTAAAATTCATAAATATTATAAGTAAAATTTTATTTAATAAATTATGAATCTTTAAATTTTCAGACTTATAATCTCGCTCTTTGGTGTATTCCGACTGGTTATCTTTGTATCTACAATTTCTTGGAGAAAATTTTAAAATTTAATTTCATCATTATATCATTCTATGCAGCAGTAGTGGGATAAACGGGATTTCTATGTCAGTTTTTTTTTTTTTTTTTTTTTTTTTTTTTTATCGGAATACTACTATATTCGGAAAAGAAATATTCCGTTTATTTTATTTAATGGCGAAATAACTAAGATAAAAATTACTAGTAGAAAATAATGGTAGCATTCTGATTAAAATATAAGCCTGCCTGTCTTGCTCTGACTTTACTCGTATACATATGTTTCTGATGTTTGTAGTCTTTAACCAATTAACTGATTTCCTACTACGATGTACGGGCAAGAAGAGTTTGTTTAATCCATCTCTTAAAACTTTTCGTTATAGTGCCTCTTTAACCGTGGCTGAACACACTTATGTTCAAAAGCAGGAAAAGGGTAAACCGGGGGAACTTATAATAATTTAAATTTCTTAAGTTTTAAAGAAATGTTTTTATTGATCTAAATCGTTTTAAAAATATTTCTTTACCTCATTTAAAACATGTTTGTAATTCAACAACAATTGTAACAGTTCTCAGGTAACAACAACAATTCTCAGGTAATTGAAAAGTTCAATATAAAACTCTTGTAAAGGTCATTTAAAAAGATTAAGCGCAAAATAATCTTATTTTGAGAAAACAGACATAAAATTTTATTTAGCTGTCGAAAATATTTGTTGCGTGTGAGAAATGTTTATCATGTTCAACGATTCACTTTATATGCCTAAATTTTCTTTGTTTGTAAAGTATTGAATTTCCGGGGAAAAGAAAACATTATAAATAAGAATCGCATGTGTAAAGCGAATTAAAAATAGATAACTAGAACACACATCTTAAAAAAATTTCTAACAAAATGTAACTTTGTATTTATTAAATCAAAACTTACGTATGAATTTTGTAAAAAATGTATGTGAAAAAAAATTTTGTACTTAATATGACCAAAAAAAATAATTTCTATCGTAATCTGATTCGATACATATTTCAAGCAATTTGATATGATATTAACTTTATGTTCTACATAAACTGAATATCTAACTTTTTGATTAACAAATTTCAGTTCAGTGACAAAATGCTGCATTCTATGGATAATCTTATCTTACGATTTATTGGGGGGGGGGGGTCTACTTTTTAATTTGGTTGAAATAGATTTGAAAAATAATTCATGCTTGAAAATAATGTTAAATGTCACTACATTGAGAGTCATTTTTAAAATAAATTTCATCCCAAATTAAATTTTATTTCTATTTTAACATGCAACAATTGATATTGTACATTATTTTGATTTAGAATTTACTTAAGTACAATAAAACTGAAAGTGATAGCGCCGCTCATTGTCACTATCGTTATACATTTCTAAAAATTGTAATTGGGTTTTGTTTGTCGTTCAAAAGTATACTATTACTGTTTGACGACAACAGAGAAATCCTCAATGAAAGAAATAACACTTTGACGATAATAAGCAACTGTTAAATGAGTTTACTATAAATCTACAAAAATTATTCATAAAAAATATAATCCTTACATGAAACCCTTTTTTTTTAACTGTAGAACTAAAGGTTCCAATTATAATCTTTACAAACCAGAAATGAAAAATCAGTATACATTACGTCATTTTGATACCATCAGATCAATTTTCCTCTTTACATGTATCAAAGTAAAAATACATTTTAAACTATGCATGTAGCCATTTTCATCGGAACAAAACTTTTACACAGACTTTATATATGTTGCGACCAAAACCCGAAATTGGCCAATTCTAGAAGTTGCCGGCCAATTCCCGAACTGGACAGCAACGTTTTAAAATGACTAGCCAATTTGTGAACTAGTCAGATGCGATTGGCCAATTTGCGAACTGGCCAGATGTGATTGGCCAGTTCCCGAAATACATATATGCACTTGGTTTAATCCTTTCTAACACAGTTGAAAGTGAATTCTATGAATTCTGATAGTCTAGCCGTCAGCCTGCACGTTTGTAACACGAGTAAACGATCGTGTTAACTTGTAATTGTTATCTTATTTGGTTTATCAGTTAATTTCGATATTGAATGGAAATTGTGTACTATTTTTGGTTAATTTACTAGGATACACAAAAATATTTCGTTTCAATTTAATCAATGGGAATCGTTTTTACTGTGCATTTTAACGTTGTTACATTATCTCAGCTACAATAAAATTGGTTTCTATGCATCATTAAGACGGACGACAAACAGTTATACAGGGTGAGTCATAAATATAGAAACAATAGGCTATCTCCTTAAATATTGCCCCTAGACCCATACTTCCAATTGTAAAATTTCATAAAAAAAGGTGATTTTTTTTATAAGATAAGTTGCAACTCCATGGGGGGTCCATTTTAAAAATTACGAAAATTAAATTTTTATACGGCCCCCAGAGAATAAAACTTCCAATTAGAAAAATTTTCTCATCTATTCCTGAATTGAACAAAAAAAATTCATCTCGATATCTACAAATCCCTAAAAGATATTAAAATCCAAAATTTTCCAAAATTCGTGACTTACACCACTTAAGCATACCTCCGAGCGCAGCGATATTAGTTCATTTGAAATGCAATTTAAGGATCAACCATAAATTTACGCATTATTAAATGTAGATCAAAGGCAATATTTTAACTTTTAATTATAAAATGATAAGAACGTATAGGTTTTTTCTATTAACTTCTTTAAAATATGCTAGATGTCTGCAATATCTCGAGCTTAGAGCCAGCCTCGTATCTCCAGAATCATACGCCTACTGTCGCCCGTAATTAAAGGCCCTTTTTACACATCGTGCAATAACAATTTTAACAAGAAAAATATGAAGTTGACAGGGCCAAAACAATGAAAAATATTGAAATCGACGTGATAAAAAAAATGAGGTTTAAATCAACTGACGCATTTAAACAGTAATTAAAGTAGGTGAAAATGGCAAAACGTGAACAAAATTTGAAATCGAAACTATACAGGACGGAGTTAAACACCTAGAAACTTTTAAAAAGCGTTTAAACGTTAGGAGTCCATATCTGTTTAAAACTAAATGCACTTATCTGCATCAAATGTTTTTATTTCAGTATTTCTCATTTATAAACTGACATAAGTCAATAACCGTCGGTTATGGCAACAGTCCAACGAGTTCAATAGTTTTTTTAACATCCCTCCCTCCCCCCCCCCCTCAAAAAAATGCCCAACTCGCCGAAAGAAGTTTTTACCTCAGAAAATGTATTTTTAAAAATATGATTTGTATACAAAAAATTGCATCTTTTTTATAATGCTATTTTAAATACTTTTATTTTAAAAAAATAAATAAATGTTATTTAAAATGCTGAATCAAAATTGAAAATTAGACATTTTCATTTAATCAAAAGAAAAAAATTCGACGCGACGAATAATATTTTCAGTTATAAAAATTTTAATTTACTCTAAAGTTTTTGAAAAAAAAAATTATTAAGAAGTCTGATGTTATAATGCTTAAAAATTATATGGTTAACCATCACCAAACATTAAAAATTCTTACCCTATAACTAAATAAATAAAATAAATGTTTCCTTGACACATTACAGCAACATTGTTTCTGCAATTACAGGCATTTCAATTTGTGTCTGATCCCTTGAAATCTCACGATTTATTAAAATTGCCATAACTCTCTGAGTTTTGAAGATATCGAGATGAATTTTTTTTTGTTCAACTCAGGAATGGATAAGTAAAAAATTTTCTAATTGGAAGTTTTTTCCTCTGGGGGGGGGGGGGTATAGAAGTTTAATTTTCGTAATTTTTAAAATAGACCCCCCATGGAGTTGCAACTTATCTTATAAAAAAAACACCTTTTTTATGAAACTTTCCAATTGGAAGTTTGGAAGTATGGGTCTAGAGGCAATATTTAGGGAGATAGCCTACTGTTTCGATATTTATGACTCACCCTGTATATTACAGTGATGAAATATAGCAGTTCCAGATTTTGTACGGAGACACTGAAAAGTATTTCGTTACAAAGAAGAGAATGGTGAAAGAGTTTTTTTAGTGCATTTTAATAATGTTACACTATTTCAAACATAATGAAATTCGCGTGCTTCTCTTATGTGGGAAGCAATATTTTTCAGTAGAGTGTATTGATTAAGTAGCCATTATACTTCGTTTATTGGGATGCCAAAAGAAATTCCTATATAGAATTATGATATGTGAAAAAATCTTTCATAAGGTATTTTAATGATGTTGCTCTATTTCAAACATAATGCACATGATGCATTTTTTTAAGTATTGATTAAGTAGCCTTTATGGATCGTTTATAGGAACGCCAAAAATAATTCCGATAAAGAATTATGATATTGCCAAAAATCATTTTTAGGGTGCTTTAATAATGTTACACTATTTCAAAAATAATGCAATTTACAAGCCTCACTTATGTGAGAACAAATATATGTTTTGTGGAGCATTGATTAAGTAGCCAAATCAGTTCGTTTATAGGGACGCCAAAAATAATTTCGATAAATAATTATGATAAATTTCAAACATAATAAAAAATTATATGCTTTACTCATGTGGGAAGCAATACTTTTTTTAGAATACTGAATAAGTAACCATTATAGTTCGTTTATAGAGACGCCAAAAGGAATTCCGACAAAAAATTTTGATATATTCGAAAAACTCTTTAATATGGTAGTTTAATGATGTTGCACTATTTCAAACATAATGCTCATGTAGGATGCAACTCTTTGCAGAGTATTGATTAAGTAGTCATTATAATTCGTTTATAGTAACGCCAAAACTAATTCCTATAAAGAATTATGATATATTTCAAACATATTGAATTTACATACCTTACCCATGTGGAAAACAATGCGTTTTTGTAGAGTATTGATTTATAGTCAATATAGTTAGTTCATTTAAAAGAACGCAAAAAAAAAAAAAAAAATCCCGATAAAGAGTAATGATACATGCAAACAAATCTTTCACAGGGTATTTTAATTATGTTACATCATTTCAAACATATGCACATGTGGGATGCAAATTTTTTGTAGAGTATTGAATAAATAGCCATTTTAAACTTCGTTTATAAAAACGCAAAAGAATTTCAATAAAGAATTATGATATATGCCAAAAAACCTTTTATAGGGTGTTTTCATGATGTTGCACATTTCAAACATAATGCAATTTACAAGCCTCACGCATGTCGGAAGTAATATGCATTTTGTAGAGTATTGATTAAGAAGCGATTTTAGTTCGTTTATAGCGATGCCAGAAAGAATTCCGATAAAGATTTATGATATATTTCAAACATAATGAAATGTATATGTCCCACTCATGTCGGAAGCTATACGTTTTTTGTAGAGTATTGATTAAGTAGCCATCATAGTTCTTTTAAAGGAACCTAAAAACGTATTTCGATAAGGAATTATGATATATGCTAACAAATCTTTTATAGTGCATTTTAATGGTGTTACACGATTTGTACATAATGCATATGTAAAATACATTTTTTTTTTTTTTTTTTTTTTTTTGTAAAGTATTGTTTAAGTAACCATTACAGTTCGTTTATAGGAACGCAAAAAAGAATTCCGATATAGAATTATGATATATGCCAAAAAATCTGTTAAAGGTTTTTTAATGATGTAATGATGTTACACTATTTCAAATATAATGCAATTCACTCATGTGGGAAACAATATTTTTTTTTGTAGAGTATTGATTGAGCAGCCATTATAGCTCATTCTTTGGTCGCCAAAAAAAATTCCGATAAAGAATTATGATATATCTCAAACATAATAAAATTTATGTGCCTCATTCATATAGGAAGCAGTAGCTTTTTTTTGTAAAGTATTGATTAAGAAGTCATTATAAATCGTTTATAGAGACCCCAAGAAGTATTCCGGTAAGAAATTACAATATATGTGAAAAATACTTTTACAGAGTACAAATATTTTTATGATATTTCACAACTTCGAACATAATAAAGTCTTTATACATTTCTAATATGCTCTACAGTATGTTTTCTATAGATTATTGACTAGGTGGAATTTGTCATTTATATACAGTCTCACATAAATTATTTGGTTGTTGGATTAATTATGAGCCATTATTGTTTGATGTGCGTTTCCAGCTGTTATAAGCTTTTAAAATTTATCTATAAAGCAGGTTTAGAAATCATATGCAAGCTTGCATGAAAGACAAAATAAATAGATTACTGGTTGTGGATACCCATCGCTGAAATGAAATTTTACTTCTTTTTTATGCTTATGTGGATATCTCTTCACATTAAAAGAACCAGAGTAAATTTTTTTTTAAACATTCCGATAAAGTTGGATGGAAAATGATGACCAAATAAGAAAAGAATATTCACAAAAAATTCCGTTTATCAAAATATATCAAGTAGGCGGGAAATTATCAAGCATTTCAGAATAGCATGGAAATGTTCTTTCCTGTCACGTGTGCATGTCAGTGTCATATACCGGGGCCGTCACCAAACAACTTTCTTCTTTAAATAAGAAACAACTTTTAAGAGAAGTTTCATGAGGGCACCGCATCTAAAAGGTAGCCTCAAATCCCCAGTTCAAATGTTGGCCAACGTTCCTCGGTCAGTTTGCGAATTGACCGGCTAAAACCCGAAATATGCAATTCATTTCATGTATTTCGGGTTTTGGCCAGGAAACTTGGCCAATACGGGTATTGGTAGTTACATTTTTTACGTTACTTTGGTAACTGGTAATTCTGGTAAATTACATTGGTAATTACATTTAGGTATTTAGTTTATACAGTTCATAACTATACAGTTCATACTATACAGTTCATAAATTAAAAAAAAACTGTCGTTTGAATACGTTTGAGAGCAAAATTGAATTTAAAAATGAGTCATAAAATAACCAATTGTTTATCTAAATACATTCTCAATACTTCAATCACGATCGTTTCGGGAAATTTTAGGCGAAGTGCCCACTTTGATAGCTTTTTTTGAAATATATTCAGCCTTTATTTTTAAAAATTGATCAATATGACACATTATACATTTCTAAATAAGAGAGCCTGTCAATTGGATGTGTTTGAGAGCAAAATTGAATTTAAAAATAAGTCACAAAATAAGCAATTTGTTATTTGAAGAAATTCTCAATTTTTCAATCACGATCGCTTCGCGAATTTCTGTTCCAAATACCATTTTTGGCAACCTTTTATTGCAATACATTTTGTCTTTAACAAAAAACTGGCCAATACGTCATATTATATAGTTCCTAAATAAGAATACCTGGGAATTGGATGCGTTTAAAATCAAAACTGAATTTAAAAATGAGTCCGAATATAAGCAGTTTGGATTTGAGGTTTTTTTTTTTCTTCAACTCCTATTTTTGTTTAATTTTGCTATAAAAATTGGTCCTATGAAAAACTTGTCAATATAAAAATTGTAAATATTATTGAGAAGATGTAAAATAAGTTTAATTAGATTTAATATGTTAAGAATCAACGAAGTTATAGATTTTTTTCTTTTGTCCCCCCCCCCTTTTTGTTTTCGTTTTTAATTTTTTCTTATCAGTTAGAGTTAGTAGTATCAAAAACTTGTAAATGCAAAAATTTTAGATAATTTTAAAAATATTCATAAAAAATTTAGTTGGATTTGATATTTTGAAAATTGAAGAAGTTATGAATTTTTTTCTCCCCAAAACCCTATTTTTTTCGCCCCTTGAGCCCATTTTTAACTTTATTAAAAATCTGTCATGCATAAACTTTTGGCCCATTTTTTAGAAGAAATATAAACTTTAAACTGATCCGATATCCATTTTTAACTAAAAAGTTATGACTTTTTTTTTTTTTTTTTTTTTTTTTTTTTTTTTTTTTTCACAAAAACCTTTCCTATTTCCACCTCTTTAGTTCGATTTTGCCTGGTTTTTAAATTTTGCATACTTTAAGTCGAAAAAATATATTTAGTTCCGCAGTAAAAGAAATATTTTAAGAATCACTTACACATATATATGAAACATTCCGAACATGACGATTGAAAATTACATTTATAGAACTTTATTTAGAAAAAAGAAGCAAATAATATTTTTTTAAACAGGAAAACTCAAATATATTTTTTAGAACTACCTAACTATTATAAAAGTGTGATCTCAAAAGCAAATGTTTTGACTAGTTATTTTATGTATTTCTTTGAAAACTAGAAAAAATAAAAAATATCGTAAAAAATATCATATTCGAAGTAACTTTAACCTTATAAAATGATAACATTTTATATGCTTTTATCAAACGAAAACATTTTCATTTTTTTAAGACATTCATTATGTTAAACGATTCCAATGAATTTCTTGCAAAAGTCTTTCTTGAAAAATTGAAAATAAGATAAAAATATTTCAAAACTATGTTTTCAAATTCTCTGTTATATTAATGACGTTTTGAAAATAGGAACAAAGATATGATTAAATTCGATATTCTTTTCGGAATTATATATATTTAGAAAATATTTTTCAAAAAATATATGATTTTTACACGATAGTTTCTAGAAATTTTGAACATGATAACTTAAAATAATTCTCACTGATCCAAATGAGGGTTTGCTTATTATTTATCAAAAAATTAATTTAAGACGAGTCGTTCTAAACCTTGAACCTGCTAAATTCTAAAACATTTCACCAAATGACTTCCCGTTTTGTGTCCAAAGGAAAAATCTACTGAAGAACATGGCATCAAACTTAGGTGTTAGTATTAAAAGAGGATTGCACTTTGTTACAATTTCTATGTATACAGAAGACCCTTAACCAAAATTTAAGAGAATAATTAACTAGTACATGTTTTTACAAATCGATTTGTGCAAAGACCATTTTTATGCAATTTTTAGTGCCAGCATTAGTAAGGAGTAATTTGTTTTTTCACCTTTCGGATTCTGCTTTTATATCAGTGTTGCCAAGTTAAGGAAAATGTATTTATAATGGGTCACATAACCTAGAGTCGCTTTATAAAGAAACCCAAATAAAATTTGAAAAACGGCTGAAAGAAATTTGATTGACTAACATTCTTAAATGAAGATAAGACTGAGTGCAATCTTATGGGTAATATGCAAATTAAGACTAATTTCCTCGGAAACTACCCAATTGAATTTGATGAAATTTGACATCCAATTTCATTGGATTATGCTCAAGACATATGGTAAACAAATATTTTTAGCTACTAAAACTTTTTATTTTACACAGAAAAACAAAATGTAATTTAACAAATTAAAACGACCATTTGGAAAATGATATTTTTAAAGATTAAAATTTTTGACTTATCTATATTTAAAAAATAATTATAATACACATCGTTTTTATGTTGATTAAAACGTTGCTTACGTAATAACAGAATGATATAGTACGTACACCATGGATTAAACAGTAATATTCCTGGACAAATTATAAAGAAATTGTAAATTAAATTTCAGTTTTACAATTTTCAGAACTGCAAATTTTTTAACTTCTAAACAACGCAAATTTTCAATTTTTACATTGTGGTATAGGAAACAAAATATAATTTTAAATGCAATATTTTTGAAAGATGTATCTGAATTTGTTTCTGAGTTATTATTTTTTTATTATTGTGGCAACAGAAGTACTCTATTTCGAGACATTAAATTCTAGACATGGATGAATCAGAAAATGAATAAAAATCCGAACATCACAAGGATTCACATATTTATCAGATATTTCTAGACCGAAAAGAACAATCATTTTCCAAATGTTAAAAAAATTGCAATTCTTCAGAGGTAAAATTACAGAAATCTGTATGCTTACAAAAGATTTATCTGTAGACTGTGCAAAAAAGGATGAAAGGCTACAAAACTAGTTTTCTTAAAGCTATAGAAATTTGTAACTTTAGAAAAGAATCTAGTAAAATTACTGTAGTCTTACTAAAACTTTATCTGTAACTCGGTTTGCAGTTATAATAAAAGCTCCAACCATCCCAGTTTCCTAAAACAATTCTTAGTCATCTTATAGATTTTTTGATTTACAATTCAAACTTGTATTTGTTACAGGAATTTATGTTGTTGCCGTTGCATAAAAAGCTCTAGGAATTCCACTTTTCTAAAAAACAATTTAGTATTTTCAGTTTTTTATTTATTTATTTAATTTTATTTATATATGTATTTGTTACAGTAATTCATGTTGTTGCCGTTACATAAAAAGTTCTAGGAACTCTAGTTTTCTAAAAAATAATTTAGTAACTTTTCAGTTTTTTATTTATTTATTTATTTTTATTTATTTAAGTATTTGTTACAGTAATTCATGTTATTGCCGTTACATAAAAAGTTCTAGGAACTCTAGTTTTCTAAAAAATAATTTAGTAACTTTTCAGTTTTTTATTTATTTATTTATTTTTATTTATTTAAGTATTTGTTACAGTAATTCATGTTGTTGCCGTTACATAAAAAGTTCTAGGAACTCTAGTTTTCTAAAAAATAATTCAGTAACTTTTCAGTTTTTTATTTATTTATTTATTTTTATTTATTTAAGTATTTGTTACAGTAATTCATGTTATTGCCGTTACATAAAAAGTTCTAGGAACTCCAGTTTTCTAAAATACAATTTAGTAACTTTTCAGATTTATATATATATGTTACAGGCCAAACCCGATTTTAGGCCAAACTAGATTGGCCTAGTCCAAACTAGTCTATCCTAATGCCCATCGGATAGACTAGTTTTTCCTAGGCCAAACTAGTCTATCCTAATGCTCATAGGATAAACTAGTTTTTCCTAGGCCAAACTAGTCTATCCGAACACCCATCGGATAAACTAATTTTTCCTAGGCCAAACTAGTCTATCCGAGCGCCCATCGGATAAACTAGATTTTCCTAGGCCAAACTAGTTTGGCCGAACGGTCATTAGGATGAATTAGTTTAGCCTGCTATTCATTGGTTTGAACTAGTTTATCCTAGGCCGAACTAGACTGTACTAGGCCAATTCAATTTGGCGTGATTTTATTGAATCTAAAGATCGCCACGGCGCCAACTTTCTAGTTTTGATCTAATTTATCCTAGGCCGATGCAGTTTGACGCGATTTTAGCTCACAGACTATCAAAGCCTGAGAGCTAATGTGCTCGCAGATTCTGTGTGTGTGTATGTAACCATGTACGTATATATGTATGTATGTACATACTTATGTACGTACGTACGTCGGACTAATATATAGCGACTAATATAACGGACTAATGTGGAATTAATATAACACAAGCACCCAAGTATTGGAATTTGGAAGCGATTTAGTTCAAATCAGCCGGCTTCGCCCACTATCGGGCCCGTTGTTTTATATAAAATCTCGAAACGGGCGTATGTTGAAGCGAATGAACCTCGCAGAGACAAAAACATAATGATAAATATTTAAGCAAAAGATTCCGCATCGAAATACCACTATTTCCTAATAGTAATTTTTGTAAAAATGTTATATTCTTGCTGGAACATTTTGAAACTTTGTGGCAGTTTTTGGCATTTGATATAAATTTATAAAAAAAAGTCATATTTCGGCGTAAAAGAGAGTGTGGTTGCGAACAAAATCGGGAAATATAACGGAAATTCTAGCTTTTAAAGCACCGCGACCTCAAGTAACATATCTACTTATTAGGTTGTTTAACGGAGTTTCATTCAGATACAGTTTTATTAATAATAGAGTGAGCTCCTTGGTGTTGGAATGAGGAACTAATATAACGTTACTTAGTTAAAACTTGCTGGCTTCGCCCGCTATCTGACTGGCGTGGGCAGCGGGGTTATGGTTGGAAATTCGTTCGCTTTGAGGCTCTTTCAAAAAGGGGGATTACATTCGGCGGTGCGTACTCAGCACGCTTGCTACGATTTGAATTTCGTTCGCTTCGAAGTTCGTTCGAAAAGGAAGAGGGCATTCGGCAGTACGTGTACAGCACACCTGCTATACGCTGTCGCAAGCTGTAGGGATGCGGCTGAAGAACTAATGCACGAAATTTAATAAAAATTTACATTCAGGTAGTCTCTGATCTAAATTGATGCTGATTAGTTTTTGGTGTAAATCGCTCGTCAAATGGAGCTGGTGTTTTGAATTTTTTTATGATTCACGCATTAGCTTTATCTTAACTAATACACAAATTTCCATCAAACATCAGATTCAGTTCGTCCATGAGATGAGTTGGTGTTGTTTCTATTTTAAAGTAAATCACTCAACATGGCAATGCTATGCTGCATTTTTAACAATTTTTACAATAGCTGCATCTCAAGAACTAATGAAAGGAATTTAATATAAATTTATATTCAGATAGTCCCTGATATAAATTGATTCTGATTACATTTTCAAGTAAATCGTTCAACAGATGGCGCTTCTAAACTGCATTTTTACCGATATGCATCAACATTATTTCAATAACTTATTTACGGATTTTCATCAAACTTCCCGATTCAGTAAATCCGTGATATAAACTAATTCTGTTTACGTTTTTATATTAATTGCTCAATAGGTGGCAACGTTGTGCTCAATTTTCCCGATTCCTGAAATAGCTCTGTCGCAAAAAATAATGCACGAATTTTCATCAAACTTTAGATTCAGTAAGTCTCTGATAAAAACTAGTATTCTGTAGTTTTTAGAGTAAATCTCTCGAAAGGTGGCACTGCTATACGGTATTATTCGTGATTATCGCAATAGCTCTATCTCAGGATCTACTGCATTAATTTTCATCAAACTCCAGATTATGTTAGTCCTTGATATAAAAATTACAAAAGTACTTTTTAGTTTTTGAAGTCAATCGTGCAACAGGTGGCGCTGCTATGTGACATTATTCATAATTATCGCAATAGTTCTATCTCAAGAACAAATGCACGGATTTTTATTAAACTTCAAATTCAGTTAGTCCCTGATATAAATTAATATTCTTTTGTTCTTAGAGTAAATGGCTCAATAGATAGCGCTTCTATGCAGTTTTTTTTATGATTTCTGCGATAATTCAATCTCAAATAGTACTAATACACAGATTTTCATCAAATATCAGATTGAGTTAGAATTTGAAAGACGTTGTTACAGTTTTTTCAAAAATTCCGGCAAGAATTTAACATTTTTACAAAAATTGCTATTAGATAATAGTGATATTTCGATGCGGCATCTTTTTTCTTAAATATTTATCATCATGTTTCTTTCTCTTCGAGGTTCGTTCGCTTAACATACGTCCGTTTTGAGATTTCATATAAAAGAAAGAGCCCAATAGCAGGCGAAGCCAGCTTATTTGAACTAGATCGCGTTGTATTAGTTCCAAATTCCAACACCAGGGTGCTCGCGTTATATTAGTTCCACATTCCATCATCAGGGAGCGCGCCCTATTGCCAACAAAACTGTATATGAAGGAAACTCCGTTAAACAATCTATCAGTAGATATGTTACTCGATGTCGTAGTGCTGCAAAACAAGAATTTAAGATTTTTGCAAAAATCACTATTCGTCAATAGTGGCATTAAACGCGGAACATATTTTTATAAATTTATATCATGTGTCATAAATTATCTTAAAGTTTCAACTAGATCAACCTAGAATTTCCTTTATATTTCCTGATTTTTTTCGCCCCTCCCCCCCTCTTTCCCTTTCGTAATGGGACTTTTTTTACAATTTTTATCATGTGTTATAAACTATCACAAACTTTCAAACAGTTCCAACAAGAATTTAACATTTTTACAAAAATTACTAATAGAGAATAGTGGTATTTGTCGCGCCATCTTTTTTCTTAAATATTTAACATCATGTTTTATTATGTTTCTAAAAGTTTCAAATAAAGGTAATATTTAATTATCAGCTAAAACCTTAAAAAGTGCTGAGCTTTAAAAAAAAATCTAGCGTCCTCTTACTCTACCCCCCATCCTAAATTTCAAGTGTCATGCTTTATTTAAGCTTTTTCTTATTTTTAAAAGGATTCGGATATTTAGTTTCTTAATATGAACAATTTCGCCTGAAGTGATGTGTGCAAAAACTAATATCTGTTACGAAGTAAAAATCTTTTCATAAAACCGAAAGTCTCTATCTGATTGAAAAAAAATCCGTTCTACGTTTATATTTAAAATCAGAACATCCCAAATTAATCAGGTAAATGCCTTATCAGAAGGAACCTACATCCAAAATTTGAAACAAATCGGTAAATTCTCTATGAAAAACCTATTTTCATAAATTAAGAGTGTTACCTCCCATTGCTCCTTTCTTTATACGTAAACAATGTACCTTATCAAAATGATATTATACGTAAAATTTTAATAAAATCTGATCATTTTGCATGGAAAACTGACTAAACTAAATTAAGGAGGGGGGGGGGCGGATTAGCCTTTTGTTCTCCTCCCCTTATTCTTATTCAATGAACCCCTGAAACTAATCAGGAAAGTTCATTATCAGGATAAATCTATGTCCAAAATTTGAAGCAAATTGAATATTTCTATCAGGAGTTATCGCATTACGTACACACGTACGTACATACGGTTATACGTACGTAAATGGTTACATACACACACACAGAATCTGCGAGCACATTAGCTCTCAGGCTTTGATAGTCTGTGAGCTAAAATCGCGTCAAACTGCATCGGCCTAGGATAAAATAGATCAAAATTAGAAAGTTGGCGCCGTGGCGGTCTTTAGATTAAAAAATATCACGCCAAATTGAATTGGCCCAGGACAATCTAGTTCGGCCTAGGATAAACTAGTTCAAACCAATGAATAGCAGGCTAAACTAGTTTATCCTAATGACCGTTCGGCCAAACTAGTTTGGGCTAGGAAAATCTAGTTTATCCGATGGGCGTTAGGATAGACTAGTTTGGCCTAGGAAAAACTAGTTTATCCGATGGGCTTTCGGACAGACTAGTTTGGCCTAGGAAAAACTAGTTTATCCGATGGGCGTTAGGATAGACTAGTTTGGCCTAGGAAAAACTAGTTTATCCGATGGGCGTTAGGATAGACTAGTTCGGCCTAGGTTAATCTAGTTTGGCCTAAAATCGGGTTTGGCCTGTAACATATATATATATATATGTAATAAAATAAAATGAAATTGCGCCATTTTGCTCTCTTTGAGTTTTTAATTCTAAAGTTGTGGAACATATTTTTAATCTTAGTTTCGTAATATATTAATTTTTTGACAGCTAGGGTCCTTTTTCTTTTTTTGTTTAACTTATTGATAATCTATTGCTTGTTTCTCAAAAGGGCGGGAAATTATTTCGTGGTCTTTCCTTTTTAGAATATTCTCGAGATTTTTAATTTTATTTTTTATTGATCACCTGATCTGTGTTAATGCGCGAAGATGTTAAAGGGCTTGTCTATTTGCGAGACGTGAAGTAATTCCTATCCGTACGCCACGCCTCGTGGACTAATCAGAGGTGAGGATTTTTTACACGTAACTTCGGGGTTGATCCTGGTTGGATATTTAAAATGACTGACGCTGAGAGAGGAGGGGCTGGTTTTTCGGTGTGAGTGTGAATTCTCATTTTGGGTTTTTGAGAGCGCAGAATGCATCTTTCCTTTAAACTGCTCGGAAGCCATGTCATTTTTTCCGAGAATGTAGAACGCCGGAATGTTGCAGCTTGATGAGCGAAGGCTGTAGTGATAGATGTGTGGAACGGTGATCTGTGGAGTAACTTAAGTTCGTGCTCTAAATAATAAAGAACTAAAACTAATTTTCTTGCATTGTTATTAGAGAAACTCCTACGAGAACAAATCCATGGATTATCCACTTACCAGAACGACTGCTCAGCTCATCCCGCTATTAATTCTTAGTGAATAGGAGTATTCTACAGCCAACATGGTATTCCACTAGAGCTTATACATTATTATAGAACATCGTCGTCGTGTCATGACATATATATATATATATATACACTGAAGAGTAATGGCAATTTTTCAGAAAAAAAATTCTGAAACTAATTAATTTTTTAGCTATCAGAAACTACAGCCATATAGTCCAGGCATTTGGTAAAAAATAAATGCAAGTTTTGGTGTAGTTTTGATTTTTGGTTCCCTTTATGTTTTTTGGGTCGCTGAACACGAATCTGGCATTATCCAACAAAATTTCTTTCCGGAAATACGTTTTTTGGACAAAAAACGTGTAAAAAACGTGGCTTTTTTTCGTTTTTTCTAAATAACTTCAATATTATGCATTTTACATAAAAGTCATCAATGCATTAATTAAAGAGCACAAAATTTCCTACATTTTATATATTTAAAGTTTTTTTCTATGATCAATGGTTTAGCCGTGAGAGAGCCGCGAAAATGGGTGTGAAAAGCAAAAAATCCTGAAAAACGTGAATTACAGCACCGTACGTCGATGAAACATGAAAAACAACCATTTTACGCACATTTTCCCCACTTAATAATACTAAATATATTACTATTGACTATATTTTATTAATCTGATGTTCCTCGTTTCTTTCATAACTAAAAAAATAAATAAAAATGAGTATATCTGTGATCAAAATCTTCATTTGCTATTACAAAATAATAATAGTAATAATTTCTTAATCTGACTTTTAAATAATGTAAATAAAATAACTAAAACAGGCTTTGACTGATTCCATCTGCAGTTTCCCTCTTGATTGAAGGGGTACGTTGGTCAAGCGTCCAACTCCGCATCCCATGTCCACGTTCAGTGGAATACTAATCCCCCCCCCCCTTTCCCGCCAGTCTCGCCTCTGTTAGAAATATGCGTCGCACAGATCACTAGCTTATCAGGAGGACACATTACTCTCAGTTTCCATATGCAACTACATACTTATAATTTAGTAATTCACTGTTTGTGTCTTCGTGAATATAGTGAACAGCTAAAGTGATTTTGCGCGATGTCGCTGTGTTTTATTTGTGACTCTCCTTTAGAAGAGGGGCCGTCAGTGAAAGTTAGTAAAGGTATTGCAGCGTTAATCAAGGCAAATACAGAAAGAAAGGATGGAAAGGCAGTTTTCCTAAAGAGGAAAACCTCAGTAGATATACATGTTAAGTGTAGAAAAGCATACGTAAATGAACGGATGATTACTGCTTATGTGAAGACAGTTGAGGAACAAAGTGTAGCACTTCTCAAATTTTAAGATCATCAACTCCTCAGTTTAATTTTCGAACTAATTGTTTTATATGTGCATTTCGAAAGAGTTCATTGCAACAGAAGTGAAAAATCCACCAAGCGAACGCAATACTGTATACAGTACAGTGTGCGACACATGGGAGTACAATTCTGAAAGCAGCAAGAGCTCGCAATGATGATTATGGGCAGGCTATAATTCAGCGCATCAAACCAATGAATGATTTGATCGCAGCATATGCTCAATACCACATCAAATGTTTTAAATATATTTATAGGAGGCCGAAGGTCCAAGAACAGAAGAAACGTGGTCCGTTTGCCGAGGAAATCGACAGAGCAATGCAAAGTACATACGATTACCTGGAAAATCATGCTGACGAGTGTCAATTCTCCATGAAAGATCAAATGAAACAGGTTATTGGGAGTTATCAACCTAATATGAGAACTATAAAGTTTAACCTCATTGAGAGATATGGATTAGACATACTGATCACAAAGAATCAGAAAAAAGTCTATTGTGTGCTTCAAGAATATAGGAGGGAAGATACTGACTAATGCATGGTATCAGCAAACATGTAAATCTGATCGAGATGGAGACTGCGAGTGCTTGAAACAGCAGCAAAAACTATTTGCGAAGATATCAGATAGAAGATTTGCTTCGGGAAACTGCAAAAATATCGCAGTTGTGTGCCAAGACGAATAGGATGAACTAGACTTTGAAACCGATCTGGAAATGGATTGCCCACACAATGAATCAGAGGACCGAATGGAAGGGGAAATAGTTATGTCGCAAGATATCAAATATTTACTATTAAGAAAACTTTTATTTATAATATTGATAGTTATAAAAACACCCACTAATTCCATTCGTCTATTTTCTATTTTGTAGATGTCGGTGAAAAGCAGGGATCCTCAAATAAAAGAAAGCGAAAATAGAACTTTGTTTTTTAAGTAAAAGTACTTACTAATGTGCATAATTATTTATTATTAAATAATAATTCATAATGAGTCATCGTTTTTAATGTTAGCAACTTCGTTGTAAAATATAGTCGATCATAATATCTTCAGTATCATTTAAAGTCAATTTTTGCTAAAAAATCATCATTTTTCCTGTTAAATCTATGTACAGTGCCATAATTCGTATTTTCCGTATTTTTTTAATTTTCACACCCACATTTTGAACCTCTAGAACTTTGAGAACTAGAATCTGTCAGCTTTTATATGTTAAAGTCTGTTTTAGTTATTTTATTTACATTATTTAAAAGTAAATTAAGAAATTATTACTATTATTATTTTGTAATAGCAAATGAAGATTTCGATCACAAATATGCTCATTTTTATTTATTTTTTAGTTATGAAAGAAACAATGAACATCAGATTAATAAAATATAGTCAATAATAATATACTTAGTATTATTAAGTGGGAAGAATTTGCGTAAAATGGTTGTTTTTCATGTTTCATCGACGTACGGTGCTGTAATTCACGTTTTTCAGAATTTTCTGCTTTTCACACCCATTTTTGCGGCTCTCTCACGGCTAAACCATTGATCATAGAAAAAAACTTTAAATACATAAAATGTAGGAAATTTAGTGCTCTTTAATTTATGTATTGACGACTTTTATGTAAAATAAATAATTTTAAAGTTATTTAGAAAAAACGAAAAAAAGCCACGTTTTTTGCACGTTTTTTGCCAAAAAAAACGTATTTCCGGGGAGAAATTTTGTTGGATAATGCCGGATTCGGGTTCAGCGACCCAAAAATCATAAAGGGAACCAAAAATCAAAACTACACCAAAACTTGCATTTATTTGTCCTTTTTGTGCACGTAATGCCTGGACTAATATACGATCTTATATTATCAAATGCATGAATTAAAATACATATAAACACGTGGATAAAATTTAGTTAGATACAATAACTAAGCATAAAATATTAGAGCCAAATTAATGTGTGTAGGCTTTGCGTCCCAGTCGTGTCTTGACTTAAATAGTTCATAAACTGTTTTGAATAATTGTTTTTCTGCTGTTAGATTTGTGCATTTTCTAGATCGTCTGCAAAGACAGAATTTTGTGCAAATTCTTGGAGTTTTTATTAAACGATAGATTTTTATTTAAAACATTATTTCTTTAATATTATATTTTATTTTAACCCTTTTAAGTACACGGGCCTCGTATGAGGACAGATAATTATTGCATTACTAAGCAAATAAAAAAAAATGAGATTTCATTTACGGAGATATGTTTTGTTGACAGATAATAACTAGCATGCAGCACATTAATGATAAAAAATATATAATAGATTATCATTTATCACAATAATAGATTTTTCGTGAATAATGAAAAATAATTTATGCTTGAAAGGGTCTGGTTTCGAATCCAGAATTGGTTTTTTTTTTCGCTCAGCATTGGCAATTTAAGTCAAAAAAGTTCTGGTTTTGAATCCAAGATTGAGCATTCTAATTCAAAGATTGGCAATTTTGTCCTCTCATGCATATGAACCTCATATGAGGAAAAATATTATTGCATTATTAAGCAAAAAGACATTCGAAAATTTATTTATGGACATCTGATTCGTGGACACATAATAGCTAGCATTCAGTAAAAATAATAATATTATTCTATAATAGATTCTCATTCATTACAAAAAAGATCTTTTGTGAATAATGATAAATGATTTATGCATGAGAGGGTTAAACTAAACTATTGCTGATTTTTTCTTTTACTCTGTAAATAATTTATTGGATAACCCGAAAACATAAATATTCTTGCATAAGAAATTTACTAGGCTCACTACTAGGACATAGAGTAAAGTAATATTTTTTATTTTTTATTCTTTCCAAAGTATATATTTTAAAACTTCTATTGTTTGTTCTGATATGTCAAAGTTAGAATTGGACTAAAATAATGTATGTCTTTTGTACAAATACTTTAATAATATTTAGATAGATTACTTTATGTGGTACACTAATGGTACGTTTACCTAAGGGAGGGGGGGGGGGGTATTTCGAATTCCTAGCAGAAATTCTGCTTTGTAAATTCTCTTTTTTAATAACAAGCAGTAATTGTTAAGCAAAATTTTTTATTCGGAATTTGTAGTATTGCACTTTATAAGTGTTGTGTTTGGAAATATGATATCATTAGCACTTTTTTTGCACTTGAAATAATATTAATATCCCAATAATTCTTTTTTTTGTGTGTGTGTGTGTGTGATCGTCTAAGTGAACATTAAGAAACATTTAGTTGTTGTACACAAATTTTATTCTTGAGAAATTCAATTTATAAGGAAAACGTTTAACAAATACATTTTCAATTTCTTCATTATGTTAAAAACTTTTGAAAATTGAAAAAAAAAAAAAAAAAAAAAGATTTTTTTAAACTTAAGTTATATACATTGCAGTGCGCAATTTTTAAAATACTTTGTCTTATGAATACTTAAAGAAAATTGAATGAATTTTAAGCTGAAAAAAAAACATTTTATGAAATATGATATGATATTTGATATGTTTCATGATTTGCTATATTCTCTTATCAAGCTCGTATATAATAATTTAATATTTTGAAGCAAATTGCACATATGCCATGAGGAGATTTCACCAACCATCACCTCATCGGGTTCACGGATAAAATTCTGGAATTTGTTAAGAAGATCCGGGACACATTTGAAAATAATTTTTATTTATTTAGTGGAAGTTAACTTTAGAAAAGCATTTAAATAACATATATAATAAATAAAAATGATAAACAATACGAAAGAAAATAATTTTTAAAAGTCATTTATAAAATAAATGTAAGCTTCTAAATTTCTAAAATGCGCTGCGTAAAAAATACAAATGGCTATCATAAAAACGTAACAATGATAGTAAATGCATAAGTCAGCAATTTTTATTATACATTTACGAAAACTGACAAAATACACTTTAATTTTTTCGCGTATATTCAGAAAAAATATAATGCTCAAAACAATCCTTGCTATATAAAAGCCATAAAATATTATTTATTTTTATCTAACGAAAACACTTTCATGTCGCGCAAAGCACTCCTTATTTTAAACGATTCACTGTGAAACCCTTCAATTTTCTCTTCAAATTTTATTCTTGACAAATTCAATTTATAGGGAAAATATTTCAAAAATACATTTTTAATTTCTCCATTATATTAAAAACTTTTCAAAATTGAAACAAAGAAACGAAGATGTCTTTTTTTTTATATAACGTAAGTTATATATTGCTGCGCGACAATTTTTAAAACACTTTCTCTTATGAATATGTAAAGAATATTGAATGAATTTTAAGCTGAAAGAAACACTTTGTGAAATATAATATACTTTATGATTTGCTATTTTCTCTTATCAAGTTTGCATATAATAGCTTAATATTTTAACGCAAATTGTACATAGAACATGGGGAGGTTTCACAGGTTCACGGATAAAGTTCTAGAATTAGTTAAGAAAATCCTGGACATATTTGAAAATAATTTTTATTTATTGTGTTAAAGTTAAGTTTAGAAAAACGTTTAAATAAGATATATAACAATTGAAAATTCTAAACAATGTGAAAGAAAATAATTTAAAAAGACATTTACAAAACAAATAAAAACTTTAATTTCTAAAATGCGCAACATAAAAAATACAGTTTTCCCAAATGACTGTCTTAAAAACGTAACAGTGATAGTATAAAAGTCAGCAACACTTTTTATTACGAATATAAAGTTAATTGAATAAATTTTAAACTGAAAAAAAACACTTTATGAAATATGACATGCTATATGATATGCTTCATGATTTGCTATTTTCTCTTATCAAGTTCGTATATAATAGCTTAATATTTTGAAGAAAATTGTACATACACCATAAGGAGGTTTCACAGACCATCATCTTATCAGTTTCACAGATAAAATTCAAGAATTAGTTAAGAAGGTCCAGGACAAATTTGAAAATTATTTTTATTTATTGAGTTGAAATTAACTTTAGAAAACCATTTAAAAAACATATATAATAATTGAAAATTATAAACATGTGAAAGAAAATAACTTAAAACGTCTTTTATAAAACAAATATAATCTTTAATTGTTAAAATGCCCAACATAAAAAGTACAATATTCCCCGATGCTTATCATAAAAACGTAACAAAGATAGTAAATGCATAAGTCAGCTATTTTTATTATCCATTTACGAAAACTGACAAAAAGAAATTTAATTTTTTCATGTATAAACATAAAAAGTATAAATTTCAAAACAATCCTTGCTATGTAAAAGCCTTAAAATATTATTTATTTTATCTAACGAAAACACTTTCATTTCACACAAAACGCTCATTATTTTAAACGATTCTCTTGAAACCCTTCAATTTCTTTCCAAATTTTACTCTTGACACATTCAATTTACAAGGAAAACATTTCAAAAATACATTTTCAATTTCTCCATCATGTTAAAAACTTTTGAAAATTGAAACAAAGTCAAAATAATGAAAATGTTGAATTTTTTTTTTTTTTAATTTAAGTTATATATTACTGCGCGACAATTTTAAAAACACTTGCTCTTATGAATATTTAAAGAAAATTGAATGAATTTAAGCTGACAAAAAAAGCACTTTATGAAATATGATATACTATTTGATATGTTTATGATTTGCTATTTTCTCTTATCAGTTTCGTATATAACAGCTTAATACAGGGTGTCTATAAAAGAACTCCGGGGTTTTAAAAATTCATATCTCACTAACTATAAAAGATAGCAAAATTTGTCGATTTCTCTGAAAAGAGTAGATCAAAAAGTTTTACTCATACGAATTGCGAATGTTTGCATCACTGTTGGCGGCGCTGCAGGGCGTTGAACTTGAAATGATGGCGACTCCGCAAGAAAAGGCTCAATGTGTTATTTGGCTCATTGAAACGATAGAAATTTCTTCTGGGGGCATATCAAAATCTTGTGTATGCAGAGAAAATTCGTGATGTTCAACATCTCAGGGAACGAATAGTCAATTGTGTGGCAACCGTCCCCCCAGACATGCTCGCCAGGACATGGGAAGAGGTAGAATACCGTTTAGACGTCTGCCGTGCCACTAACGGGGCTCATATAGAACTTTACTAAGTGTTAAAAAAACTTAAAAATGTAAGCTTTTCAGTCATGTATAAAACATGTATGTATGTTTTTTTTTTTTTTTCATTAAAATATTTTGCCTCAAAACCCCGGAGTTCTTTTATAGACACCCTGTATTTTGAAGCAAATTGTACATAGACCATGAGGCGGCTTCTCAAAACTTCACCTTATCGGGTTCACGGACGGAATTCCAGAATTAGTTCAGAAGGTCTAGAATACATTAAAAAAATATTTATTGAGTTAAAATTTTTAAATTTTTATGATGTTTGACAATATTATATGCAAACAAAATTACATGACAAAACTTCTCATAATATTTTTTAACTATAAATTTAAAATTTATTAAAAAAGTGAGGTAATTTAAAATTGTTGTAACTAAACATATTATTTATAGTTTTCATTTGTTTTCATTTAAATAAACAGAAATATATGAGCTTTAATTTCAATCCAGGAGCTTTTAAAATATTAATTTAACTAATAATAAAAAATATTTAAAGTAAGAATTTGAAAAAAAAGATGTAACTTTTAAAAAAATCATATTTTTAATTTTTTTCAGATCTGCTGAATTAAAATTAAAGTACAATTTGAAAAAGATATTTTCAAAGTTTGAACCATTTAATATTTAACAATTCCTTTAATTATAGCAAATTAAAAAGAAAAAATGGGAATTTTTTAATTAATTTTTTTTTCCAGAATATTTTAAGATTTTTGTGTCCCGGATCCAATTAACACGATTCGCATATTAAAATGTAATTGAACTGCCAAATCATGGTAAAAACACTTGTGAAACCAATATCAGTGTTAGATAAAAAAGTTTACGGTTGAGTTTTTCTACTCCCAGTCCTCCATGTTTTCGTACCTTTCACTCGTAAACTCGATGATGTGATGATCTGTTCTCCTGCCCAACAAGTATTGAAAATAAAAAAAATTTAAGTATACCACTATGAAAAAAAGAATAACAATTAGTTTGGAGCTATACATTGAGTACTTCTACTTCAAATTTCTCTCCTAGGACACACTTTTTGTTTTGAAACACAACACAACGAAATGTTGCTTTAGAATGGAATGATTTTGTTATGATAAAAAGATGTGACGTTTATCGTCAACTGATTATCACTGGTTAAGGCATTTATCCTTTAATATATAGATTGTTGATTAAAAATAAATGTATGTTCTTTTTTTTTTCTTTTTTTTTTTTTTTTTTTTTTTTTTGGTCGTGCGAGATCTCTTGAATTTATGACTATTTTTGATGTGACTCAGCACGTGTACATAGAAAATAAAGAAAATTCACCAATCTAAATAATAAAAAAGATTATTCTCCAGTTAAACTGATGTCATTGAGCTCACAGACTATTCACACTAATTGTATATTACAGCCTTATTTTTTTTCCAAGGAATAATGCTTCTCGAAAAACAAATTAAGGGGGGGGGGGGATTAGCTGACACAATTCAATCCTTTATACTTAATGACTGAACCCCCAAAACTAATCGGAGATACGACTTATCATAATGAATTTATATCCAAAAATTGAAGCAAACCATTTAATTCTGCATTACTTAATTTAAGAGGGGATTATCCCCCGTTCTCCCTTTTATGCTTAACCATTACACCCACAAAACTATTCATGGATTCTCTTTATCAAAAAGAACCTAGATCCAAAATTTAAAGCAAATTTTATAAGTCTGCATAAAAACCTATTTATCTAATATAGAGGGGGTAATCTCCCGTTCCCCCCTTTTTACGTAATAAAAGAAATCTAAAACTAATTAAAGAAGTGTCTTATCAATATGAACTTATTCCGAAAATTGAAACAAATCTGTTAATTCTGCATGGAAAATTCATTTACCTAAATTAAGAGGGGTTAATTTAGGTAAATGGTTTACCTAAATTATTTGCCTAAATTTAGATAAATAATTTAGTAAATTATTTATCTAAATAATGATATATTATTTACCCCCCCCCCCTTTTATACTTAACACCCAAAATTAATCATGAAGGTGCCTCATCAGCATGTTCCTATATTTAAAATTTAAAGCTAATCGGTAAATTTTGTGTAAAAAAACCATTAACAAAAAATATGGGGGTATTACCTCCTATTCCCCTCTCTCCTTTATACTTAACCAATGAATACACGAAACTAATTACAGAAGCGCCTTATCATAATAAGTCTATATCCAAAATTTGAAGCAAATTCGATATTTTTATCATGAGTTATCGCGTTACTTACATACATACAGAACGGAAGTGTACATAAGCTCTCAGGCTTTGATAGCCTGTGAGCTAAAAATTGCCTGAAATTTTCAAATCTTACGCTGCATTTTCGTCAAATCACAAGAGTGTCTCAGCAACAATGTTGCTTGTTACTTTTTCGCATTAGAAACGGATTCTTTATCTAAGTTCATACTCTCTAAAAATATAAAAAATTTAACAAATTGAACAAATTTGTAATTTTGTTAAAATGACAGAAATAAATCTCTTATAATTACAGCGGTGTCCAGGCATGCTATGCGTAAATTTTACTATTCTTACTTTATTCTACCTTTACAATAATAAAGTATTAAGGTCGTGAAATTTTTTGAATTCCGATTTTTGACATATTTGCACGTTTTAGAGGTCAGTGATTCCAAAAAACATGTTTTTACAAAATGTCTGTCTGTGAGTTTATCTGTATGTGACATAAATTTTATGGGTGCTCTATCTCAAGAACTAATGCACAGATTTGCATCAAACTTAAGATTCAGTTACTACAAACTTCAGAACAGATGTAGTTTAGATTTTGGCGTAAATCACTAATTAGGGGGCGCCATTATGCTACATTTTTCGCGATTTGTGTAACAGCTCTATCTCAAGAATAAAGCACGCAATTTAATAAAAAAATTATATTCAGGTAGTCCCTGATATAGATTGCTGCTGATAAGGGTTTGGTGTAAATCGCTCAATAGGTGGCGCTACTATGCTCTATTTTTTACGATTTCCTCAATCGCACATCAAGGAATAATGCACGGAATTTAATCACACTTCAGATTCAGTTAGATTTTGACATAAGTTGTTGCAGATTAGATTTCTGTATCTGTCTGCTTAAATCACCCAACAAATGACGGGTCTATGCTGGATTTTGCATGATTTATGTGATTATATCTATTGTCATAGCTGAAGAACTATTGCATGGATATTTGTATCAGTAGAATCACCATGATGGGCATAGATTGCCATTTAATTTTGGCGTTATGATAGCGAATTTTGAAGTATTCACGTATATGCGATAGAAGAAAGTTTTGGAATTGCCACAATTTACAAGCTAATGAAATGCTTTTAGAGTGTCAAGGGAAATTTTTTTTACCCCTAAGCCAGTCACAAAAAAATGTAGATTTCAATGTAATCCTACATTTTAAGCTCCATAAAATATTATTTATTTTATCTTGTGTAGGTATTTATATTTTCTAAACAGTATTCATCGGATTAAACAATTCACTTCTAATCTTTGACTTACTTTAAAAGATTCTTTATTGAAAAATCCAATTAAATAGAAAAGCATTTCGGGCATACATTTTCAAATTCATTATTATGTTAAAAAATATAGTTAAAAATAGAAACAAAGTAAAGAAAATTTCATTATTTTGAAAACATAAATTAAAAACTATTGTAGTGAAGTATTAAAGGGCACTTACATTTATCAATGTTTGAAAAAATAAATGACATTTAATTTTGATAAAATATTTGGGACATCTGATGAAAAAGGATACATTGACAGTTTTCTTCGACCAGTTTAAATAGAATAATTTAATAGCTTTAATTCTGCGGTGCAAGTATTGTAAGGGAACATTTTTTCGAAATTAAGATATTATTATTATTATTATTATTATTAATTTTATTCTTGAAATATTTGAATGAAAATAATAAGGTATGTAATATGTTTGGTCAAACTGCATCAGTGTGTAAGAGCATCTACTAGAAATTTGATCCGAATTCTTCTGTATAAAAATATCAGCATTTTTGTATTCTCTGATGAAAGCTGTGTTTACAGTTCAAAGTACAAATAATTAAAATAATTTAACATACTTTTAATATTTTTAATCCCCTTTTAAGTAGTTTACACATAGTGTATTTTTTTTTTATCCTACGTGATTTTATATTTTTTTCAGAAAACTTCTTTTATAAATGTGTTTTTAAGCAGCTATTGTTTTATGCTGTCTTTTTTAACCCTTTAACGTTCATTGGTTTCGCCACGAAACCACAAAATTTTAATTCCATTATGCAACACTGACACCGGTATTTTTATCTAGAAATATCCCTTTTATTATGTATGTAAAAAATCACGTTTTCTTATTTAGAAATATATTTGTTCTTAATTACCGGTGTCATTAATTTATTTCGACATCTTAGCAATGAAAATGCTTTGATCATTAAAGGGTTAAGACATAAGGGTTAAGACAGCTTTTGCAAATCTTAATTTAAATATTTTCATTTACTGTATTTTGTTTTACTATATTTTGGTTTTACTAAACGTTTTTTTTTAAACTGTTCAAATTATTTTTGCATTAAATATAGTATTTTCGCTCATTTATTTTATCACAATTTTAATAACACTTTTTAAAACATATTTATGTTTATATTTCAGTCTATTTTTGGGTACAGAATGTCCCTAAATGGATTTTGTGACATTAAACTACAATCAATCAATCAAGTAATTAGCCATCAGTGAATGAGTGAAAAATCGATTACATGCTTCAATCTTTACATACAAAAATTTAAACTCATTCAAATAAAGCAATGTAAATATCAAACACAATTAATTTATAAGTAGGAGTTTATCTCATATCATTTAAACACCAAATTAAAATAAATATTAAAAATATACATTTTAAAATAGTTACAGTACGGGAGACTGGGGCACATTGACACATGGGGTGTCATACACCCCCTCTACTTCTGACAAGGCCATTATAGGAATTTTCACAGCAGCTCCAAAAGATGATTCTATTATACACAACTACATACAGAATGTCTTGGCGTGATACAGTAATTTGATGAAATGGGACGGGCGATTTATTGTTTTTGTATGTCAAAAATAAATTTGAGTTATACATTTGCAATTGCATTATACAACTGTTCTACTATTTTTAACCGAAAAGAATACTCTCCCTGATAAGTAAAACTAATGTTTATCAGTTCCTCATTCTATAATGTTAGGGAGATTATGATGTGTTGGATTTGTGATTCGTGTTATTCAAAAGGCTGTATGGAGCACACTAATACAGTCTATGTCGGGGCAAATTGATATGTGTCAATGTTCCCTATGATATCTATAGACAACCTAAATCCTTTTCTATTTCATTTTTTTATTACCTTTTATTATTTTTTTTTACCATACACTCCTTAATCCAAACATTTCTCACCAAAAAATTCTAGCTCTAGTTTAATAGCTCCAATTTTTTATATTAAAAAACTTTATAGTATTTTTACAAACTGAAGACGTACGGAATTACCTAACAGGTAGTGGTAGTAGAAGTAACAAAAAAAAGGACGGCAGCCTTGTAAATCTCGAACTTATATCGACTTTCCGGAGAAAACAGTATTTTCGACATGAGAAAGATTAAACAAGAGAAACAAGCTGCAGTACAGCAAAGGATGATTATATTCTAAACAGAATTTTAATATAATTATTCTTTATTTTCTGTTTATAAACCGATTTATAAACAGAAAACCTGGTAATCTTTTATCTTTCCTAAGAAAGAAGATAATGCAAAGGGTGATGTGCCGGATAAGACAAAATTATCGCTGCCAACAATGAGACAAGGAATAGCCAGAACATCAGATAATTATGCATTCAATTTTAATTTCTTTAATTTTGCTTACAAATAAATTGTGGGTGATTTAAATTTCTACAAATAAATATAAAATGGTTTGTTAACTCGTTTTCTGTGGAAAATATGCATTGGTGTTATTTTGTCTCCATTTTCCCAAACATATCAAAGATGACTGATACACCCATGAGGTGTATCAGTCTGCCCCAGAGTTGCGGCACTATGATACATATGACTTTTTTTAGACTTTTTTTCAAATTACATGCAAAAATACTATATAAAACAGTGATTGCACATTTTAATAACACAGTACAGACGTTTTATTCAAACCACATAGAAAAATAACCTGAAATTTCTATTTTCTAGACACTAAAAAAAATTCTTTGAAAAAAATCGTATCAATGTGCCCCAATTCCCACTATATTTAGTAAAATACTGAAAATTAAATTAACTTTCAAGTTTGTTTCCTGATACAGAATTTTCAGCCACTATAAGTAAAAATTGCTGTAATGATCATTAACAGGTATATTACCAGGAATTTGATCAAAAATTGTAAAAAGAAAATACTTTATAAAAGATAATCATATTTTACGAAACATCGCTCCAGCCAACAAGACTTGTCAATCGTTTTGTGTTATTTTCGTTATGTAGGAAAAAGATATTCGTAAAATTTAAAGTAAAATATTAGTGAATTTTAAAGTTTTCTTAATAAGCGAAAAAATTAGATTTATTATGATTGTTACCCTTCACTCCGCCGTATTTCACATTTGACACATATCTAAAGACACTATAATTCCCATTATGTGGCATGAATTGGGCTAATATGATCGCTGGAACTGATTAAGAAAGCCAAAAGAAGCGAATAACAGTTATTTTGTTCAAGTCAGATGGCTGCATTTGACTAAAGAGTCTCTTCTTCAGAAAAAAAATCGATCAAGCTCTTAAGGCAAAATTTACTTTTATTATTTTTACTGAATAAGTAAAAATATTAATATAAAGAAAATTGCACAGTATTAAACAGATAAAATTAATTAATTTAAGCCCATTTAATTGCAAAATATACTAATCAGTATTTAAAAACCCTAATTATCCTATATGCATATCCTAACTGTGCATAGCCCCACCAGTGGCCACGAAGTTCTGACCTCCAAACTGGTAGACGGTAGGTGGTGGGTTCTAATTAAAAAAAAATGATAGTGAAATATTAAAGAGCACTTACATTTATCAATGTTTGAAAAAAATAAATGACATTTAATTTTGATAAAATATTTGGGACATCTGATGAAAAAGGATACATTGACAGTTTTCTTTGCCCAGTTTAATAGTTTTAATTCTGCGGTGCAAGTATTGTAATTGGACAATTTTTGGAAATTACAATATTATTATTATTATTATTATTATTATTATTATTATTATTATTATTATTATTATTATTATTATTATTATTATTATTGAAATATTTGAATAAAAAGAATGAGATATGTAATATGGTTGGTCAAACTGCATAAGTGTGTAAGAACATCTTCTACAAACTTGGTCCGAATTCTTCAGTATAAAAATATCAGTATTTTTGTATTCTCTGATGAAAGTTGTGTTTACAGTTCAAAGTACCAAGAATTAAAATAATTTAACATATTTTTAATATTTTTAATCATCTTTTAAGTAGTTTACACCTTGTGTACTTTTTTCCATCCTACATGATTTTATATTTTTTCCAAAAAATTCTTTTATTAATGTGTTTTTAAGCAGCTATTATTTTATGCTGTCTTTTTTAAGACATTCATAAACTTATAACTAGTAAATTCATAAACTTATAGCTAGTATTCATAAACTTATAGCTTTTAATTATTTTTGCTATTTTCCCCATTATTAGACCGATATATAGATTTCATAAAATATTTTAATAAAAATAGAAAAAATCGTGCAGTGAAGAATTAAAAGAGATTAATATTAATACTGAAGATATCGATTCGAATACCTTAGACACTCTGCATAATTCTATCGAATTTTTCTTTAAAAAAATAAAAATAAAATAAAATAAAATTTAAAAAGTACAATACAAAAGTCGAACTTTCCAAAAATACTTTTCATAAAAAAGTTAAAGCAAAACAAATGTTTATGTAAGCTACAATAAAATTTTCTTATTCATCATTTTAAGAGAAACAAAAGATAACTTAGTTTTCTTTTCTATGACTATCGTAAAAATAATAAGGATAATAACAATATTAATAATATTAATCTCACACTAATCCAGTGATTAAAAATGTGGTAAAATATAATTTTTCTTTAGCTGACAGAAACATTTGCAATTTCAAAATAAATAAATAAATAAATAAATACATAAATAAATTGTTTCTCATTGTTTCACTTTAACAGTCGATTTCTTTTAAAAGTTTTTCCTTGAAAAATTCAATTTACGAGAAACAATTCAAAAATACATTTTCAAATTTCTTCGTTACATAAAAAGTACATAAAAATATAAACAAAGAAACGAAGATGTCATTCTTTCAAAAACGTGGATTAAATATTGTTATGCATTTTTAAAGAACTCTTATGTTTATCAATTTTTGAAAAAGATTATTTTGTAAGTTATATTTGAGACACCTGGTGAAATATGGTACACTTAACTTATTAAAATATTATAACTTAATACATTTTTAAACCTATTATTTAAATATTGATGTCAGACATTTGATAAAATAATTTTTTTTAATTACATATGAATTATTATTTCTTATTATCGATCATGGCTGATGGATGGATAAAATGCATTTTCAATTATGATATGCACGTTTGAATTTCACTAAATTTATGCATATTACATACTGTGTATAAATGCTATAGTTGATATACAGGGCTACACAAAAGATCTCGTAATGGTTTAGTGAATATGAGCGTAAATTACTTAAACGTTGTTTTTAAATAGGTTATCCATTTTTATGCTGAATTGCATTCAGTTTACTAAGAAATGTTTGTAAAATATCGATAAAATGGTATGCAGGGTTACGCAAAGTATGGGATACATTTTCGCCTATGAATGATGATTTCTGAAACTGTGATAACAGTAGTTTTAAAGTGTTATAGTTTGAATTAAATTTTACCGAAATTCTGATGTGTAATAAAGCTACAGAGCTGAAAATATGCGTTCAAGAATGTTTCCGTATTAATTAGTATAAACTGCTGAAAAAGAAATTTTAATCTACTAGATGTTTCCTGCTAAATTACATTTCCCTATTATGTAGTATATATATATCAACCGACAGATTAAATACAGGGCTCTTCAAAAGTATTGAAATACGGCTATGGACAGTAACAAATTATTTTCCATAATAATGACGTTTTCAGGAAGGTTTCAGGAAATGTTGGAAAGTATCATAATCTATTCTTAACGCATGATTTTTCTTGTTTAATTGCTTTCAAGTATTCAATTGTTGTTGAATACTTGCGTATACTCTGAGAGAAAGAGTAAGCAGACAACGAATATATTTGTGCAAAGTCTGATTAATTTGCATTGACATGTATCTTCATAAAAGTGTTTTTTAGTCTTAAGAGATGTAAAATCCTACAACTAAAGAAATTGTATTTGTTTATAATTAAAATAGTATTTTTTCCTTCCGTGTAAAAATTTTGTTTTAACTTTCAATTTTTACAATTGTGTAAAACGTTATGAATATGTTCTTTTATGAAAAGAAAATCTGGAGCTACAGCTTTCGGTACTCTAATACTTTATATTCGGAGACAAGAACAGAATCAGCTGGTTTTGATACAAAGAGCTTTAATTTTGAAGCTAGTGATATTACCGCTGGGACAGAGATAAATGATTACATTGTATCAATATACATTGGTGATCCCTGTCACATTTCTTTGATAATTTTCTTCATAGAAATAATAAAAACTGATTTAAAAATTGTTTAAATACCAAAACTATTTGACGATTTGTATAAAAAAAAATAAATGTTGAAAATTCCGAAATTAGTTTTTCCATAATAGCACTTATTCTCTAAAAATACATCAATTACTTTTGCGCATCGCTGTATATAATCTTTATTTGTATGTGTGCTTCATAGTATTCTAAAATTTAGTTCCATTTGGAAACGCATAACACAATTGAAATTTCCGTATCAGTGGTTTTCATCAATAAACGACAATTCTTTAGGACAGTCCTGTATATGATCTATGCTATTTATACATATTAAATAAGATGTAAATTTAGTTACATTTAAAACGGATATTGTATCTGAAAACGCATATCCATCAAATATTGCTCCTAGATGGCATTGTCACTATTATTTTGTGTTCCTGCAAATAAATGACAAATGCTATGTTCAACATGTATTATAATAAATATCTAATGATGCACTATTGCGACAAAAAGCAATTTTAATGTGTTTAAAATATTTTAACATTAAATATATTGAAAATGCTTTTTCTATATAAACCAAACTGTAACAGAATTATTCTAAATTCCGTTGTAAACGAGCTATATAATGGTATACACGTCATTTAAAATACTGAACTCGTCGTAATAAACCTCAATAACATTCATCAATTACATGATAGTACAAAAATATTTCCACGACTTACAACACGGGCAGACAGGAAAGCAGACAGACAAACTGGATTTATAAATATTTTTCATCAAATTTTCATCGCTTTCCATTTAGGAATGTGTTTAAAAAAGTCAAAACGTTAAAATACTTTTTCGTAAAGCTTCGTTAAATATTTTGCATTGTATACATAAATAATAACTTTTTATAATTAACTGCAAGTAATTAAAGGTATTAGTTTAACAATACTTCATTTCTTCTTTGTATCAATTTATTTTGAAGCAATTTATACTACTATGATTTAAGAATATACGGAATGCATCATGTAAAATATAGTATGTATAAATTCCAACGATTGCTTTATTATCTTGTTGTAGAGGATATAATTTATTATATTTATAATTTAAAAATCAAACTTCTAAATGCTGTTTTCCTATTTACAATAATTCAGAAATGTTTTTATATGCATTAAATAATTGGAATTTCATTTCCATATGGCACATTGTCTTTTCATATTTGCACAGCAAATAAATAATTTATAGTTAATAGAAATTCATTAGCTTATTCTAGGAAAACATTTAATATGTCTACATACACTATGCTATCATGTTTACCGCTTTCAAATTAATTTAAATTTCATTGTTACTGAATTATTTAAATAAAACGGCTTCACCACATGAAATGCATAGGGAATTGAAATCAAGACCAATTTATTTTAGTATAAAATGAAACATTTTAACTATTTATGTTGAAGAAAAATAGATAAGCAGACAAGTATTATTGTTTGGCCACAAAATCTTAAATATCTCTAGTATATAAAAAAAAGTAACTACGGCTGTCATCGTCGTGCCGCTGGCAATGAATATTTGTGACTGGAGATCTTTCTTAGTTAATATCAAGGAAGTTGTTGTACACAAAAACATGAAAATTTGTGGTATTATAAAGAAATGTTTAAAAAGTACGCTAGAGTAGAAAATTTTTTAATCGAATAATTATTTTAAGAGACACTTAAAGTTAAAGTTGGTCTCATCTTATTAAAAAAGTTTTATCGGAGCAAAAACTATACGTAGGAATATAATAAATTTTTGATTATTTTACAAATTAAAAGTTCCCAATGTGCAAAGTATATTTTTTTTTGGGGGGGGGGGGATTTATTTTTATTTAAAATTAAATTTTTCAGCTTTTCGAAAGATATATCTTTTGCATAATTTAAAAAAGAAAAATATTTTAAATTGTTGCCAACTATTAAAACAACGCATAGAATTAAAGGTCCTTCGAATAAAAAATTTATTAATACGTCACTATTATAAATAGAAAAAAATTGCAAATTCAAAGTAAATGAATATTACGTATTAAAAGAAGGATAACACTTAAAATTAACGGCATAAAAACTATGTTGACATGTAAATTTTAAAAGAGAAAGAAAAGTTGTAAATTAATAAATTCATTGATATGCGTTCAAAGTCGTAAAGGAGAAATATTACGTCAGATTTAAAAAATATAATAATGTTTCAATGTGCAAATAATAATATAATATTTCTAATGATAAAAATATTATTGTGTGAATATTTAAAAAAAATTAAAATAACGTCAGATTTAAAAGTTACATTTAAGAATCATATTTAAAATCATTGCATTATAGCATTGTTAAAAAATCTCGTGAAGCTAAGACTCTCTTGACTAAGTTAATTTTATATTAACTAACTCTGAAATGTTTAAATAAGCTAATTTAATCAAACACAAAAACAGCTTTTAACAGCAGCTCATTTGGCCTTAAATGCCCTCTCCGTAAAATAGAAAAGAATGAATACCAATTTATAGAACGGTCGCTGCTGATTTTTTCTTTAATTATAATTCAATTATTATTGTATGTAGGCGACCATTCCAGGAACTTATTGACTTTACCTCGTGTATAAACAATCTTCTCTAAACAATTTTCTCTATAAAAACAATCTGTTTTTACAATTTTATGTGCAATAGCGTATGCAAGAGAAGCCAGGAAAGTTAAAAGTAACAATAAACTTAATTACGACAAAGGTTTTTGTATAATCACAGACATATTTAAGAAAAATGTAATGGGGCTAATTAGGTTGCTTATTTATTTATTTATTTATTTTTCATATGGTGTCTGGTATAGCATGAAGGTTTTCGTAATGCCGAATTTAAAAATACATTTCTTATAATTTTAACTATTTTATTTTCAGAGATATCACCGAAAATTTAATGGAAAAATGTATTATCCTTCCCTCCCTTGTATTTCCTAATCTATTGAAACTCAAATTATAATAAAATTAGGATTAGTAGACTTAATTTAAACTAATTGCAGAAAACAATAGCGATAACCCAAGGCCACATAGTTTTTGAGAAAATAATATTTTTCTATTTCACACAAATTTCGATCTAAGCGCATTCAGTGAAAGAGTTGAGGAACGTAGGGGGTATGTACCGTCGCAGAAGTATAAAAGAAATGTTGATAACAATTTCTTTTATACTTCTGCGACGAAATAAAATGTCGGTAATTAAATATAAATAAAAAATGTACTAAAATAAAATGTCGGTAATTAGCTGATATATTAACTCTTAAAGACATGGATGTTTTCAACGATAAATTTGTGTATTGCAATGCTCAGTTACTATTTCATACCTTTTTCGTACGAAATCTTGTGTACGCGAAATAACTGCGTCTTATAGCATTCTTTCATTTAGACACCACAAGACGCGATATATCGATAAAATTTAGCATAAAACATATTAAGCAAAATTCTTTATGCTAAAAAAATTTCCAATATCACTGAAGAAATATCTCCAATATCATAACATCAAATATCTTGTTATCTGCAAGAATAATCTTAACTCTTTCGGGTCCCGTATACTATTAATTGCACATGTCTTTTAATTGAGTATTATTTTGTTTCAACGAATACTTTTCTTACAGTTAGTATAGATCAATGCATTTACAATATGACTTCGTTTATGTTTAGGCATTTAGTAATAGTCATAATAATAAATATTTGCTTAATTCTCTTTGAATTGTTTGCGATTCTTTTATTTTAAATATATATTTCACTCTTTAAATCATATATCATGTGTAATAAACAGAATCATGTATAAAACGTAAAAAATATTAGAAAGTTGTAATATTAGTAAAATCTTGTTGCACTACAACTTTTCTAAACATCTCCAAAAACTATTCCTTAGGCTATATTCGTACGAATATTAATTGAATAATGCGCAAAAAAAACAACTTTTTTTAACGTTATGTCTTAGGCAGTGGAATATTCATTAAACTCTAATTAATATGTTTGAATAGCTAATGTTAATGTTATTAACGTAAAAGCATTTTTTTTCAAAAAATTGAAATCTAAATCGGACCCGGAAGGGTTAAGCTGCCACTATTATCTTTTTACTCTAAATTGAAAACCAATTGATAATTTCTGAAACTCACTATAAAAACTTGGGTCTGTTCTTTTCTAAAAAAAAGTAAAAAAATACGATCAAAATGAAAATTTTCTCTAAATAAGCATTCATCATATGAAAAGTAAATCACGGAAAAAGTATATACAATTGAACATAAAAAATAATGAAAGATTAAAATGCAATAACCTTACTAGAGTATTCCATAAACGATTATCTACTTTACGTCAAAGTTCGTACCAGCAATAGGGAATTAAACATCGAGTTAATGTAACTAAATTATTGACATCAAATTCCATTGTAAGCATTTGGGAAAACTCGTAATAGTGCTGGACTTAATCTATATTCAGGTGATGTGTTTCTGTTAGATTTGAAGATTAAACTTATGTTCTTAGAGGCTGACATCAATTATATGGTTATTTCATTGAAATTTAAAGTTCGATGAAATTAAAAGTTTTTCATTTTTGCAGAATTTTTATCAAATTAAATTATTCTGCCTTAGCGTCCTACCATACGGTTACGTGTATTATATAAAATATTATTTCACCAATGCCTGTATGTTGCTGTAACATCGTGTTCTTTCTTAACTTCATTAAAACAAGACATTGCATTAAGAAAAATCATACCAACTTCAAATCTTTATGGAAATAATTTATTGAGGATCTTGCGTGATACAAAATACACAGCGGCATCGTTCATTATTAACCTCTAAATTCTTGCTCCTGAGACTTTCAGAAAGTAATGTAGGATATATTTTTTAAACATTGATTCCTATTACATTTCTTTTATTACTTTATTCTAGTTTTACTGGAAGACAGTATCGGATTCGTAGAAATTTTTGAATTCCAGATTTCGCGGATTTACACGTTTAGGGTTTAGAGATAACGAGAAACATGTTTTACAAAATGTCGGCCTGCAAGTCTTTGAAAGTATGTGTCTGTATGTGACACAAATTTTGTAGGCGCTCTATCTCGAAAACTAATGCGCAGAAATTAATAAAAAATTATATTCAGTTAGTATTTGATATAAATTGGAGCTGATTAGTTTTCGGCGTAAAGCACTGAACAGGTGGCGGTACTATGCAACATTTTCCCGATTACTGCAATCACTCACTCTTCAGAACTAATGCAAGATTTTCATAAAGCTTCATATTATTTTAGTCCTTAACATGGATTGACATTTCTTACATTTTGATCTAAATCGCTCAGCAGATGGCGCTGCTATGCTGCATTTTTTGCGATTTCCTTGATAGTTCTATCTCCAGAATTTATGCGTGGAATTTTATCAGACTCCAAATTCAGTTAGTCCGTAACATAAATTGACATTTTTCATATCTTTTGTAAATCGCTCAACATGCGACGCTGCTATGGTGAATCTTTTACCATTTCCGTAATAGCTCTATCTCGAAGAACCAATGAAAGGATTTTCATTTAAATTAGGATTCAGCTAGAGTTGACACAAGTTGTTGCTTATTAGGTTTTGGTGTTAATCGACCAATAGTTGGCGCTGATAAGCTGCATTTTGTAGAATTTACACGATTTCAACGATAACCGTATCTGAAGAACTAATGCACAGAAATTCATACTATTAGAATTCTCATGACGAGCATAGATTTCCATTTAATTTTGTACTATACTAGCAAATTTTGAACTATATACATGTATGAGATAGAAGAAAACATTGGGATTGTCTCATCCGACAAGTTTTAAATAGTGTAATTGGCTTCATTTTCGCATCACTTTATCTGCCAATAAATAAGATGAATATTTTTATTTCATTAAAATAATAGCAATCAAACAATCTTTATTTTAAAATAATAGTCCACACTATTCGGGCGCGAAGCTTAAGGGGTTAAAGATTTTGCTACAACTTCGAGTTTTAGTGACCGTGTACACTGAAAAAGGAGATGTAAAGCTACAAAATTATTTTTAAAAATGTTTCAGAATTCTCTATGTTTACTAAACTTTTAACTACACACTGCATAGAAAAAAGCTGTAAATCCACAAAACTAGGTTTCTAAGGCTACAGAAATTTGTATGCTTACTAAAATTTTATCAGTACCCTGAGATATTTACATAATTTTTTTTTTATAAAAAATGCATAAAAACTCCTATGTGTCTTTAGATTCTTAAAAAATTCGTAATACCTTACAGATTTTTGTTTTCTATTGCAAATGTAAATCTGTTACACGAATTTTTTTTCAGTTATATAAAAAGTTCTTTGCATCCCAGTTTCCTTGGAAATTCTTACTAACTTTATAGAATTTTTTTTTACAAAATAACATAATGATTTACCAAAATTTTATCTACTTTCACCATTTGTTTTTATATTTTTTATTATGTTTTTAAATTTATACTATTATAAATTTATACTTTTATAAAATATATATATAATCACATATAAAAAAATCTTCAAGTAGAAGATTTCCGATAACCAGATACGTGAGAAAATAATGAAATTAAACGCCCCAACTTTCTGAACTATTAGCTATTTTCTGACCTGCCATGAGTATATTTTTTCTAAAACTACATGTTGTAGTCTAAAGATGTACGTAAAAATACGTTGTAACGCCTCCAGCATTATTCTTGAATAGAATATAAGAAAGATTTTGTGGAAAAAATTGCATACTATTATAAATAGAAAAATACTTTAAAAAACCATAAAAAAATTTCTTTGCGCCTGACAAAGAAAGACTCAGTTCTTTCAAAAAGCCTAGCGAGTTTAAGAATTTTTTAAAAAATTTCTTTGCGCCTGACGAAGAAAGACTCAGTTCTTTCAAAAGGCCTAGCAAGTTTAAGAATATTTTAAAAAATTTCTTTGTGCCTGACGAAGAAACACTCGGTTCTTTCAAAAAGTCAAGCAAGTTTAAGGATTTTTTTTTTAAAATTTCTTTGCGCCTGACGAAGAAAGACTTAGTTCTTTCCAAAGGCCTAGCGAGTTTAAGAATTTTTAAAAAAAATTTCTTTGTGCCTGACGAAGAAAGACTCAGTTTTTCAAACACCTAGCGAGTTTAAATTTTTTTATGATTTTAAGAAATTTTTTTCTGTTTGTAATGATTCATACCAGTTTCAACTTAATGTCTTTATTGCATCTTATAGTAGGGCATTTTGTGTCAGATAAAATAAAATTTCATGCAAAATCGAAACATTTTCAAAATATATATTGATTGATGAACTCGAGAAATATATCTAGACAACCGAGTTTCAGAAAAGGCGGGGCACCTGTTCTCTCGTAACACAGATTTAATAGGAAGTTGCCATTCAATAATGTGTTAAAATCGAAATGCATATCTAGAATTATTATATTAACAACCATGTTCCGTAAATACTAAGGATATTAGGGAATTACATACAGAATTAATGTTAACTACATTATTGATTTCGCATTTACTTATGAACATTTGGGAAAACTCATAATTGTACTCAAGTTAATCAATATTCAGTTAAAGTACTACGGTTAGTTTTGAAGATTAAATTAATGTTCTTAGGACTGATTTCTATAAACTAAGGAACCTTACATTTCTACTAAGCTTTTCTCAAAAGAAATTAGTAATAATCAACTCGTGTGAAGTTTTAAATGTAAGATTCAAGGGTAAAAATATTATTATTAATATTTCATTAAAAAATTACTACATTGAACAAGAGCAGTCCTTCAGGTCAATACCGCGAGAAAAAAGTACCCTCCCTTTACCTTGTTTTTAAAATTCTGCTAATTAGCTCTAATTCCCGAAATTAAAATGTTGGAGCCCGATTATAGAAGATTATCAATTTTCGCCAACATTGAATTCTAATTTCGGAATATTAATCAGTTATAGCTAAGATGGCTTCAGTTATAAATTCATATTTTATCTCATTCTTATTCCAAAATGAGATTTCTCATATAATTAATCAAAACTAGAAAGTGAATGTGCACATTTTGAGAAGCTAATGTTAATTACTACTGAGTAGAAAAAAATCGTTCAAAATACTGCTTAGGGGCTAAACATATGTAATGTTATCAATTTTTGGTAATTTTAGGTCCCCCCTCACCCTTACTATAGCAGACGCTATAATTCCTTGAACCTGCCTCCCCCCCCCCCTCCTTTATGACAGTGTCATCAATGTCTAAAAGTTATTTTGATTGTTGCAGTTTTTTTTCTTTTTTTACAGTGATGTACATATATGGTTCTGCATTTATTAATTGAGTATTTTATTGGATTAAATGGTGAGAAGTCAGTAAAATATCCGTATTACATATGAAATAATTTATATATAAAAAAGATAAAAAAAAAATATTTACTATTTAAAAGTATTTAATAATATATTTTTGTATTAGATTACAATTTTACAAGACGAATATTCAATCGGTAAATGAATCATAAACAGATATAAATTTTCCAAGTGGGTTATATTGAACTTCGATTTATTCTGGGTTTAGCTGAATCAAAGTATCAGACTAGATTATGTAATCGTAAAGGTTAGTTGGAGGAATAAGTTCTCCATTATTCGTCCGGGATGACTCAGTTGGTAGAGCATTGGCGGTTTCAGCCAATACATCCCTGGTTCGGATCCTGGGCCGGTCTTTTTTTCACCCATTTGGAAAATTTACATCTGTTATAATACATTTTTGTTTCAAAATGCATTCACGAACAATAATGCTTTTTGCATATGTCATCGTAAGGGTAGGGGAAGGGGCAGGCAGAACTTTTTATCAATGAAACAGATGCGCAACATTCTTCCTCTTTTCTTTATTAGTAAACTCAAGTGTCAATTCGAGCGTACTTGGTTTCTCCAACCGTTATTTACATATGCCTACACTATAGCAAAAGAATAAGCAATGGCGAAACGTTAAGGTGTTTCATGTTTTGAAATTAAATAATTTTATAATCATATAACGATTTTAATAATAACTTAGTATTTTCAGAAAAATAGATAACAGATTAAAAAATATTTCAAACTTTTTTCATGTAAAGAACAAGTTACAAATAGAAAGAGAAAATTATGGATGAATAAAAAATGATAAAGATATGTAAAGACACCCTCACCTTCTCGTACAGATATCTTGGGATATTATGTGCCAGACCCCCCCTCCCCCTCTGGCTCCTCCTCTCCTTAATGTGATAACATCATACATGCACAGCCTCCTATTAAAAGCCAGTTATACTATGTGTTAAAATTTGAGTATGACCAGTTACTTCCTTCTATCTTTAGAAGAAAGTATATGATTCGTGAAAATTTTCGAAATCCTGTTTTTGGCGGATTTGCACGTTTTAGGGGTCAGAGAACCCCAAAAAAACATGTTTTTACAAAATGTCTGTCTGTGTGTATGTGACAAAAATATTGCGGGCGCTCTCTTTCAAGAGCTATTGCACGGACTTTCACAAAACTTTAGATTCTGTTAGACCTTAATATGAACTAGATCTGATTAATTTTTGGTGTATATCTCTAAACAAGAGGCGCTACTATGCTGCATCATTCACAATTTTTACAGTAGCCGTATCTCACGAACTAGTATATGGATTTTCATAAAACTTTATATTTAATCCTTACTTAATATAATATGCTGCTAATTATGTTTCAGTGCAATTCGCTCGACAGATTGTGCTGTCATTGTGCTAAATTCATGATTATTTCAGTAGCTCTATCTCAAGAATTAATCCACGGAATTTCAAAAAACTTTAGATTATATTAAATCTTGATATAAACTTGATTGTTAAGTTTTTGATGTATATCGCTCAGCAGGTGGCGCTGCTATGCAGCATTATTCACAATTTTTACAGTAGCAGTATCTCACGAACTAGTATATGGATAATGATAAAACTTTATATTAAGTTATTACTTGATAAAATATGGTACTGATCACGTTTTGGTGCAAAATTCTCAAAAGATGGCGCTGCCATGGTGCATTATTCTTGACTATTGCAGTAGTTTCATCACATAAACTAATGCATGGAATTTCACAAAACTTTAGATTCTGTGAAACCTTGATGGAATTTTAGATCTAATTAGTTATTGGTATATATCGCTTAACTGGTGGCGCTGTTATGCTGTATTATTTATAATTTTCACAAAAGCTATATCTAAAGAACTAGTGCATGGGATTATCTTTATACTTTACATTTAGTTTGTACTTGACATAACATGATGTTGATTACATTTAAGTGCAAACAGGAGGTGCTGCCAGGGTGCATTATTCCTGATTATCGCAATAGCTCTATCTCAAAAACTAATTCACGAAATTTTTTAAAACTTCAGATTCAATTAGTTTCTGGTATAGATTAGTGTTGTTTAGTTTTTGGTGTAAATCGCCCTACAAATAGCACTGTTATCTTGAATTTTTCACGATTTCGCATCAAATGTATCTCAAAAATTAATGCACGGAATTTCATCAAACTTCAGATTCAGTAATACGTTGACACAAGTTTTTGTTGACTAGTTTTTGGTTTAACCACCTAACTGGTGCGCTGCTGTGCTGCATTTTTCACGACATGCATAAGGTAGAAAAAAGTTTGGAGATTGCCACTTTTTTAAACTTTTTACCTTTTTTTTTTCCTCTAAATCTGGGTTAATTAGAAAATCCTTGTACGAGAAGATAACTCTGATATACTTTTCTAAAAATTTTAAAAATATTCTTTTGTTTTGTGCTGGGAATTCTTTCAGACATTTTTAACATGGAATTTAATGGAATAAAATAATCCTTTTCAACAGTTTCATTTATGCCTAGAAACAAATTATGCCCTTGAGGAAAAAATAAAAGCTCAAGAATATTTTTTTTTCAAGTCAAAATTTTTGCTAATTACACTGTGTATCATTTTTAATTTCGGTTTTCTCAAAGCACATGTTTTTTTCTTTTTTCTGCAAAGTTTTTTAACACTAAACTAACATAGTTCACAATTGTTTATGAATTCGGTTTGTCTGTTAGTCTGTCTGTCTGTCCGTCCTCCCGTGCTCTAACTCGTATAAATATTGTCTCATTGCCATTTTCCATGAAATGGATATATATTATTTACGATAACTATGGAATATTCGGTATTGAAAAAGAAATTTGTAGCATGTGCGGTTCATTTAAATGGACACTCAAAAATATTCTATTACATTATGGTTTATGAAGAAAAATCGTATATTTTAATTATATCACACTATTTAAAATATATTGAAATTTAATATTTATCACTAAAATGTACTTCAAAGTTCATACTATAAAGCGTAGTAAGCATAGATTTTATTGTTCATTTACAGGGACACCCAAAACAGTTCGGCTTTACAAAAGGAAATGAACAATAATTGAACTATTGAAACCAACGAATGATAATTGCTGTTAGTACGGTTTCAGTTCTGATATGTGTTTGTCTGTAATTTTCCTTCACTTTTATTTTATTTTTATGATTATTTTTATATTTATCACTATTTTTTTAAGTTATGTGGTGTGCATAAACTCTGTTTATCACAGAGAGGGCAGCACAAAATTTTTCAAAAACATCCATTTGTTAGCGGAAATTTCTAAAAGAAATTTTTCAACTCTGCGATGTATTTAAATGGATTAAATTTTAGTATAGAATGTAGTATAAATAGTACATATCAGTTGATAATATACATAACTGCACAAAAAAATGTATAATTACCCAACTATTAATTTTAAAACAGAAATTTGGTTTTCAAATACATTATGGTTATACGTTTTCCAAATTACCAAATTTTCCATTTAGACATAATTTTTTCACCTTAAGCAGCAGTGAAGTTTTGTTTTAGTATTCTGAATATGTTGGAAAAAGCTTCATAATCTGTGGCGCACGCAAGATTTACTATTCTTATTTTATTTTCTTTTTAATCGAAGCATCAGACTGATTTTATGATAATATGATGCATACATATTGTGCTTTATTTATACTTATTATGAAAAGAGTGTAGAGAAATGTTCTAAATAAAATAAAAAAAAACTCAACTTTTGTGAAAGCAAAAATTAACTTTTGATAGACATTCATGAAAAAATTGCAACACAAAACTTCCAGAAGACATAAATAATATTATTTGCAAATTATATTTTTTTGAATAATCACTGTAAAGCAAGAAAATACATTCTGTTTTTTATTTTTTATAACCATTTCAAAATAAAATTTTGAAAATTAGAAACTCTTAGGAAAGTAGGAAAAAATACCTCTCAATTTCAGATTTGCTCAAAAATTCGTAAAATTTTAGAAAAAAAAAATTAAAGGTCAAAACTTCCCAGAAAGTACAATACATTATTGATTATGAATTACACAGTTTTGAATAAACATTGCGAAAAAATATCTGTGAAAAAATATTTATTATGATTTTTGACTTCTTATAATTGCTTCAAAATAGAATTTTTAGGGCTATAAAATTTAGAAATAATCACAAAAAAATTCTGCATATAATTTTATTTATATATTTCAATTTGGTATTTCATAGTTTTCTATTAATTTTTCTAAGGAACAAGACAAAAAAAAATCATAAATTTACAAAACAGCATAATTCATGCTTATATTTTGCACAGTGATAAATTAATCTTTTTTATAATAATACTACCGAAAAATATACGTGCATTCAAAATACTCTTTATAAACAATTTCTATGCTAAAGATTGCGTGTGCTAACAGTTTCTTCTTGTATCGTCGTAGTTTCTATGAAAATCTAAACAAGAATAACAAGAAACTTTCTCCATAAATTAAAAAAAATTCTTAAGTTAAAAATATATTCGGATAATTTCCATATAAACTAATATAATTAAAAAAAAATTTTTTTTCAGCAGTATCATTTATGTCTAAGAAAAAAATGGTTTTATTTCAAATGAGAGCTCGTGATTTACATTTTACGTATGTTATGTGTATATATGTATTATTGTAACACATCTAGCTTGTAAGCATTCAGTCAAATGCATTGTAACGCCTTTCATTTGTGAGTGAATTCATTTAATTCAACGAACAGTCGACACCTTGCTGACTATAGCACAGATCGTGAAGTGGACACATAAGGGCAGTGAAATGAATTTAACTGGGAGTTTCTCGATGAAGAAAAATAAGGAGTCATCAATATCTCTATTTTTTTATTAGCAACACGTCATCTAAAACAGTTCCCACCATTCATTATAAAACTCAGATTTTAATTGTTACAAATCATAGTTGGTTTTGAAAGAAATTGCAATGAAAAGCTATGGACATCAAAAACTTCCAGTCAGCATAGATATTAGTAGGTGAAAAAATCGAGCAAATCAGAAGGTGGAAAAATCTTCACCGAATGCAGCAGACTTTTTGTGGCAAGATCGCAATATCACAAATCATATCATAACACAAATTACACAATGCAGATCGTGAAGTGGACTGATACAGGCAATGGAATGAATTTAACAAGGAGTTTCTCCATAAAATAATAAGGAATAATCTTTAGCTTTTATACTTTTATTAGCAATACATCATCTAAACAATTCGCACTATTCATTATAGAGCTCTATTCTAGGTGTTGCGAACCATAATTGGTCTTAGAAGAAATTATAATGAAAAACCTATAGTCATAAGAAAACTACCAGATAGCAAGATTGTTAACAGGTGGAAAATCGAACAAATTGTATCTCCTCAGGGAATGCAGCTGCTTTTTGTGGTGTTCTCGCATTAGTACAAATCATGACGTCGCCCGCGTATGGCCAATGAGAAACAATAACGGCACGCTTGAAGGTCCAATGAGAACGATACTGCAAAGTGTTCTGTCAAAAGGAATGTCAAAAAATAGGAGTAAAAATATCCCAGAGCAAAAGATCTTCAAATAAAATGAGTAAAAAAAAGAAATGGCTCTTTTAAAAACATTCAGGAATAAACAAAAAGCTTCATATTTAAGTAAATTGAGTAAGATAATAATTAATTAAAGAAAAACTTAATAGGATTAATGATAGATATTTTTAAATAATAGGAAATTGGTGAATATGCCGGAAATTTAGTATAATAAAAAGGAAATAAAAGGGAACATCGCGAAGGAAAAGCTAATAATATAACATATATACATATAAGTAATAATTATAACTACACAAGGTGATCGGTTAACGAACTGTTCGTAAAAAATTTATATGATTTAATGCCGTACTCAATGAAAGTTTTCTTAAAAGATTTTACAAAAGGCATGTTATTTATTATTATTTTTTAAATATACCATGACACGGGCAACTATCAAAATACGATCAATAGATAATAATACGTAATAAAGACGTAATATTAACCCTGTTTAAAAGAGAATAGTTATACTTTTTATACATTATTTAACTTTTAAGAATTAATAAGATGGAATCCATGCATCTTCAATTTTTTTTTGTTTCAATTTTATTTCTTCAGAAATTCATTAATTGTTTTACGTAATTTATTTTTATGTAAAAATTAAGAAAATATTTTTCAATAATATTAAGACAATTTGCAGATGAAACAAAATTTTAATACTTTCGACTGATAATTTCTTTGCATGGTTTCCTGATTACCTTTCCAAAATGGGAATGACTGCCCATTTCCACAAACGGGGATGCTTTTCTTGTTATAAACAAAGACATCCTGTGGATCCTTAAAAAATAATGAAATATAGTTCCTATCATTGTGCGTGCGGCAGCGCGCAACAATAATATGATTGAGCGATAATGCTTAAGCAAAGGAAACCGCAAAAGCACGGATTTTTCATTTTTTCTTTTTGCAATAACTAACTAAATACTTATCCAATTTTGATGGGTTTTTTTTAAATGTTCGTCTGACCAAGAAGCATAACATAGCACAAAAATTATTTTTTTATGGCATATTGTAGGTGTACTGTAGAGTATTCTGAAAATCGGACAAAAATTTTGTGTCACAGCACTTTTCTCGAAAACTACTAAAGATAACTTAATTTTTTTTTTAAACAAAAGACAAACTTTTTATCCCGGGGTAGTCATCGAGAAAACGTTATTTCGCTGGGCGGTTTTTTTGAAATTGCGTATTTTCCAAACTTGGTCATAAATGGGTATATCTAACGTTCTATTGCAGATAGAATGTTGCGGTAAAGTTTATTTTAAAGATTTTGCGATGCTAATTAATCCTGCAAAAATTCATAGCTTTAGGTTAAACAGTTTTTTTACAAGATGAAATAAAAGAATAGCAGTCATCAATCTAAGGTACTTCTGATCATCGGAGAGAAAAACCAGTTACACCATTCGATTAAGCATAAAAAAATGCAGAATGCTTTTTTTCTCTTATTTTTAACTTAATTTTTTAACGAATTATGAATTTTTTTGAAATTTTTGACATGCTGATTTTTGTCATTTTTTAATGAATCATTTACTGAATAATTATGCACGGTGTCTAGCCCTGGTGGCTGTCAAATTTGATTTTTAATTTTAAATTAGGCAATTTTTTGCACCATGCCAAATTTATATTTTATCCATTTTTTTCATTTATTTATATTCTGTTTTTAGCACAATGGCATCAATGGCAAAAATGCTTAGCATACCTGTCAAATATTGGGGCCCTGTACTTTAATAAAGTGAATTTACTATAAGTATATACCGTATTTATTCTAATAGAATGCGCCCTCTAATAGAGCGCGTCTTCTAATAAAGTGCTCACCTTGGTGCTGATTGAAAAAATAAATATACGGAAACGATATAGTAGATAAGTAGAAAACGATTACTTAAATGCATTATCGAGGATTCTCATCGATCAAAATAGAGATATTCTATGAAAGCGATTGAGTGGCGATGCAGCAAAAGTTTCAAATTTTGAACAATGTACCACTCCTGTAAACTATAGCGCCAAGGATATGCACATTGTTAAAAATCTGCTGCATTTTGCTGCAACGCACTCCCCTCCTTGTATAGAAAACGGTTTCTTGGCCGTGAAATGGCGCTTTCTCATTGGTTGGAATAGAGATATTATATACAAGTGGTGGAGGGCGTTGCAGCAAAATGCAGCAGATTTTTAACCGTGCACTGTTAAAAATTTGACCCATTTGTTGCAGAGTCACTCCACAGCTTTTATAGAATATCTCTTTATGGCCAATGAGAATGCTCCATAACACAGTAAAGCAATCGTTTCCTATAAAAGCGGTGGAGTGACGCTGCACCAAATCGGTCATTTTTTTTACTGTGCATGCCTGTTTACAATAATTCAAAGGAGTGTACCAAGAGTCACTCATGGACCAAAGAGTACACAGAGTGGGTGCCGGTCATGAGGCACAGCCGCTCTTACTGGCCTTCATTGTGAAGGTCTTTTTGCCACTATGTAGAGGCTTCCTTCCCCCATGTGGGGGTTTAAATTCCTGATGGTGTTGCTTCTAGAAGGACACCTGAAGGATCCCTGATGGTGTTGCTATTATAGGGCACCTGATGGAAATCACCTTGGAAGTGGTACTTATACTCTACTTTTACATGCTCATTATGGGGTGTAACTGTAACATGGGTATGGCTATGGGTATCCTAGCTGCCATTAATGGAGCTAACCAAGGTTCTGAGTGCAGTTACCTACATTTTTGCCTAAAAATGTAGTGATCTTCGTCTCAGCTGAGGGCAGTTTTGCTGTCTCAGAATTCCCGATGATGATAATTTTCTGTCAGTCTTCTTTGACTGATTACTGCACTGTCTCTTTGATAGTGCTTATCTGAGGGAACTTCAAATATACGTTGCATCAAAGCCAACCCACTTTTTAGAATACCAGACGAAGAGTATCCAATGTCTGAATGTTCAAAAAGACTATCCTTTTTTTTTTGTTCAAAAAAAGAAATCTTTCATTAAAAGAAGGTAAGCAGTAAAAATGTAATACATTTAAAAAATACGGATTAAGAAAAAAAAGAAGCATGGTTTTTGTATCAAACTTTACTCTTGCATAAAAAAAGTTCCTGTTTTTGGCAAAAATAATGGATATTTGAATGAAAAATCTATTCTTTGAAAGAATTTATTATTTTATTCACTTTAGTAAAAAACTGATTTTTTTTTTTTTTGAAAATCACCGTAGAATTTTGGTATAGAAAAACCTGTTTAAAAAGTTTTTTAAATTTGTAACACCAAAGTATTAGAGTATGTAGCATTTTTTAATTTCCATACAAATAAGATTTTGTTTTCTATATATAAAATACAAAACAAGTTATGCAGTATCCCTATGGAATATGGAAAAATAGAAGGACTAGGGAAAAATGCTCCAAGGAGCAGTGCAAAAGCAGATTATGATTTTAATTGAGCATTAAAAAGTAATGGACAAGTTTATTTTTTGGAAAAAGTACACAAACATTTAAAAGTAATGAACAAGTTTATTTTATTGAAAAAATGCCCAAGCATTTAAAAGTGATGGACAAGACTTGAAACTGAGTCAAGAACTAGTAAATAATTTCCTCAAGACTTGAAAATGGCTGATTATGCTCTTATGTGACAAGCATATTCAACGTCCTTTTTTTATCCCTGTCTATCTTAGTATTGACACGTTATCAGAATATAACATTGTGCTCTATAAAAGCTGAATTTTCAGAGCAAGTTTTTGATGAAGTAGCTAAATTTACCACATGGTGCTCCTTAACAATTTACTTGTGAAGTAGTAACTCTTATGGCAATTTTATTATGTCCAAGTACATAAAAAAATGGAAAAGCAGTTGCTGTTTGGTTGTACATGTTACGTGCTTATCAGGTATTCTAACTTTATTAAAATCAAAATTTGCTTGAAATATACAGTGCTTTTGATAAACTTATCGATTACTTATGAAAATATAAAAATTTTAGCACTATTTTATATTTTGCTAATAAAAATCCGCTTAAAAATTTTTAGAAAAAAGATTGGATAGAAAAAGACTATTTTTTAGTGATGAGATTGCGTACAAAAAATGGTTGTGATAAGAGTAAATACAGTGCAAAGCAGTAATATCAAGGCTTTGTTAAAGAGGGGCCAGGATGTGTTTAATATAGATACTGTATCTAATACTTGTTGTGAAAACTGAGTTTTTCTAAAGCACAGTGTTAGATTCTGTCAACATGCCTATACTAAGATAGACAGGGATAAAAAAAGGACGTTGAATATGCTTGTCACATAAGAGCATGATCAGCCATTTTCAAGTCTTGAGGAAATTATTTACTAGTTCTTGACTCAGTTTCAAGTCTTGTCCATCACTTTTAAATGCTTGGGCATTTTTTCAATAAAATAAACTTGTTCATTACTTTTAAATGTTTGTGTACTTTTTTCAAAAAATAAACTTGTCCATTACTTTTTAATGCTCAATTAAAATCATATTCTGCTTTTGCACTGCTCCTTGGAGCATTTTTCACTAGTCATAATCTGATTAAAATCACATGTCAAGCAATTTGACATGATAATAATTTTACGTTCTAATTTATTGTTCTAATTTTATGTTTTTTTGTCTTTTTGGTTAGCAGATTTCATTTTAGTCACAAAATGCTGCATTCATTGGATAATCTAACCTTATGATTTATCCTTTTTTTTGTCTCATTCTTTAATCACTTAACTAATGAATAATTAAAAAAAAACTTTCAAAAAAGGAATTTTTTATTTTTTATCACCGGTTTTTCAAAACAGAAATTTTTGCCTAATTAAATCAGAAAAATTCTCGGAATAAATACTACAAAATTTTTAATAAAAATTTATTGGAGAGAGTAATAAATTATGATTTTAAAGCATTTAATGGAAAAAACATATTGTCCATATAACGCATGGGTAAATTAGAGAAGTGGTTAAGTTGGTTGAAATAGATTTGCAAAATAAGTCATGCTTGAAAACAATTTAAGATGTTGAATTGAGAGTCAGTTTTGAAATGAATTTCATCCTATAGTAATTTTATTCCTATTCTATGATCTAACAATTAAAATCGTATAGTATTTAGATTTTGAAGTAATGTAAGCACGATAAAAGTGAAAGCGATAGCGCTGTTCGTTGCCATCATTGTTATAGATTAAAAAAAAACGAGTTTTGGCTGCTGTTCAAAAGTAGACTACTATTTTTTGACGACAACAGAGAAGTCCACAATGCAAGAAACGTTGTCGACATTAAAAAACTGTTGAATGGAATTACAACAAATCTTCAAAAGTTATTCCTATAGAATATGAGCCTTACATCGAGTCTTTTCTTTTATTGTAAAGCCTTTTTTTATTCATTTCAATTTTCCCGAAATTCTTTACTTTTCTGAAATCTTTGTAAAAAATTCAGATATTTAACCTAGAATTAATTTTTTTTAAGCGAGATAGAATTTGTAATCAAGATGAAATAATTAATAAAGACTCCAGTTATAATCTTTACAATCCAGAAATGAAAACTCAGTGTAAATTGTATACATTTTGAGACCATCAGATAAATTTTTCTCTTTACATGTGTCACGGTAAAAATATATTTTAAGTTAAGCATGCAGCTATTTTCACCGAGACAAACTTTTCACATGTGCTTTATATACGTATTTTTATGCTTAACCAGCATGTATTAAAATAAGAACATATTTTCTATTTTATTGCAATTTTTAAAAATGGCATCAATAAAATAAAAATGCATAAAAATAAAATAAACCCAGTAAGCAATATTCTCGTATGAATATGAGAGTAATATAAATTATCAGTGTATGTATATCAGAGTAAATATGAATTAAATAAAGTACGCATCTATAAATATTTTTTACCAAAATTTAATTCGCAAATTACAAAAAATACGTTCAAAAAGCCACGTGTCTGAATATTTTTCATTATTTTTCTTTTCTTTACAACAATAGAAGTATTGCCAATATTTTAAAGAAATTTCATTAAAAAGCTTTTAAAATTAAAAAGAAAATTTTAAAAAGAAAATAAATAAAAATAGCTAGTATGGGCACATCTCTATATGAACACCTTTCATTGAAAAGTGATATTAATAATATATCGAAAATAATTATCAAATTCGGTCCTGAAGAAAACTCAGGATGATGACTAAAAAAAAAAATACCAAGTCTTTTAACTATATAGATTAATAGAATTCCCATACAAATCAATACAAAATCTATGTTAGGTTAACGAAAAATTCGGATAGGGAATGCTATTTCGGGATGGATTAAATTCGTTAACCGATAACCAGCTATATATAGATAATATATCACGATTAAACTTTCTAAATTCTGAAAAAAATTATGGCAAATATTTTTGGTGGCTTCCATTATAAAAGACAAGGAGCTAACAATTTTATTTTACTTTTCATTTTTTTTTTCAACTATTAAGAATTATTAAAAAGTTCTCGTTTTTACAAAAACAGTATTTCTTTCTTTCTGTTTCTTTTTCTTTTCTTTTCTTTTTTTTTTTTTTTTTTTTTTTTGAAATAGTAAAGATATTTTTACTTATATTTCCTTGTCTAAATTTGTTATTATCTCTCTGCAGATTTGCCAATGAGTTCAGATTAATCCTGTGCATATATATTTTTGGCATACAATCTATGCAACATCTCAGATACTTTATAAAATACGCCATCTCATATTTAAATTCTGTATTATATATATGTGTGTATTAAAAAAAAACTTTTACTTTAAAATGTAACGTTCAATACATAAACTATTATGAAAAGAATGGAGCAAACACTATAAAAAAGCTTTTTTAACAGATTAAAAACTTTGTATAAGTGCATTAATTTTCGAGTTTTACAGAAAAAGATATTTATACAAAAAATGAACCTAGTAAATGCGATTTATTATATGCAGGGTGATTCTAAATTATTTTTACAAAAAAAAAAAAAAAAAAAAAAAAAGGATGGGTGATAATACACATCAAGACAAGCAATATTAAATAGGAAACCAAGATTCCCAAACGTTTTCCGAAAGATATAGCCGCCATTAAAATTTAGGGTCCAAAATTTCAAATAAACATAAAAAATTAATAAATAGGTCGATTGATTTGCGATTTTCACTAAAACTATTCTTTATGTCTGTATTTTCTTGAAAATAAATTATAATGATAGATTTCAAAAAATGCCGCTAGACGACGCTTTAGACTTTGGAGTAACGAACAACTATTTTTGCCGTTATTTTTTGCATCTTATTAAGTGTTTTCGGAAGCTTAGACTTAAACTTAAATTTTGAGCTCAAAATCTGAATAGTTGGAAGTGGCTAAGTAGTGCAAACTGAACTGTATTCAGGGGGGGGGGGGGAGAGAAGATTCAAATTTCAAATGATTATAAAAATGGTCGATTCATTTGCGGTTTCTGCTAAAACTATTCTTTATGTCAGTATTTCCTTGAAAATAAATTTTAAAGATAAATTTCAAAAAATTCCTTTAGAGGCCACCTTAAACTTTAGAGTAACCTACAACTATTTTTAACCATTATTTTTTGCATCTAATTAAATGCTTGCAAACACTTAGACTTAAATTTTGAGCTCAAATTCTGAATCGTTGGAAAGGGTTAAGCTCAAAATGAAATGTGTTCAGGAGTTGAAATTTAATTCTCCCCCTTCGAACACAGTTTACGCCATTTTGTGCTACTTAACGACTCCCATCGATTCAGAATTTGAGCTCAAAATGTAAGTCTAAGCTTTTGCAAGTATTTAATTAAGAAACAAAAATAACTTTTAAACATTTAAAAATAGTTGTTGGTTACTCTAAAGTTCAAGGCGCCCTGTAACTGAATTTTTTGAAATTTATCTTAAAAAAAAATTTTTTTTGAAGGAAATACTAACATAAAGAATAGTTTTAGCGAAAATCGTAAACAAATCAACCAATTTTTCAGTTTTTTATAATCATTTGAAAATTGAACCTTCCCTCCCTCCTTGAACATAGTTCAGTTTGCGCTACTTAACCCCTCCCAACTATTCAGATTTTGAGCTCAAAATTTAAGTTTAAATCTTAGCTTCAGAAAACATTTAATGAGATGTAAAAAATAACTGCAATAAATAGCTGTTCGTTACTCTATATAAAGAATAGTTTTAGTGAAAACCGCAAATCAATCGACCAATTTTTCCGTTTTTTATGTTTATTTGAAATTTTGGACCCTAAACTTTAATGGTGGCTATCTCGTTCGGAAAACGTTCTGACCCTTGGTTTCCTGTTTAACATTATTTGTCTTAATATGTACTATCACCCCTCTTTTTTTTTTTTTTTTTTTTTTTTTGTAAAAACAATTTAGAATCACCCTGTAATGTTCTTTTCTCAAATACTGTACAACTTTGACTATTGAATTTACTACTGTATTTTGAGTTGGCATTACATAACAAATACTTTCTGATTAAAAATTACACATTTTATTTTTTAAAAGGTTTGTTGCTTAATTTAAAGAAAATGTGTTTTCAAATAATATGATGATATTCTTCACATCATTTTTTGAACATTTTATATTTTTATACTTATTTAAATTTATCAGTGATTAAAACTGAACAAAAAGTCGAAATTATCACGTATGAAATATGACCATATGTATGCATATTTGGAGAATAAGAATAAAATATTTTCTACAAAAATAGCTTGTAAAAAAATCTTGAAGAATTTGTCTTTATAAGTAATTCATATGCTAAAAGTCTGGTGATACCGCTTTCTTTTCTTTGTACATGTATCCCGTTGCTACCTGGAAATTCTTAGTATCTTCTTCAAACATATTTGCCTCATAAAATTTAAAACATATTCTTTATCTTCTCTGGAATCGTATGCGGATAATTTACAAAGTCAAGGAATAAAACAAATATTTTCAGCAGCTTCATTAATGTCTAGAAAAAATTATATCCTTGGGGCTAAATGAAAGTTCATGAATAATATTTTTTGCACGTAAAAGTTTCAGCTACTTAGATATTATATCAATAATGAAGATTTCGAATTCTCTAAACACAGATATTATTCTTCATTTTTATGATGCAATACATAAATCCTTTCTTAAGTTCCAAGAATTATTTTTTTGTTGTTGTTACACACTCTCAGAAATTGATTTACTAACAGAATAAAACATCTTGCGTTTATATATTTTCTTTAACAAACAATTTCTGGTTTTAGAATGCATTTTTATTACATGTCTGTATGCATTATACAGGGCTCGCAACCTTCCTAAAATTTTCACACGTTGCTACCAATATTTTAAATCAACTATCTTCATGGAAGGTCCGTTTAACATCTACAACAGAATTATACAGTAAATATTACCGTTTAAAAATTGTGGTAGGAAAGTACGAAAACTTTAGGAACAGTGCGAACCCTGATTATATACAAGGTGTTTCCAAATTCTTTTTACAATAAAAGAGGGGTGTTAGTGCACATCAAGGCAAACAATATTAAGTAGGAGACCAATGGTCCCAAACGTTTTCCAAAGGACATAGCCGCCATTAAATTTAGGGACCAAAATTACAAATAAACATAAAAAACGGAAAAATCGGTCGATTGATTTGCGGTTTTCACTAAAATTATTCTTTATGTCGGCATTTTCTTGAAATTAAATTATAAATATAAATTTAAAAAATGCCGATAGAGGGCGCTTCAGACTTTGGAGTAACGAACAACTATTTTTTGCCGGTATTTTTTGCATCTCATTAAATGTTTACGTAAGCTTAGACTTAAATTTTGAGCTCAAAATCTGAATAGTTGAGAGTAGTTAAGTAGACAAACTGAACTGTGTTCAAAGGGTTCAAATTTCAAATAATTATAAAAAAAAAAAAAAAAAAAAAAAAAAAAATTCGATTCGTTTCCGGTTTTTGCTAAAACTAATTCTTAAAAGAGCATTTTCTTGAAAATAAATTTTAAAGATAAATTTCACAAAATGCCGATAGAGGGCGCCTTAGACTTTGGAGTAGCGTACAACTATTTTTAACTTTTATTTTTTTAATCTCATTAAATGCTTTCAAATGCATAAACTTAAATTTTAGGCTCAGATTCTGAATCGTTGGGAGTGCTTAAGTAGCGAAAAATTGAATTGTGTTCGAGGAGGGGGGTGGGGTGTTAAATTTCAACTCCTGAAGACCCTTCAATTTTCGCTATTTAACTACTCCTAATCATTCAGATTTTGAGCTCAAAATTTAAGTTTAAATCTAAGCTTCCGAAAACATTTAATAAGTTTTTGCAAGCATTTCATTGGAACAGAAAAATAATGGTTAAAATTAATTGTTGGTTACTCTAAAGTTTAAGGCGCCCTCTATTGGAATTTCTTAAAATTTATCTTTAAAATTTATTTTCAAGAAGATACTGACTTAAAGAATAGTTTTATTTTAAACCGCAAACGAATCGACAAATTTTTCCATTTTCTATAATTATTTTAAATTTGAACACCCCTCCCCCCTTAAACACAGTTCAATTTGTGCTACTTAACTACTCCCTACTATTCAGATTTTGAGCTCAAAACTTAAGTTTAAGTCTAAGCTTTCGAAAACATTTAATTAGATGCAAAAAATGACGGCAAAAAATAGTTGTTCGTTACTCCAAAATCTAAAGCGCCATCTATCGACATTTTTTTGAAATTTATCTTTATAATTTATTTTTAAGAAAATACCGACATAAAGAATAGTTTTAGTGTAAACCGCAAATCAATGAACCAATTTTTCCGTTTTTTATAATCATTTGAAATTTGAATCCTCTGAACACAGTTCAGTTTGTGCTACTTAACCACTCCCACTTTCAGATTTTGAGCTCAAAATTTAAGTTTGAGTCTAAGCTTACGAAAACATTTAATGAGATGCAAAAAATACCGGAAAAAAATAGTTGTTCGTTACTCCAAAGTCTAAAGCGCCCTCTATCGGCATTTTTGAAATTTATCTTTAAAATTTAATTTCAAGAAAATGCCGACATAGAGAATAATTTTAGGGAAAACCCAAATCAATTGACTGATTTTTCCGTTTTTTATGTTTATTTGAAATTTTGGTCCCTAAACTTTAATGGCGACTATCTCCTTTGGAAAACGTTTGGGACCCTTGGTCTCCTATTTAATATTGTTTGTCTTGATGTGTATTATCACCCCTCTTTTATTGTAAAAAAAATGGAAACACCCTGTATATATTTTTTTACCATTTCGTAGTTTTTAAAATAAATCTATTCACATATAAAAATTGTTTTAGTAACAAATTTTAAACAAAAAATTTATTTAAATATACATATATCTGTAAGTTGCTATCGAACAATTATAGAAAATTGCACGAAACATTTATTTAAATAAATTGAAGACAATAGAAATATATATATGTATAAACAATTTATAATAAAAAGTTCCGAATGATAATTAACTCCGCCAAACTTCGAGTAATATTTTATATTAACTATGTCATTTTGAAATATCATTTTCTTTCTACAAGGCATACTGATTTGAAACATAAAAATTCAGTTTTTTTTATTTTTTTAAACAATCTTTATTTCTTATGTATGTTTAAAACAAATAAGCATTGATATATTACACCATTCTTTTTATTGAAAACATATTACAATATTTTTATACTTTACTATCTTTGATAAATTTTCAGAAGAAAAAAAAAGGACTGAAAATTATTATGCGTGATTAAAAACAGTCTAATGTATAAGCATGCTGTGTAAAATAATCATACAAAATTTTTGATAAAAACATTGTGTAAAAAGGTAATTTGCAATAAATACTCCTTAATCAACTCTTGTTGATTGTTCTTATCTCAAGTTGAGAGCTTTTTTTTTCCTATTTGTTCAACTGCCTAGAAATCTTAATAAAAGAATACGTAAACAAACATACTTTCCTCAAAAATCTTTGCATTTATAAATAAGTATGTGCATTTTTCTTTGGTGCATATAATAGAAAATATACGATTTATCCGACAATATGAAGGAATTAGTCAGATGTGACATTGTCAAAACTTTCTTCTACCTTATACATGTTAATATGTGAAAAATGAAGTTTATTCAATTGTTAAACCAAGAACTAAGAAAATTCGTCCATCAGCTCTTGAGATATAGCTACTGAGGTAATCGTGAAAAAAGTAGCATAGCAGCGCCGCACGATCTGTTTGGGCAATTTACACCAAAAGGTAAATCATATCAGTTTATATCACGGACTAACTGAGTATGTTTTTATTGTTTCAGTTGAGTTTTATTGAATTCAATTCATTAGTTCTTGATACAGAGTGTCCACTAAATTTGTATAAGGTACATACAGACAGATTCAAAGACAGACATTTTGTAAAACATGTTTTTGGGGTTCTCATGTCCTTCAAAAACTGGAATTCAAACATTTTCATCAAAGCAATATTTTCTTCTTGTAAAGATAGAAAAAAGTAAAAATCAACGAAAAAGCACATTCGCGAAACTGTATTTCGTATGGCATCTATACAGGGTGTACCAAAAATATCGTCCAAACTCTGTATATCCAGATTCATCTTTGGAAGTACCTAAAAAATGGCCAAAGAACTGTACATTTACGATCAATAATTTACAAGAAAAACACGAAAAACAAAGTATGATTTCACAGGCAGTGCAAGAAAAACACCAAAGTATACAAATCAAACAGTAGTATTTGCAAATCTTTCTACACGATAACTTTCAAAGCGTTTTTATACATGCGCGCGCAGTGGAATGGCGAGATGACAAAATACAGGATAACCATGCGAAGAATACTGGTAGCTGAAAGATGTAGTCTTCTAAATACAATCTCAACGGCACCTTAACATCAATTCACGGCACATGCATGCATGACGAGAGATGCGCAGCGAATGTTTTAAATGTTATCGTCTGAAAAGATATGCAGATACTTCTGTTGATATGTCCAATACACGGTTAATTCGCTACAGATAAATTTAATAATGATTTTTCCTTGCACCGGCTGTGACGTCACACTTTGTTTTTCGCATTTTTCTTGTAAACTATGGATCGTACAGATACAGTTCTTCCGACAAATTTTATGTACTCTCATTGAAGAATCTGGCTGTATAGAGTTTAGGCGGTATTTTTGGGACACCCTATATTTGTTTTATGAAAAAACCTTTCTTTGAAAAATGTCAGTCGTAAAATGTATAATAAAAAATCAGCCAGTAGTTATTTTATTCGTCTAATGTTTTATAATCTGATTCATAACTGATGTTGACGTCTAAAATACATATTCAACTAATTTTTTAGCGGATTAGTTTAAGGGTATTTTAGGTTCTTATTTAAAATTATAGCTGAAATATGGCTAAACGATATATAAAACTTTAAACCACTCCTTTATTTACCCCCATTTATTGGTTGCATTTATACTATCGATGAAATATGCATTTCACTATTTTTACAAGAAAAAAGTTCTGGATTCCTGAAAATTTTTGAATTCCATATTTCGACGTATTTGCACAGAGAACACAAAAAACAAAATTTTACAAAATGTCTGTCAGTGGGTCTGTGAGTCTGTCTGTCAGACTGTCTGTCTGTATGTGACAAAAATTTGTGGGCGCTCTATCTCAAGAACTAATGCAGGGAATTCTACGAAGCTTTAGATTTTGTTAAACCTTATTTTAACCTTATTTGATATAAACAAGATCTTATTAGTTTTTGGTGTATATCGCTCAGCAGGTGGCGCTGCTATGTTGCATTATGCACAAGCATATGCGTACTGCATATGCTATAGTTGCATTAAGCATATATCAAGAACTAGAGGATGGATCTTCATAAAACTTCAGATTTAGCTAGTACTTGATATATCATGGCGCTGATTACGTTTTTGTGCAAATGGGTTTGGTGCAAATTTGGTTGCACCGAAAAGTGTGAAAACATGGAGTATTGGAAGCAAGAAATCATAATGGTTAATCTGTGAGCCAACCGCTAAAATTACGTTTTTGGGTGTTTTCTACAAAGATAGAACTTAGCAGACCGATTGCGTTTTAACATCCGAATTGAGATTTAACTGGATTTTCATCCGTGAATTCGATGATGGGGTTGTCTGCGCTGTCACCCCTTGGTCTATTAACGTTTGGTGTAGAAAAGTGTCCTTCGCCTTAATAAGGAAATAATTAATTGCTTTTTGTCACTTAAGTCAGCTGTTGGGATATTGTTTCATGCAGTGCGTCTAATTTCATATATTCTATTTTTTATTACGAATCTAGTCTACTTTCCGGAACTGAAATTTCTTATTCAAAAATTAACTAATTAATTAAAACGAATTTCTGATTTAGTTTTTATTCGATGCAGTAGGCAATCGATAGGAAGAAAAAAAAATACGCAATTTTGTCCTTTTTACTTTTCAAACAGATATAACTGATTTCTACCATACAATAGTTAAAATTAAAGCTGATTTTTATTTAAATGATTTAATCAGATTTTGTAATTTACTTTGCATTTCCAATTAAGAATGCTTTGCTTATCTCTTTATTTGATTAATTACTTTCAGATATAACTTTAATTCAAGCAAATATTCTTCATAATGACGATAGGGATACTAACTCGGAAACAAAATTGAATTCAAATAATGCTAGGAATATACAAGCCGATACATTGTTTACAAACTTTTCAAGTATTAACGCTGAATTATTGAATTCCTATAAAAACAGGCAATTGTCCAGTTTAAAGTTTAATCCATCTGTTGTTAACTTTAGAGATTTTGAAAGTATAATACCACCATTTGATGCCAGTTACTTTCAAAATATTGATATTTGCATCAATAATATTCATGATACCACTAGTATATTTAATTTATCTGAATTACACAAGTCTATATTTGTTAAACGATCCTTACAAAGAAAAGTTTAATTATTAGTACAAACCGAATTTCATACTAATTCGTGAGACAAACAACTTCTGTTATCAGAATTCGGGTTGATATAATTCTGCGGAGTTGCATGATATTTTAAATAACGGAAAATTACATAACCATGAGTAACCTGAAAATTTCCTAATTATGAATGCATTAAATATGAATGTATAATGAATATATTATTATTACATATAGTTTTAACAATATAGTTTTAAATATAAATAAAACCAATCACGCAGAAAATTATTACAGTACGCAAAATTTTCATAAGTTGCAAGTTAATAAAGTAATCTTTATTATAAGTATTTATTATACAGAAAAACGAAAATTTAGATTTAAAATTCTAATCTATAGACAGTTAAAACTTCAAAAAAAGAGTTCTTTCCCTCTATGTCTGTTGTTACCTTTGGAAAATCTTAATTAATACACGTAACTTTAACGAAAATGTTTGTCTTACAGATAAAAAAAAAACTTATTATGTTTTTCTGAAAATGTATCCAGGTAATTTACATAAATGTTTTAATTGAATAAAACAAGCTTTTTCAGCAGTATCATTTAGGTCTAGAAACAAATTCTGCCCCTGAAGCAAAATGAATATTCGTAAATTACATTTTTCCTTCAAGTAAAAATTACAGATATACAGATAACATATCACTAATGAAGTTTCGAAATTCCCTGAAAAACTTGTCATTCTTTTTTAATCCTGGCCGTCATAATATATATATATATATATATATATATATACATTTTTTATATATTAGGATTCAACAACAACATTTTTTTATGTAGGAGGATAGTATTTAATTTCTTATCATTGAAAATTTTGCGTTTATATTTTGTCTAGTTCTTTGCAATAAAAAATTTATTATTCGTGATTAATCATGTTTTATACATTACCGCGTAAATAACGATGTGTTATATATATGTTGTTACATAGTGTAATGTTTTTATCGAACATACTGCACCCTCTGTCGAAGAAGTTAAATAAACCACAATTTTCCAATAATAATGTAAGCAAATTTCTTAAACGGTTACTTTAGTCGTTCACCCCCCCCCCCCCCGGCTTACATATCTATGTATAGATTTTTCGGTATAGCTTCGTTCGAGCAGAGGTTTGTTAAGAATAGAGGGCGATCTCTGGTGGTGGAATGTGTAAATAAAAAACCTTTCACTATGCTTGCTACACGATGCCGCAGGCATCAGGATTACGAGTCTCTTGGGTTCATTCACAGCATATCGACAGAATGAAAAAAATTTGTATGCAAGCATAGCACGGTCTGTGTGCTGTGTCGTAAGCAGCGGAAACCCAGTTCGAAACATTTCTTTATAAGATTTTGCCGTGCATACTACGAACGACTGTTATACGGTACTGTAAGCAGCGGGCACTCGTTTCGAGATTTGTAAATCGCGAGATTTTTTTTTTTATTTACAAGATTTCGCAATTCATACTATTTACACCTGCTATATGTTGCCATAGGCAGATGGAACCCTGTTCGAGATTTGTAAGATCTGGCATTGGTTTCCTTTATAAGATTTTTCATTTCGTGCGCAATACCTTTGGTATACGGTACCATAGTCAGCGAGAAACCGGTTCGAGATCAGATCATTTTGTGATTTAATATGAATTCAAAGATCCCAATTTAAAAAAATAATAAATGTTACTTGCAGTGACGTGCATAGCACGCCTTTTATATGGTACCGTAGCCATCAGGGAACCGGTTCTAGGTTTGATCAGAGTGAGATATAAATATAAATTAGAGATTTGTTTGAAAGAGGGGTCCTCTAACAGGCGAAGAGTGTTAGTATCTGTATGGATGTTCGTTCGTATAAAAAAATGCATGAAAAAAAAACAGAACAACACAGGGCATTTACAGCCCACATAGCATGCATGGTCACAGTGACGTCACTGTGAGTCACTGTGGTCACGTCACATCTGTGACCAAAATGCCACCGCTAAGTGACGTCACATTGTGACTGAAATGTGACGTCACAGCTGTGACCAAAATGCCACCCCTCAGTGACGTCACATTGTGACTGAAATGTGAACGTCACATCTGTGACCAAAATGCCACCCCTCAGTGACGTCACATTGTGACTGAAATGTGACCTTCTTAGAAAATTAAAAAATATATACAAAAATTCTTCAAAAGATCCCTCATAGCATGCATGGTCACAATGACATCACTGCGAGTCACTGTGGTCACATCACATCTGTGACCAAATTACCACCACTCCGTGACGTCACATTGTGACTCAGATGTGACTTTCTTAGAAAACTTTAGAAAATTACAAAAATTCTTCAAACCATGTTATTTACTGGCAAAAAACGTGTTTTCTGGCATTTCAGAAGGATATTGTGCAATCGTTGTTATGTCACACGTTACATGCACTGCGTGTAACGTGTACCTCATATCACATATGTGAGATAAACCTCCCATCATATGAAACTAAGCACCCAGCAATGAACCTATCAGTGAAACTTCCATTTAAGGAAATTTCTCGTTACACTTAAATGCTTCGTTATGAAAAAAATATCGTTGAATAGAAATCCACGAAAATTCATGAAATTTGTATTGTAAGCTACAAATAAAAATGGAAATATTATAAAACTGTGTTTTAATTTGGATTGTAATTTTTGTTATGCAATATAGCCACATAAAAAAAAATCATTAGTATAATATCTAAAAAACCACGTAATAAAGGAAGGGAAACAAAAACTGAATCGCAGCGTTCTATTTCTCGTTTTCTCTTGTATTTCAAATCGAAAAATTAAAAAAAAATGGAATATTACTTTGTGTGCGATCTCTTATGAAAGATACACTCATAAAAACTTTCACATCTTTTTTAAATATTCAAAGAATGGACCTATAATATTTTCGTGGAACTAGAATCCCTTTCTTAGCATATCGAAAAATTTTCGCATTTTTTCCTTTTTATTTAAAAGATAAAATAAATACATAATTTCAATTCATACAATCCGCTGAAATATATTCACCAATCAATCTTAACAGCAACCTATCCTTTTGAATATTGTGCACGCACGGAAGAGCAACAAATTTTGCTAAGTAGAATTTTTTTAATATGAATATTAATTTAAATGTTAATTGCGTTCTAAATGAAGGTTCAACAGAAAATTAAAAAAGTAGATAATTTCATTAAATATGGGCTTCGTTAAATGAAAGTTCCACTGTATTTCGAAACTAATTAAAAGTAAAATAGAAATGCGTGAAAAAAATTTTTAACTCAAAATTTTAATTAGGGATACCCTCATAAAACTAATGCGCATGCGCATTCAACTTATAAATCTTCGAAGCTCAAACAACCAATAATAACAAAAAATCACCTGCTTAAAAAATATCGTTTGGCAACGATCAGAATAGTTGACACTAGTGTATTTATTCTTTAGAATATTAGGCAGCTGCTCTAGTAACTTTGTTATGATGTTATGTGTGTATATTTAGTACGTGAGTTGAAATTTTTTAAAAAGTTATGCAAAAATGCTATCAGGTGACATTTTATATAAAATGTCGGTCCGAAAAAATACAATGTCAGTGGCGTTTCGTTAAAATGAGCGCGCCAATGTCATTGTACTTCATTCGGACATTCCGACTTCGAAATTATCTTCCCTATTTGGATTATGAAACTGGAATTAGAGGATAATGCTGATAAGAAGGAGGTAAGAAAATGTTATTTTTCCTGCTTTTTTTATAATGATTTCTGTTAATTTCGTAAAAAACATGTTATAAAAGGAATAAGTATCATATTAACTTTTTTGAATTCAGTTACCTTAGTAAATTCAATAAATTTAACATCTATTTTATTGAAATACGGAACAGCATGTCAACGATTTCAAAAGAGTTAATAATATTATTTTTAAAATGCACTTTGATCACATTTTTTATTTACATGGTTAAAATTACATTTTAATAAATTAAAAAATGTACACATAATCAAAAGTTAACGTTATAATTAATATATAAAGGAGTTTGGGGTTGTTTAACTGTTGAAAATAGTTATAAATATACTAATTTATGCACTAATATTGCAAAAATACTTTTGTAAAACTTTTTTTATTACCTTTCTGAATTTCTCATAATCCCAAAAATTTGATAACTGTAATTCCAATGACATTTATTATTTTAAACCGTGTATCTAAAATAATTAAGATATTGATTTTGTGGTAATAGCAATTATTGATTTAAAAAAATTAGTAATTATCGCATTATTTTATTAATTTTTGATATCTTAATTGTTAAATTGTGTTGAAAATAACAATTTTGTTTCATTAGTATGTGTTCATTAAATCCTGGTTCTAAATAGTCATAAAAAAAAATTACATGTACACTTTTGTGGGATGTACATTGCTGAAATTTTTAGTGTTTTATGTATCTCTATTATTTTCAATAAAATTTTGTCTAATATTGGGAAGTGAGACTGAGAATACTTAAATATTATTAATAGATTCATCTAATACAAAAAAATGAAATCTAATAATTATAACTATTAATAAGGAAACGTTAAAAAAAATTCCTTAAGGATGTCCTTTACCGGCACATCTATACTATATGACATATACAATATATATATATGAGTTTAACTACGAATTTAAACCTTGGTGTAATCATACATGCGCACTACAGGCCACTATAATAAGAAAATAACTAAGCGTAATACTAGAACTAATTGCCTCATCTTCATTTGTACTCGATTGTCAAATAAAATCTGTATATTACAAATATTGCGCATAAACTTCACGTAGTTTTATCAAAAGATAATTCTATATTATATTTAACAGAATGATTTTAATTGGTAAATTAATCAAACGAATATTAATTTTCCAAAATGAGTAAAAAAGTGTTTAGGTTAGGATTCGAACTAGAGACCCTCGATGTATGCTGCAATGCTCTTCCAGAGCAACTTAGCACGCACAATTCACCCGGAGAAATATCATTATATACTCATACGAATAGTATGCATTTATCATACGGGTAGTTTGAAAAAAAATTAAAATATTATTACATAGGGTTATATATAATAATGATAAGTAAGCGTTCGTATTCACCGTGTGAATTGTGTGCGTCAGATTCTTCCAGGATAGTTCAGTCGACAAAGTATTGACAATTTGCGCGAAAGACTGCTTAGTTCGAATCCGGACCTGGACACTTTTTCAATCAGTTGGAAAATTACAACAAAAGATAAAAGTTATAGGGTGGATGCTCCAGTTTTGGCAACTGCACAAGTTTTGGCCACATTGGAATGATTTACCCTCTATTTAGTCTGTAAATTGATTTTAACAAATTATATGCACTTTTACTCCTTAATCTAACACTCTTTTATCATTTCCAATCCCGTTTGTTTATTTTTTGATAAAAATGACTTGCAAAAAAAATAAATATGTAAAACTATAGTGTGCACTCACATATATTAAGGTTTTTGCTTAGGTAACAAGTTTTCATAATCTTTCAATATTAGGCATTTATCGAACTTTCTTTGTTCTGAAACAAATTGCTATGAAGCTTTATGAAGTAGGCTTTCTCTCTGTTGCAATTTCATATCTAAATTAATTATTTTTACAGCTTAAAGTAGGGGTGGCCAAAACTGGTAATTTTAAATTTGCTATGTGTACCAGTTATGGCCATGGTGTGGCCAAAAAGGGCACAACATTATGCTCCACTTTTGGCTACAAGACTAATTATAGTAAAAATTTCAGCAATATATTTAGAAATGTTTTATGACTTATAAATTTGAAAGTTCAATAAAATTACAGCATGATTTAGTGGTTTCTTGTATTTTTTCAAAACAAAATGAGGAAGTTGCATAACTTTTGCAAAATTTCAAACACATGAATTTATAAATAACAAATGATGTGAAAATCTTTACACTATAAATAGGATTCATTTTAACAAGTTTAAAAAAGACAATTCTGTACTCTAAAAAATGGTCTAGATTAAACACTGTTATAAGATAGGAAGTAAAATTATGTCTTTTCAAAATTCATTGTCAGCTTTTCAAGATGGCTAAGTTTTGTAGTATCTCGTTCTACCTTGCAACACAAGTTTACAGAATGGAGACCAGTTTTTACTATTTTTGAATCTCAAGTAATAGGGTTGTGTTATTTATGATGGCCAATTATCTATATGAGAGATATGGGCCGAGGAGAAGGGGGGTGCCCTCTGTGAAGGTCTTTCTAAGATCCTAGCCCATATTTACACAAGGAAATCTAAGGTTTGAAGAAAACTAACTCTAAATGATTAGGCTGACAGGCAGCTAAGTACGAGGAATTAAAGTTAAAAATCAGTTGGAAAAAAATGGATTTTAGAGATTGTCAAAATACTATTTCATGAAAAAATGGAATAATTTCAAGATTCTAGTCATATAACTGTAAATATTGGTACAGTATAACATGTGATACATATAAATGAAAATATGCAAAATGTTAAAATAAACTTTTTATGTCCTATAAGTCTTTTTTGTGAATTAAATATATTTTTTGTTTTTAAATTTAAATGTTCAGTTAAAATCAGCTTAAGTATATTTTATTTGATGTTTTTATGATTTCATTTAAAAAAATTCAAATCTTTTTTATACAGCAAACAAATATGTGTGTGGTAAAACAGATTTTGCACAAAAATGCTTTATTTTTACTTATTATCAGTTAAAATGTTTGCAAAATTACAAGATATTAGGGTGGCCAAAACTGGTGCAGGGGTGGCCAAAACTGGTGCAAATTGAAAGAAATTACTTAACGAGTTATTACTCACAATCTAAAATATTTGATAGAAAGTTATTATAATTAACAGAAAGACAACTAAATTTACTAAAGAATACTGTTATTGCGATTTAATATGCTTTATTCAGTCTAAAACTATAAAATTTCCATTTCAACTTTTCTCTTAATGTGGCCAAAACTGGAGCATCCACCCTATATATTTATAGACATCAGGATTATTGGTCAGAAATAATGGCAAGCTGAACAGTTTTAAATATGTGCTGGGATTTGTGGATATTAAAGCGAGTAAAAGTTTAAAAAAAAAAAGTTCAAAAAGATTAAACAGTTTGAACAACATACTACAAAATGTGTGTCAGTTATAAATAAAATTGAAGCTATGCAATTTTCAGCATGTGGGGAAAATATATAAATATTTTTGAAAGGTTAATATTTTTCAAATTTTGAAAACAACACCAGAGTTGTAAGGCATGTGAGGTAAATCGAATTTTTAACTTTAATTTAGAAGAAAGTCTCCTTACTGCAGGTAACTATATTTATATATTATACAGTATTTGTTCATAAATTGTCAATATATGATTTTAGGACTCAAACCCTATTTTAACAGGACATGGCATGGAGTTATAGTTTCAGCAGATCCTGTTTCTTTTAAATTGTTAGAGAATCGTTAAGAAAAGTTAAATCGTCACAGAATCATCACAGTGTTAATGAAAGTTTTGTCACAAATGATCTGCAGCGTGAGTCTAAAATAATGGGACAAACTTTAAGGGAGGTGGTAGAGCTCACTATAATAAAAAATTATGGCATAGAAATGTATGACTGGAAGTGACGCGTTAAACCGCCACACTAGTCACTGCAAAAGACACGGATTATAATGTTAAGTGTATGGGAGCGCTATTTTCAAATATCTCGCTAAAATTTTAATATTTTCGCATATTTTTTTTCCATAGTATAGCTGAGGACGACCTGCAACTGGGCTGGTTTTTACTTTTTTGATTTTGGTTACAGATTAAAAGAAAAATACTTTAACTTTCAAAACCAGTTTAAACCGGTTCTAAAACAAACTATTGTAATATTAAAAAAATATAACCAAAATCGAAAAAGTAAAAATTAGCCCGGTTGTGGATCATCCTCAGCTATCCTATGGAAAAAATATCATGTAAAATATTGAAATTTCAGCAAGATATTTGAAAACAACGCCCCCCCCCCCATAGACTTAACATTATCATCCGGGTCTTTTTTGGTGACTAGTGTAGCGTCTTGACGGGTCACTTCCGGTCATATATTTCTGTGCCATCATTATTTGTTATAGTGAGTCCTACCGCCCCCTCAAAGTTTGTTCCATGATTTTGGACTCACCCTGTATTTCACAATTTGGTCACAATGTGACTTGAAAGCATTGTCACTTTCGTCACAATTTCGTCACAATGTTAATGACAAAATCGTCACAAATAACACACTTTTCACAAATTGGTCACATTGTGACGTCACAAAGTGGTCACAATGTGACGTCACAAACAAGCTCTAAAACGGCCATAACGACTTCACATTTTAGTCACTGTGACTTCACATTGACGTCACGTGACGTCACATCGACGGTCACAAAGTCACAGTGTGACTTCACAACGACGTCACCGTGACGTCACCATGTCTTACGGGAGGGCAACGCAAAAGATTCCAGATAATATATTCTAGCTGAAGTATTGTATAATAGCGACGATGGAAGGCGATGCATTTCGAATTATGTTATGAGCTTTTAAGTTTCATTATATTTCTGCATACTAGATTAGTGTTTATAAGTGCTATAGTTCATATACAAGGCTATGCAAAGGAATTCGTAAAGGTTACTGAGTGTGAGTGTAAATTGCTTGTAGTGGGCTTTTAAATGCGTTATGCATTTTCACGCTGAACAGCATTAGTTTACTGAGAAATGTTTGTAGAATATAGATAAAATGATAAAGAGGACCACATAAAGAATTAATTACACGGCCGTCTATGCATAATTTCTGGAAATGAGATTTCAATAGTTTTAACAGTATTTTAATTTGAATTAAATTTTAGTTAAATAGTGGCGTGTGGCTAAGTATTAAGTAAACTAGAGAGCTTAACAGATGTATTTAAGTATGTTACCATATGTTGGTATAAAATGCTGAAAGAGAAATTTCAGTCTTTTATGCGTTATCTTGTTAAATTAAATTTTACCATTATAAAGCATATATATATATCAACCTACAGATCAAATGTAGTTTTGTTCAAAAGAATTGAAATACATATTTGGCTATGGAAGGTGATTGCTGAAATAAGATTTTCAAATGTTTGCTTAGATATCTTACTTAAATTATTTCCTAAATAGCGAAGTTTTCTTGAAGATCTCAGGATGTGTTGGAAAATATTTCATAATCTATGCTTAACGAATGTTTTTTCTTTGTTACTTGAAATTTTATATTGCTCTAAAAATTTATTTTCTCATAGGTTATTTCCAAATAATCATTATTTAAGGAAAATCTCATTAAAACTTTTTACCGGGAAATTGAGATTTTTTTTCTTTTAATTATAATTGAAAAGGAAACTTTATTTAAACTGAACTGAAGTTAAGAATGTCATTTATTTTTCAGGTTTCCAATTAAAAAATATATGCATAATAATTTTTTAGATGCTGTTTAAATGAAGAAATACATAAGACTTTTCTCAAGAATAATTTTATCGTGATTTTTTTATATCTTTCATAACAAGTTTCAATCATTAAATTATATTACTATTTCAAAAAATTTGTGTTGCAGAAATATATTATAAATAAATAATATAAAGTGATAATTATTCATTCTGTTATTGTTTTTAGTATAAATAACAATAAAATATTTATGATTTAAATACTGTTCTAAAATATTAGAAAAATCTATTCATGAAATACACATACGCACTCTTGAAAGTTTGATACGATGAAATATATTCATGACTGACGGATCCGCCCGGCGTTGCCCGGGTCCGTGATAACCATGATGCATAAAGAAACCTATAATATAGAAATAAATAAAAAAATCGATTCTAAAAGATAAAAACTCGAAAAATCACATAAAATTACTTCCGAAATCGCACAGAAAATCGATTCTAAAAGCATAAAAACCCGAAAAATCGTTAAAAATTACTTCGAAAATCGCACTGAAAATCGTATTAAAAATCGATGAAGTTAAAAAATAATAGCAAACAAAATTTAGTAAATTAGGCTAAAAGTTTGAAACAATTTTCTTTTTAGCAAGTCAAAAAGTAGCCGCAAAAGGTGAAAAAATACTAAAAATCGCATTAAAAATTTTAAAATCGCTACACGAATTCCGAATAAGCTTTATTGAAAAGAGACTTAAATTTACTGTGTTGGATTAAAAGTTAAAAGAATGAAACCGTATTCGTTTCACTAATGTGGGAAAATTGCCTCGAAATATAAAAAGAACGCTAAAAATAGACTAAAAAATTAAATTAAAAAAAATCTAATCAAAAAATCAAAAATCGGGTACAAAACTTCATATAGGTATCTTCCCTCCAAATTTTGCAACTCTTTGTGCAGCAGTCTCTCCAGAACAGCGCTGACACACTCACAAGCTTCTCTCTTTAATATTCTAGATTAATTATGTTATCGGCTGGAAATATATATTTGCTTTTAAATCTAAATGGTTAGTTTATTATGCTGCAACATTATAGGTGACATGTTCGTCTCCAGAATTTAACAATATATAGTATCTCTCTATCCCTCTCCCCCTCGTTTCTGAAAACAAAAAAAGAATCTGGATGGAGCCCATTACTTCCATTTTGAAAATCGCAGAATAAATCTGTTGTGCTCCAAAACTTCTGGTTTATTATTTTATAATATGAATTACAACATTAATGTTAACTTTTCTTGATGGGTCGTATACATATTTAAATTTGTGAAAGTTTAAAAATTTTTAAACTAACACTTAATTTTGATATCATAATTAGACTATGGGGTAAATTTCACCAAAACGACAAATAATTCTGTGAAGTATTCAAGGAATATAACAGAATTCTAAGATTTATTTTAAATTCGTTTTAATCTTTGCACAACAGATCCAATGCTGATATATTTTTAAAATCATTTCAAATTGATTTTATCCGTAAATGTTATTATTTTTCAAACAAGATCTTACTAAGGCAAAAGAAGAAAGCTTAGTTTAGGATATTAAAATTTTAGAGTGGTACAAAAAAATAAATACACGTCATAAGTAATTAAGAGCATTCAATACTAACCCTATGAGCAGTTCTTTTTACAAACTCATTATTTCCCCCAAAATCTAATCGTTTTTTACCATATTTAAATGGATGCTTAAAGATTAGTATTTTGCACGAAAATTCCTGTGTGATTGTATAAAATTCAGTGTACTTTTAAACCAAAATGTGCGAGCAATGGTGTGAAAAAACAAAATTCTCCAAAAGTGATTTTCAGAAAAGAATTTTTTCAATAAGAATTTTTTCAACAAGAATTTATTTTTTTAATATTTGTTTTTTAACGGAATGCACTTTTGGAAAGAAATGTGAATGTACATGTAGTTCAATACTTTTTTTCTATTTTCCGAAATTATACGAAATTTTGAAGTATGCGGAAAAATTCGAGTAAGGGAAATCGCGTGTACATTATATGTTAAAACGTAGGCCCGTTTAATAATTAAAGAAAAAAATTTTTAAGCACGAATTCTTTGAAATTTTTAACTGACTTAAATGCAAATATTTTGTAGAAACGTGGATTTCTTTGAAAAATAATTTAAAATTAAGAAAATTAAGAAAAACGTAAATATTCCGAAATATTAAAACAAAATACATTAAAAGAAGTATTCTATTAATGACATTTATATTTAATTTAATTACATTTCTGCTAAATTTATAAAAATATGGAAGAATTAAATAAATAGTTAGTCCTAACTAAATTATTGACGTAGAATCAACTTATAAGCATCACGGAAAACTCATTAAAAAACTAAATTAGTGAATATATTAAGTGAAGAGTTACATTTAGATTTGAAGATTAAACTTATGTTCTTAACGCTGAAATCAAATTTGTTGAATAAATTAAGAAATTCATTATACTGCCGAAAATCAATAAAAACAAATTTCTATTTAAATTTTATTTTAACATTCCCTTTATGTTGCAATAACATTTTGATTTTTATACTGAAATTAAATCTGTAATCGTATTAGAAAATTTCGAACTTATATTAACTCTAAGTCGAAATAAGATGTTAACGATTTTACAACAATCAAAATACAAGTGATGCCAATCACTAAAATAGATTTTCTTCAATAATGATCTTAATTGACCATATAAAGGGCCTTTTAAAAATAAATCTACTTTTCCCCATTTATTCTTATTTTTCTTTATTCTATTTTTATTCATTTTAATTTTACTGTAAAACATCTTTTTATTCCACAAATTTTTTTAATGCTCATATTAAATGTTTTCGAGAAACAGATACCAGTAAAATCGATAAAAAAACATTAAATTAAATTTAAAATTTAAAATGTTTTGAGCTATATAAATGGAATACTCTTCTAAAACTGTTCTATTAACAAAGTTTTTTTTTTTTTTTTTTTTTTTTTTTTAAGCGAAACTAAATATATTTGAGAGTTGCAAGCAGAATTAATTCAACTAAATTATTGGATTTGGATTCATCTATGAACATTTGGGAAAACTCATAATTGAACTCTAGTTAATTAATGTTTAATTGAAGGGTACAGTTCGTTTTAATGATTAAATTGATGTTCGTAAAATTTATTTCTATAGCTTGGAAAACCTGACATGCCCAATAATTTCTCTAACAATCGACACATATGACTTTTAGATATAATTTTTACAAGAAAAAGCCGTATTTTAATTATTTCATTAAAAAATGATTTCATTAAAGTTTGAAAGATCCTTCCGGCCAGCATCGGAAGAAAAGAGTAACTTCCCTATGATTTTTTTGTTTTTAATTGCACCAATTTTACTCAAATATGCGAAACTGAACTGCGTAGAGCCCGATTATAGAAGATTACCCAAGTTGGCTTCCTTTATAGTTTCACTTAATCTCACACTTATAATAAAATTAGGTTTCTCAAACGTTAAATGAAATTAAAAAGTGAATATGCATATTTTAATAGATAATCAAAGTGAGTGTGGATAAAAGCGAATATGCATATTTTAATAGATAATCAGCTAATGTTTTTTTTAATGTTCAAAGTACTTATTAATAAAATTAATAATATGCATTAAAAGTTGAGACTGACTTTTTTATTTTAATTTCTTTTAAATTAATGGTTAACTAGAGAATCGTTGTACGAGAACATAACTTTAATATACTTTTCTTAAACAACAAAAAAAATTACGTCTTTTTTTTTTTATTTTGTTGTAGATTTTTTGGAAGTATTACATAGAATTTAATGGAATAAAACATATTTAGCAATTTCATTTTTTGTACAGAAACAAATCTTGTCTTTTATGAAGAAAGAAAGCTCAATAATTGCTATTTTCGGAAGTAAACATTAGCAAGTAAATATTGCAACTAAAACCCATAATTACTTTAATTGAAAATTAGTGCAACTGTTATATTTTAGCTATAATGTTTTGTGCATAGTTTCCTATTGCGACTAATTGGAACTTTACGAGAAATATATAATGGATAATAAATGCCAACTCCTTCAAGTTAAATAGAGAATATATTTAGTGAAGTAACTCATAAAACATTTTCAAGAGACCCAGTTACAGTTAATTTTCTTATAGGGTTTCGTAAGATCCATAATTATCGTCGTAATCTGTAGTTGTGGCGTTATGCAGACAATAACTTGCAAATAACTTTAAGATATATAAGCCATTCTCAGGCTTCTAAATGTCTTCACAACTTCATCAATTTCATATACAGAGTGTCCGAAAAGTCTGGAAACGGCCGAATAACTCGAGAAATACATATGAGATTGAAAAACGTAAATATACGTGTTAAATATTTTTAAATAAGCTACTTTGTGATACCAAATTTGACCTTCGAAACCGACCCCCTGGGGGTCAGAGGGGGTCCAACTTTGAAATCTTAAATTATAACCCCCATTTTTTATTGCAGATTCGGATTCGACGGACAAAAATACGTAATTTTTGTATTTGATGTTTATTTCAAATCTTCGTTTATGTTGTTGTTGTATTGACCAAAATATTGGCCCGGTGAGCAGCTTTACATTTCTATATAGCTGTCTTACTCTGCTAAGCTGCAATCTTCGTTTATCACGGTGTAATCGAGCATATTAAATCGATACATATTTCCGCTTTTCCAACGGGATTTTCCCTAATCGAAACTGATTGGGCAGAATTTTTGACGTCAAATTCCTCGTCTTTTGTAGGAATAGCGTTTCCTGAAAATCACCCGTGGCGATTATTTCAATAGTGCTACACTGTTAAAAATTTGATCTATTTGCTGTAGCGTCACTCCACAGCTATTATAGAATATCTCTTTTGTGACCAATGAGAATGCTCCATAACACAGTAAAGTAATCATTTTCTATAAAAGCGGTGGAGTGACGATGCAGCAAAAGGGTCAATTTTTTTACAGTGTACTTTACTGTGTTATGGAACATTCTCATTGGTCATGAAAGAGATATTCTATAAAAGCTGTGGAGTGACGCTACAGCAAATGGATCAAATTTTTAACTGTGTAGCACTACCGAAATAATCGGCACGGGTGATTTTCAGGAAACGCTATTCCTACAAAAGACGAGGAATTTGACGTCAAAAATTCTGCCCAATCAGTTTCGATTAGGGAAAATCCCGTTGGAAAAGCGGAAATATGTATCGATTTAATATGCTCGATTACACCGTGATAAACGAAGATTTGAAATAAACATCAAATACAAAAGTTACGTATTTTTGTCCATAGAATCCGAATCTGCAATAAAAAATGGGGGTTATAATTTAAGATTTCAAAGTTGGACCCCCTCTGACCCCCAGGGGGTCGGTTACGAAGGTCAAATTTGGTATCACTGAGTTGCTTATTTAAAAATATTTAACACGTATATTTACGTTTTTCAATCTCTTATGTATTTTTCGAGTTATTCGACCGTTTCCAGACTTTTCGGACACCCTGTATATAAATCATACAACAAATCATAAAATTTTGAAAAAGTCTATTATTTTAATTAAATGAATTTCTTCAATATAAACTGTTCATTTTTGCGATTTAAATTTCAAAAGAGAACCTTAATTTGAGTGCTTCGTATGTGGACATTGTGACTTGGACTGTAAGCATCGCGCTAGCAAACAGATGGTTCTTCGTTCGAGACCTGATGCTAGAACATGGAATTTTCATATAACGATGGATTTAATTAAAAGACATTTCGTATTTTGAGCCAATTTATGGGATTATATTACTAGGATTTCGTTCATTTTATATTCATAAGGTTTTTTTGAAATTCAATTTCCTTTCTATTTTAAATAAAATACTAAAATATATTAATTATTGAAGATTTTAAATTTCATTTAAACAATTTTTTTCAATTTTAGAAATTTATAATTTTATTTATATCTTCACTATATTTTTTTTAATTTTGGAATTTCAAAAATTTGGAGTTATGAATTTTATTTAAGTAATTTGATTTGAACAGCTTTAATTTGATTAAAATAAATAACTTCCTTTTATAATTATTTTAAAACTAAATTTTTTTATGCTACCATTCAAATAAGAAATTATAAATTAACAATTTTGATTTTTAAATTAAAGGATAAGTTCTTTTGAAAGAAATATTAAATGAAACTCTGTGTGCAATCTGCGATTAAACTTACCCACTTTTTTTATCTACCGCATAAGTTAAAGCTGATATAGATTGCGATATAACTAGAGTTTTTTTTTTTTTTTTTTCATCTACTGCGTAAGTTAAAGCTGATATGCATTGCGATATAACTATAGTTTTTTTTTCATTGCAGACATTTTGCTATATTTTTACTATTTATACTATATTACTTATATTTTTACTATCAATTTTCAAAAGTAAAAGAAATGAAAAAAAATTATCATCCACAATAAAACATCTTATAATGTGCAAATATATTTTATAAAGTAATAATTCAAAATTTTCGATGAAAATATTATGCAAATATAGTTAATTTGAAATACTCCTTGTTCAACCATTATTAAGCAAGCAATTAAGAGCTCATATTCGTCTAAAGTACCCGCCGTTTCCTAGAAATCTTAATAACAGTATATTTATTAAAACATACTGGCCCCATACTTTTTTCTTGCACTCTAAATGCATTCCGTTCATTTACATGCAGCAAATGTAATAAAATAAACATTTTCAGCATAATTTATGTCTAGAAATAAAATATATTCTCGAGATTGAACACTAGCAGGTATATATTTTTTTCAATTAAAAGATACAGCTATGTAGGTAATACATCACCACGAAAAATTCTGAGTTCTCAAAATTCATGTTTTTTTTTCCTCTTCTAAAAGTTTTTTTTTTTTCCTCTTCTAAAAGTTTTTTTTTTTTCCTCTTCTAAAAGTTTTTTTTTTTTTTTTTTTTTTTTTTTTTTTACATTCGTCTTTTTTATTCTTTATAAGATTGTGCTTAAGTTCTTAGTCTGTGAAATGTTTCACGGGTAAATCGTGTCTTGTTCTTTAACGCATAAGTTAATATAAATGTTATCAAACATTTTGATGAATGTTTATATGCATATCCAAAGCATATTGCCATTATTCTTTTGGAACAACAATTACGAAAATTACACATTGCTAAACATTCAGTCTCCTTCTCCACCCCTCCTTAAACCCTATATCAGAGAACTCCGAAGCAATTTCATCATTATATAAGTATATAAGGCTGTTAACAACTAAGCTATCATCTGAAAATAGTACTTTCATCACATTCTAACCAATGCAGTTATTTCTAATAGTATATTTAAACTCCATCATGTTACGTTAGAAGAAAATAATAAATATAAATTAGACTATCATATATCATTAGGCATAAAAGACAACAACCTAAATTATCCTAATGTAGTAACAATTCCAAAGTTTCACAAAATTACAAATAATAATCATGATAATAAATTAATTTTAAATATTCTTATGTAAATTTATGAGTTATCTGTTAAAAAACACAAGAGTCATTATATTAAAAATAGTTTTGAATTGGTGGATATAGTAAACTCGTTACGCTCTTATTAAAGAGGTACACGTATACGTGCCGCAAACAGACTTAAGAATCCTTATTTATTCCCACCAGTAAAATATTACTGAAAAATTTTCCTTTTTTAATCGGATCATTTTTTCGATTAAATAAGACACAAATTTCTGTTTTAAAAAAACGGTGAAAATCATTAAAAATTTCGTAAATGACTCCCATCTCAAGGGGTTAACAAATGTTAACAATATTGTTACATTAGATTTCAAAGACCTTTTTAATAATATAATTCTCACCAATTTATGCCTTACTATTAAGGAATCATTTATAAATAATTTCCCTTTATTAAATGTTCCTGTTAATATTGATACTAACTACTTCAATACTTTGACTAATTTTCTATTATTTCATAACTATACTTTCCAAAATAATGAATTTTTTTATATACATTCGAGTCATACTTCAGGGATCTGCTTCATTCAGCATGTTATCAGATTTATATCTTAGTTTCTATTAAAAAAATTATTAACAACGATATATTGCTCTATAAATATATAGGTGATATAATTATTCTTTTTATTGATGATAATTCTATATCTCTTCCTGAAACATATCCTTCTAATCTAAAGCTTAGCACTACTTATTCATATAATTCTAGTATCATTTTTATAGATGTTAAAATTAACATTTTACCTAATAAAACACTATCATTCCACATTTATGATAAACTTAATGACTTTTCATTTAACATATAATCTATATTAATTTCAATTCCTGTTTTCATGCTTCAACTTTATGGGAATGTTCAACTTAATAATAGTCATTGCATCAAATGTTTACGTTCCTTCCAAGTCATATGACCAAATACATTTAAATTAAAGCAATTAGCACTGTCTTATAATTATCCACTTTCATTCATTTCAGCATGCATCAAATCTTACTTTTTTCCCTGTTTGCAAATATGGGCATATAATATGTATAAAGAAATTTGAAAAATCGAAAACACTATTATGGAGGATGCGTTACAGATTGCTGAAAAAATTATAAAAATATACTAAATTTATTTAAAAAAATTAAAAATCAAAAATCAAAATATCACTATTGAGAATTGGGGTAAATTGCTAAAAAAGTTTTAAAACCTTATATATAGTTTATATACATATATATATATAAGGGGATGGAGTGGGTATGGTTATGCATTTCACATTATCATTTTTCATAAATATTTCAATTATATTGGCGCCAAATACAAAGGTATAATACTAGGCAATAATGTGCTACCATAATATAAATTTAAATATGATTAATTTACTCTTTTTTAATAGTTTTTTATAAGCGTTTTAAAATAATCAATATAAACCAATATCTTTCTCAACTTTTACTCAGTTACTTATTTTAAGCCCTATATATTTAAATTCTTTAAAAAAAAATTTAAGTATTATTCTAGTTGATTCTTCTTTTCCAGTTTTCATATTTTTTGATTAAAATTAATGGCAATAGTGTTTATTTTCATTAATATACATGGTATTTACTTAAATGCACATTTTATTTTTCCATCAATTATTAGACTTTCATTCAAGATATTGTTATTTTCTTATTTGTTATGAGGTATACTAATGAAAAAAATGTATGCCACATCTAGGTGCTGATGGGCGAAAAATGGCCCTTATTAGCCCACTTCCTTTTTAGAAAAAAATTCGATTTCTCTTAACTTGCAATTCATTTATAATTTTATAATTTCACAGAATACTGCATACACATTTATACAAAAATTCCACAGTATGTTTAAAATTATTTGTCCATAACAAACTAAATGTAGAATAAGAATATTAATATTCTGTAGCCTCTAAGATTATTACATTTAAGTAATGGCATATTAAAAAAATAATGAGATTTAGAATTAAATAAAATTGTGCTTAAAACATCATAAATTTTGAATCCGTATCTAAAAAGATGTTGGAGATTTTGAAAATATGTCCAAAGATTCCGTTAACAAAAGCTCATCATCACTATTATTTTTAGAAAAAAAAGTCCTATTGGACACTTCATGGGAAGAGTTAATTCTTCTCTGATCCGACTCGAATATGTACTCCAAAGAAGGTCTAATGTAAATTTGAGAACATACTCAACCATATTGCAATTGTCGGTACAGATATCTATGCTGGCGAAGTTAATTTTCTATATTGATGTTGCCAAACTAGCACTCGCTCGTCCATCCCATTTATAATTTATTATTGACCCAGGTAGGTTCCTTGGAAATTGTTCATATTTTTCCGGCTAACTCATTAAAATTCGTTTCATCAGACATGTCCTCCAGCTTAGTTTTTTATCGGTCTGGCCTGGCCCGTTCGTCTTCTTTTTTTTTATTCACCCGCCGTGTCCAATAAAAAATTGTCTATATATTGAACACCTACTTTACTGGTTGAACCGTGCCCGGGCAGATCAGAGACAGCAAATAAAAAATTGATTTACCTGTTTTTCGAGCGTTTGTTTGAAAACTGATAATGATAAATTGTGTTTGCTCAGAGAAATGAAATAAATTATGCATTAATCGATTAAAATAGAATTTGATTTTCTCCTATAACACTTTACGTTTATACTTCGTCTATTGTTTCCCAATAAATAATTTTGCTCAAATTTTTGTCTGTTACAGTTACAGTTATTTATATTACAGTATTTATATTTATTATTACAGAATAGTTTTAGTATAAGCAAAATAAAAAACGAAAATCAGTCAAACAATTATTAAATACATTTAAATACCATAATTTGAGGTTACAAAAGCAAACTTTATTATGAATATTCATTATACAGAAAAACAAAAAAAAATTATATTTTCATTTATAAACAATTAAATATATTAAAATTTTAGGGATCAAGTTATTTTTAATTCTACATCCGTTGTCAACAAGAACAACAAAAAAAATCATTACCTGTAGTTTATTAACAAATGCTTGTCTTTTATATTTTACGGAATATTTTTATCTTATATCGAATAAAAGTAATCAGATAGTTTATATGCACACTAATAAAAAAAAAAAAAAAATTCAGTACCATTTAGGTGTAGAAACAAATTATACCCCTAAGGCAGAAAGAAAGTTCGCGAATCACACTTTTCTTTCTTGTAAAAATCACTGCTATATGGCTAATGATTCACGGGTGAAATTTCGAAATTCTCTGAAAAAGTATTCTTCTATATATATATATTTATTTATTTATATGTATGTTTATATTTATATACATTAGTTTTAAGCATGTAAATTATTGCAAATGCGGGCGCTACAGGAGATCTCAAAAAATTGCAATATAATATAAATAAATATATATATATATATATATTTACATTAGAATTCAAATAAAAAAAATATATTTTTGAAACAAAAATGGCAGTATTTTTTAGCTATAAAAGGAAAGAAAACATGCGTTTATATTTTGTCTAGTTCATTGGAATAAACAACTCGCGCTTAAGCATTCATTATGTATCTATCTGATTGATTGATTGTATTAAAAAAATGCCTAAACAAAGTATGAAAAATATGCTGACAATAAAGGTGCTGTCTTTTTTCCCTTTTTTATATTATTTTATTTTTAATTCAAATATTCATATAATAAAAAACTAAAATTTAAACAATACAAAAATTCAATTTTGTAGTTCTCTATTTTCAAGATAGATATCCACTGACATTCGAAATGGAAGATTTCTGATTTTAACGGTTTATTGAAAGATTTTTTCTATTTTTGTGGAGAAAATTATTTGAAATCGATATATATCTATCTAATAAGGAGAAAAATAGTAAAAGAAATCAATTTCAAATTTCAGCTAAAATTTGGCATTTTACGGTACTTGCCAAACGTACACAATTAGTGTTTTAAAATATTGTATTGCCATATTTTGTAAATAAATGAACTTAAATTAATTCATTTTATTTGTTTAATACTCTGCAACTTTTTTATATTAATATTTTTAAGTATTCAATGAAATTAATAAAAGCAAATATTACCTTAATAGCTTGATTGAAATTTTTTTTTTTGTTTCCAAAGAACGAATTCTAATTTTAATACAGTGTGGCCATCTGGTTTTTGCAATATATGTGTTATTCTATTTTTTGGATTGTTGTTGATCAGGGATAGAGATCATATTGGTCAAATTCAAGCCAATAAATGAAAATTATAATTTTTTAAGTAAATACCGGATATGCCACGTTGTGCAGTAAAGGGTTAAAATTAGCTATGAATATATGTGCAATATATAAAAAAATCCCTGTCGGCTTGGCCTATAGGCGGAGGTAGATTTCGAAGAATTTTCATTTCAACAACAAAAAATAGAATATTATTAAAGATAAACCCAATTTAACTACTATATTGTGCGCTTTTGAAAATTTTTCAATTTCATTTTTCTGTAAGACGTGGTTTGATGAAAATCAACTTAAGCAAAATTCGGCTCAAACGCCCATTTTGACAACATATTTTGAAATACATTCTGAGTTTTTTAAAAAAAAATCAACCAATATGTACATTATATAGTTCCTAAATAACAATAAATTGTCAATTGAATGTGTTTGAGAGTAAAATTGAATTTAAAAATGAGTCATAAAGTAACCAATGTGTTACACTGCACAAAACAATTAAAGGATATTTGAAGTTTTATATAAAATAAAGATATAAACGAAATTTTTTTTGCCAAAAATAGACGAAGAGAATCACAAATGCAAATTTTTCTGGTTTTCAAACTATGGAGTATGCAAAATTTGAGTTCGACGTCAAAAACGTCGCTTCAGCGGCAGCGAATGAAATATGACTTTCAACTGGATAAAAGAGAATGAAGACAAGGATGATCGGCTTTCAGTGATTGCTTTGTTTCGATGAGTAAGATGTCTCAGCTGAGTCATTTGACAGATTCAGAAACTTGGAGAATTGGTAGTAGGTTAGAAGGGGGCCAAACTCAAGCCGAAGTAGCGCAAGCCATTGGAGTGTCACAAAGTGTCATTTCCAGGATCTGGAACCGTTTTTTGGAGAGTGGATGTGCAGGCCGAAGACCAGGGCAAGGTCGTAGACGGACAACAATGCCCAATGAAGATCGGTATTTAGCGTTAACAGCTCGGAGACACCGAAACATGAACGCTATTCTTCTCCAACAACACATTCGCTCGGCTACAGACACCACGATTTCAACTCAGACTGTCCGAAACCGGCTCCATGCTGTAGGTCTGTATGCTCGCCGAACGATGGTATGTGTTAGATTAACATCAAGGCATCGTCGCGACCGCAGGGAGTGGGCAACCGAGCATGTCAACTGGAGGAGAAATGAATGGAGCAATATTCTGTTTTCTGACGAGTCCCGTTTTTGTGTGCATGCGGATAATAGGCGTATTTTCATCTGGAGGGACCGTGGCAGTAGGAATAATCCTGCGTTCGTGCACGAAAGTGTCAGATTTGGTGGTGGAGGAGTGTTGGTGTATGGTGGCATCTCCATTGACGGCCGCACTGACCTCTACATCATTCGAGATGGAGCTCTGACTGATCGCCGATATAGGGATGAGATCCTCAGACCTATTGTAGTCCCTTACGCTGCAGCAATCGGAGATAACTTCATTTTAATAGACGATAACTGCAGGCCACATCGTGCAAACCTGGTGGAGGATTTCCTTTTCGAGGAAGGAATCGTTCGAATGGAATGGCCAGCGTGTTCTGCAGACATGAATCCAATCGAGCACGTTTGGGACGCTCTAGGAAGACGAGTTTCTGGCAGCCAACAACCCCCACAAACTCTCCAAGAACTGGGAAGAGCTCTTTTGGAAGAGTGGGGCAGAATACCCCAACTCGTCATTAATAGCCTCATTGAGTCCATGCCTCAAAGGTGTTCAACGTTGCTGGTCGCCTGTGGAAACCATACCCCCTACTGAAAATGATTTTCTTTGAAGAAAGCACCTTTTCTTATTTTTTTTTCTCATATGCACAAATTGTGTTTTTTTCCTTTTGTACACAAATGCGCAATAAAATGCATTTTTTCTGCCAAACATGTGTAATTTATTCTCATATAACATACTATGTCTGTCGACCATGTATCAATCAGCTAAAAAGTTTCCCAGATACAAAATCCACCTAAAACTGCAATATCCTTTAATTGTTTTGAGCAGTGTATTTGAATGCATCCACGATTCTATAAGCAAGATCGCTTTGGGAATGCGAAGTGCTCAGTTTGATAGCTTTTTTAAAATATATATATTTAGCCTTTATCAAAAAACTGACTAATACGGCACATTACACAGTTCCTAAATAACAAATAATTGTCAATTGAATGCGTTTGAGAGCAAAATTGATTTTAAAAATGAGTCATAAAATAACCAGTTTGTTATTGGAATACATCCTCAATTCTTTAATCATGTTCGCTTTGGGGAATTTTTTTAAAAGTGACCTTTTTGGCAGCTTTTAAAAATATATATTTAGCCTTTATCAAAAAACTGACCAGTACGGCTCATTACACAGTTCCTAAATAACAAAAAACTGTCAACTGAATGCATTTGAGAGCAATATTGGATTTTAAAATGAGTCATAAAATAACCAATTTGTTATTTGAATACATCCTCAAATCTTCAATCGTGATCGCTTTTGGAAATTTTGTACGAAGTGCCCATTTTGGCATTCTTTTTTAAAATATATTCTGCTTTTATTAAAAAACTGGCCAATCCGCCACATTATATAGTTTCTAAATAAGAGAACCTGTAAATTGGATGCGTTTGAGAAGAAAAATGGATTTAAAAATGACTCAGAAAAAACGCAATTTGTTATACTTCCTCAGTTTTTTCAATCATGACCGCCTAGAAAAATTCTGTTCAAAGTACCTTTTTTGACAGCCTTTTTCGAAATATATTCTGCCTTTACCAAAAAATTGGCCAATAAGTCACATTATACAGTTCCTAAATAAGAGGATTTGCCATTTGGATGAGTTTAAAATCAAAAATGAATTAAAAAAATGAGTCACAATATAAGCAGTTTGGATTTGAGGTTTTTTCTCCAACTCCGATATTGTTTAATTTATTTCTGCTATATGAATTTGCCCTATGAAAAATTTGTTAATATAAAAGTTGTAGATATTATTGTTAAGATGTAAAATAAATTTAATTAGATTTGATTGCCTAAGAATTGAGTAAGTTATGATTTCGTTTTCTTTTTCCACCCCCTTTTTCTTTTCGTTTTTAATTTTTTTCATCGATAAAAGTTGGTCTATCAAAAACTTGTAAATACAAAAGTTTTAGATAATGATGAGAACATTTATACAAAATTTAGTTGGATTTCATATCTTGAGAACTGCAAACCCAGCAAAATCCTTCAGTCGAGGAGTTTCAAAACGACCATCTCCATATTTTTTAGTAGACGTTTCTGCCCCTCACTGCAACAACCTCTTACTTGTTGATTAAATTAGCTTTGTGTTTTCTCTCAAATGCAACTGTTCTCCCTTGGTGCATAGAAAGTTTCTAATAATTTAGTTTCGTGTTTTCTCCAACTATGGAAATGTTTGTGGAAGAAGTGTATCCTTATCAATCAAGGACGAGATAAAGTGATTCTACGACGTGGGAAAGGAACAAAGCCAAAGTTTAAAGGTATCTTAAACTTTATAATAAACAGGGGGAAAATTATATGTAATAATGTACTAGTCCAAATAACTTTTCTGCGCTCTCCCTTCCCCTTTATAAAACTGTGATTTTCTGATAAATTTAAGAATTTTTTAATACATTCAATTAAATAATAAAACATTCTTTCATTTTTTCACATACTTTTTATAAATTTTATAATTTTGAGGATGGTAGATGGGGAATGCACAAGCTTTTGTTACATTTAAAATATGATAGAATTTTCTGTTTGTATATTGAAAAGTAGAAAAATATGTTTTAAATGGAATTATTACAAATTCATTTTTTATTTAACATTTTTCACAAAAATTTTAAATTGTCCTTATTTTATTAAAATTAAATGCGTTAAAGTTTGTAAATTTGCCCCCGACTAAACGTACGCCCCTAGGTCATAGCCTAGGTTGGCCTTATGAGTAGTCCTCCCCTGGTAATAACATGATACATAATTGATATTTTAATAGCATCATAGTTAACATATTATAATATGTGATTTTCTGATACATAATCTGTTAACATATTATAATATGTTAGCTTGTTATAATGTGTTATGAATGTAATAACATGCCTAATATAATTCAGCACGAGATGGAGACGTGTTTATGTAAGTTTGTTTAAAACTACAGTTATTTACGATAATTTTGAAGCTCGTGATTCATAAATAAGGAACCATTTGTGCTATATTTTCATAATTTCTGGCATTATTATTATTATTTTATTTATTTATTTTTTGAATGTACTGCCCTGACTGGCAATCAAATAGTTCCTAGCTGTGAGAATTCATCAAAAGCTTACTAATGCCCTTTTTTCTCAATGCTTCTTTTTTGTGAAATAAAATTTAGCTGAATAAAACTTTTTGTATATTTTCTGCCCCTAAATATCCATGTCAAATTAAAGTTAGTGAAAATTAATTTCTGGTTTGTTGCAAAACCGCCAACTCCAAAGTATACTGCAGGAGCAGCCAAATCTAAAACAAAAACTTGAATAATCCCTCCCTTCATGTACTCTTGCCATCTTTTTTTTTTTTTTTTTTTTTTTCTTTTTAATATACTATTCTAATGATTATAAAAAGTAATAGTTTTGGTTAAGCGCGGTAAAATGGCAGTTCTTTCTCAAAAGTTTATTTTTTGGAGATAACTAGTTTTGCAACTACACTGTGAAAAAAAAATTCTGTAATATTACTAAACTTTTTCTTGGAAACTAGGATTCCAAGATCTTTTCATGTAACGTGAACAGCAAAAAATCATATAAAAGAGCTGATTACAGGACTTTTTCCTATTACCGTTACACGAAAAGTTCTAGAAATCCCATTTTCCTAGGAAAAGTTTAGTAACATTACAGATTTTTTTACAGTGTAGACGACACAATGTGTTAGTTTATAAGTTGCTGCTATATTCCTTTGGGCATGCTTGTGATCAAATCGGGTATCTAACCATGAGATTTGGGATAAATGTCCAAAATCATTGATTAAGTTTTTTGATAAAATTCCCAATTTGTCTGGTACTTATATAACAGTAATATGGAATTTCTTCTTCCTAAAAGTTCTTGCGGAATTATAATTAACTCATAATTGATTCATATCTGACACCGTTTAACTTTTAAATACTTATATTAACTTAAATTATTTACAGAGAAAATATTTACATAAGACTATTTACAAAGCAAACAATCATAACTCTAATTAATCAATTACATCTTATACGGGAAATCGTCTTCATCTTAAAATCCTCTTACATCAACTTAAAACTAAAAACATTCCATTCTCCTTTCTTCCGTTCAGTTCTTTTTTCTACCGCTTAAATCGTCTGGCTTCTTAGGAATTAATCGCTGCTTCAAAATCGTCTGCCTCACTGAGAGCCTTTTCATCAGAGTTGCGATGCGTAGAAAATAATATGCAGATCTAATAGTGGAGGAGATTTACCATATTTCGGCCATATTGATTAGGCATTCGTCCTCGAATGTATTCTTGTTGGTTGGAAACAGCAGCTGGATCATCTGGAAAGATAAAGAAAAAAAAACACAGCAGCATCCAAAGTCTAAATTGAAAAAAAGAAGTCATTATGATGAAAATTTAAATAATTTCTTTCAAAATAAATTCGTATTCTTTTTTTTTCTTCACGTCTTTTCGTCTTCTTTTTTCTTACGTCCTTTCGTCTTCTTTTGTCTTGCATCTTTTCGTCTTCTTTTTCTTACGTCTTTTCGTCTTTTTTTATCTTACGTCTTTTCGTCTTCTTCTTTCTTACGTCTTTTCATCTTCTTTTACCTTACGTCTTTTCGTCTTTTTCTTTCTTACGTCTTTTCATCTTCTTTTACCTTACGTCTTTTCGTCTTTTTCTTTCTTACGTCTTTTCATCTTCTTTTACCTTACGTCTTTTCGTCTTTTTCTTTCTTACGTCTTTTCGTCTTTTTCTTTTTTACGTCTTTTCGAGAATAAAGTTAAAATTATTTCAGTTGTCAGTCCAGTGGTTTGTCATGGTCGGTATAGTGTCAAAATCGGTATTTTTTTTTTTTTTTTTTTTTTTTTTTTTTGTCAAGCTTTGTCCGTCCACGGCTTCATGTACTCTGCGCAAGTACTGGTGACAATGGGACCTTCATTAAATCCAAGTTTCTTTACATCGTAGGTGTCATTATTTTTTACTTTTATGACTTTGTATGGACCTAAATATTTTGATTTTAATTTCAAACCTGGACCTTGTTGGGTTCGTTTTATAGCAACCACGTCATTAAGCTTGAATTTGTTAGCTGTCTTTCGTCTGAGGTTGTAAGTTTTGCGGTTTTCTTCTTGGACTTTTAAAATTTGTTTTTTAGCATTTTTTCTCATATCTTCGCGATTATTTGTAAAATCAGATTGTATTTCAGCATTCAGAAGACTAGTGTGTTCAAAGATTCAATGTTGTTTTTTAGTTTCATTTTAGTACCAAACATCAATTCAAAAGGGGTTGTACTTATACTTCTCTGAAAAGTCGAATTTATCACCTGTTGGACGTCGCTTACATGTGTGTACCATTTTTTAGGATTATCGACAAATAACTTAGATAGAACAGATATTATAACAGAATTTTGACGCTCGACTTGGCCGTTGGACCTGGGTAATCCAGTGGTAATCGGGATATGTTTAATATTTTCATTGATGCAATATTCTTCAGAAGCTTTAGAGGTAAATGCAGGACCTTTATCTGATATTATGCGAACTGGATTTCCAAAGACGTACTTTTGGATTTCTGATTTAGAAATTACTTCGGCAGCATCGGCAGATTTTGTGGGATACAACCAAACAAATTTTGTGAATGCGTCAATGACTGAAAGGATATGTTTATAATTTTTATTCGTGCTTTCCAATGGACCTAAGTGATCAACATGGTACGTATGTAACGGAGTTTCTTCTTTTTCTATTGGGTGAAGTAAACCTTCTTGTTTACCACATTTTCTATTAATTAAAATACAGGGAACACAATTTGCTATACATTTCTCATTTTTTTGTTTAACTTTGGGGATGTAAAAATCATTTTCTAAATTTTTCTCTGTTCTTGCAACTGCGTAATGACCTTTTTCGTGAACGGCCTTGATTATATTCATTTGCATGTCTTCCGGTACAACTAATAAATCATTACCATTAACACATTTATAAAGAGCATCATTTTTAACTAGATAATCATCATAAGATTTTACTTTTAGGATTTCTTTTATTGTTTTAATATGCTCATCGGTTTCTTGAGCTTGGATAATTTTTAAAGTTAAACTATCTTGGATTACCATACAAATAGGATATTTGCTTAATGCATCGACATGCTTCATACTACTACCGTGTCTATGATCAATAACATAATCAAAATCGATAACATTATTGCCCATCTAGCTATTTTTGTACTCATTTCTTTTTTATTTATAGTCATTTTAAATGCATTACAATCGGTTACAATTTTAAATGGAATACCTAGCACATATACTCTAAACTTTTTCAAGGCTTCAATTACAGCTAAAACTTCTAATTCGTAGCTAGTGTACTTTCGTTCAGCTTCGGTGTTTTTTTTACTGGCGAAATAAACTGGATGAAACTGATTATCTACTGGAGATTGTTGCATTAAAACAGCTCCATAGCCATCAATACTGGCATCACAATGGATTTCGGTCGCACTTTTGGGATTGTAAATCGAAAGTACTGGTTCTGATGACAAAATATGTTTGAGTTCATTAAAAGCTTTTTGTTCTTCTATCTCAAATTTAAATTTGGAATCTTTTCTTAAGAGGTCACTTAACGGTTTAGCTATAACCAAATAATTTCTTATAAATTTTCGAAAGTATCCTGTCAGTCCTAAATAACTTTGAACATCTTTGATACACTTTGGTTCAGGAAAATTTATTACTGCTTTAGTCTTCAGTGGGAAGGGATACAATTTACTATTTATGATTCTATACCCCAAGAAATCAATTTCACGCTTCAAAAAATTGCACTTTTTAAGATTTAATTCTAACCCATATTCCGATGCAGTTTCGAAAACAAGTTTTAATTTTTCTAGACCTCCAGCTTCGTTTTTAGCAGGAATTATTAGGTCATCCATATCGATAACTACAGTGAAATCTTTTAATAGGTTTCGAAATACATTATAAATATACTTTTGAAAAGCACTAGGGCTATTGGTCAACCCGAATGGACATTTTAAAATTCGTATTGTCCTTCATGAGTGACAAAAGAGGTGTATTTCCGCGAGTCTTCTTCAACATCTACATGAAAGAAACCGTTTTTCAAATCTATGGTGGTAAATACTTCGGCAGAATGTAATTGGTCTATTACATCATCGATAACTGGCAAGAAGAAATGCTCACGCACGGTCTTTTTGTTAAGACGTCTGTAATCAACACAAAGTCTCATTGTATTATCTTTTTTCTTGACTAACACAACCGGCGAAGAAAAATTAGAACTTTTTCGAATGATTCCCAGAGCTAGCCACTCCTCAATTTGGTCTTCGACTATTTTTTTTCTCGCATGGCGGTAATCTTCGAGGGGAAGAACAAACAGGAATTTCATCAGTTAAATTATTTTTCATTTTAACATCTACTGTTTTAGTTTTAATTGGTACATAATTTTCAATTAAAGAGTATAATTCTGAACGTAATTTTTTGACAGCAATGTGACTTAAATCAATTTTAGGCTCATCCAAAACATTTACAATATTAACTAAAAAGTCATTAGGCTGAACTTCAGCTTTAAACAGTTTCACTTCATTCTCAGAAATAGTTAATGTACCTTGATGAATAACATCAGTGCCAATAATTACATCAAAATTAATACAACTGTCATTAACGACAAAAATGGTAACTTTAAATTTTGAACAATCTACTTCGATTTCTGCATTGAAATAACCTTCTGGTTTAATTGAAGCTTTTCCTAGACCGGTCAAAGTGATACTCGTAGGTTTTAACTCTACAAAGTTCTTCAAATTATCATAAATACTTTTCTTTAACAAAGTCTTTTGGCTACCAGTATCTATTAACGAGATTAAACACAAAGAATAAAGCTTTATCTCTTTCAGAATTAAATCTTGGGATGTAATAGTGTTTACTTGTGACTGAGCATTTTCAACATTTGTATCTTTAGATTTATTACACTGAAATGATTTATGACCATAAGCGTTACAAGCAAAACAAGGCGGCCCTTTATCTTTATTTACACAGTTAATGCTCTTATGATTATTCCCGCCACAATTAAAACAACGCATATTTGGCTTTACAGGCTTAAATTTGTTCTTTACTTCAACTTCGGATTTAATTTTAGGCTTAGCTCCTTCATATTTATGAGATTTTGCATTTTCATACTCCGACCTTATTTTTTCATAAACCTTTAATTTTTGTTTAAATTCAACAATATTGGGGCAACCGTACAAAAAAGATTTTTTAGAAATGGGATCATTAATTCCATTTATTACATACTGGATAAGTGCAGAATCTTCAATATTGCCTTTTGAGCATAATTGTTTCATATTTGAAAAATATTCGTCCAATGATTCATGTGGTCTAATCCTTCTTTTGGATAGCAATTCATGTAATTCAGCTGAATTGCACGTTTGACCAAACTCGGAAATACGTAAGGCTTTCAATTTAGACCACGAATTAATCTTTGATTCACTTTCAATAAATAATTTAGCTTTGCCTGTCATACGGCGTTTAGCCAAAATCAATTTGTGCAAATCACTAACATTAAACAATGAAACAATATCTTCAAAATCGGCAAGCCACTTATTAATATTTTGTACTTCAGTACCTTCAAACATCATTATCATCGATTCTATGTCATTTATAGAAATACTAGGTTTAATAACATAATCAGGAATTAGAATTTTCTGATTTTCATTATTTTCACAACTAGAACTACCGCAATCATTTCTCACATTATTCTCAAAAACATTTGAAATATCTTTAGTTTTATCATATAAATCATTAAATTCATCGGCACTCTCGTCATCACTAAGAGTACCTTTATCGGGTATCATATTAATTTTCAAAATACTAAAATCACATAAACTAGAAATTATTCTGGCAGCAATTTCATCAAAAGTTCCGGAATTATTTATACACAAAACATTGCAAATGGTTATCAAATCATTAACAGAAAAATTATCTTTGATTTCTTTCAATTTTGTTTGATATTCATTGGAATCTACTTCAAACGAAAACCCAGTAAAACTCCGAATTCTACGTCTATTATTTCTGTCACCGATTTCTCCAAAAACTAATTTATGCAATGTCTTAATATTAGATGATTTTTCTGTTTTCAATGAAAGTTCTAATTCCTTTAAATTTACTAATTTTGCCATTGTTGAAAAAAAAAAGAAAATAATAAACTCACTTTAGAATCAGATGTTCAGCTTCACACTGTGTCAACACTTTCATCGCAAAATTTTACCTCTTCTGAATTAGCTTTGTGGGCTTTACATCATTTCATCACAGTTCTAAAAAATAATGGCTTTCAGGATGTTTAAAAAATATTTCCATCTCTGTGGGCGTTCGTATATCCCAGTTCTGAATACCAATTTTATGGAATTTCTTCTTCCTAAAAGTTCTTGCGGAATTATAATTAACTCATAATTGATTCATATCTGACACCGTTTAACTTTTAAATACTTATATTAAATTAAATTATTTACAGAGAAAATATTTACATAAGACTATTTACAAAGCAAACAATCATAACTCTAATTAATCAATTACATCTTATACGGGAAATCGTCTTCATCTTAAAATCCTTTTACATCAACTTAAAACTAAAGACATTCCATTCTCCTTTCTTCCGTTCAGTTCTTTTTTCTACCGCTTAAATCGTCTGGCTTCTTAGGAATTAATAGCTGCTTCAAAATCGTCTGCCTCACTGAGAGCCTTTTCATCAGAGTTGCGATGCGTGGAAAATAATATGCAGATCTAATAGTGGAGGAGATTTCCCATAGTAATGCTTTTTAAGAAGTGGTACATAAAGTATGAAATTAATAGGTTAAATGTACACTACAAAAAATAATTACTGTAAGAAAATTTTTTTTGAAAGATAGTAACTATCCCTGATTATTGTGGATATCTGCTGGGTGAATATTCGGCCCCTTGCGTCATCTGACTGTTTCTAAAACTTTTGATATAAATCTCGGAATCCATTAAGAAAATTTCACAGAAATTGTTTCTCTTTCTCATAATTAAAAAGGAATATATTCGTTTGCCTGTCTTGGGAAAAAATATTTCATTTTTAACATTCAGCGAATAAGGATGCGAAGAAAAATTTCCGATTATTCCGTTAAAATTTAAAATTTCTTTTGAAAACAGAAAGTTAAAAGACAAAAATTATTCTTAAAATCACCACTTTTTTACAGTGAACATTTCTGTACATATGTTAAAAAATGTTTAAAAATGCGTAAATATTTCTGTGTAAAAATATAAAATGAATATTATATAAACAAATTTGTATAGATATATGCATATATATATACATAAATATATATGAATGTATATATATGTATATGTATATGAACATTACCAAGAAAAAAACGTTATCGGCAAATTTCTTAATATTCTGTTAATATTTCTGAAGGTTAAAATATATATATATATATATCGAGATCAGACAAAAACTTAGAATAAGAACTTAAATTACTGAGAAATACCCGTTCTATATTTTTACAATGTATATAATTGAATATGTAATTTGTGTAATAATGATGCTTCAATAAAATATGTAAAATGTATGTAAATAAAAAAAAAAGGAAATTATTGCTTTGAAATATTGGTACTAAAAATGAAATGCATAGAAAAAAAAATCTAAAATAGGCTAATCATTAGTTTCTGACAGTTTCTAATACATATATATATACATATAAACTAAAAAAAATCTATGCATAAAATTTTAAAAGTAAGCAATTTATGTGCAGGTTTTGGAGAATGATAAAGCAACCTTTACTATAAAAATAGAACATAATACTAGTCTTCAAAACTACTCCTTACCTTATAAGCAATTACATATACTAAAAATGAAATGGTATTATTCCTTTTTCTTCTCTTTATTTTCGTTGTTATCTTGAAAATGAATAACTTATTCGCATATACTTTCCTCATAAAATTTTAAAAAACTCTTCATCTTGTACTGGAAATGTATTCAGATAATTTACATAGAATCTAATGGAGTAACACAAACATTTCCAGTAGTGTCATTTATGTCTAGAAACAAATTATGACATAATAAAAAATCGTCATGACTGTGACATAATAAAAAATCGTGAATAATAATTTTTGCAAATAAAATTTACAGCTACTTAGATAATTTATCGCTGTTGAAGATTTTGAAATCTCAAAAAAGTATGTTCTTCTTATTTGTTAAAATGTTTTATTTTATCAGTATTATTCACTAGAAAAGCTTTCATTTTTATTAGGGTATTGGTTTTTTTTTATAAATATATACAAATAAATAATTAAACTGGGAATACTCAGAGCGTTAGCGCGATCTAATTGAGAGAATGACGCCAAAATCTGAAAAAAAATTAAACAAGACGGAGGAGGAAAATTCCGGAGAAGAAATATTAGTTCCAAAAGTCACCACTAGGGAAATGTGTGGCGCTGTGTAACAGTAAAGAAAGTTTTAAAAATTGCTGAATAAATACTGAAATAAAATTACTTTTCATTTAACATATAAAAATTTTATTATCGAATCTGCATTTATTTTATTTTATTTTATTTTATTTTATTTTATTGTTACAGGACGACACATATTACCCTAGCGGTGACTTTTGGAATTTTTCTCCCCCGTTTGTTTGCATTTTTTACAAAATTTTTCGGTATTCTCTAAATTAGGTCACCCTACAAAATACTCTGAGTACTATCAATTTAATAAGAGCTACTTTGTATACATATATACAAACAAATGATGTATCGGGACTTCACGAGTTATGCAATATAGATGAAAACTATTTATTTAATTGATAACTACAGTAAATTCCTTAAAAGGCAGACTTTACGTAAGACGGAAATCTGTCTAACTCGGAACTTTTTTCAAGTCTCAGCGAATTCATAGCCATAGAGTAAGATTTGTCTAAATCGGAATATTCTCTACTAGGGAAAATTTCCTTAATCCGAATCGATTCCACTTTATACAAAATTTACTGTATATAATATTTTTTACATTTAGATTTTTTTTTTTTTTTGAAAACGCACTAACAGCGTCCAAAAACATATTTATATGAAAACTAATAATTAGCTTAAATAAAGGTTTGAACTTTATTAACAATGATAGCTTTGTATTGATCTTGCGCCAGGAGTTAACAAGGCGAAGTATTCGCCAAAGTTCATTCCGCTCCAGCCATTTCTATTTCTTAACCAACTGAAACTAAAATTAAAAAGAAAACACGAATTAAATTTACAGAAATTAAATTTAAAAGCGCATATCGAAATTTAAAACTTACTCCAGCATTTATTACGCTAAGACAGTACTGCAATCGATTTCTTTTGTGTGTCCCTGTAAATTAATGAAAAATGCAAAGAATTTTCTATTTTAACGTGATTTTAGTAAAATTCAGTGATTTATGTCAATTTCAATACATTGAAATAACGTAATCTCATCGAAATACCCTCCAAAAGATTTTCCCCCTATCCATAATGTAATCGAATTCTTTTGAGTGTGCCTATAAATGAACCATTAGGCGTGCATACTTCCTGTGCAATACCAAACATGCTTTAGTGACTCTAAATAAGCTTTATCAAGCTTTATAAGCTTGCATCAAGATCCAAGTATATTTACGATAGCCAAAACGTGGCCAAACGGACAGATGGACAGAGAAACTGAATGCATAAGAACTTTTCAACTTTGTTGGAAACTGCCAAAAACCCGTTTGGCAACTTTGATAACGTTGCTCTTCATCTGTCCACTTTACAATTGGATACATCTTACACATGAATAAATACATAATAAATAGTAATGCATTCCTTATGTTTTTTCCATTAAAATTATAGAAATGAATTTTATTAAGATGAAAATTTATTTTTTTATCTATCTTTTTTTATTAATATCCGCTCATATTATTATTTTTTTTAACTGAGATTACTTTGTATATTTTATTTTCCCATAGGAGATTCGAAAGAATCATTAATTAAATAAAAGCATAGTATAAAATTTTCCCGGAAAATTGAGAAGACATTTTCTTACATTTTTCTAATAGAATGAAAAAGGAAAACTCAATTAAAACTTAAGTTAAAATTTTCATTTACTATTAAAATTACTGATTAAAAAAGTGATTAATTTTTTAGACGCTGTTTAACAGTAAAAGTGCGTAATTGCTTTATAAGAATAAACTAATCGCGATTTTTAAAAATCTTTCATAATAGATTTCATACATTAATATTTCAAGGAATTTGTCTTGCAAAAATATTTTATAAATAAAAAATATAAAATGATTATTCTTCATTCTGATATTGCGCTTAGTATGAAAAAAATATATGAAAAACATTCTTGTCTTGCAGAAATATTTTACAAATGATAGAACTAAAATGAAATTTCTCCATAGCGACCCTTCGTTTAGTGTAAAAAATAGTTTAAAACATTTCTAATATAAATGCTCTAAAATATTAGAAAAATACATTTATACGAGGGGTGATCCAAAAAAAAGTTTACAAGGCAAAGGAAAAAGTATTTATTAATAATAGAAACAAGATACAAATGGCAATCAAGAGACACATCTGGCCTTTACTTTTCCACATAGTAGCCAAACCTGTTTAGGCATTTGTCAGAACGTTCGACCAACTTATTTATCCCGGCTTGATAGTAATCAGAGCCCTGCTCATTGAGCCATTTCTCGGCAGCTGTTTTCACTGCATCGTCTGAGGTGAACTGTGTTACAGATAAGTTTCACCTCAACGCCAGAAAAAAGAAATAGTCACTTGGATCCAAATTGGGACTATATAGGGGGGTGATTCCAGACCTCCCACTTGAATCTTTGCTGCAATTCCTTCGTCTGGCGAGCTGTATGGGGCCTGGCATTGTCATGCATAAGAATTGCTTTGTCCCAGTATACCTCAACAATTTACCTGTGAATTTCGGATGCGGCCACATTCTTGGCCCATAAGAATCGAATTACGGCTCTCACCTCTATGCGAGACCACGTTTTTAGACGTCGTGCTATTACTGTCATTCTTAAGTGTCTGCATACTGAAGCTACTTATTCGTAGAACCGCTGTAGGACAATTAGCGCCATCTGTCAACCACCCTGGGTGGAAATATTCGCTCCACAATTATTACGTTTCAAATGCTTCTGCTTGTAAACTTTTTTCTGGATCAACCTACGTAAAATACACATACTTGGACTTTATGAAACTGTAGATCATCGGTACTTTAGAAAACGAAATATATTGATCATTGAGTATATTCTCAACTTTAAATAGATCTGCTCATTTCACCCTTTATGCTCTGACGGAAACCACGGTACTTTAGAATACCCTGATTATCTGTCCCAGTTAAAACTATTCATTAAACCAGTAAGCTGAAAATTATTAACCCAGAAATTTTGGCACGTGTGTTGTTGATTTTTTTAGTTTGTTCTCTGACATGGTATGGCATTAACTTTTTCTAGGATAACATCTTAAACTTTAAAGGTATTGTATGTGGCCAAATTATTAGTTATTTGCAAAACTTTATATTGCTATGAACATAAAGCTTTGTTTTATTGTTGTTTACTGGTGGATTGGTAAACAACTTTCGATATACACAAGTTGAATACTTATGAGTTTACAAATAAAAAAAATTTCACTCCTAAAGTAAAAATTTATTGGAAAAATCTCAATAAAAGTGTTCTAAGAGAGATTCCTCAATATTTCGTGGAACTTCCCTTTATGGATTGTATTCCTTTTGACCTGCTATGTATACATTTTTTACGTTTTCTTTTTAAATTTTTACGGTACGGATAAATTCAATTTGTAAAATGAGAAAAGATCGATTTTCACCGGATTTTAAAAACAACTTATTTAGAAATTAAAAATCCCTTAACTTAAGCTTTCATTATAAAAGCAAAATTTTATTAAGGTATTATTGCTATAGTTTGCAAGTTTGGAATTAAAATTAGGTGTGCCCAGATTGGGCACACTGTTCCAGAACGGGTTTTATTCTTTGTAGTGCAAGACAATAATCAGTGCTTCTATCAAATTTCTTTGGTTTGGCGTGTTTTCATTCGAAACATTTCGCAGAGAATAGAATTCCCCATTATCAACTGAAGACATTTAAATCATTAAATGTTCCCATAATATCCCTAATTCACGTAATGCACCAAGAATCCTTTACCAGTTAATGACACCTGTCAAATATCACCTATCAGCGTTATTAGCACAAAAACACTAAACCAAGATTGACAATAAGGATAATTATAGTATGATGAATAATATAACCACCACTGTAAGAGTATTATATATTATCATCACATATACTTGAGATTATGTTACGTTTGGAAAAATTTTTAATTTTTATGATGTATGGAAAAATATTTTTTTTTTTTTTTTCGAAACACTTTTAGAAGATGTACTTTTAAACACCATCGAGACTACGTTGAACATGATTTTTACTTAGATTTTTATTATTTGAATATGTATGGTGCATAAAAATGTATATATTTACTGAGTATGCATAAATGCTAGATAGGTAAATTTTGATATAATGTAGCAGAAAACATTAAGTGATTTATGTATGATGAATAACAAAGCAGAAAATTATTTTTATCTTTAGAAAAATAATTTTTTTTTATAAAACAAAACGGAAAAAAGTTATATATTAAAAATGTATCTAAAATCATCAGGGGAAATTTTAAAAAATACCATCTTAGTGCATATATCATAAAAAGTATATTTTCCCAATTTTCAAATTTCTGCGTTTAGTAGTTTGAGCTGTGCGTTGATTATCAGTCAGTCCGGGAAAACTATTTTATATATGTATAGATTTTGTTCATCTGATATAATATTTTTTAAATTATATTTTAAATTTGCGATTTATTAATGATTCAGAGTTTTAAATATCGTTTAAACACTTTTTCATTTTTGTGTTAGAAATTAACAATTTTATTTATATCTCCGCAAAATTTTTTTTACATTTGAATTTTCAAAAAATTTGGAATTTTTTATTTTATGTAAATAATTTGATTTGAAAATTTTTAATTTGATTAAAATAAATAACTTCCTTTTATAATTACTTTAGAATTAAATTTATTGATGCTATCATCTATGTAAAAATTCTAATAATTATAAATTAAAAATTTGGATTTTTATTAGTTAAAGTATAAATTGTATAGGAATATTTGTAAAGGATAGACAGTTCATTTTTTTTTCTACGACTAAAACTTTTTATTTTAGAAAAATAGTAACTTTACAGATTTTTTTTTATTTTTCAGAAAGATTTTTTTATGAAACTATTTAATTAAAAAAAACACTCTCATGTTTTGTACATTCTGCAACATTTATATAATAATTTTTTATCAAAATTACTCAAGTTCTTTAGGGATTAATGAGGTTTTTAGCTGAAAACTACATTTTTTTTCAGAAAACTTTAGACACTTATAACTTGTATGAAGTTCTGACACAGTTTCATGAAACACATGAATTAAAGATTATCCAAGCGAGGAATTCCCGCTGGTTGTCGTCGACCAGTTAGCTTAAACGGCAAAGAACTGACCTTGTAAGCCAAATATTTGTGTTCGATTCCCGGCCTGGGCAATTTTTCGCTCTGTTGGAAATATTCAATTCGTATGATAAATTTACCAATCAGCTTGATTATGTTAAAATAATCGTATATCTACGTACCCATTGTTATATATGGAGTTCCCTTACCTGCAATTTATTCTGTCGAGCTGTCTAAATGACAGACCAGATGTTATGACCAAGGTTATCAGAGCGAGAAATGTCGCTGGTTGTCCTCGCCCAGTAAGCTTTAACCGTAAAGCAATTGGCATTGTAAGCTAAGGTTCTGGATTCGATTCCCGGATTGGGCAATTTTTCGCTCAGTTGGAAATATTCCATTATTAATATGAATTAAAGTATATGCAAACAATTAGATAAAATTTAGTTACGTATAATAAATGGGTATAAAATGTTAGAGTAAAATTCATAGGAGTGGGTGTGGCACCCCAGTCGTGTCTTTAAAATTATAAATAAACAAATTTTTTACTTTGAAACAGTTATTTTTACAGTGAAAGAATAGAGTCCAATCCGTTCTCTTCCCCTTCTCAATCTGAGACTGAGCACGTTTCATCTGGATGTTGAAGGACTGTATGTAAGTCGTCTGAGAAGAAACAATCACTACTTTTAACTACTTATTTTTTGTTAAACTTGAATTCCTCAATCATTTCCTTATATATAATAGCTTAATATATCTAAATTACTTAAAAGTTATCCTATAGATATAATGCATAATAAACATAAAAAATCCAAAACATAATCTTGTATCAAAAGTAACGCTTTTATGACATGTGAAGTGCTTAAAATAATAATCTGTTGCTTTCAAAATTTATTTTCATCAAATCATGCGTAAAAGATAATTTAAAAGTTTCTTCTACAATTTTCTTATATACAAAAATGAAATAGGGAGAGAGAATGAAATTGAAGCATCGGATAATTTAATTGTAAGAGCATTTCATAAAAGCTCTAAAGTAAACAAAAGCGAATAAATAGGATGTAAAGCTCGGTAAATCCAATTTGTAAACTTCATATTTTGTGATGTTTTTAACATTATATGTTGAAACTTTCCATTTACTTCTTTATTTTGTTTTTAAAACCTTTTGTATTAGTCTCATGTGGATTTCTTTACAAATCAACCTATTGCTCAATTGCGATCTTATTTCGATTATATATACACATATAATTAATACAACATCTTTACTCTTCTAAGAATGTATCTGTTAAAAATACAAAACTTTGCTCACTGGTGTGCAAAAACAAGAACTTTAATAAGAACTTGTACAATTAAAATAAAGTAAAATATAATCAACATTTCGAGCCGTCATCTACGGAAGTCTTCATGGAAAATATGATGGTAAAATGACTAAAAGTTTGCTTCCTGAGCGAGAGATAATGCTTCTAATAAAATTAAATCGAAATGAATCAAAAGTTTGAATATCTTGCCATCTACGAGTGAGAAAAAATTAAAATATTGGAAACAGATACAAATTTTAGATTTTATAATGTTATGTCATATTTTTGGTATATTATAGGATAAATTTTTATTACAAGGTTTATTTATCATATATTTTGTTGAAGACGGCTCAAAACGTTGATTATATTTTATTTTATTTTAATTGCACAAGTTCTTATTAAAGTTCTTGTTTTTGTGCACCAAGGAACAAAGTTTTCTATGTCTAACAAATACATTCTTAGTATTTATATTTTATGGTGCAGTTGCTCAATATATGTTTATCTTTACTTTTTCAACGCGATAACATCCAAAATACTTCAACAATTTAAGCCTAATTGAAACATTAAATTGATGTTTCAAGTATCTTGAAAAAGCTTGTTAAACAAGCATGGAGATCTTACAATTCGATTAGAAGAACGAAAAAATATATATACAAATTTTGTCATTACGGCAACTTTGAAATGCTGAATGAATACAAACCTAATTGTGACAAAGCCTAATTTTACCAATATCGTGCACTAGTTTGTTAATCAAATATTGGTAGCCCGATTTTTTGTTTAAAAAAGCTGCTGACCAGCGTAAACTTAGATTTGTTTAAAGAAAAAGATTATTTCAAGTATCAAAAGTAAATTTGCTTCATGTACTCTTAATGCTTGCCGTATATTAAAGACTTGTTCACGTGTATCTGTAATAATAGCCTTATTTAAAGAACCTTATACTATATGTTAAAATTTTTTTTAACTAAGCTTAAACCCAAACTGTTTAAACAAGTGGTTTAACATAATAAAAGGAAGTGGGGAGAATGGAACATGCCACCAAAGAAAGAAATGGGACAATCCAAATTCCTTCTTTTGAATAACATAAATGCAAATTACTAATATTATGCAAATATTTTTATAAAAATGGCTAAATTTACAGATAAATAACTGAAAGACTGAACAGAAAATATTTTAAAACCTAAGACGGAGACATAAAATGAACAAAGTAAAAAAGCAACAAAGAGATCCTTTTTAGTTTTCGGAAACTTCCAGTGATGAGGATACTAGAATTTATTATTATGACACAGACATTCACATTTTCGCATTACCATTGAAGATAAAGAAAGTTTTAATGTTTGAAATCAATTGGTCTAATGCTATTGATGGCATTTATGCAAATGATTTTTTTCATGTCAAGTATTATGTCAAGAAAGAAGACATAAATTATATAGGAACAACCCAAGCTGTGGCGGATAATTCTGGTTTTAATGTGCCACATTCATAAGAAAAGAAGGATAATTGGAGATTTTATTTCCTTTGACAATACGGCATAAATTATGTTGGGAAGACAGATATTCTGTCTTCTTAAAACTATCAGCTCCACTAATGATCGGTTAAATAGTCTGGTTAGTATTTACACTTTAAATACATATATCAACATACAATCTTTGGTAAACTGTATATGTATCCAATATTGAGCTATTTGTTCCTTAAAATTTGTTTTAAAGTTGTACCATACCTCCCTACTAACAGAAAAGCATGAAGAACATTTTAAAACTTAAAATTTCCTTTTTGTAAAATTGATCTTGGATGTAATGTTACTATATTGTTTAGAGACATTTAAAAATGTTTCATTTCGTCTTTCATAAATTTAAACTTTTGTTTTTGTGTAAAACAAAGTTGATTTTCTTACTTTTGTAAAAGGTGTGTCACACCTCCCCAGTTTTCCTGCATGCAAAAAAAAAAAATTGTCATTACGATTACGTCAAAAATGCTGGCCAATTTGAACTTATTTTAAAGGTGACTCGAGCTTGCAAGTGTTTTTGATGAGTTCCTAAATCAAGTATTATTGTTTTTAAACAGGGATACACAAAATTACCGATGGAATTTCTTGAATGTATTGTTTTAAAAAATATGTTGAACGCTGAATATGTAATATACTTTTTGGTCAATGTATATACTAATTTCAACAAATTTTCATCATCTTTTTATTTAAACTTTCTTTAAAAATCCCTTTTAAAAATTCAAAATAACAAACTTAGAAAGGCTTAGAATTTTTTTCAAATTTAATTCTGACATATGCATTTAAAATTTAAAATAAAACTACCATTCCGATTGTGCCGGAAGGATTTTATTTCTTCTGACTAAAGGCACATTCTATTATATTTATTTATTTTAAATAATAAAAATCCACATATTTTATTTCTTGATTATATAGAATCAAAGATTATATTTAATGATTATAGATTAAATCAAAAATTCACCGCTTGGTGCCACTAAAGTAATTGTATGCATTGCCTGAGTTTTCGTGCTTGAAATATTTTCTTACTGCAGAAAGCAACAAATAGATTAATTCAGGGATTTCTTTCTAACTACGTCAAAATCAAAACAGTTTATGTTTTTAAATCTCTAATTTAGCGAATGCTTCTTTAGCTCATAACCTATTTGATTAATTTATTTTTTTCACACTATGAAAAGCAGTTAATATTTGGAAATTTTTCCAGAGAGAAAATTCGACTAGCATACAATATTTCAAATGAAAATCAAATTTCAAATTGCTTAAGAGGTGAAAAATTACCAACTTAATAAAAATGTTTCCGTGCCGGGACTCCAATTCATGCCAATCGGTATAGCACACTGATGTTCTACCGATTAAACCACATGGAACGATACTCAGCTTGGAACTTCTCACTGTTAAAATTTGGCAAGGCTACAAATGCAGCACAAGATGAAACATTTCCTCTGAGTCTCCAACATGGTGCAAACACGAAATTCAAATAAATCCAGCATCAATTGAATGCATTAATAATTGGAAATTTTTCTAGAGAGAAAATTCGTCTGGCATACAATTTTTCAAATGAAAATCAAATTTAAAATTTTTAATTGCTTAAGAGGCGCAAATGGATTTATTTTTGAAATCTTTCTGGGATTATTGCTCGCCGAATTAATAGAAAAGCATGTTAAAATATGAAAGCTATTATATACTGTATATTAAAAGTCTCAAGCCACATTGAAAATACTATAAAAAATCTTAAGCCGCAATGTTGATTGCTTGTCAATACATCCTCTTCTGGTGAAAAATTAGAATTACAATTTGTTAAAAATTATCTCTGTCTTTTATTCAATCATTTAATCAAAATCATTTTAACTTACATTATTTTTGAATACCTTTTAAACATTAGTCGTTTATATAACATCTGTTATTTGTTCGTCATTTTGAATTTTGCGTATCTTGTGTTGTTGTTGATTCAAAATAAACCAAATATTTCATTGAGGCATAACGGTACAATTTTTCGGGGTTTTTAGTGATATTTGTTGAGTGACTAGAAACTTTGCGACAACGTTCTCATATAGATAACTAGATTTTTGTGAATTACTGCTTATGTACTTGTTCCTTTGACCTCTTTTATCAAATTTAATTAATTTAATATTCTAAAAATATGTCACGTGGTCAGTTTCCATGTTGTTCGTGGTCAGTTGTAACTAGGTTAAATCCTAAGTGGCCAGATTTAAAATCATATTTATGTACTTTTGCTTCAGTTTTAAACGAAAGATTTGTTTTCATAAGATATATAGAATCACACTCTTTGAAGAAGGTAATTTACATAGTGGCTTAACATATTTTTATATTTTTATTCCATAAAATGTCCTAGTTTTAAGTGCCTAATTAATTTTAAAGTTTACTTTACGAGACAGAGTATCTGTCATATTCTAAAAGATAGAACACAAGATGAATTTTTTAAATTCTAAAATAAAAAAAAATTCTTTTAATTCATTTTAAAAAGTATCTATCGTGCATGCACAATTATTTTTTGCAGTCACTATTTCAAAGAATAAATGAATATTTTTCAAAACTTCAGTTTCTCTTTCATGAATTCGGTTAAATTTTCTTCCATGCTTCGTTTTTTAAAATATTTTATCTGTATCTTAAAATGAAAAAGAATAGAAGAGATAGATAGGAATTCGAAATTGTGTGTTTTGATATATATCATAAATCAAACATCTTGAAATAGAAACTCTAAGAAAATGCATTTCTCTTTGTTATGTCATAAAAATGTTTGTTGAAAATATCACCGCAGTACGATTCTCCACTGAAATTTATTGAATTTATATAGTTTATAAATAAGACCAAAGCTATATCTTTGAATGATGTATGTAGTTTTTGACAAATTTATGTACATCATGTTTACAAATACTTCATTAATATAATTTCGATAAATTGTCGCAAGAAAATTATTTTATATTTACAACAACCATTTAATATTAACAAATTAACAAAAACAAATGCCAGTTAAAATGAAAAATTAACGATTTATTAAATTGGTCACATTTTATTTATCTGCAAGAGACCGTTTGTAGTTTATGTAAAAAAAAATAAATAAATAAACGAGTAAATTATTGCCCCGGTTTGGAAGTGTTAAGCTATACAATATTTTTAATACATTTGTAAAAGTAACAGTCCGATGCAAAATCTTAACTAATTCAATTATATACTTTTCTTTCAAATTATTACAGTGCGTAATAACTAATAGTAAATGAAAATCTATACTTTAATTAATCCATTAGCTTTAAAATGTGTTATTTAAAAAATTGCTAAACAAGTTTTTTTTTGTGTTGTATTATACAGTTTAAACTCCTACGAGGTTTCTCTTTCTTGCACAATAAGCTAAAATGAGGGTCATATACCTCTTTTTGTTCAAACCAAAATGTTTGCGTTATATATAATTGATAATATCTGCTAAAAAATAAAGTGACTATTGCAGTTTAAAATTAGTGATGCTGAAAAGAGTTTGGCAACTAAACAAGCAAACTTTTCTTGCATGTACGGTGTGTGGAAAAACCGGTTCAGTAGTTAATTGTGATAAATGAAATAATTACCGTAAACAATACTAAAATATAATAAACTTAATTTCAGCAACAAAATTAATTTTAAAAAATCAATAAAGTAAATTATTTATTGAACACACAAGGTATTTCGCGCAGCGTTTACAAAATTTCAGGAGAGATAGAGTATGCCTACACGATAAGAGCTCACATAGCAATAAATGGTAGGAAACGCTTTTCTTGTGCGATATTGACATCTAGTTTTGACAAGTATACAGTGTAAATCAATGCTCTAAATGCTCTACAGGCTTTTAATTTTTTTTTTTTTTTTTGAATGAATTTTGGCACTGTTAATTGGCGATAATTTTGCAATTATATAAGACAAAAAAAAATTAAAACTGTGCAGAGCATTTCGAGACATGATTTACACGGGACACCTGGCAACACTAGCGATTACACAAAATACGAGAAAGAAAGGACAAGAACAGCGTCAGCAAACAAGCTTATTAATCTTATCATATCAAAAAACTAATAATATGTACAAAAAGAGAAACGATAATCGTCATCAAATAAGCTGTTCAAATTTACGACCTTGGGTCGTGAAACAGATATTACATTTTGAATGGAGATTCTAATGTTCTCGAAAATACAGGACGTATCCAAGACTTTCTTAGCGGTTGCCACAATGCGAGTAAAAAGCTTCTCACCCTTGTCCCAGCATTTTTGCAGTACTAAGAATAATAAATATGTTTTCTCAGTCTGTAAGTGTCTTTACCTTTTCATGTTTTGTACCGTCAATCCACGTCAGGAAAGCGTCTAGACATGCATTGCTATGTGATTTTCCAATGTCTTTGTATACTATATTTTCTTTAAAACTTTGTAACCGCTGTGCTGTAATCCCCTATATGCATTTTTTGCATTATTTTTATTAATACATGTTAAAATCAACATGAAAATTATGCGGTTGAGTTTGAATTTAAAAATGTTGCTAAATTGGATTTTGAGAAAAAAAAAACATTCGTTCTGTCAGCTGGAATACTGATGATGACTTATACTGAGGACCTTGTTATTAAAGGCGACTATAGAAGACACTAGCTAAAGTTGTTGGTCATTCGATTTTTGCGCACAGCCTGCTTTCGTCGGCTAAATCGGATAAAATACTGTACTGCATATAAACGCTCAGTTGCTAAAGCCCACAATGTAAATATAATACTCTGCTAATAGTCAAAAGCCGACAGCACAAAAACCTATGTAATCAAGCACAGGGTGAAACTTCTATTTCATGGAAGAGTAGAAATAGGGTGTTCTAATGATTCATGTCTGCCGAAAGTGAAGTAATTCATAAGCCAAAAATTAATTTATAAGCCATTAATTAATTTTAACAGTGCACCACCAGTGCGCTGCTAAAAATTTGTATCTTTTGCCGCATTATTATTCCACAGCTTGTATAGAATATCTCATTTGTGACCAATGAGAATACTCAATAATACAGTGAAGTAACGATTTTCTATAGAAGCAGTGGAGTGACAATGCAGTAAAGATACAGATTTTTAACAGTGCTGTTGACTCGTATGTTTATCATTGTATTTATCCTTTAATCAGAGGTATGGAAACCTGAAGGACTAGAAGTAGGACAGTAGTTTCTGACAGCAATTGTAACTGTTTATTTTAACTTAGTATTTCTGAATGTCGAGCTTTTTATTGTATCCATAGGTGTTCCTTTTTGTTTAACATATTTTTATACATGATTTTTTTTTCAGCATTAATCGATGCATTTTCTATAAATTGATACGAAAACGCTATAAATTCATTTTGAAGCACTTCCTGTCATTTGCTTTTACAAAGTTACGCATTATTGTTCTTAATGATTCTTAAGTTCGGATTCCACTAGTTAATTTGGACTTTGAAATAGGAATTTCCGCTTGAAAAATAATTTTACACTTTCAAGTATCATATTTTAAATATTTAAAGATTTTTTAAAAATATACTTTGTGTCATATTCCAGCTATGTATACATTTGGTCACAATTTATAATATCCTGTATACATTGTGAATTAACAGAAGTTGAAATTTATACACTGAAATATTTTGTTTTAAATATTCGTTTGATAAGTCATACATTTTCTAAAAAAGTGTGACTACAACACCGCGTTGGTTACCGTAAAAACTGAAAAAAAATCATAATTGTTAACTTGTGTAAATTTATATTCGAACTTAGATATATATACAGTTGGCAAAAAAAGTATATGTACACTTCATTTTTTTTAATTATAATGAAATTAAACAAAAGATTTAAGCAAAAAATACTGTAATACATTAATTTAATGCATTATAATATTATAGAAGCAGAAACAAAATTAAACGAATCGATTTTTTACATTATAATAAACAAATATACAAAATTATAATGCAAAAAAAGTATTTGTACACTATCTTAATGTAATATAATTAAGGAAAATTTAGTAAAATGATACAAATTAATATTTTGTGCGAATTCATTTAGCGTTTATGACTACTTCTAGATGGTATGACATAGATTCCACCAACTTTTTTGTAGTGGTCTGGTTAATGTTATTCCATGACACAATAAGAGCTTCTTTAAAACTGTTTTTTACTAATACATATTTTTTTCGGATTTTTGCATCCAATAGCATCTGCAAATTTTCTACTGGATTCAAGTCTAGAGATTTTAGAGGAATTACCAGTCGTCTTCGAGTATTGTCGTAAGCATGTGCTGGTGATCACAGCAGTATGCTTTGGTCATTATCCTGCAGAAAGTGAAAAGCTTCCTCTATGCATAATTTCTTGGCACAGTTTAATAAATTATGGCGCGACACATCACTGTATGTTAAACCTGTCCTTCCATTGTCAAAAAATTTTAAATGTCCTGCTCCATTAGAAGCTATACACCCCCAAAACAATAATATTCCCCCCAACATGCTTGATAGTTTGTGGTATACGTTTTGGATCTAGAACAGTTTTATTTTTACGCCAATTTTTCCGAATGCTTGATGGTAAGAAAATTCCGAATTTTTCCTCATCAGAAAAAATTACTGTTTTCCAAAAATCCAATGATTTACTTCTGTATGCGAAAGCGAATACTATGCGTTTTCGCCTATTTGTTTCGTTGATGAATGGATTTTCCCTTGAGGTTCTTCCTTTTAAATCTGCATTGAGAAGAATATTTTTTATTGTTTGAGGTATTACTCTGATGCGAGAAGATGTCGCAAGGTCTCCAGCAAATTTTTGAACCGAACGCACAGGAATTTTTAAAGCTTTTTTAACAACACTCTCTTTTTCCCTCATTGTTAGTTTGCTAAGAAGTCCTGGTTTTCATTGAATTTCGATTCTTTTAATTTATTCATAGTTTCTCACTATACATCCAATAGTTGTAAATGGTAATTTAATAGCTTTTACAAATTCTTGTTGCGTATTTAAATTTTTATTATGCTCAATCATAGGATTTCATATATCTAGAGGTGCCTCTCTAGTATTAAGTTCTATATTCAATTACTTCAAGAGCAAATTAAATTAAATGTCAGACAAATATAATATGAACTTAAAAATTATTAACAGCTTCTGTAAAAGTAGTCCTTTGAACCATAAACACTATAAAACACAGTACATATCAGGATGGAGAAATGTACAAATACTTTTTTTGCAAGAAATTTTTAAACTTTTCCCATTAGAAAATTATTTTACATCTTTATCGAAATTTTCTGTTGTGTAATTTAAAACGCACGGTAAACAGACTGTATTAAAACTATTTTTGACAAAATATCTGTTTTTATTTAGTAAAAAATTAAAAATTTTAGAGTGTACAAATACTTTTTTTGCCAACTGTATATGTGTACATTATTACGATCCTTGACACTTTTGGAAAAGTTTGTATCTTCAAATATTGAAAACAATATGTTTTTTTAATTTTTTATTATAGCATTGAGAATATTATAGAAAACTTACGTGACATTGCCGTTAAGTACTGATAAATAAAAAAATCTCTGTAGGCTTGTTCTATAGGTGGAGGTAGATTTCGAAGTTAAAAGCTCATTTAAAAAAAAAAAAAAAAAAAAAGATTAGAAATATGCACAGTTTAACAACTTTATTTGGCCGCTATTGAAGAATTTTTCATTTTATTTTCCTGCAAGAGCTGTTTTTTTTTTTTTTTGTTTTTTTTTTTTTTTTAGAATCATCTTAAGCGAAAATCTGTTCAAAACGCCCACTTTGACAGGTTTTTAAAAATATATTCTACCTTTATTTAAAAAAATGACCAATATGACCCATTAAATAGTACCTAAATAAGAGAACCTGTCAATTGGATGTGTTTAAGAGCAAAGATTGATAAAAAAAAATAAGCAGTTTGTTATTTGAATACTTCATCAATTTTTCAATCACTATCGCTTTTGGAAATTCTGCTCAGAATTTCCACTTTAACATCATTTTAAAATATATCATGCCTTTATAAAAAAAATCTTTCCAATACGTCACATTATAAAGTTCTTGAATAAGAGAACTTGTCAATTGGATGTGTTTTTGAAAGCAAAATGATGAATCAGAATATAAGCAGTTTGGATTTGATTACACCTGTAATACGATTTTCTGTTCAAGTCCTGTTTTTGTTTAATTTGTTTTTGCTATAAGTATTGGTCCACTCAAAAACTTGTCAATATAAAAATTGTAAATATTATTAAGATGTACAATAAATTTAATTGGATTTGATATCTAAAGAATTGACGAAGTTATGGATTTTTTTCTTCTTCCACCCCACCTTTTTGTTTTCTTATTTATTTATTTACAATAAGAGTTGCTCCTATCAAAAACTTGTAAATACAAAAGTTTTAGATAGTATTAAGAAAATTTATAGTAAATTTAATTGGAATTAAATGAATTTATTAATTAGTGGATTTCACATTTTTTGGGGGGAATTGACAAAATTATGAATTTTTTTCTCACAAAAACCTTATTTTTTTGGGCCTTGAGCTCATTTTTATTTTTATCAAAAGTCTGTCATGCTTAAACTTTTGGCTCATTTTGTAAAAGCAATATAAACTTTGAACTCATTCGAATCTCTTTTAACTGAGAAGCTGTTGGGTTTTTTTTCTGTTTTCGCAAAAATCCCCTCAGTTGGTCGGATTATCCTATTACCGAACTTGAACGATATTTTATGCCCTTAGATTTTTTGTATCAATTTGGAAGAGATTTGAGCAGATTAATACAAGTTATCATGTCCATAAAACAGTGATATAGATAAATAGATAGACAGATATATAAAGTTTTTTACTAATGATAGTTTTGGGGTCTAGGGGTCAAGATCGGTATGAATTTTTCAGAAATTGCAATATGGGAACGACCGCAATAGATAGCATTTCAAACAAAATCTACTTAATAGGAGCTTTAGAAAATATATTTATACACCAAATTTTAAAAGCTTGAATTTATTATATAATAAAATTTAAATTATTCAGTCATTAGATCAGTGCATATGAAAAAACAAAGGTGTAGAATTTCTTTCATTGAAAAAAGAAAAAAAAATGTTTAACCAAAGTAAGAGTAAATATCTATTTAGAAACACAATCGTAAAACGTAAAGCAAACTAGTTGTTGGGGGGGGGGGACTCCGTAATACTAACATACCAAGAATATGCATGTTATAAAATAAGAAAATAAAACATGTGTAAACTATTTATAAAGTGCATCGCAATTCCAAAATAAAAATTAAATGTATATTTAAATATTTTTAATACATGGTAGTGCTCTATTAATGATTTTCGGGAATTACTTGATTAGTCCATCGACCCATTTCGGCGCATTCTCAAGGACAACGTAAAATCATTACTTATAATGAAATACCATTGAATTAATCACATATGATTTGATTAAATTGAATAATCAACATGGCAACCTAGTTTCATTATCCATCATGGAATACCTTTGAGTTCATTGCATATAATAAGATTTAATAGAATAATCAACGTGGCTACATAAAATCATTACCTATCGTAGGATATCACTGAATTGATTACGTATGAAAGGTTTTAATAGAAGGAAGAACACTTTTATTAAAATATTTTAAAGTTTTGATTCGTTTTTCATAAAATTTTAAATGATTAAACAAAATTAAAAAGAGATTATAATTACTAAATTTCAAACCATTAGTTAGAGAGTTTTGTTTTCTGTTTCAAGCGGTCAAACTGACGGATTATATAATGACTGTAGATGCAAGGTATTTATGCAATTACGATCGCATCTAAAAATTGCTAAAATCGAAATTTAAATTCGTTACAAAATGTTAAAACACGTTTCGACAAACCTTTCAAACTCGTCAGTTAAACTTAAAAAGAGGGAATGAAGTACTTTTCAAAATGTAGAAAATTGGATGCATTAGTATTGTTGTGAAACAACTGAGTAAATGTGATCATAGATAGCACAGAGCATTTAATATTTCTTTCAAAAAATTTATCGTTTAACTAATAAAGCCAAATTTTTAATTTATAATTATTAAATTCTTATAAAAGAAGCTATTTATTTTAATCAAATTAAAAAATGTTCAAATAAAATTATTTAAATAAAATCCAAAATTCTAACTTTTTTGAAAATCTTTTTTGAAAAAAAATAGCGGAGATATAAGTAAAATTTTAAATTTCTCAAAGCAAAAGAAGTTGTTGAAAATTAAATTTAAACTGCTGAATCAATAATAAATTGCAAACGTTTTAAAATTGAAAGAAAATTGATTTTGAAAAAGTATTATGAGAGTCATATGAACGAAACCCTAAAAATATAAACCCTTAAATGAGCCAGAAATACGAAATTTCTTCTTATTAAATCGATCTTAATATGAAATTTTCAAGTTCTAGAATCGGTTTTCGAATTAAGAACCTTCAGTTTACTTTCGAGACGCTTTACCTTCAAGTAAGGATGTGTATACGAAAAACGTCCAAATTAAGGTTCTCTTTTGAAATTTAAATCTTAAAGATAAACGAGTGGCATTGAAAAAATTAATTTAATTAAAATAATATATATTTTCAAAATGTTATGATTTATCGTGTGACATAAGGTATTCAGTTTTCAATACGCAAATTTTGAAGTCTATTATTTATACAGTTTTTGTGTGCGGACTGTATGACAGACGAACAGAGACGAATAGGTTTTCGACAGATGAAAAAAATAACCGTAAAACTATTAAATTGGAGAGTTTTTTAAAAGTCGAAACATACCTCAATCAACTTTTAAAAAAATAAATAAGTAAATAAAAAAATAAATTCTACATTAGCTTATTTTCTTATTATTTGTAAAAAATAACTAACTTAATTTTAATTGAGGACCTCAGAAGCCAAGGGGTACAAGTGACATAATTTAGATTTCGAGTAAATTGAGTTCAAAGTTAAGCATCAATTGTAATTGAATGAATTGAGATAGGAATCTTTTGCTTATTTCTTAATGTTCTTTGAACTCTTATTTCAATAGCTGTTAAGAAAAACAGCCTGTTAAATTTTGCTTTAAATGTATAACTAAGCAATATTTATCAGCATTCGGTACTTAAAGTAATGAAAACGGCTTGGAAGGCAAAAGGTACAAGTGCCGAATTAATACAAGAAATAAAAAAATATATATGTAATAATAATTCGACGAAGGCTATGTTCCGTAAACTCCTAAGAGTGTTACTTCTAAGTATCAGCAGCAGCACGAGCAGAGTAGTCGCTCCGGCAGTTGGCAACCAGTGGAAGAGTTGCATTGGGGAATTTCCCCATTATAAAAACAAAATCCATGAGTCTTTCAATTCCTTTATTTATTAACTCATAAACTACGTAAGTTCTTCCCCGCATTCACCTTGGCCTGGTCATCAAATATTCCAAAACTTCGTGATTAAGCTGCATTCCAAGATATTAGAATTTTTCGGGGGAAAAGAAACAGCATCCTAATATTTTAAAAGTCGATCGCATTCTCGGAAAAAATGACATGGCTTCCGAGTAGTTTAAAGGAGAGATGCATTTTAACCTCCTACAAGACCAAATGAAAAAATCATTTTCACGACAAAACTAGCGCCCTCCTACTCCGCGTCAATCATTTCAAAAAACCAATTAGGATGAACTCGAGCCTCAAACGGACAAAATGATCAATTCTAATTGGTAGTAGCAGGCGGTCCTTGGTAAGAACTATATTTTTTCCTCGGAAGAACAAGCCCTTTAGCAACGCGTAGTAACACCTGTCACGCGATGTTAAAAATAAAAAATAAAATTAAAATCCCAGGAATATTCCAGAAAGTAAAAAGCTTACGAAATACCTCCCGCCTTTTTGAGAAGCAAGAAATAATTTATTAATAACTAAAGTAAGAAAAAGAATTTTAGCTGTTACAAGTTACGAAACTAAGATTGAAATATGTTCCACAAATTTAGAATTGAAGCTAAGAGAGAACGAAAATGGCGCAAATTTTTTTTATTTAATTACATATATATCAAATCAAAAAATAAATTTATAAAAAATAAAGAACAATGTTGATATAAATAAATGCATGGACGAAACTTCTTTTAATAAAAGTTCTAAAAAGGAAAAATTATGAAATAAAAAAATGAAGATATGAAAAATTTAAGATCAATGTTGATACACGTGAATGGAACAATAAACTTTATTCTAAGATAAGATTTAAAATTTTATTATAAGTTTTATTAAGTTTAAAAAAGGGAATATATTTTCAGTTTGTCTGGCTGTCTGGCCATCTGGCCGTCTGTCCGCGCTCTAACTGTAAATATACTCGAATTGTGCTGAATTTTTTGTAAATTATTTACGCTTATTCTAGCACGAGCCCTATTTCAAACAAAGTTTATAGCATGATTAATTTATTTACAGGAACAGTCAAAAGTTTTTCGTTTCATTACGGACTATGGGCAAAATACGTTTCAAATGAATTTTAAAGGTGTTACACCCTGTCAAATATATTAAGATTTATATTTATCTAGGAAGTTCATTAAAATATGCATTCTGTAACATATGTGGTGAAAAGTAAAGCTAATATTCCTTTACAGGGTCACACAAAAGAATTCAATTACGTGGTGGGAAAGTGGAAATTGTTTACAACATATTTTAAATATATTTAATTTTTTATGTATAATAAAATTGATATACGTCCATGAGATTTAATATAAGTTATATCGCGTATAACATGAAGTTCACAGCACTTACAGGGATACACAAAAGATTTGAAATAGTATATTCTATTCAAAACACTGTACATTATCAAAATGGTTGATGGATGAACGAAATGCCTTCTTAATTATGATATGCGCTTTTAAGTTTCCCTAAATTTATGCATATTACATGGTATTTATATTTGCTATATTTGATATACAAGGCTACACAAAAGATCTAGTAAAGGTTACTCATTATGAGTATAATTTACTTAAAGATTGTTTTTAAATAAGTTATGTATTTTTATGATGAATTTCATTCAGTTTACTCAGAAATGTTTGTAGAATACAGGTAAAATGATATACAGGGAAACACACAGAATTGGATAATGGTCATCTATGGATGATAATTTCTTGAAATATTATTTCAGTAGTCTTAAGAATGATTTACTTGGAACTAAATTTCAGCTAAATAGTGGTGTATAATACAGGTTCTAGGTAAACTCCAGGGATGAACAAAAGTATACAAGTATGTTTCCATCTATTAGTACAAAATGCTGAAAGAGAATTTTCAAACTGTTACGCATTTTCTTCCTAAATTAGTTTTTTCTATTATACAATATATGTATAACCGACAGATCAAACACAGGGCTGTTCAAAAGTATTAAAATACACAATTTTCTATGGACATTAACACTTTATTACCTGAAATTCCGAAATTGTTTTAAAGATTTCAGGAAATCTTGGAAAGTGTTTCAGAATCTATATTTAATGTTTGATTTTTCTTACTTGTTAACAGTTTGCATTTATTTAATGTAATATTTATGCATTAAAAAGAAAATTTTAAACAGAAAAAAAACTGACGAAAAACATTTTGAAAAAAGACATACAACTCCAGTTCATAAGGTTTAAAACGTCACACTATGTAAGTAATTTTAAACTGTGATTGGTAGAAATTAGCATATGATCGTGTTTTTGTACCAATCGACGCTTTAAAATGATCAAATTCCTGGGGCGTTTTCAGAGTCATGAACTAGCCTTGCAGATCGTTGGTCGCGCTTCAGCTATATAGGCGTTAATGAATACACCTGAACTTATACCCCTTGGCCTCTACGCGTTTCACGGTTTCGGGAAAGAGGTTAAGTAACTGACCCCTAAAACTCAGTGCGTAATTAAAAAATCAATCATAACTCTTTATCTACAAATAAATATACTTATTTCCAGATAGCTTGTGCACTTAACTCATTTTTTTTCAATTTTGCCACTTATGGCTTCTGGGCTCCTCAATTATAATATGCTTTACATCCCTTAATTTAAAATATTGAATGCATATTACTACCATTTAATACTACAGTAATATATGATGCATTTAGGGCTTAAAAAGAACCGTGGACAACATCAGATATTAAGTTCTAATCATACTATAAAAGATAAAATTAAAAATCAATTTTTACTAATAATTATTCTTATTAAATAAAGTGTAGTGAAAAACGATCCCTCAAACATACTCTTGATGAATCTCAATCACAACGCAAAAATACAAAGTTTTATTCCATGCAGCTTCTTTTCATTTTTATATTTTCTTGCTGCAAAGGAAAATGCAAATAATAAACTTTAAAGATTTTTCTTTTCTTTTAGAAGAAACTTTATTCAAATTTTACTTCCAAGAAGTATCCCAGCCGATCGATGAAAAAATGCAACAGATATTTACTAGATTATGGAAAGTCTTAGCATTAAAAAACAAGTAAGAAAAATCATGTGTTAAGCATAGATTATGAAACACTTTCCAACGTTTCCTGAAATCTTTAACAAAACTTTGTTATTTAGGGAAATAAGATGCTACTGTCCATAGCCAAATATGTATTGAAATACTTTTGAAAAGCCCTGTATTCGATCCGTCGTTTGATATATATATATATATATATATATATATATATATACAATATAATGGGAAAATTTAGTTTATCAAGAAAATGCCTAATTGGCTGAAATTTCTCTTGCAGCACTTTATTCTAATAGATGGAAAATACTTCAATACTTTTGCTCAGCCTTGTAATTTATCCCATATCTTTACTACACGCCAGTATTTTGTTAAAAGTTAGTTCAAACAAACACATTCTTAAAGCTACTTAAATCACATTTCCAGAAATTATCACATATAGGTGACCATGTAGCTAATTCTTTGCGTGACCCTGTATATCATTTTATCTGTATTCTACAAACATTTCTTAGTAAACTGAAAGCAGTTCAACATAAAAATGCATAACTACCACCTTTAAGTTAATTACTCTCATATTCAGTAACCTTTATGAGCTCTTTTGTGTAACCCTGTATATCAACTATAACATCTATATACACCATATAATTTGCAGACATTTTGTAAAACTTAAAAGCGCATATCATAATTGAAAATGCATTTCAACCATCCATCAGCTATCATCGATAATGCGCGCAGTATTTCGGATAAAAATATAAGGTTTGAGATATTTTGTGTGTCCCTGTAAAAGCTATGCACTTCATATTATTTGTTAAATATTAAGTCTTAGCGGCGTATATCAATTTCATGATACTTGAAACCGTTTAACATTATTAAAATATGTCGCAAACAATTACCTCCTTTATTATTGTGTAATGGAATTCTTTTGAGTGGCCGTGTAAATGAAAAATAACTGTTATTTTGACAGCATATTTTACAGAATGCGTATTTTAGTGCACTTTGCGAATCTATGTAAATTTGAATAGTTTTAACAGGCTGTAACACCTGTAAAATTCATTTGAATCGATTTTTTCCCATCGGCCGTAGTGTATCGGAAAACTTTTGACTATCCCTTTAAATAAAATAATCATAGTAGAAACTTCATTTTCAATATAGGGTTCATGCTAGGGTAAGCATCAATAATATATAAAAATTTCAGAGCAATCCGAGTATATTTACGGGAGTTAGAGCGCGGACAGACAGCCAGACGGCCATATGGCCAGACAAACCGAATGCATAAACACTTTTCAACTTTGTTGGAAAGTGTTAAAAAGTCCATTTAAAAATAAAGGTTTGACTGGATGTATTCAATATTTGTATATTTTTAATATTAAAGCTAGAGAGCTAAAATTGTGTATCGAGCATTTATTCCAGTAATTTAAAAAATATTGGGTTGGGGAAAAAGTGATTTCGTTTTTTGCCAATAGATAGTTTTAAAGTCGTATATCTCGAGTACTACTTACTCAATTAAGCCATACTATACAGCATTTAAAAGGTAACAGTCTCTAGCACATTTTAAATGTAAAGTTATCATAATCTGTTTAATCAGTCAAAAGTTATTACGTTTTAAAAAGAGAGATTCCAGAAGATCACTTTCATCACATTTTAGTTTTTTATTTCTAAAAAGAGAAAAATGCGGCTCAGGTTCATCGAAAATTGTGTGGGGTTTATGGTGATCGATGCTTAAGTAAACGCCAAAGTCAGAATTTGATTGGCTCGTTTTCGTTCCGAAAATTTCGATGTTAAAGATGAACATTTCCCTGGCCAGCCTATCGTTGAAAAGTCAATGCAATTTTTAAAAAAATCGAAGTAGACTGACGTATTTTTTCCTGCGACATTGCTACGGAACTAAACATCGACCATAAAATACTTTAGAACCATTTACAAAAAATTTAATACTAAAAGAAACTCGATACTTGGGTTCCCCATGAGTTTGCAGTGAAAAAGTTTAATGGACAGAATTTCCATTGGGAATTGCTACTGATACGGAACAAAATCAAGCCATTTTTGAAACAAATGATTATGCGTGATGAAAAGTAAATCACGTACGACAACAATGTGCGAAAAAGATCGTGGTCGAAGCTTTACAAACGATGGTAAAACCCGGATTGATGCCAAGGAAGGTGATGCTGATTGTTTGGTGCGAATGAAAAGGAATTGTCCATCATGAGCTGCTCTAACCTGGCAAAACCATTAATTCAACTATCTACTGTGAACAAATAATGCAATTGAAGCAGGTGATTAAAAAAACCTGTCCGAAATTGATCAATAGGAAAAGCGTTGTCTTCCATCACGACATCGCTAAACGACACACGTTTAGTCTCTCGGCAAAATCTGAGAGAGCTTGGTTGGGAGGTTTTGATGCACCCACCGTACAGTCTGGACCTAGATGCAACCAATTACCATTTGTTCTACCCTCTGCGGAACTCTCTTAATGGTGTTAAGCTAGTTTCAAAAAGGCTTGTGAAAATCACCTTGTTCAGTTTTTTGCCCAGAACTCGCAGAAATTCTACAGTGACGGAATTACGGTTTTACCAGAAAAAGGACAAAAGGTCATCGAACAAAACACCACATATATTACTGATCAGCTTTTTTAATTTATATAAATAAATTCAGTTTGAAAAATACGAAAAAAAGCGAAATTACTTTTTCCCCAACCCAATATTACTTTTAGTATAAAAATAAAAGTAATTCAAACCCATCCAAAAGCATTGCATATTTACTATTAAAACATACATAAATATCTTTTTAAAAGCCAAATAAGGGTAGAATTTTCTTTAAATTAGGGCAGTTTTCGAAATTTTCACTTATGGTATTATAAAACACTACTGTCTTCTGAACTAAAGATAAATGGGTGCAATTTGCTTCGCACTAAAATAAATAAGTTTTTTTTTTACTTTAGATATGTTACATGCAAAACCCGATTTTAGGCCAAACTAGTCTATCCTAATGCCCATCGGATAAACTAGTTTTTCCTAGCCAAACTAGTCTATCCGAACTCCCATCGGATAAACTAGTTTTTCCTAGGCCAAACTAGTCTATCCGAACGCCCATCAGATAAACTAGTTCTTCCTAGACCAAACTAGTCTATCCGAACGCCCATCGGATAAATTAGATTTTCCTAGGCCAAACTAGTCTATCCGAACGCCCATCGGATAAACTAGTTCTTCCTAGGCCAAACTAGTCTAACCGAACGTCCATCGGATAAACTAGATTTTCCTAGGCCAAATTAGTTTGGCGGAACGGTCATTAGGATAAACTAGTTTAGCCTGCTATTCATTGGTTTGAACTAGTTTATCCTAGGCCCATCTAGATTGTCCTAGGCCAATTCAATTTGGCGTTATTTTATTAAATTTAAAAAACGCCACGGCGCCAACTTTCTAGATTTGATCTAATTTATCCTGGGCCGATGCAATTTAACAGGATTTTACCTCCTAGACTATCAAAGCCTGAGAGCTACTGTGCTCGCAGATTCTGTGTGTGTGTATGCAATCATGTACGTATGTATGTACGTATGTACATATGTATGTACGTACGTATGTACGTAATGCGATAACTCCTGATAAAAATATCCAATTTGCTTCAGGTTTTGGACATAGATTTATCCTGATAACGAACTTCCCTGATTAGTTTCAGCAGTTCATTGAAGAAGAATAATGGGAGGGAAACAAAAGACTAATCCGCACCCCCCCCCCCCCCATCCAACTTAATTTAGTTAAGTCAGTTTTTCATGCAAAAGTATCAGATTTTATTAAAATTTTAAGTATAAGATCATTTTGATAAGGCACCTCCATGACTAGTTGTGGGTGATCATTGTTTACGTATAAAGAAAGGGGGAATGGGAGCTAACCCCCTTAATTTATGAAAATATGTAATATGTATAAGAGAAAGAGAGGGGGGGCAACAAAATCAGGAATTATAACGGAAATTTTAGTTTGATCTATTTGGAACTTTAAGATAGTGTATGACACATGATATAAATTTATAAAAATATATTCCGCGGTAAGTGCCACTATTTACGAATAGTGATTTCTGCAGAAATCTTAAATTTTTGTTTTGAAGCACCGCAACATCGAGTAATATATCTACTGATAGATTGTTTAACGGAGTTACCTTCAGATACAGTTTTGCTGATAATAGGGTGCGTTCCCTTTCATAATGGGACTTTTTTTATAATGTTTTATCATGCATAAGCTATCACAAAGTTTCAAACAGTTTCAACAAGAATTTAACATTTGTACAAAAAATAATGAAAGAAATTAGTGGAATTTGACACGGCATCCTTTTACTTAAATATTTAACATAATTTTTTTTTTATGTTTTTAAATGTTTCAAATAATGGTAATAGTTAATTAGCAGCTAAAACGTTAAAATACGCTGAGCTTTTTAAAAAAAATTCTTGCGTTCCCTTACTCTACCCACCTCCCATCCTAAATTTCAAGTGTCATGATTTATTTAAGCTTTTTCTTGTTTTTAAAAGGGGTCTGATATTTAAATTTTTAATATGAACTATCTCGCGTGAAGTCATTGTTCGAAAACCAATATTTGTTACGAATTAAAAATCTTTTTATAAAACCAAAAGTTTCTATCCGATTGAAAGAATATTCCGTTCTCGCTTTATATTTAACCTCAGAACCCCCAAAATTCATCAGGTAAATGCCTTATCAGAAGGAACCTACATCCAAAATTTGAAACAAATCGGTAAATTCTCCTTGAAAAACCTATTTAGATAAATTAAGGGGTTACACCCCATTTCTCCTTCCTTCATACGCAAACAAAGAACACTTACAACTAATCATGGAGGAGCCTTATCAAAATGATTTATACCTAAAATTTTAATAAAATCTGTTTTTTTTTTTCTGCATGAAAAACTAATTTAACTAATTTAAGGAGGAGGGTGTGCGGATTACCCTTTTGTTCCCCTTCCCTTATTCTTATCCAATGAACACCTGAAACTAATCAAGGAAATTCGTTATCAGGATAAATATGTGTCCAAAATTTGAAGCAAATTGGATATTTCTATCGGGAGTTATCGCATTACATACGTACGTACGTACATACATACGTACATGGTTACATACATACACACTGAGTCTGGGAGCACATTAGCTCCCAGAATCCACATTAGCTTCTTTAATAGTCTGTGAGCTAAAATCACGTCAAATTGCATTGGCCTAGGATAAATTAGATCAAAACTACAAAGTTAGCGCCGGGGCGGTCTTTAGATTCAATAAAATCACGCCAAATTGACTTGACCTAGGACAATCTAGATCGGCCTAGGATAAACTAGTTTAAACCAATAAAAAGCAGACTAAACTAGTTCATCTTAATGAACATTTGGCCAAACAAGTTTAGACTAGGAAAATCTAGTTTATCCGATGGGCGTTCGGATAGACTAGTTTGGCCTAGGAAGAACTAGTTTATCCGATGGGCGTTCGGATAGACTAGTTTGGCCTAGGAAAATCTAGTTTATCCGATGGGCGTTCGGATAGACTAGTTTGGCCTAGGAAGAACTACTTTATCCGATGGGCGTTCGGATAGACTAGTTTGGCCTAGGCCAATCTAGTTTGACCTAAAATCGGATTTGGCCGTAACAGATATAATGTTTTTTTTTATTTCCTAATCAGTTTTAAATAAAATAGAATTTATAAATTATATTTTTATAACATTATAACATTTATTTTTCGTAAAAAATTGAGTCGATTGATCTTTCGATTTGTGTCAATTAAAAAATAAACGTAAGTAATAATAATAAATAATATTCCATAAATATTTAGAGAAATACATATTTGGGAAAAAAGGGCAAATTAAATATTTTAAAGGAAACGATCATTAATTAATACAAAATAATTGAAAATATTCTTATGATAAAGCTCGATTGTAACATAATATATTTGATCCTTTTTTATGTTAAAAGAAAGATGTTTCTCTGCTTACTTTTTTTCAATCAGTATTATCCAGTTTCATTTTTCTTTATCGAAAAAAGAAAAGAAAACAAAGAAAAGAAAGAAAGTATTCATCTGTAAATTAATTATTTCTTTTCAAAAAAAAATTTAAACTTATTTCACTTGCAAGAAATATCTCAGCGATCGATAAGAAGATGTTATATCTTTCCACTAATTCATAGAAATGCTAATTGTGAAGAGAAATGATACATTTAAGTTAAGAATTTTTATTAATATAAATTATATAAATTACAAATAACAAGACAAAATTTTCATTTTTATAAATTACAACCAGAATGAAAAAAAAGCTAACGGGAAGAGATTTATCTATGCATCTTTCTCTCATTTGATATTTTTCTTTGCAATGAAAGTGCCTAAATGTAAAAAATATTAGCCTAAAAGAATTTTCCTTTCTTCCCAAAAACATTTTAATCATTTTTGCTTTCAACAAGTATTTCAATGATTTATATTTTTAAATTTATATCTTTCCATTGTATCTTGGAAATTATGGTTTTGTCAAAGCTAGTTTTAAGAAAACTTTTAAATTGAAATATTCAACTTTGTATCTACAGATATGCGTAGGTATAAAAATATAGCTATAAACTTAATATTATACAGAGTATCTTAAAAAGATTGAAACGATCTTTTATTTTTTACATGTTGCCGATGAATAAGCTTTGCATATACATACATGTGTATGTTAAAAAATATAACTATAAACTTGGTATCTCAAAAAAGATTGAAAGGCTATTTTATTTTTTATTAATGTTGCCGATAAATAAGCAGCGTAAACTGCAAAAGTGCTGAATCCTTCACGGTATTAACAATTATGCGTTATTTTTATGGCCAGATGGATCCGAAATTTCACAAAATCCAGCTTGGTGAGTTTTTTATGGTATAAGAATATTATTTTTCATGTTTTGCCTGCAGTAGCTTGTAAATAACTTTTTAATTATAACTTATAAGACCTAGAGATCGTATATAAATTTAAAATGCCTAATTTTTGAAATTTTTCTGACTGTCAGAAAAGTTCGTCAATATACACTAAATTGTCCTTATTTTTAAAGAAATAATTTCCATACTCCTAGAAAAAATATTTGATCAGTGAATTCTACCCGAAAGTCTAAAAAAGAGGAAGAGATTCCGTTTATTACTAGCATACATAACGTATTGGGTCTATTAGTATTAAATCTGATTTTTTTTTTAATAGATAAAAAAACAAACATTCTATAAATTAAGATACATAAATTAGTTTAAAAAGACAAAATGTTTTCGAATTTAAAAATAAACAACAATTACGTTTCTCAGTCATTCAAAAATACTCACAATTTATTTTTTAAAGCTCCAAAAGTTGAACAAAGTTGCTCATAAATAAATACTCGAATTTAAAATATACTTTAAATGAACACATTAAAAATATATTATAATAAAAAAATTAAATAGAAAAAAATCGAATTACTCAAAAAAGAGGTTCCCCTTATTGAATAAAAATACAATATTCATATTTTATCTCTAGCAATCTACGTAAATATATTTAAAATTCATATTTTTATCGTTTATTAAAACTAAAGTATAAAAACCGCAGCTACAATCTTATTAAAAACGAAATCTCCTTGAAACTAACTTCAAAATTAAAGCTTTTTAAAGAAATTGATAAATCCATACCCAACTAAAATGAACCAGTTACTTCAAAGCGTTTTTATGCTGTATAACCATAGCCCCGTGCTAGCGTGTTCGCCTCCTAGCGTGTTCGCCTCCACTCCAGCATGATCGCTGGAGTGGCTGGTGTTAATCCAGAGTCTTCCGTTTCCGCATACATCAATGTAACTCTCAGAATTCCTCCTACCCTGCACAAAAGCTATTAGAGTGGTTCTACCAGATCTGAAACTTCCCCAAACCGTTACTTACAAGGAAGGTCTCCATTGGGGGCATACTCAGAATTTTTTGAAAAAAATTCGAATTAAACTACTCATGTAGATAATAAAGGATCAGTGAAAATTAGCGGCGGAATTACATTATTAGATATGTAAAAAAAATAAAATACTTTGGAATAATTGGCGTGAAAAGCTGAAAGCGACGCGGGATTTGGCGAGCAGTGCATTTCCTCGCCAAAAGCAGACGATTTTAACGAATCTGAAAATTGATTTTAATTGACTTCACAGTTAAAAATCTGCAGCATTTACTGCAACGTCACTCCACTACTTTTATAGAATATCTCTCTTCTGACCAATGAGAATGCTCCATAGCACGGTGAATTGACTGTTTTATATAAAAGCGGTGGAGTGACGCTGCAGAAAATGGTACAGATTTTTAGTGGTGTTGTAGCTTGTGCAACACTGTTAAAAATCTGCTGCATTTTGCTGCAACACACTCCACCGCTTGTATATAATATCTCTATTCCAACCAATGAGAAAGCTCCATTTCACGGGCAAGTAACCGTTTTCTATACAAGCAAGGGAGTGCGTTGCAACAAAATGCAGCAGATTTTTAACAGTGTATTTTTCAATTTGGAACAATTTTATTCAATTTAAATTGTGTTTTAAATGATAAAATATATTAATTTCATTTTGTTATAAGTACATATAAACGTATATGACAAAATTACACTTAAAGTAAAGTAAAAATGCAAAACTAAAATTACTTAAACTAAACTTATTTAAATAAATTGAACATAGAAAGTTTTTCTTTAAAAAGTATTCGAAGCATAAAAGCGTATTTTTCAAAATTTCGTTTTTTCGCCAACCGGAGATAAATCGCCAAATAAACGAAATTTTTATTATTTTTTTACGGACGTTATAAGGAGGTTCCGCCGAAAATTTTTTCATAAACATATATAACTATATGAGAAGAACATTCTGTAATTTTTTCCGATTTTTCTGAGTATGCCCGTATGAAGACCTTCCTTGTTAGTCACTTCCAAATACATGCCTTGAGAAAGTTGTTTTTTCTCTACGGATATCATACCAGAAGTTGCAAAAACAATCTAGTCTATCCAAATTAATCTTTTTTTCGATGGAAAAAACAGAATCCCACTTTTTTCCCCATAGTATTGCAGTTTTTGACAAACTCCATCCTCAGTCTCACATGAACTTTTATAAGAGGCGGTCTTGACGCATGTTTACTACAGCGAACCTTTTTCTTTCTTTTTCTAAAACACGTCGAACAGTTTGAGCACTTGCTTTCTAAGTTCAATTCACGTTTTTTCCGTTTTTTGGAGCAAGTTCGCCTTATTATCATTCTTTTCCCCCCATACAGAAACAGAAGAGGCCTGCTTGTATGTCTTTGCCGTCCATATTTACGGGTATTTTAAAGATAATTGTAAATAACCGTTCTTGATCTATTAAACTTTGTAGCAATTTATCATACAGAAATTCCTGAATTTTGAAATGCAACCATTTTTCCTTTCTGAAACTTCAAAAGCTCTACACCTTGTGGCATAATTGAAAAACAGAATAATACGATCCTAAAAGCTTACTATGCATTTATATCGTCTGGAAATTCCGTTAGCAGAGCAAAAAAACGTGCAAATTTTAATTTTTAGAACACACAAATACAGTTGTTCTTGTAATTTTGTCAATATCAGATGGCTGTATAAATTTATAATACATTTTATGAATATGAATTTATCACATATTTCCATAAAAACATACAAAAATAGTCTTCAGTTTTCATTAGTTTCCAGCCATTAAATTTGCATAAGTTTCCCACCAAATAAAACTAAGATTTGACAATTTTTGCCTTGTCCTTATAATTGTGACCACCACTGTAGTGCATAAAAATAAACAACGGTGCTATATGTGTTACGTTTCAAGATACATCTAAAACTAAATTTTAGCAAACTATGTAGCAAAAGTTTCTTTCAAAGTTTTTAAGTTTTTCTCTGAAAATCTTGAGTATTCTTTGTGCTGCACTGAAAAAAATATCTGTAACTCTACAGAAGTAAATTAACAGAAATCTGCATGTTTACTAAAGTTTTATCTACATACTGTACAGAAAAATGGATAAATCTATAAAAATAGTTTTTGTAAAGCTACAGATTTCTGTAGCTTTATAAAAAACTACAAAAATTATAATAATCTTACTAAAATTTTGTCTGTAACCTAAGTTGTAGTTACACAAAAAGTTCTTGGCATCCCAATTTCCTAAATGGGTCTTTTTAACCTTACTGATTTTTTTTTTTTAATTTTCTATGCAAATCTGTATCTCTAACAGGAAGTTTTGCTGTTACCGTTGCATAAAAAATCAAGAAATCCCAGTTTCATAGAAAATGTTATGCAACTTTGCAGATTTTTCTTTTACATTGTGGAAGAAGCAGACATTGGAAAATATGCCGAATAACATTAATAATATCCATTTTATTATCGCATTACTCAGCATGCACTCTTTTACAATAAGTGCAGTCTCTATAAAGCTTCACATGATTGCTTTACAGTCCCAGAAATGCCGAAAGAATCAGCTGAAAATATTTCTTTCGCAGTCACGGATTGGTTCTTGATTTGTGCCGATGTTATATAAACTGAACATAAAATCTGAAATTTTCTTTTTCGGGAGTTACTTCTTATCGGGTTATTTCTCGCCAAACGTTTTCTGTTTAGTCTCATAATGTCATTTAATAGTAAAAATTGATGTATACCAACAATTTCCTCATATATAATACAAATATTTACTGATTTAACTCTGTTCTGCAACGTGAAGCAATATTATTCAGTCCATTCTGCTAGATACTGACTACTTTCTAAACACGAATCAAGATTTATTTTCTTTTTTCTCCATTGAAATTCGGATCAAAACACAATCGACTACTTCAGCATGTTTATGGCATATTTCTCTATAAAAATACCAATTTGCATAGTTTTATATGCTTAATTTTCATTATATAAACCTAGAAAGACGTCTAATCGCTAAAAAGTATTTACGGAGGTGGTAGCTTTAATTATTCTTTTTGAACAGAGAAATTATTACTTTTTCCCTTACAATATTTTTTATTTAATTAAAATGATAATCATGAAAATATATAAATTAAAGGCTGAAGCCAATTATGCAGTGGTTTTATCAAAGAATCCAAAGGAGATTTTATTTATCTTCTTATCATTCATTTTATTCTCCTGTAAAATTTATAATTTATTTCAATAAATGAATTTTATCTATTTTTTTATTCAGTATATATAAAACAGGACACAGAAATAAAAAATTGAATGACATGTTTTTAATATATCTTTAAGAAATAAAACAGTTTATATGTTGACTTCTTGAAAAAATATATACAATTTAATGTTCTTTCTTATAATGGATCTAAAAGAAGCAGGAAAATAATGAAAGCGATTTTAGAACGAGAAAACCAAGACAGGAGAAATGGCGATTAAAGATTCATGCGGTCTTCATATTCTGTTTGCGTTAAATTCCTGAATTTCTTCCAAAAATATTTCAAATACGAAATTTACGAACGTCTTCAGAACTCATAATGAAATAAAAAATCCATTTTATTTATTTCAGTACTTCGTTTGGAAATATTTCGTTTAAGTAAAATTTAAAATAAAAACTGTTTGATTGTTGAATTGTCTTTTATGATTTTAATTTATTTTAGTACTGAATTGTACTTTTGTTAATATTAGTCATTTCTTAATTTTAATATACTTGTTTTAAACTATCCTTTTGTTATTATTGGTATTATTCTATTAAATGAACAATTCATGTGTATGTGCGTGTGCGTTGATTGATTATTTATGTAGTAAATTCCTAATAAATTTAGGCTAATCTCTACTTATCTTTCTAGCTATGTTATTAAATTGTCGAAAATTAGGAGGTCGATATTTTTTAAAGTTAGATTTTAATAAATGATGGTAAAATATGATTGATCATACATTTAAAGCGACGCATTCAGATCCTTAGCCAATTCAAAGGAAGCGCAATAGAGAAGTGATCAGAGCTCCTGTCTATCACGTTACAGTAGTTACCACCAATTAGATTCTGGGCTGCAAATTTGGCAAGGTTCACTCAACATTTTATCCTATCAAAGTAGACAATATGACTACCAAGTTTGCTTAGAAATAATTAAATACTGATGATCTCGCCCTAGGTTTAACAACTAATCACGATATTTGCCGCGTAGAACCAAAGGGTCAATGGTAACGGGCTTGGCGCCATAGGCCAGAATCTTGCTTCTATTGCCTCAAGTTTAATTTATTTTTAATAAATATGAAAAATATAATAAGCACACTGGCATTCGTATGTCAAAGCAGTGTTAAGCTATAATTTACGTCCGGATATAGTTTGACGTGGTTCATTTATAGTCATAATGTAAGTTACGTAAATGTATTTACTGTAGAGACGCATTACAGTTCAAAAAAGGTTCCCAGACATTGTACAATGGGACACTAACTTCAGGATATGCTAAATTAAAATTTCAAAGCACATTAAAATGAATAGGAATTACATTTCAAGATAACATCGTTCTTTAGAGGACATTGATGATATGCACAGATATTAGGAATCACAGTAAAATTTTCTTTCTTAAGGCCTACATTATGTTTTATTGGTGGGCACATAAAAACACAAAGACAAGGGGAAATCACAAAGTGGTATAATGCACCTGTCAATCGATTAATCAAACAAGGATATTTAACCTCGTATAAAAATATTGCAATAAGATACTGAGAACGACGTAAAAATCTTACAATACGTCTCCAAAAACATAAATATATAGACACTAAAAAGAAAAATAAATGACTAAAATGACATGAAATTTGATCCGGGAAACCTATTATACGAGATTTAGAATAGGGGAATTTTTCTAAATATGAAAAAACATAATAAAGGTTGCATAACATAAATTACAGAACATAAGTAAATTAAATAAGAAAAATATCGAAAAAAATGTGTATATGTAATGTTCTTTTGGAAAACGATTCCAACGATTTTGATGAAAATAACGAATTAGGATTTTTTGGATTAACCAATCTGGCATGGTAAATATTCAGGAAAATATGTTGTTAGGAATTATCCAGTCTTCCCGCACAGGAAAAATATTTCAGAAGAAATAAAAATGTTTGATGCGTGCAAATATATAGTTATAATATTAGAGCCGTAAAAATGTTTTTACAATAAAATTAAAATGAACGTGTTTTAACAATCAAGCCAAAACACTTGAACAATATTGTTTACAACAATAAATTTGAATTTGAATTAAACGGAACACATTATTTTACAGATTATAGATTATTATATATTTATTTTCTTTTATCTTTTCAGACTTATAGAATAGTAGCGGAACAAAATAGTTCCTAATAGAAATATCGACCAAGTTTTTAAAAAAAAGTAAGTTAATAGAAATAAATAGAAAAAATAGCTAAAATACAACATCATGAAAGAATCGCGGTCTCTTGACTTTTAATGATTTATTATAATTTACTTTTTTGATTAATTTGCTCTTCGTAACATATTGTTGAAAAAAAGTGGGCGGCTCTGATGAGATATTAACTTCCCCTTCTCTTTCAGAACTGCCGGTCTGCGAGACGAACTTTCTATTTTAAGGTATATTCCATTTTTTTTTTTTTTTTTTTTTTTTTTTTTTTTTTTTTTTACAGAAATTTGGTAAACTTGGCATTATAAAAAGGAATCCCTCCTTAAAACGCATGATCAGAATGTTTGAGAAAAAATGCTAATGAAACTAATAGCATTAAGAATAGTCAGTAATTAAATGAAGTATGTCAGAAAAAATCAGTCAAGTTTAGTAGCAGCATTCCAGTAAAAAAGTTTATGAAAAATAAAATTACTTTCCAGTATGTGTCGCGAAAAGACGAACTTCAATGTCCATGCGGTATGGCGAGCAACTCTTTTCCTCGCCAAATCTAAGTTATTTTTAATGCAATTTGAAATCGCTAGTTGAATATTTAAATTCACAGTCCTTATATGACTAAAATGATGAAACAGTGTCTATTAGAAAAATTATTACTTTTCCAATATAAGCTAATATAATGCATGCAATTTGTTGTTGCTGAAGTTACTTAATTTTACACGTTCTCACTTGCTCGATAAATTATTTTAATAGTATTTTAGAAAGTTAACTGCCCGATGTCTGAAAAACTCTTCTTATACATTTCGATACTGTGTAAGTCTTAATTTTCATGGCAACAATACTATTCTCTTGTTATCTGTAATAATATAGAAGCTGAACTGAACGGTGCGTAAAATCTGACTATATTTTGTGTTTGGAGCAATTTTAGTCAATTTAAATTTTTTCTAAACCGTCACTAAACGATCGTTAAATGTTATTATAGATACGTATAAATGTATAGGATAAATCCATACTTATAGAAGTTTATTTATTCAAGCAAAACTTATTTACTAATATGAAAAGCAGCAAAAGTGCTTCCTTAAAGAGACGATTTATCATAAAAGCATAATTTTTATTTCATTGTGTCGGCTTTCATGATTATAAATTGGCAAGAAACCGAAATATTCGTTATTTTCTTTTTTAAGGAAGCTATATTGGAATTCTGAAAAAAAATTACAAACATATATATCCTAATGAGAAAACGGTACTACTCTGTTATCCCGTCGATCAATTTCGCCAAATTATACAAATCGCAAAACTAATAGCCAAATTATACATATTGACATAATTTTTATTTTAAATAACGAAAAAACAAATAATTAGTAGAATATCAATAAAAATATTTACAAAAAAGTCTAAATAAAAATCACTTAATGACATTTTAAACACGCGAATCGCATTTAATGTCATTTAATGTGACATTCACGATCATCCATTATTGGCATTTAATCTTGTAGTTTGTCGATATTTTTTTGGTCGACGGGATAACCTAATAGTACCGAAAAAACATATTATATATTTTTTTTCAAATTCCCCTGAATATGCGCTAATGTAAACATTCATTGTACGAAGTATTAAACTTATATTTTGACTGATCATTTTTAAAATATTGATTTGTCAAAATCTCTTTTGTTAGCAATGAATTAAATAAATATGTACTGCAGAAAAAATCCATAATATTTTTAGTTCAATGCGATTGCTTTTTTAGCCAATTTAAATCCTTTTTAAAGAGAAATTTCTGAATTTCTTTTGACACTACCTAATAAGTATGATACTTCCAAACTATTTATGTCATCCTGACGAATTAACATTCTTTTTATTTCATTCACATTTTGTATTTCAATATTTTCTTCTGGTATTATTTTGGTAAGAAGAAATAATTTTGACAACTTAATATCATGTCATATTTAAGATTAACAATACTTAAACACACTGTTACTATTACGAATTAATTTTTTTAATAAATGTTTTTTTTTTCTTATTTCCCTTAAAATATTTTTGAATCGAAAAATAAACAAATAATGATTTTTTTTATATTAAGGATTAAAACTATTTTTACAAATTACGTAAAAGTAACAAAATGAAGTTTAATATTATTTTTAAAATACTAGTAAACGATGCAAAAATAAATAAACAAATAAATAAATAAAATAATAGAAATTTGAAAACGACAAATCATAAGTGAGGGAATGACGATTAATGATTCCCGCCGTCGCGTCGTCTTTCCCTATTTACGTGACATTCCTGAATTACCTTTGGAACTATTTCAAGTATGAAGCTCTCAAACTTCTTCAGAACTCAGAACGAATAAAAGCACTCTTTTGATTTATTTTAATACTTTGTATATATATTGTTTTCTATGAATTAAAAGGTATATTTTTATAAATTGTGCATCAGTGACTGTTATAGTTTATTTTTACAGAATAAAAGTTCTATTTTTGATATTGTTAAAATTAATATTGTTTTTTTTTATGGTATACAGAAATTTATTTTGTGAGCAGTTTATTAAATAGTGTAATTAGGTGAGCCATAGGTATACCATGTTTTTTCTTATCGCTCTAAAAGACATGTATTTACAATTATTTTACTTTTTACTTTTTACTTTTATGTGTCTGTAAAATTTTCCTAAAAATATATTTATATTTTTAAAGAAATTTTTATTATATATTTTTTAATTGTTTACTATATGAACCATCTCACACCGAGTAGTCCGGGTGAGATGGATTACAATAAAATATTGAATAATAGCACATTAAAATTTTCAAAGTTTATTTTCATTACATAATAATTACATGAACTTACTTGCAATTAAATTTCTGAACTTAAGTTTACATGAAGTATTATTTAACCTTTTAATATATATATATGAAAATTAGAATTGTTTCTTTAAATCTTTATATATAAGATTTTAACATTATTCATAAAAATGTCTTATGTACTATGAATTACGATTTCTTTTCCAGAAATTTCTTTTTAGGTATATAATTCTTTCTTACAATTTATCGCCGTGATTTTGAAGGCAATGCAAACTTCTTTTGCATTTTGAAGTCAATGCAAACAAGAAACACACTATAACTAATCTTTAAAATAGCCATTCTCTTTGTAACATATTTTTCAGTTTTTTTTATCAATGTCAGATGCAAAGCTTTTCTAACATGGCCATAAGTTGCCATTTTCTGAAAGCAAAAATATTCAATCCCTTAGTTTTTTCTCAATTAAACTCTTATAAATCAAAATTTAAAATTCAAGATTCTATGGTCAATCCCTCTCTACAGTAAACCTGATCCACCTCTCCCGCCTATACATAATCCTTCTCTCCCAATCACCTAAGTTAGAAGTATACAATCCCCCCTCCCCCTGACACTAGACTAGATATTGCGTCTATATCCTAAGTTATATAAAAGCCTAATTGCTTAACGAGATACAACTTTCAAAGTAGATAAATAACATATAAACAAAAACATTTACCGGGTGTCCCAAAAATGACTGATGGATTTTAAAATTCAATAACTTGCAAACGGTGACAGCTATTTAAAAAATTTTTGCAGGAGGGTTATGCATAATGTCAAAAAATTTTTTTACCGTAATTTTTTATTTTATTTCGAGTTTCAAACAATAGGTGGCGCTGACGGCGATTGAAGGCCAGGTCGACGCTTCATTCAGCACTGATCACCTGGCCTTCAATCGCCGTCAGCGCCACCTATTTTTTGAGATGCGAACTAAAATAAAAAATTACGGTAAAAAAAACTCCCGACATTATGCATAACCCTCCTGCAAAAACTTTTTAAATAGCTGTCACCGTTTGCAAGTTATTGAATTTTAAAATCCATAAGTCATTTTTGGGACACCCGGTAAATGAATAACTATAACCACATAAAAATGTTTTTGAATTACCAAATGTAAGAATGATTTTTAGCTGAAGAAATAGTATGCTTTTGGAGAAGCAAAAAGTTACACACCATTAGATGTCTGCTAAGACGGTTGCAGAACCTGTAAAAGGCCGCATTTTGAAATATTTTATGGCTCGATCTCACACTGTGATCCATCTTGCCCGTAAATACCCTATATGTAAGGTATTTTAACCAAACAAAGCCAAGTTTTTAATGAGACCATCATCCTAGATCTTGATCGCAGAAGTCTCGCGACGACAAATGCTAGCATATAGAGAGTGAAGATTTATGTATTCTTGACATACATATATAATTTCAACTGCAACCGATGTCATTTCCGGATGACTAAATTTTTCGATATGGCTTCGCTAAAAACTGTAAGTAATCTTTCACATTAAATCAGTGTAAATTATAGATTGAATTGTAGAAAGTGCTATGTTAACGATATTTTAGAATGCATATTGAAATATTCCGAAATTTTATTTTGTTTGTGTTTGAAAATGATATATGTGAAGAACAGAAATACATAATAAGGCCAGGCAATAGAAGCTTTTTTATGGAAATTCCTGTTTTATCGTTAATATCATTACAAAAGCTAATTAAAATTTTTCTGTGTCAATGTTTGTGAAAAACTATTGAATATATTAAAGCGTTGCTAAAAAGTGCTCAATACAGTAAAGGATAATGGAATCAGCTGTTTGAAACAGCGTGATTGGAAATAGAGCATCCTCAGAATATAATGGTGAAAATAGAACTCTTAATTATTTTTATGTTGCTCAAATATCTGCAAAATATCTGTAGTTAAATTTAAATCATGTATTTAGAAATTTATATCTTATTTAAAACACTGACTCCTAATACAGCCATTTTAATGCATCTTTCGTCTTGATCTCTTTTGGCCACAAATAAACAACTATAAGAGTGTGTATTGTTTTTTATCGTAAACATGTGAAGTTTATTACATCGAATTAACTTATAATAAAATTTTAAGCCTAATTTAACACAGTTTATTGTGAACTGAAATTTGGATACATAGATTTATACATAATGGCCTTACTAATCTTGTTTATAATTATCTGAATATTTGGTTAATTATTTTTTTAATTCATTTCTTTATGTAAATAATTAAAAAATGTTTATTATTATTGGGTGAAAAGTTTAATTATTGACAATTTTAACATAAAATTTCCAGAAAGTATCTGCAATACTTTTGTATAAATGAATAACTAATCAATCTACAATTAAAAACATTTGGACAGTGGTATGCAAGAATTAAGTATTCATTTTAAGTAAAAAAATCTATGCAATTGTTTCTTTTGTTTTATATGTAAAATAAAAATATTTTAAAAGAAAAACATATTTTTCTAATAAAGAGATTACAGTGATAACACAAATATATTCATAAATCCGGCAATATATATATATACACTATATTGCCATTGATTATTGGACACTTGCGATTTTAGACATTTTACTAAATATCTAGAACAATACATGAGGAATCATCTCGAAACTCTTAGTGTATAAATATAATAGTATACGCCATACATCGCCGTGAATATTTTTTTACCGAAACTCCATAGGGGACCGTCAACAAATTAAAAAAGAATGAATATCTTTTGAATAACCCTGTCAAAACTAATGTAGCAAAAGCGCTCAAACTCTAGATTATGATTGAATGCCTTATTGTAATACGCCTTGTTCATTTTTATGCAAATAGCATGCATACTCGCAGAGTAATTAAGGTTTTTATAAAAATGGTCCCAAATTTTTCCAAGTTTTTTCCTTATAATTTTCAGAGTTCTTAATATAAAATAATATTTTTTTCAGAAAATATGACAAACAACATTGCACACAGTACTTTGTAATCAGAGTTAAAAAATAATGAAAATTTTGTACAAAATGAGTAGGTTTACTAAATAATTTTTTACTGCGCATGCGTCAACGATATCAAAATTTCATTTGCATATTATGTTGGTTAAATGTATAGAGCAACTTTTGTGAAAGTCACAAAATCATAACTTGAAAATTCTGAAAATAATCGTCAATTGAATTAGTTGAAAATCCGTTATTCTCAAAATGAAGCAAAAACAAGAGGGGTTGTATCCATATATTCATTGATTAGTGTCAATATAGAATACACAATACGGGATGTACTACTACATTTGGATAAAATCCCTCATTTTTTTTGCTTCATTTTGGAAACAACGGATTTTGTCCTTTTTCTATAGACGATTACTTTCAGAATTTTCAAGCTATGATTTTGAGACTTTTACAAAAGTTGCTCTATACATTTAGCTAACATAATATGCAAATGAAATTTTGATATCTTTGACGCATGCGCAGCAAAAAATTATTTAGTAAACCTACTCATTTTTCATACAATTTTTATTATTATTTAATTCTGATTACAGGGTACTGTCTGCAATGTTGTTTGTCTTATTTTCTGAAAAAAATATTATTTTATATTAAGAACTCTGAAAATTATAAGGAAAAAACTTGGAAAAATTTGGGACCATTTTTATAAAAACCTTAATTACTCTGCGAGTATGCATACTATTTGCATAAAAATGAACACAGTGTATTACAATAAGGCATTCAATCATAATCTAGAGTTTGAGCACTTTTGTTACATTAGTTTTGACAGGGTTATTCAAAAGATATTCATTCTTTTTTAATTTGTTGACGCTCCCCTATGGAGTTTCGGTAAAAAAATCTTTACGGCGATGTATGGCGTATACAATTGTATTTATACACTAAGAGTTTCGAGATGATTTCTCAAGTATTTTTCTAGATATTTAGTAAAATGTCTAAAATCGCAAGTGTCCAATAATCAATGGCAATATAGTGTATATATACATTTTATATATATTTTTTTTTCACTTTAAATTTAGATGCTAAAATATGGTAATTGTTTACGAAGTAGAAAGCAAATGACAGACTAAGATCGTTTATGCCACTGTGCTAAATAGAACCACCGATAACATTGGCAAAAGCTCAGAGGAACGCTGATAAAAAAAACAGCAAAGAAAACGTGTGCCACTGAAAAATGCTTAAATTTGATTGGACCTTCTCACTGCCGCGAACTGATCCCTTCACTAATCTGTAAGTTTCACTGCAATAAATCCATTTTCTTATGTAACATAATTCGACAAATAAAATTCAAATTTAAAATAGTTAGTTTAATTAATACTTTCAAGGCTTATACTCCAATACGTAATTGAATTTCTTATGTCATGTTAAAAAAAAAAAATCCTTTTTTAGATTTTTTAAAAACATTGAAAGGATAACAACATTATAATTCTGCCCTTTTGCTTGGTGGTCAGGGGGCTGCTTTAGGAAAACAAAACTGCATTCCCGAAGCAGATATTTTTCACTCGTATAAAATCTAAGAAAAACGTGTTAGAGAAAGACCGAAGAAATTGAAGAAAATAAAATTGTACTCAATGTTTTGGAAATTACACACAAGAAATAATTTCGCTCTTTACTAGAAAATCTTTTTTTTCTCTTTGGTAGCATAGAAAATATTAATTAAGGTAACATTTTTGCATTTATTTTTCTCTTTTTCTCTTGTAAATATCATTTGCCTATGAATTAAGTTATGAAAAAAGCATCAATCAATACATCGGAAGTACTTTTGATATCCATTCAGAAATCCGGAATTTTCCAAAATCCGACTTTGTCTCGATCCCAACGATATCCGATTTTCGAAATTATACCTTTATTATTATTACATTGAAAATTAATAAATTCAAAATATCCTTACAACTTGACACATTCTAGAGCCTTAAAATTTGAATTATTCCTTGTTTACTTGTTAGAGCACAAAGAAAGTGTTTTCTTCAATCATAACTTAATGTACCTAAGAACTGAGCCAAGCAGTATAGAATTTTTTTATCAATCTTGACTAGGTGCTGCCTAATTGGCCACAGCGGCAAATGTCCTCCTTGTCGATCATTTGACAACGAACCATTTGTGATGAAATAACCCCGATGAAATGACGATAATTATTAATTACAAAACTTACAGACACGTGTTGGTTCAGCTGATGACGAGCTGTTATTGTTGTTGCTCGAAACGCGTTCCGATTTGTTATTTCCGTTTAATGGTGATTTATACAAAGTGAACTACTTGTGAACAAATGCGATGCAGTGAACCAACCTTAGTTTCTCGGAATCCTAATCACCAGAAATTGAGGTCCAGAATTGAAGGATTGTTTTTGAGAGTCCAAATTTCTAGGTTTCAGCCTACTCTAACTACTGGATAATCCACTTCTGCCTCTTATCCTAACATTTCTTAATGGTTTACACAAATTTTAACCATGGACCAACAATATATGTTAGTCGGTACAAAAACTTAAATTTCATAACTGAAAGAAACAGCTGTTTTAGCAGAAATGGATTTTTATGTAATACAGAAAACATTAACGCATTTTTGCAATTCGATTGTACATGGAAAACTAACGGTTTAGGACATAACATTTCCTTAACTGTATGAACAGGCAGTTTATGAGGAAGCTCAATATTTTATGAACAACCGTTTCAAAAATCGTTCACACTTTACAAAAAGGGTTCAAATTATTGCCCGAAGTGTACAAATATTTTACATACACTAGGGATAATAATTATTGAACCACTTTTGTAAAGATGGAACGATTTTTGAAACGATTCTACATAAAACTGTGAGCTTCTCACAAATTGCCTGTTCATACAGTTAAGAAATTGTTATTTTCTTAAACATTGCTTTCAAATGTAGGACCGGAAAGTAATGTCGTTTTTTTTACATTAAATTGAAACAAATAAATTTTTTGCAAGTATTTATTTTTAATCAATGATATAATTGCCCTCATTATCAACAACCTTTTGCCATCTAATTTGCAAATTTTCAAAAACGGAACGATAAAAATCAATTTGTTTTTGAGTTAGATATCTTGGGATGGCATTTTGGATATCATCCAAATTTAAAAAAATTTTACCACGTAAAAAGTGTTGTAGAGATATGAAAAAATAATAATCTGATGGCGCAATGTCCGGCGAGTATGGTGGGAGAGGCAGTAACTCCCATCCTAATTCATTAATTTTTTCCAAGGTTTGTCTTGCGCAGTGCAGTCTGGAATTATCATGTTGCAGAATAACACCTTCTCTGTTGACAATTGCTGGCCATTTTTTAATTAAAGATTGATTTACTCGACCCAGTTGTTCACAATAAAAGTCTGCATTCACAGTTTGTCCAGGTTTCAACACTTCAAAATAAATAACTCCACGAATACTCCACTAAACACATGAAATTGCCTTTTTCGGATACAAAACTGGCTTAGCAGTACTTCGTGGCGATTCATTTGGAGAAATCCACTGCCTTTTACGTGTTGGATTATCATAAAGGACCCATTTTTCATCTGCAGTGATCAAACGATCAAAAACGGTTCGGCTTTGTGTCGTTGAAGCAATAAGTTGCATGTTCTGGATCGATTAGCTTTGTTTTCTTCTGACGACTTATGCGGTACCCAAACACCTGCTCTGTTTACTTTGCAAATGCTCTTAGATGGTCGATGAAAGTTGGTTAAAAGTGTGTGACAGTTCTTCGATTGTCTGACACAGATTTCCCTCCGCTTCTGCCCTGAATACTTCATTATCTAAAGTTGTTGGTCTTTTTGATCGATGCGAATCAGAAAGATCAAAATTGCCGGATCTGAATTTGGCAAACCATCTTTGGCATTTGCGAATGTCTAATGCACCTGAATAAACATCGCAAATGTTTTTGGTAGCAACTGTTGCTCTACTACTCTTGCGAAATTCAAACAGCATACATTGCCGGATATGTATTTATTCTGGTTTTTGACTCGTCATTTTAGCTAAATCTGAAAAAAAAATATGAGTTAATTATTTATAAGTAAACGAGTCACTTTAACCTTAACATGTCTCAGATATGACATTGAAGTACACAATCATCTTGATTAATGGAAAACAATTATTGGCAAGTGAAAAAACGATATTATTTTCCGGTCCCCCTAATACAATCGAATTGCAAAGACGTTTTAATGTTGTTCCGTATCATATGAAACACATTTCTGCTAAAAAAAAAGCTGTTTCTTTTATGTAATAAAAGGAATATTCTTTAATATAGTAACTGAAGAGTAATGTCTTAGATGTCTATATGCTCAATTTCACAACCATATCTACAATATGAACATCTTTTTAGAGAAAGAGTGAAATTCTGGTTTGGAACTTAAAGGGGCTAGATTTGTGTCAGTGACTGAGACGTAGCTACTGTCGTTTGGATTCGGGATCATGATCATATAGATACATCTCATCCGCTCTCACAAACCTAGCCTCATAAGCTCCAAACAAAATCCCCCCCCCCCTCACCCAGCATCTTTAAAAATCCTTTAAAAATATGTCTTTAAAACTTCATCCTTTCCTAAAAATATGTTACTACAGCATCTAGGATTCTAAAATTGATCATATAGGAATTTGAGACGATAGGCTTCGATATTTCACATCAATCATCGCGGTACAAATATTTTCTATACACTAAGGACAACATTTATTGAACCACCCTCGTAAGTAAAATTTGGCAATATCCAGTTTTAATCTGTAAAAAGTAGCTTGAATGAATTTTTAAACTCAGTCTTCTCTTTTTTACTTCCTTCTATTTGTTCAAAAATAAAGTATTTATTTCGTGAACATTTCCGGTTTTCGGCGGATTTGCACATTATAGAGATCAAAAATCCAGAAAACAGATTTTTATATAATGTGTGTCTGAGTCTGTCTGCATGTATGTGATACAAATTTTGTAAGCACTCAGTCTGAAGAACAGAATTTAATAAAACTTTAGATTAAGTTAGTTTGCTTTATAAATTGGTGCTAATTACTTTTTGGTGTAAATCGACCAAAAAGTAGCGCTGCTATGCTGCATTATTCATGATAATCGCAATACCTCTATCTGCAGAACAAAAGCACGGACTTTATTCAAACTTCAAATTCAGTTAGTTCCTGATGTAAATTAGTATTGTTTATCTTTTAGTATCAATTGCCCACCAGGTGGTGCTGCTATGCTGCATTTTTCACGATCTTCGCTATACACTATCTCAAAAACTTATGCATGGATTTTCATCAAACTGGACAATTAGAAGTTGACATAAGCTGTTTATGATTAGACTTTAGTCAGAGACTAATTTGCGAAACTGCTATTTTGTATTTTTCAGAATGTATTAACATGCATGTAAAAGAAGAAATTTTTCGGTGCGTTATATCCAATTAGTTTTTAGTTTAGTTGTAGAACCACGCACATACAAATACATTCGGAATTTTTTTTATTAGCTTCAGCAATTTTACAAATAGAGACATAAAATCTCCATCTATTAAGTCAAGTTTTAAATAAATTTTAAATGAGAGCATACAAAACTTTTCAATTATTGTTCGCATCATGTTTCATCTTTATATTTATAATAAAAAATATTTATTGAATTTTAAACACTGATATTCTTTTTGTAACATCCTGTTTTAATTCGAATGTTTAATTTTATACACAAATTTTTACTGCATTATTTTGAAGTTTGCGTCACTTTTATCTTGCATATTTAAATAATACCAAGTTTAATGCTGTTTTATTTTCTCTTAATTTACAATCTTTTAAATTAAACCTCATTTTATGAAAGGATGAAATTACTAATTACCTTGCTTTTATCTTGGATGTAATTTGCTTATTTTATGCAGAAAAATGTTAGATGAATAAAACGTAATCCTCTTAAGAATGTTTATTTGATAGTATGTGTCTAATTATCTTAGAACAAAATAAACAAGTTTTTAAGATTTATATATGCAAGAAAAATATTTACAATTAATCATTTTTTAATGAGATATAAGGATTTTGTATGCAATGATTTTTTTACTGCAGCTGAAATATTGTTGAAGATTTACTTATTCCTATTGTTTAAAAAATGACAAAATAACAAAAAAAAGTATATCATATATATTATACAAAGACCTAAAAAGTTCAATCCGGATAATTTTAAAGATATTGGGCATATCCTGCTAGCAAAAATATAAAAATACACAAATGATCCATTACCCAGAAGATAATTATGCAGTTAAATGATGGATATGGAAAAGTAATTTTGTAATGTCTTTTCAAACCTTAAATCCTGATAATGCCTGGTATACAGTCGAAAGTGCTTGATCGTTTAACATCATTAAAATGTTTTAGCTACATTTTAAACAGCGACTCATTTGCGTATTTTTATATATTTATAGTACATTATTAAGATCAATTTTAGCATTCTAAAATAGTTTATTTTATGAAGAAAAAAATAATTCAACCCCTTAGAAAATATATCTTGACTGTTTATGATGTTCTATTAAAATTTTCAAAACAGAAGAAGCGTAAGATTCATTACTAAATTTATTCTAACTTAATATTATAAAATATTGCATAATACATTGTGGCACAATATTTCCTGTATCATATATTCATTTACGCAGATAGTTTACACGCAATTTTTGGACTATTTCTGTACTTTTTTATTTTAATTATTTTTTTTATCATTTAGAAAATTTCATACACCCATATAAAGGGTATATAAAACATAGTAAAATAAAAATCAAAATACACGTCACGTTATTTTAAAACTAAAAAATTAAAATTATATTTATTAAATTCCAAAGAAACGATGTCTGAAAAGCAGACACCATAATTAGTTTTCTTTCATTGAAGTGTACGAAAAACTATTTCTGAAATGCGTAGTATGTTTGAAATATTTTCTCTTATGATAATTTTAGACGCAGTGAAGAAATATTAAAATAGTTTTAATAACCTTCAGCATTACTTCATAATGTATATATATATATATATTCTAGCAGGCAATTAAATTTTAAGCAAACCCTTAATAAATTAAGTTCAATTATATTAAACTGATAAAAACATAATAAGATTTTATTGTAACGTTTTTACATTAAAAATATATCGCACGATATAAAATAGATAATGTACAATTTATTTTTTAAAAAAGTATATTTTATACAGATAGTCTGGCTTTAGCGTAAAGCGTAATTTTTTACAAGCGATATAAATGCAGTGGGCTCTAGTTTAAAAAAAAATCTAATTCAAACCAGATTTCGAATATCGCACTAACACTTAACAACTACTACGCATTATGATATACTGAAATACATTCGTTTTTAAGCAATTTAATTAGTATTTAATTAAATAATTTAATTAGTATAAAAAATCAATACAAAAAACCCAAATATTTTTAAATTTTGTTAATGCCATAGCATTACCTTAGAATGAAAAATTTCTTTATGGGTTTATCACTATCTGGAACAAACTACATCAAAGTTTATTTCTTTTTATAGGCAACACACTAAAATCGTAGAAAAAAAAAAAACTTTTAAGAATTTTTTACCAAATTTTTCAAGGGGAAAAAGACAATCGAAGGTGATCATCTTCATTATCAATTATACTAAATTAAGAATTTGTCAGTACAAACAGCTAATTTTGACATCATGTTTCGCGATTTCGATCATTGTTATGAGCCCTATCTCAAGAACTAATGCACGGATTTTCATCAAATTTCTTCAGTTATTCATTTAGATTCAGTTATATGTTGATATGATTTGCTTCAAATCCAGTTTTTCGTGTGAATCACCCAAAAAGTGACGCTTCTATGTTGTATTTTGCATGATTTATGTTATTTTAGCGATAATCATATCTCAAGAACTAATACACGGAATTTCATATCATTAGAATTGGCATGATGGGCATAGGTTACGATTTAATTTTGGAACTGTAATAACGAATTTTGAAATATTAACATGTATGAGATAGAAGAAAGTTTTAGGATTACAACAACTGGCCAGTTGTAAATGATGCCATTTTCATTAAAAATGTCATATTATTATGCCATTTAAAAGACATCATTCAAAGGATAAACTTTTGTATGAATCCAATTTAATTAACATTAGCAAATGAAGATGAAGATAGACAGTTAGATTAGTAAGTATATAAAAATGGTACAAATCGAATATATTTCAGAGTTAATAATAACATACACCCAGCTAACTCATATTTAGCTGAATAAAAAATCTGGATTTACAAATTCTTTTTCAAATATATTTTGAAGTATTGTGTTTTGTTTTAAGCACATAAAAAAATCAATCGATTATTTTCAAAACACCAATTTTTCATTGAAAATCGAATTATGCACAGAAGTGAAGATTTGATAATAAATGTAAAAAATTAATAACATTTTAATGCATATAATACTTCAAAAGGCAATCTCTTCACAGGCAGTCATGGAATGTAAATTGATTTTACAATTACGAATACATTCTAATATAATCATTTAAAAAGAAGACTATTAAATATATTTCATTTTTATGTCATTAAAAAACACTGCAAAATAATTCACTTTTCTGTAAATGTAACCAGTTTCACATAAGCAGATACATATATAGATAATCAGATAGATTAGCTAATAAATAAAAATTGAGACCTTTTGGAATGAATCGCGCATTGAAGCAAAAGTCTACAATAAAAATCAAAAACTAATTGGATTCTTATTATACGTATGCCGTTTTGAAAGGTAATTTCTGCTAGGCGCTCATGAGGTGTAAATTTACGTTACAATTTCAGATATGCTTTAACGTAATCGTTTTAAAACAGGCGTTTCGTATTTATTAAAGAAATTTCCTTGTTACGTCAATATAAAACCACAGAAAGAACTCAATTTTCTGTGATTGTATACATTTTACATAAGCAAATGGAGATATAGATAAGAGATAGATTAGCTAATAAATAAAAATCACAATGATTTTGAATGCACAAAAGCGAAATATTGCTATTATGTCAGAAACTAATTGCATTTTCGTACATATCTGATGGAATTCAAGAGGGTATTTCCGTTAGGCAGTCAGAGGCGGTAAATTCATGTTACATTTACAAATATGCTTTAACATAATCATTTTAAAAGGCGTTTCATACTTACTACAGATATTTCGTTATTACGTCATTATACAAACAACCTTTTTGAATTAATTAACCACAAAAGTGAAAAACTGTATTTAATGTAAAAGACTAATAGCATTTTTATACGAATCTGATTCTAAAAGACATCAAAAGAATTAATTAACCACAGAAGTGAAAAACTGTATTTAATGTAAAAGACTAATAGCATTTTTATACGAATCTGATTCTAAAAGACAATTTCTACAATGGTAATCATGGGATGTAAATTTAAACTTCATAGACGCTTTAACATGATCAATTAAAAAAAGGCGTTTCATATTTATTAAAGATATTTCGTTATTATGTCATTAAAAACATCGAATAAAGAACTCTTTTTTTCTGTAAATGTAATCGGTTTTGCATAAGCAAATGAAAATATAGAAAAGCATAGAATTTAGCTAATAAATAAAAACCACTTCTTTTTAAATGAATTATGCACTGAAGCAAAAAACTAATTAATTTTTAAAAATAATTGCTTTTATATATCTGTTAAAAAATTTTACATATCTGATTTCAAACGGCAATTTCTGATGAGATAATCATGGAATATAAATTACAAATTAGGATTTAAAAATTAATAAAATAATATAACAAGTTTACCGATTATTAGTAGATTAAAAAATATCAATTTAATCTTTGCCGTCTAGTCTTTTATCTTACAGAACTTGTAATATATTGAAGTTTGCTCGAAAAAAATGATCGATTGATTATTACTTAAAGTGGCACTTTGTCTTCGAAAACAAAATTAGATACAGAAATTGAAGTTTAATGATAAATACAAATGATTCATTGCATATTTAAAGGGATTTAATTTCAACATGTCTTTTCTATTAAGGCAGTAACAGTATGAAAAATGATGATACAATTAACAGATATCTTTAACATGAGTAACTCTATTAAAAAAAGAAGTAACTAATGCTGTCACCGCCGCTGACTATGAATTTTTTGTGACTGGAGATCTTTCTCCGTTAAATTTGAAAGGGCTATAACATAAAAAAATATGGAAATTTCTGGTATTAGAGAAATGTTTGATAAACTCTGTTTTTAAACACACTCTCTATTTTCCTATGTCATCTTGTTTCCTCTATTTAGTTCGATTTTACGCAGTCGGGTTTTTTGTTTTTTGTAATTTAATTGTTTTAATTGAATAATTATTTTAAGAGATTTTTACTGTTAAAATTGGTCAAAATCGTTCCATTTAAGAAGTTTTACAGGAGCAAAATCTATCTATAGTAATTTAATCATTTTTAAATCATTTTATACAGTAGAAGTTCACGGTGTATAAGACGGCATTCGTTTAATTTGACTCATTTTTGATGATTTACTTCAATTTTAAATTCAAATTTCTATCATTTCGAGACATATTTTTTACATATTTTAGAAAATAAAATTATTTGAAATTGTTACCAACTATTTAAGCAGCGCAAACAATAAAAGTTCCTTCAAATTACATATTTATTGATCCGTGACTATTATAAATAGAAAAAACCTTCGAATTAAAATCATCTGAATATTATGTATGTAAAGCAGAAAAATATTGAAACTTACGGCATAAAAATTACATTTACACATGTATTTTTAATAAAGAAAGAAAATTGTAAACCATTTCCTTTATAACGATAAACATATTTTTGCATGAATATTACAAAAAAGAAAAAATGTTTGATGAACATTACGCCAGATTTAAAACATTACATTTAAGAATCGCTTATTTAAAAACCTTACCCTATAGCATTGCTAAAAAAAACCGGCAAGTTGATCAAATCATTTGTACGTTAGCTGATTCTGAAATGATTAAATAATCTTATCTAATCAAACTCAAAAACAGCCATTAATGATAGCTCATTCGGCCTTAACCCTTTCCGGCGCACTACTCTTTAAATTTGATATTTAAAGAAGAAAAAAATTAGGCAGTCTATTTAGGCCTAGAGGAGACACAGGTATTGTTTTGTAAAGACTGCACTAACCATTTTAATTATACAGCTGTTGCCGAAGTGGTAACCTCCTATAAGTAAAGCTTTGATAAGCGCAGTGAGAAGAGCATTGCTGTGATGCGCGTATTACAGTAAAACATTTTGCCTATTATTTAAAAAAAGTAGAGTTTGATCTCTGTGGTGCTGCCATCTAGAACTCATAAGAAAGATTTAAAGTAACCATTAGAGTAGTTTTTGTGTCTCTAAACAAGGGGAACTTTAGGTGTTGCCGACCCGGCAACACTGCGCGTTAAGGGATTAAACCCCTCTATAAAACAAAAAAGAATAAATACCCGTTTATAAGGCGATCGCCACTGTTTGTTTTTTTTAATTACAATTCAATTTTCGATATTTTTTTAAGCCGATAAAATTAACTGATTTTTAAAGGTGGGACGAGGGTAGACGAGAATATCTCGTAGGGGGGAGAAGCCCCTAATTTTATAATTAAAAAAGTTGTTGTTTCCTATTGAAGATACTTCACTGTTATACCATAAAAAAAATTCTTTACGGGATGCACAGCTGTGTCAAGGCAAACATATTTATGGAAGCACAGTCTGAAAAACAAAAACAAAAACAAAATTGCAAACTTAAATTTATTTGAGGGTATACAGAAATATCTAACGGGGTAATGAATATTTACTACAATAAACAACATCGATTTGGCGTCCATTTCTTTACGAAACACATTTAAAAATATCAAGTTTTAATTTAAGATTATAAAACATTTATCAATTAATTATTACCTTGAGCGAAAATGTCAAACCAGAAACAAATTACGCACAGAAGCGAAAGACTGATATTAAATGTCAAAGACTTGTTGCATTTTTACAAATATCTAATTTCAAGATGCATTAAATTTTGCTGAGACAGTTATTAAATGTTAAACTATGTTACAGCTAAGATGTGTTTTCTTATAATTCTTTTTTTTTTTAAGATTTTTAAAGTGACACAATAAATTACATGTTTCCATTTTCTTATAATTTATGATAACAAATTGGTACAAATCTATCTATTATTTAAATTTAGGGAGAGAGGAAAGTAAGTGAAATAAGCTTTATTCTTCCAATTATTGTTATGTAAGTAGTGGATAAAGGCCGTTTCTGCGGCCACAGGAGGAGAGGAGAGGGGCAATGGGCAATCAATCATGAGGCTAATGGGCAATCAATCCACAGCATTCAACCCCCACAAGCGATGTTTATATGATCAAACACCCAATATGTTGACTTCACGATTTTTCATGTCTCGTCATCAAAGACACATTTTTATCTCATTTTCTTGTTTTCACTGATATTTGTTAGAAGGGTTTCAAAGGTTTTTTACATGTCTTACATTTTATGGCATAAATGTATATAAATATCTAAGGTGTATATATATATGTTTAAATGTGATTTTCTGTTTACATGTGATTAGTTAACTATCCCATGTGTATGGATCTTTGTATGACTATCTATTAATCAATTTTAAAAAAGTTTAGTAAATTAAAAAAAAAGTTTTAACGTATTTTGAAAAGTTTAAATGAATTTAAAAAAGTTTAAACGAATTTTAAAAAATATTTAAGTGAGTTTAAAAAAGTTTCAACAAATTTTAAAAATGTTTTAAGAAATTAAAAAAATATATAAAATCTTAAAAATGCTTAAAAAAATTCTTAAAGTTTTAAAACGTATTTAAAAATCAATTGTAAGTGAATAAAAGTATTAACACATATATTATATAAGTGCGTACATGTATGAGTATGTTTGCATATGTGTGCACTGCCTATAAAACATTATGTGAAAAGATATTGTGTAGAAGTTTTAAATAATTACACATAAGTAAAATCAACATTTTTTTTTATTAAATTAAAACAATTTACAGATAAAAGCATATTTACAGGCATGATGTATTAACATAACAACATTTTTCTTGATAATTTTACAATATATTAACAATTTTCTTCAACCAGTACAATCTTGACTAATTTCACAATGTCCATAGGCTATACTGGTGATACCATCTTCTAGCAGATATCTTTTATCGTCAAATGGTGATAAACATGTTTTGTTCTGTGTTAATGTATACAGATGGTGTGCATCTTGAGCGATTCTTCTCTGCTTTTCAATACTAGTTTTTTCTTGTTGAAGACACCGCAAATAATCTTCATGTTTAATTTTCTGGCGAACAACATGAGTCGATACACCCTTCGCTCGTTTCTTCTCTTCTTTGAAGGATTTCAGGGAGTACATTTTGGATTTCAGCCCGACAAACTCAAGGGCTAAATCACCATTAAGTTCATCCTTGAACTTGCCGATTGCTTTCTTGTTAACATCTGAGTACAGTGAATGATGTTTCGGATAGTCTGAGAAATCAAAAAGGTTTGAATGTTGTTTCAAATCATCATAAATATTTTGCGTTTTAATATGATAACACAACGAGTCCGTGTCGGTGAATAACAGCTTTGCAGTATCATCTTTATATGTTTTCTTAATAAAATTATAATGAAAGTCATACATGACCAATTTAGATAATTCCAAAATAGCAAAACCAACATAAACCGGTCGATTCATGAGTATGCTGGTTTTCATCCTTTCAATGGCAGTTAAATATTCATCATATGTTTTAAAAGATTTAAAAGTGGGTGAAGCCACTAATTTCTTGGCTCTTTTTTCGTTATTAACAAGTACAATATTTCTACGTTTTCGTAGATTTTCCATAGTTTTTCCAAACACGGAGTTATTCATTAGTTTAAAAAAGTCTTTTTCGAAAGAAGATTTAGCTTCTTTTCTTTTCTCAGTATTAAAATGAATGTATTTCTGAAGCCAAGGCGTCTGTTTGAATTGGAGAGCTTTATGAACACATGAAAGTTTCAATCCAAGTTGCAAATAAAATTTCAGATTACGATAATGAACTACGTAATTTCGTTTGTCATTCAAATTGGGTATAAGTTTAGAGGCTGCAGCGAACTTTGTATTACCCTGTAATCTACGTGCATAGGAAGACAACATTTCCTGACTCACAGTCACTCTTTCAGGTGCGACAGGGTATTCGTTATGTAATTTATGAAGTTTCTCAGGGTATTTAAGATCCACTTCGAAAATATATCCAATTTCAGAATCGTCAGATAATGATAAAATCCATTCTTCCGTAATATGTTCTGTCGCACACCATTCAAATCCTCCAAAGGGTAGAAATTGGGACATAGCCCAGCCATAGAGATTGTTAGCATCCCAGTACATAATGTAACTGGGATCCTCATCTTTATTAAATTCAGGTGTATTAGGTATGTTGGCTCGGGCATATCTATGACTAATCATGCTGATTCCCCCTCGAATGCCTTGTTCTATAAACAAAAGCATGTTTATATCGGTCAGCAATTCGAGAGGCGTGTCGCACATCTTCAAAGAAGCTTGCCAAGCTAGCCCAGGTGCGCTAAATAAATGCGCACAATCAATGTCATAAAACTGCAGACATAATTTCCTAAAATTCTGGAATACGTCAGCTAACAAAAGTACGTCAGTTTTGACGTATAAATCGTGGTAATCTCCCAGCGACTTCATGTTGAATATCGACCAAATATTTCTTGCATGGTGGTAGTCCTCTTCAGTAATATTTTCATCTGTCAGGTCATTATGGAAGGCTTCTGGTGGGGGGAGCTGCGTTTCGTTGAATTTTTTAAAATTAGTAAAATAGTTATATGGATACACACCTTTTCTTGTAAGCAGATTGAAATTGGTATTGCTTGGAAAATTTTCTTTTAATATTTTAAAGTCGCTGGGGGGAAGGTTAGAGGTAAGTTTTTCTAAGGATGCAGGGAGGAATTGGAACGAGTCTAAAAAGACCAGCTGAAATCGACTTGACCGCTTCCACAGTTTAAAAGTTATAAACTTTTCCATAGTGGATGCAATCACATCAATTTCGTAGTCTTTAAATTTTCCCAATTTGCTCATTATGTGATGAGCATCATAATTCCGCAAATTATGGAAGATAACTGGAATCATCTGTGCCTGTTGATAATTCAAATTACATCCCACATGAGCTGCTCCTCTATATTCTCCAGAGATGTGGTCGTGATCACGGACTCTTTTTTCTCCCAGCACCTTATGACAAATACAGCATTCTCTCGCATGCTGAAATTCTTTTTCTTGAAGAGGTGAAAGCTTCATCGGTTGCACTTTCATTAAAACTTCTTCCAAGTTGTCCTTCTCTTGAATCATTTGTTTTAAAAAGCGATCCACACAGTCTTCTCCTCGATACACTTGAGCTTTCTTCACACATTTTCCATCAGGTCCGATAACAACAAATGCATATCCACATGGGAAATGATAAGCTGTTTTTTCGATAAAGGATGTTTTGGGTGAAGGAGTGACTGAAGCAACAGGAATAAGCAGACTCTCAAAATCAGCGTAGATAACAAAGGGCACCAGTGCCTGCAGATGAATACCAGAAAACTTAAGTATGTTATCATTTTCACTGGGCATCTTTATAGCCTGTGCTGAATGTCGACGACAATATTCATTATGTTTATTCAGGAGATCTTGTCTTGAAAAACGATGAAGGCATCGATAACAATAAAAACTAGCATGGCCATGCTTCGTCAGATCACCTAAAAGTCTTGAGAAATTTCTAATAAGGCAATAATGTTGCTTTTCGCCATCATCAACTAATAACAAGTTAATAACATCCAGATTCTGCTTTTCAGAAATATACAGAGGACATACTTCATCTTCTTCATATCCAAATACATTAATCCGTAAATTATTCAGTTGTTCAATAATAGGTATCTTCTGAAGGGGAACAGGACACTCAACATTCCCTAGTTTAATATCACTTTCAAAAGGAATATAATGAGAAACTCTTTCAGGCTTCTTCTCTCGAGGTATATTCAGTTTGAATGCTAAAAGACACCACACCAAACACTTGTTATCTTCATTTTTGATATTAAGTACTGCTTTTTTATCATATAATTTCTTGGGTAAAGCTGTATATGAACTTGCGGCAAGAGGGTGATATTTAGCAGTCTTAAGTTCTAAATGATGAATCTTTTGAAGTTTCCATCCAGATCCTCTTTGAATAAATTCTTCAAAGGAGTTAGTTATTTTGGAAAATCCTTCTTGCATATGTTCTGAAATAGTATCTTCTGTAAGTTCGGTAAAGCATTGACAGCGAAAATAAGATTGAATCTCCTCCATCTCCTGATTATCAGTCATGCGTTCAAGAGATATTTTCATCACCATATACCATTTAATGGCTCCTTTTTCTTGAATTTGATTCATCAAACATTCTTGAATTTCCTCTGTAAAGTTTCTTTGAAACACTGCTATGTCACTTTCTTCTCGCTCATCAGGATAAAACATGACAGTATGAAACACATTAAGCGCATCACACTGGCTTTGTTTGAGTTTTTTGGACTTCAAATATGATGAAGTTATTTTGCGCTTTACACTCACAAGAGGTGCACGTGGGTGTTGAGTACGTATATGCTCTTTCAACTCAAACTGCCGTCCAAACTTCTTAGTACATTCACGACAAGAAAATCGCAGGTCTTCATGTGATCTAAGATGATGCATCAAATTATCCTCTCGTGTGAAAACATGCCCACAGATATTACATTTAAATACAGATTGTTCATGAGTTTTCAAATGTCTCTGTAAGTCACACTTCAATCCAAATGTCTTCAGGCACACATCACAGTTAAATAACTTCTCTTGCAAATGAATCTTCTTATGTCGCTTTAAGTTGAAAGAGTTTGAAAAACGCTTATTACACATAGTACAAATCTTCTTCACATCTTCAGAGGTTGCAGTCTTCAAAGGCACATCGTCATAAGATGACATGTCAATATTCATAGAACTTTGAGATAAATCATCCTTCGTCAAAGAAAGTTGAGAATGTCTGTCTTGTTCAAATGATTTAACATTAGTATGCATTTGATAATGTCTATTCAAATGAGACTTTCGGCCGAAAGTCTTTTGGCATATGTCACAAATATGTGACTTATCACCTAAGTGAATCTTGATATGTTGATTCAGGTTAGAAATAGTTGTGAATAATTTTTCACAGGTTTTGCACTGGAATATCTTCTTCAAAGCTAAAGGACTTCTCATCGCAGCGGCTTCTACAAAAGGCATGGTAACATCCGTAAAAAATCAACGAAAAATAAAAAAATTAATTCTTAAAACACCAATCTTCTCAAACTAAACTACACACTTAGATAAAAGCAAGAGCGAATGAATACACGTCTGAACTGTACGAATTCAACTTGTCGAATGACATAAGATGAAATTTTCATCGCTATTTATACCTACCGAGCCATGCTTCACATGAATTTTTTCGACCACATGAAGAGAATGAACATAAAATCACCAACTCAAAATGAAATCTCATGCAATTAGAATAAAAACATAATAAAAAATCACTAAATTAAAAGAATATTCTTGTTTCACAATAAATATTCTGAAAGATTCAAAAATTCTAGTTGAAGATTAAAGTTTTTATCCGAAATTTAATTAAAACTTCTAAGTTTTGGTATATCGTAAATAAAAAAAAAAAAAAAAAATATTTAAAGTAAAAAATTTTTAATGTATAATTATCAAAAATTATTTTTTCGAATGAATTTTATAAATCTCTTCTAATAAATAACTTGTTAAAAGAAAGTTCATCTAACAATGATTCATCATTGCTAGATTAATCTTAGATCGTGTTATCTATGATAAGATAAGACTCACCTCGGAAATAGATGAAGTCCACAAAATTACTTTAAGCATTTGAATACAGTCTAACATTGATCTCCCAAAGTTTTATATAAAAATTAAGATATAATCGAAAAAACTTATGAATCTAAAATAATAATAATAATAATAATAATAATAATAAGTTATAAATGATAATGGTAATAATATGTGATAATAATAGTAAGTGAATAATAATAATAAGTGATTAAATATAAACAATAAGAATGTTTCAAACAATTTTTTTAATTACAAATAACATAGATTAAATAATTTAAACACTTCGCACCATTTTCAGGTATTAAAATAATAATAATAATAATAATAATAATAATGATGATAGCAATAATAATTCTAACACACATGAAATGTATAAGTAATGAAGACATAATAAAAAGTCTATGAAAACACTCATTAATAAAAAAGTCTATGAAAACATACATTAATAAAATCAAAACAACTATTAAAAAATTTTATTAAATTTACTTTATAATTAAATTTCAATTTCAAATTCTAAAATATTAAAAAGATTAAGTATCATTGCTTAATCACAACTAATTATTATTTCTTAAATTATTTTTCAAATAAAATATTATTAATTAAAATTTATTTTAAATTTAAATATTATTAATTAAATTATTTTTTTTAAATTAAATATCATTAATTAAATTATTTTTCAAATAAAATATTATTAATTAAAATTTATTTTAAATTTAAATATTATTAATTAAATTATTTTTAAAATTAAATATTATTAATTAAATTATTTTTCAAATAAAATGTTATTAATTAAATTATTTTTCAAATGAAATAGTATTCATGAAATTATTTTACAAAAATATATTACGAATCGAATTAATTTCCCCAAACCAAATATATAAATTAAATAAAAAAATAAATATCTAATTAACTTATAACAGAAAACAAACATTGATAATAATAAATTATTTATATATTTATTACTAAACATTTTTTAAATAGACAATAAAATTCAACAATACCCATTCGAAAACTAAATTCATTTCTCAAAATTAATTGCAAAATTATTAATTAAAATTAAAAATAATAAGACATTCATTACGCTAATCCAAATAATAAATTATATTCACAATACATTCATTAAACAATCAATTCAAAATTAATTGTAAAGTTATTAATTAAAATCAAAAGATAATACTAATAAAACATTCATTACACTAATTCAAATAATAAATTATAAGCATTAAACAATCAAACTTCTAAGATTCAATTTCAAGACGCAAAGTCATATCTTGAGAACCCCCTATAACTTCAATCCAATCCTACTCTAACACAACCGACTGATAGCCTAATGGATAAAGCGTCGGCCTCCTAAGCCAACGACCTGGGTTCGAATCCCAGTCAGGGAGAAAAAATATTCTTTTTCCAATATTCTCAAAAATGCTTCAACATTAGTTCACATATGTCCACTAGATGGCGACACTGAAAAAAAATCAAACTTAAAAAATTATTCTAAGTTCACATCAAGTAGGGGAAAAATGGGGGGAGGCACCTTCTCTTACAAGACGATGTCAAGAGGAGGAGGAGGAGGATTGAGGAGGAGGGTTGTGGAGGAGGAGGCTTGAGGAGGAGGATCCCACCACCACCACCGATCCTCAATCCTCCTCCTGGGGTCGGACCGGCACTTTTCCCCTACTTGATGTGAACTTAGAATAATTTTTTAAGTTTGATTTTTTTTCAGTGTCGCCATCTAGTGGACATATGTGAACTAATGTTGAAGCATTTTTGAGAATATTGGAAAAAGAATATTTTTTCTCCCTGACTGGGATTCGAACCCAGGTCGTTGGCTTAGGAGGCCGACGCTTTATCCATTAGGCTATCAGTCGGTTGTGTTAGAGTAGGATTGGATTGAAGTTATAGGGGGTTCTCAAGATATGACTTTGCGTCTTGAAATTGAATCTTAGAAGTTTGATTGTTTAATGCTTATAATTTATTATTTGAATTAGTGTAATGAATGTTTTATTAGTATTATCTTTTGATTTTAATTAATAACTTTACAATTAATTTTGAATTGATTGTTTAATGAATGTATTGTGAATATAATTTATTATTTGGATTAGCGTAATGAATGTCTTATTATTTTTAATTTTAATTAATAATTTTGCAATTAATTTTGAGAAATGAATTTAGTTTTCGAATGGGTATTGTTGAATTTTATTGTCTATTTAAAAAATGTTTAGTAATAAATATATAAATAATTTATTATTATCAATGTTTGTTTTCTGTTATAAGTTAATTAGATATTTATTTTTTTATTTAATTTATATATTTGGTTTGGGGAAATTAATTCGATTCGTAATATATTTTTGTAAAATAATTTCATGAATACTATTTCATTTGAAAAATAATTTAATTAATAACATTTTATTTGAAAAATAATTTAATTAATAATATTTAATTTTAAAAATAATTTAATTAATAATATTTAAATTTAAAATAAATTTTAATTAATAATATTTTATTTGAAAAATAATTTAATTAATGATATTTAATTTAAAAAAAATAATTTAATTAATAATATTTAAATTTAAAATAAATTTTAATTAATAATATTTTATTTGAAAAATAATTTAAGAAATAATAATTAGTTGTGATTAAGCAATGATACTTAATCTTTTTAATATTTTAGAATTTGAAATTGAAATTTAATTATAAAGTAAATTTAATAAAATTTTTTAATAGTTGTTTTGATTTTATTAATGTATGTTTTCATAGACTTTTTTATTAATGAGTGTTTTCATAGACTTTTTATTATGTCTTCATTACTTATACATTTCATGTGTGTTAGAATTATTATTGCTATCATCATTATTATTATTATTATTATTATTATTATTTTAATACCTGAAAATGGTGCGAAGTGTTTAAATTATTTAATCTATGTTATTTGTAATTAAAAAAATTGTTTGAAACATTCTTATTGTTTATATTTAATCACTTATTATTATTATTCACTTACTATTATTATCACATATTATTACCATTATCATTTATAACTTATTATTATTATTATTATTATTATTATTATTTTAGATTCATAAGTTTTTTCGATTATATCTTAATTTTTATATAAAACTTTGGGAGATCAATGTTAGACTGTATTCAAATGCTTAAAGTAATTTTGTGGACTTCATCTATTTCCGAGGTGAGTCTTATCTTATCATAGATAACACGATCTAAGATTAATCTAGCAATGATGAATCATTGTTAGATGAACTTTCTTTTAACAAGTTATTTATTAGAAGAGATTTATAAAATTCATTCGAAAAAATAATTTTTGATAATTATACATTAAAAATTTTTTACTTTAAATATATTTTTTTTTTTTTTTTATTTACGATATACCAAAACTTAGAAGTTTTAATTAAATTTCGGATAAAAACTTTAATCTTCAACTAGAATTTTTGAATCTTTCAGAATATTTATTGTGAAACAAGAATATTCTTTTAATTTAGTGATTTTTTATTATGTTTTTATTCTAATTGCATGAGATTTCATTTTGAGTTGGTGATTTTATGTTCATTCTCTTCATGTGGTCGAAAAAATTCATGTGAAGCATGGCTCGGTAGGTATAAATAGCGGTGAAAATTTCATCTTATGTCATTCGACAAGTTGAATTCGTACAGTTCAGACGTGTATTCATTCGCTCTTGCTTTTATCTAAGTGTGTAGTTTAGTTTGAGAAGATTGGTGTTTTAAGAATTAATTTTTTTATTTTTCGTTGATTTTTTACGGATGTTACCATGCCTTTTGTAGAAGCCGCTGCGATGAGAAGTCCTTTAGCTTTGAAGAAGATATTCCAGTGCAAAACCTGTGAAAAATTATTCACAACTATTTCTAACGTGAATCAACATATCAAGATTCACTTAGGTGATAAGTCACATATTTGTGACATATGCCAAAAGACTTTCGGCCGAAAGTCTCATTTGAATAGACATTATCAAATGCATACTAATGTTAAATCATTTGAACAAGACAGACATTCTCAACTTTCTTTGACGAAGGATGATTTATCTCAAAGTTCTATGAATATTGACATGTCATCTTATGACGATGTGCCTTTGAAGACTGCAACCTCTGAAGATGTGAAGAAGATTTGTACTATGTGTAATAAGCGTTTTTCAAACTCTTTCAACTTAAAGCGACATAAGAAGATTCATTTGCAAGAGAAGTTATTTAACTGTGATGTGTGCCTGAAGACATTTGGATTGAAGTGTGACTTACAGAGACATTTGAAAACTCATGAACAATCTGTATTTAAATGTAATATCTGTGGGCATGTTTTCACACGAGAGGATAATTTGATGCATCATCTTAGATCACATGAAGACCTGCGATTTTCTTGTCGTGAATGTACTAAGAAGTTTGGACGGCAGTTTGAGTTGAAAGAGCATATACGTACTCAACACCCACGTGCACCTCTTGTGAGTGTAAAGCGCAAAATAACTTCATCATATTTGAAGTCCAAAAAACTCAAACAAAGCCAGTGTGATGCGCTTAATGTGTTTCATACTGTCATGTTTTATCCTGATGAGCGAGAAGAAAGTGACATAGCAGTGTTTCAAAGAAACTTTACAGAGGAAATTCAAGAATGTTTGATGAATCAAATTCAAGAAAAAGGAGCCATTAAATGGTATATGGTGATGAAAATATCTCTTGAACGCATGACTGATAATCAGGAGATGGAGGAGATTCAATCTTATTTTCGCTGTCAATGCTTTACCGAACTTACAGAAGATACTATTTCAGAACATATGCAAGAAGGATTTTCCAAAATAACTAACTCCTTTGAAGAATTTATTCAAAGAGGATCTGGATGGAAACTTCAAAAGATTCATCATTTAGAACTTAAGACTGCTAAATATCACCCTCTTGCCGCAAGTTCATATACAGCTTTACCCAAGAAATTATATGATAAAAAAGCAGTACTTAATATCAAAAATGAAGATAACAAGTGTTTGGTGTGGTGTCTTTTAGCATTCAAACTGAATATACCTCGAGAGAAGAAGCCTGAAAGAGTTTCTCATTATATTCCTTTTGAAAGTGATATTAAACTAGGGAATGTTGAGTGTCCTGTTCCCCTTCAGAAGATACCTATTATTGAACAACTGAATAATTTACGGATTAATGTATTTGGATATGAAGAAGATGAAGTATGTCCTCTGTATATTTCTGAAAAGCAGAATCTGGATGTTATTAACTTGTTATTAGTTGATGATGGCGAAAAGCAACATTATTGCCTTATTAGAAATTTCTCAAGACTTTTAGGTGATCTGACGAAGCATGGCCATGCTAGTTTTTATTGTTATCGATGCCTTCATCGTTTTTCAAGACAAGATCTCCTGAATAAACATAATGAATATTGTCGTCGACATTCAGCACAGGCTATAAAGATGCCCAGTGAAAATGATAACATACTTAAGTTTTCTGGTATTCATCTGCAGGCACTGGTGCCCTTTGTTATCTACGCTGATTTTGAGAGTCTGCTTATTCCTGTTGCTTCAGTCACTCCTTCACCCAAAACATCCTTTATCGAAAAAACAGCTTATCATTTCCCATGTGGATATGCATTTGTTGTTATCGGACCTGATGGAAAATGTGTGAAGAAAGCTCAAGTGTATCGAGGAGAAGACTGTGTGGATCGCTTTTTAAAACAAATGATTCAAGAGAAGGACAACTTGGAAGAAGTTTTAATGAAAGTGCAACCGATGAAGCTTTCACCTCTTCAAGAAAAAGAATTTCAGCATGCGAGAGAATGCTGTATTTGTCATAAGGTGCTGGGAGAAAAAAGAGTCCGTGATCACGACCACATCTCTGGAGAATATAGAGGAGCAGCTCATGTGGGATGTAATTTGAATTATCAACAGGCACAGATGATTCCAGTTATCTTCCATAATTTGCGGAATTATGATGCTCATCACATAATGAGCAAATTGGGAAAATTTAAAGACTACGAAATTGATGTGATTGCATCCACTATGGAAAAGTTTATAACTTTTAAACTGTGGAAGCGGTCAAGTCGATTTCAGCTGGTCTTTTTAGACTCGTTCCAATTCCTCCCTGCATCCTTAGAAAAACTTACCTCTAACCTTCCCCCCAGCGACTTTAAAATATTAAAAGAAAATTTTCCAAGCAATACCAATTTCAATCTGCTTACAAGAAAAGGTGTGTATCCATATAACTATTTTACTAATTTTGAAAAATTCAACGAAACGCAGCTCCCCCCACCAGAAGCCTTCCATAATGACCTGACAGATGAAAATATTACTGAAGAGGACTACCACCATGCAAGAAATATTTGGTCGATATTCAACATGAAGTCGCTGGGAGATTACCACGATTTATACGTCAAAACTGACGTACTTTTGTTAGCTGACGTATTCCAGAATTTTAGGAAATTATGTCTGCAGTTTTATGACATTGATTGTGCGCATTTATTTAGCGCACCTGGGCTAGCTTGGCAAGCTTCTTTGAAGATGTGCGACACGCCTCTCGAATTGCTGACCGATATAAACATGCTTTTGTTTATAGAACAAGGCATTCGAGGGGGAATCAGCATGATTAGTCATAGATATGCCCGAGCCAACATACCTAATACACCTGAATTTAATAAAGATGAGGATCCCAGTTACATTATGTACTGGGATGCTAACAATCTCTATGGCTGGGCTATGTCCCAATTTCTACCCTTTGGAGGATTTGAATGGTGTGCGACAGAACATATTACGGAAGAATGGATTTTATCATTATCTGACGATTCTGAAATTGGATATATTTTCGAAGTGGATCTTAAATACCCTGAGAAACTTCATAAATTACATAACGAATACCCTGTCGCACCTGAAAGAGTGACTGTGAGTCAGGAAATGTTGTCTTCCTATGCACGTAGATTACAGGGTAATACAAAGTTCGCTGCAGCCTCTAAACTTATACCCAATTTGAATGACAAACGAAATTACGTAGTTCATTATCGTAATCTGAAATTTTATTTGCAACTTGGATTGAAACTTTCATGTGTTCATAAAGCTCTCCAATTCAAACAGACGCCTTGGCTTCAGAAATACATTCATTTTAATACTGAGAAAAGAAAAGAAGCTAAATCTTCTTTCGAAAAAGACTTTTTTAAACTAATGAATAACTCCGTGTTTGGAAAAACTATGGAAAATCTACGAAAACGTAGAAATACTGTACTTGTTAATAACGAAAAAAGAGCCAAGAAATTAGTGGCTTCACCCACTTTTAAATCTTTTAAAACATATGATGAATATTTAACTGCCATTGAAAGGATGAAAACCAGCATACTCATGAATCGACCGGTTTATGTTGGTTTTGCTATTTTGGAATTATCTAAATTGGTCATGTATGACTTTCATTATAATTTTATTAAGAAAACATATAAAGATGATACTGCAAAGCTGTTATTCACCGACACGGACTCGTTGTGTTATCATATTAAAACGCAAAATATTTATGATGATTTGAAACAACATTCAAACCTTTTTGATTTCTCAGACTATCCGAAACATCATTCACTGTACTCAGATGTTAACAAGAAAGCAATCGGCAAGTTCAAGGATGAACTTAATGGTGATTTAGCCCTTGAGTTTGTCGGGCTGAAATCCAAAATGTACTCCCTGAAATCCTTCAAAGAAGAGAAGAAACGAGCGAAGGGTGTATCGACTCATGTTGTTCGCCAGAAAATTAAACATGAAGATTATTTGCGGTGTCTTCAACAAGAAAAAACTAGTATTGAAAAGCAGAGAAGAATCGCTCAAGATGCACACCATCTGTATACATTAACACAGAACAAAACATGTTTATCACCATTTGACGATAAAAGATATCTGCTAGAAGATGGTATCACCAGTATAGCCTATGGACATTGTGAAATTAGTCAAGATTGTACTGGTTGAAAAAAATTGTTAATATATTGTAAAATTATCAAGAAAAATGTTGTTATGTTAATACATCATGCCTGTAAATATGCTTTTATCTGTAAATTGTTTTAATTTAATAAAAAAAAATGTTGATTTTACTTATGTGTAATTATTTAAAACTTCTACACAATATCTTTTCACATAATGTTTTATAGGCAGTGCACACATATGCAAACATACTCATACATGTACGCACTTATATAATATATGTGTTAATACTTTTATTCACTTACAATTGATTTTTAAATACGTTTTAAAACTTTAAGAATTTTTTTAAGCATTTTTAAGATTTTATATATTTTTTTAATTTCTTAAAACATTTTTAAAATTTGTTGAAACTTTTTTAAACTCACTTAAATATTTTTTAAAATTCGTTTAAACTTTTTTAAATTCATTTAAACTTTTCAAAATACGTTAAAACTTTTTTTTTAATTTACTAAACTTTTTTAAAATTGATTAATAGATAGTCATACAAAGATCCATACACATGGGATAGTTAACTAATCACATGTAAACAGAAAATCACATTTAAACATATATATATACACCTTAGATATTTATATACATTTATGCCATAAAATGTAAGACATGTAAAAAACCTTTGAAACCCTTCTAACAAATATCAGTGAAAACAAGAAAATGAGATAAAAATGTGTCTTTGATGACGAGACATGAAAAATCGTGAAGTCAACATATTGGGTGTTTGATCATATAAACATCGCTTGTGGGGGTTGAATGCTGTGGATTGATTGCCCATTAGCCTCATGATTGATTGCCCATTGCCCCTCTCCTCTCCTCCTGTGGCCGCAGAAACGGCCTTTATCCACTACTTATGTAAAAAGTAGATGATAAAATGTAAATAAAGTAAGTCATATAAATTGCAATTTATTTTATTTAAATTCCTTTTATTATTTATATATCGCTATAATTTTAATTTTATTCTATAGGGATACTTTGTTTTAACTGAAAAAAATTAAATGTAAGAAGTATCAGACATTCATCACTTTCGAATTTTACTTTTATAAATTCAAAAATATTTACTACGTAGTGATAAATAATCTTTTAAATAATCTATATATATATTACGCTAACGTATGTAGCACAATAATCACGATTATTTGTTAATTGTTTAATGGCAACGTCCAAATGAAACGGTAAATTGGATTTATTTTTGTTTTGTTCCTTCGCTGCAATTATGGAGTTTAAAAATATCATTATTTTTATTTTGTTTTTGTTCTTTTTACTTAAAAAAATAAATACAACTCATGAATTTTAAACTTTTCAGTTTCAAATTAAAGGTATGTATTATAAATTAATTGAGTGAAAGGATTATATTATTATATTTTAAATAATTAATGAAATACGAAAGATGAAAGAAATGATAAGAAATGAAAACAATGCCTCGGGTGTATTATTTGGCGATTTATTATCTGCGCTAGGCTAGAATAAAAATACTGATATGCACCACATTGACGCGTTATTTTTCTGACGCCAATTTGGCGAAAACTTGGTTTTCAAATACCAGTTACATACATAGTTTTTTAACTAATTTCTGTTATTTTAAAAAGGAAACAATAATAAATAAATAAAGTTTAGCTAATAATTATAGAATAAAACAACTTATATCCTTTTAAAAAAGAAAATAAAAGTAAACAAACAGTTTATTAATAAATAAATAGCATTAGCCGGGTACCTTGTGAGGCACATATAATTGTCATTCTGTTGTAATCGCGTCAATATGGTACGCATATGAATGTGTCTATTTCTCTAACAGAATCTTCTAATTTGGCAAAAAATTGAGCATTAAAATAAAATGTGGATAAAAGCAATGTGATTTAATGCGTAGTACACATTCAAGGGAGACCAATCTGGTCATCAAGGGCGGCTAATAGCTTCATAAAACATTTTTATGCTTTAATAGTGTAAAATACTTACATACATGTTCAAATTGCGTAACAATCAATCCAGTAATAGGTTTCAAAAGACTAATAACAGGTTAATACAAAGAAGGTTCTCGCTGCTTTTTGACCAATATTAGCGATTTGCCGAATAAGAAATGAAAAACATTAGAGAAATGAAAAGAAATTTTAGCAAAATAGATTCGATGCAAAAACCGAAAAATCTATCTTTGGCCCATTATTGCAAGTTTTTTTTTAATATATTTTAAAATAATCCAATGTTATGTAATTTTTCGTAAAATAAAAAGTCAAATATCCGCTATAGAAACTATTTAAAATGAGTACATTTTAAATTCCTCTTAAATATCTAAATGTTTGAAACATTCCTTTAAGAATATAAATAAAAATTAAAAATAACTATATTTGACTTACCGTTGTGAAAATATACATTAATAGGTAGTATAAGATTTCGACTCTTAATATAGAAAAATTTGGCCGTTTGTACGTTTACTTGCCAAATAAAGCATGTTACCTCGATTTGGCGGAATGGCTAGCAGCAGCAAGAATTTTGGATACAATGCAGGTAACCCCTTGCTAACATTTGTTGAGTGAGACTCTTCATGTATCTGACCACCGGCGACAATTTTTATATGCTATAGATACCACTATTTAAAGAAAAAAACATCAGTACATTTTTCTTGCGCATGTTGTCAAAGTGTGTATGAATGATTTTTGTTTTCAGAAAGATGTGTAAAATGGACTTTTTAAAAAACGCTACTGGGAATCACGAAGCAGTTGTGTGAATAAAAAATATAATTAAGAAAAAAATTATGTAATGGCTTAAATACCATTCGAGTGTACTCTAATCAAAATATATCTAACTTATTACGAAATGTATTCAGTTTGTCCATATAACGAATCAAAATTTTATTACTCATGTGTCCAGAGTGTTACAAGAGTAAGAAAGTTTTGATTTACTGAATAGACAAGTAAAAATCTTTTTGTTACAAATTAGATATATGTTACACACATAAGTGGAACACGGTGGTATTTAATTACTTATCTATTTTTATATTATTATTATATACAATAATTATTACAGTACTTATATACAGTAATTTTTATATACAGTAATTATTTTTATATTATTATTATATATTACTATTATTATATTTTTTTGTAAAAATTACTAGGATTACTTATGACAGTTTGCTTGAATTGACACAAAACTTGTGAATAGAAGTTCCCCTTTTAACCGACTTCCAAAAAGGAGAGGAGGTTATCAATTCGACGCATATGTATTTTTAACCGTCTTCCAAAAAGGAGAGAAGGTTATCAATTCGACGCGTATGTATTTTTTTATTACTCCGAAACTATCCAACCAATTAACTTGATTTTGGTGTTAAATGAGAGAGCTTGCTCTCGAATTGGTACCACTTCCGTTTCATAGAAATATGTTCAGTACTTTTTTAGTAATTAGGCAAAAACTAATAAAATTAGTGATTTCTCGCAAATCAGTAGTAATATGGATGTCGAATAAATTTACCGATGCCAGGATGGCCGAGCGGTCTAAGGCGCTTGATTTAAGGTTTGGTTTTCGAAAGGCAACGTGGGTTCGAACCCCACTCCTGACATACGTGTATACAATAATCTTTTCCATATTATAATTTTTAAATATATATTTAACAAGTTAAATACTAATTATTCTATTAGGAATATTTTGTATTTAACCGTTACCACAGAGTATCAGAGATTTTTTATTAATTTAATACTTTATCAGTGAAAGAGTACTCAAAAAGAGAATAGACTTGTGAAAAGTAACATGATATTGAATAAGTTCTCTGAAGAGAATGAAGTCCGGACAGCCGAGCGGTCTAAGGCGCCAGATTTAATCTCTGGTTTTGAAAGAGAGTGTCGGTTCGAACCTCACTCTTGACATATGTGTATAGTACGCAAAAAAATTTTCCGCGTTACATATTTTTTTAAGAGACTTCAAAAAAGGAGAGGGTGTTATCAATTCGGCGCGAATGTATTTTTTTTTATGTACGTTCACTGATTACTCCGAAACTATCCAACCGATTAATTTGTTTTTTGTGTTACATGAAAGAGGCTACTCTTCCATTGGTACTTCTTCCATTTCATTGAAATTGGTTCAGTACTTTTTTACTAATTAAGTAAAAACTAATAAAATTAGTAATTTCTTGCAAACTGAAAGTAACATGGACGATGACTAAGCTCGCTGAATGGAGTGCTGCCAGATGGGTGAGCGGTGTAAGATAGCAGATTTGATTTCTGTTTCTTGAAAGAGATCGTGGGTTCGAACCCCACTCCTGACATACGTGTATGGTTTACAGTGATTTTTCCCGTATTATAATTTTTATTAACTGACATAAAAAAAAATCGTTAACTTTTAACTAAAAAGAGAAAAATAAACTTTTCTACCAAAAATTGAACCGACTTCAAAATGAAAAATAATTTTTTTACAGAATAGTATTAAGAAATTAAATTAAGAGCGTAGTATTTATCATGCGTATTATTATATTTATGTAGATTAATTTGATTTTTTGAAGTCGGTGCCAGCCAAGGCAAGTTCAAAATTAAAATTAATTATCCAATGCAAATCGTAAAAGAATAAAATTAAAATTTAACAAAATATTAAATCGTAAAAAAACTCGTAGATACTTGGATGCGTGTCTATTGGAAAATTACATGTAACTTGGCTTGGCTGGCACCGACTTCAAAAAATCAAATTAATCTACATAAATATAATAATACGCATGATAAATACTACGCTCTTAATTTAATTTCTTAATACTATTCTGTAAAAAAATTATTTTTCACTTTGAAGTAGCTTTTGAAGTCGGTTCAATTTTTGGTAGAAAAGTTTATATATCTTAAATAAAATAATTGACTAGAATTATTTGAAAAAAAAAGAGTCTCTGCACTGGATCCCTGCACGGTAGGGAGATAAAAGATTGCTGGTCATATTACTCGCTTAAAAAGACATATGCTTATGAATATAGTAAACTTCGTAAAAGTCTAAAAAATATATTAGGTTACTCAGAGTTCTTGATGAAGCTGAGATGATTAGAATTTTTTATGTAATTGAAAAATATATATATATATATATATATATATATATATATATATATATATATATATATATATATATATATATATATATATATATAAATCTGCAAGATTATTAAGAACTTTCTAGAAAAAACGCAGATGTATAGAACATTTCATGCCACTTCAACAATAAAAAAGAATTCATGTAATTATTCCATGGGGCCGATAACATTTTAATAAGCACTCAGATTTTTGTAATTTTACAAAAACTAATTTTGCAGATTTACATCTTTGTTTTTTCCTTCCCCACATTTCACCCCCACAATTGTTAAGCAAAATATAAAAAAAAAATGATTTTTCGCGTATAAGTCAAACTACATTTCTGCTAGTATGTTGGACAAATAAGAAAAATCCTGCCTTAAGCATACATTATGAAGCACTTTCCAACTCTTCCTGAAATCAATAATAAAACTTCGTTATCCAGGGAAATAAGGTGTTACTGTCCATAGCCAAATATGTATTCTTTATTTGGTTATATGTATTTTCAATACTTTTGAACAGAACTTTTTTGGTCTGTCGGTTGATATACAGGGTGTCCCTAAACAAATGGTATATACGCTAGGGGGTGATAGAACACATCAAGGCGAGTAATAGTAAATAGGAAACCAAGGGTCCCAAACGTTTTCCATAGGAGATAGCCGCTATTAAAGTTTGGGATCCAAAATTTCAAATACACATAAAAACGGAACAATTGGTCGATTGATTTGCGGTTTTCACTAAAATTATTCTTTATGTTGGTATTTTCTTGAAAATAAATTATAAAGATAAATTTCGAAAAATGCCGATAGAGGGCGCTTTAGTCTTTGAAATAATGAAAAACTATTTTTTGCCGTGATTTTTTGCATCTCATTAAATGGTTTCGTAAGCTTAGACTTAAACTTAAATTTTGAGCTCAAAATTTGAATACTTGGAAACGGTTAAGTAGCACAAACTTAACTGTGTTCAGAGGGTTTAAATTTCAAAGGATTATAAAAAACGGAAAAATTGGTCGATTGATTTGCGGTTTTCACCAAAACTATTCTTTATGTCGGTATTTTATTGAAAATGAATTATAAAGATAAATTTCAAAAAATGTCGATAGTGGGCGTTTTAAACTTTGGAGTAACGAACAACTACTTTTTACGTTATTTTTTGCATCTGATTAAATGTTTTCGTAAACATAGACTTAAACTTAAATTTTGAGCTGAAAATCTGAATAGTTGGGAGTGGTTAATTAGCACAAACTTGACTGTGTTCAGAGGGTTTAAATTTCAAAGGATTATAAAAAACGGAAAAATTGGTCGATTGATTTGCGGTTTTCACTAAAACTATTCTTTATGTCGGTATTTTACTGAAAATGAATTATAAAAATTTCAAAAAATGCTGATAGGGGGCGCTTTAGACTTTGGATTAACGAAATAATCCATCCTAATACTATTTTTGCCGTTATTTTTTGCATCTCATTAAATGGTTTCGTAGGCTTAGATTTAAACTTAAATTTTGAGCTCAAAATCTGAATTGGTTAAATAGCACAAACTGAACTGTGTCCAGAGAGTTTAAATTTCAAACGAAACGAAAAACTATTAAAAAAACGGAAAAATTAGTCGATTCATTTACGGTTTTTGCTAAAACTATTCTTTAAATTAGTGTTTTCTTGAAAATAAATTTTAAAGATAAATTTCACAAAATGCCGATAGAGGGCGCCTTAAATATTGAAGTAGCGTACAACTATTTTTAACCGTTATTTTTTTAAATCTCATTAAATGCTTTCAAATGCTTATATTTAAATTTTAAGATCAAATTCTGAGTCGTTGCGAGTGTTTAAGTAGCGCAAAAGTGAACTGTGTTCGACGGGGGGGGGGGGGGGGTTGAATTTCAACCCCTGAACACACTTCAGTTTGCGCTTCTTAATTCCTCCCAACGATTCAGAATTTGAGTTCAAAATTTAAGTTTAAATCTAAGATTTCGAAAACATTTAACAAGTTTTGGAAAGCACTTAATTAGATACAAAAAATAACGGTTAAAATTTGTTGTTGGTTACTCTGAAGTTTAAGGCGCCCTCTAACGGAATTTTTTGAAATTTATCTTTAAAATTCATTTTCAAGAAGATACTGACTTAAAGAATAGTTTTATTTTAAACCGCAAACGAATCGACCAATTTTTCCGTATTTTATTATCATTTGAAATTTAAACCCTCTGAACACAGTTCAGCTTGTGTTACTTAACCATTCCCAACTATTCAGATTTTGAACTGAAAATTTAAGTTTAAGTCTATGTTTACGCAAACATTTAATCAGATGCAAAAAATAACGTAAAAAGTAGCTGTTCGTTACACCAAAGTTTAAAGCTCTCTCTATCGGCATTTTTTGAAATTTGTCTCGACTAATCGAATCTCGACTTCTCTCGAATCGACTAATTTTTCCATTTTTTTATAGTTTTTCGTTTCGTTTGAAATTTAAACCCTCTGGACGCAGTTCAGTTTGTGCTATTTAACCACTCCCAACTATTCAGATTTTGAGCTCAAAATTTAAGTTTAAATCTAAGCCTACGAAACCATTTAATGAGATGCAAAAGATAACGGAAAAAATAGTATTAGGATGGATTATTTCGTTAATCCAAAGTCTAAAGTGCTCCCTTTCGGCATTTTTTGAAATGTATTTTTATAATTCATTTTCAATAAAATGCCGACATAAAGAATAGTTTTGGTGAAAACTGGAAATCAATCGATCAATTTTTCCGTTTTTTATAATCCTTTGAAATTTAAACCCTCTGAACACAGTTAAGTTTGTGCTACTTAACCGCTTCCAACTATTCAGATTTTGAATTCAAAATTTAAGTTTAAGTCTAAGCTTACGAAACCATTTAATGAGATGCAAAAAATCACGGCAAAAAATAGTTTTTTATTATTTCAAAGTCTAAAGCGTCCTGTATCGGCATTTTTCGAAATTTATCTTTATAATTTATTTTCAAGAAAATACCAACATAAAGAATAATTTTAGTGAAAACAGCAAATCAATTAGCCAATTTTTCCGTTTTTTATGTGCATTTGAAATTTTGGACCCCAAACTTTAATGGCGGCTATCTCTTTTGGAAAACGTTTGAGACCCTTGGTTTCCTATTTACTATTAATCGTCTTGATGTGTTCTATGACCCCCTAGCGTATATACCATTTGTTTAGGGACACCCTGTATATACTATATAATGAGTAAATTTAGTCTTGCAAGAAAATGCCTATCTGGTTGAAAATTTTCTTTCAGCAATTTATACTAATAGATGGAAAATTACGTTTATATTCAGTAACCTTTTCGAGCTCTTTTGTATAACCCTGTATATCTAAATTGTGTAACTATTAGCATTTATACACACCATATAGTGTACACATATTTAGTAATACATAAAAGCACATATCATAATTGAAAATGCATTTCATCCATCCAACAGCCATTATCCATAATGCACAGCACAGTACTTCCGATAGAATATTCCATTTGAAATACTTTGCGTGTCGCTGTAAATACTATGCACTTCGTATTATGCGTGAAACAACTCATATTAAGTCTCAGCGAAGTATTGAAATTTATTGTACATGAAATAGTTTATCATAATTAAATTTGTCGCAAATAATTTCCCCCTTTTTTATTATGTAATGAAATTCTTTTGTGTAGCCCTGTAAATGAATAATAACTATTCTTTTCCCTTCCTATTTTACAGAATACATGTTTTAGTACACTTTGTAGATGCATATAAATTTGAATATATTTGATCGGGTGCGCAACATCTTTAAATTCATATGAAACGATTTATCCCCATAGGCCGTAATGCAACGGAAAAATTCTGATTGCTCCTGTAAATAAAGTAATCATGGTAGAAACTTTCAAAATTTCATGGCAATCCGAGCATATTTACGTTAGTTAGAGCGGGGACAGACGACCATACGGCCAGACGGACACACTGGTAGAAGGTCAGATGGCCAGACAAACCGAAAGCATAAGCACATTTCAGCTTTGTTGGAAAATGCTAAAAATGATTTGTTATAGAGGATAAAAGAAAATAATAATAATAATAAACTTTCATTAAATTAGGAAACTTTTTTTACAATTCTAATCAGACTTTTTTATATTTCACGTTTTGAAACTGCATGATTAAATAAAACCAAAGGAGTTTAAACTATTTTGAAATCTATTCACATCAATACAATGATTATCAATGAATTCTTTCAAAAATATATTCAAACCTTATTTACAAGAGTAAACAATATCCTATTATTAGATTACTAAAATATAGTATTTCTTTGTATTGTAGGTTTTTCAGGAGATATAAGCATTCTGAAGTTGCACTCTTGTTAAAAACGGAATTAAAATGTTTAAAGAAATGCCCTTCTTTTGAATATAATGCTATCCCAAGGGAAAATGCGTACATAATAATTACAGATTTTTTTATTTATTTATTTATTTTTATTTTTTTTTCTTTCGTAAATTATAAAGAAATTTTCCGCTTTTATCTTTCTCTCCGACCTAGACTCATATCTGATAATTTAAAAACACTTGCCTAGACGTCGTTATCGGCGAAACATTTTTTTGTCTTTTCCACCTCGTGTATAAGATGAACCCGTTCATTAGAAACTCCCAAATTTGACCTAAAATTTTTCTACTTATATAAGAGTATATAAGATAATTATTGTAGCTCTTTTGAAGTGCATAATTTTATCTTTAAATACTGTATCTTAGATTCATTATTTTATAAATTTAGTTACATTAAATTACAATAAACGGAAAAGGATAAATGAAACTTATAAAACATCATTTTCTAATATATATTTAAGTAAAATAATGTATAAAGTGATTCAAGGAATCAAAATATACACTCAATTTAAACAAAAACCGTGCAATATTCATGAAAGAAAATCAGTTTGAAATTTTTTCGAGCGCTTAAAATATTTTTGAGTACTTTAAAAAATAAACGAACGGTTAACACAAGTTGAAACCTGCTGATGACATAGCATTTGCATTTTATTGATTATTTAACTACCGCTATTTAATATTAATGAGGCTTGATTACTGCGAGGTCATATAATGTGAAGTTCGATATATAAAGAAGAGAATTAAGCATTTGACATATATATTCAAAATACAAAATTCACATAAGTTTCTTGTTTTGATTTTAAATATACTTAAAAATCAGAATGTCTCAAATGTGATTTGAGAGCTTACTACATTTTATTTCATATCCTCGCTACAAGTGTCTAAATAATACTTAAAAATAAGGAAATAACTGCTTTTGCAGTGCATTATTTTTGCTTGCCTGTGTTGCTAAAATTTATTCTTTATAATTTATTATTTTTCTCATGTTATTATTTTCTGTCACTATAATTTTAAAATGGAGCACTTGGTGTACACCTGGGGGTTTTATTTGGTGAGACTGGTGTGAGTACATGAAAATAATATCGGTAATAGTGGAAATCACTATTACCGATAAATATTAGAAATTTTAATAACAGATGCAGAATATCTACCATAAAAAATGCAAATAAAATCAGTGCAACTTCCATTTTTTCAAAATATTCCCTTTCTTTTTGTAGGATTATAGGGCAACATATGAAATTTCTCAGCAAATACACAAACATTTGAGTTTTCTTTGTGAGGCATGTGAAATATTGCACTGATCCATTTTCCTTCAGAATCATCTCACTAGAGGGCAGCACTAGAGCTGTTCCATGCAACTGTTCATCCAACCATGATAGTGAACTTTAACCAAGAGCAGTAAGTCTGGAGACTAGCACCAGATGGCAGCACCAAACATTTAAAATCTCCATACATACGAATTTAAATGCAAGCTCAGCTGTTTACCTTTGTTTCAAGAGGTTGAGAACTTTCAGATACTTTTGAAGGACCCTCAATTTCTTCATAGGTCCTCAGAGGGAAAGATATGTCTTCCCTTTCTGTGATTTTCTTTTGTGTAACAAAGGAAAGCTAATGCAGCTTCCTAAGAATATACTGAGAGGACCTGTCTTAAAAATTCAATATAACTGATCTTAACACTTATCTAACTGTGTTTTATTTTGTTTGTTTTAGTATAATAATCAAGAATAAATTCTGAAGTGTGTTATATGCTTGTCAACTGGTTTTCTTGTGCCATCTTCTACACAAGTACACAGTGTATCTTCCACTATTTCCTTCTGTTTTCTATCTACTGTGATCATGTAGGATCTAATCTAATTTTATACTTAGTGACATTGTGGAATAATACTGGGATTAACAATAATTTTTTCTATCACTGTTCCCGCATTCAACAGATTATGAGAAATGAAAAGGGAACGCGATAGACTTTTTTAGCTTTAATAAATAAACAAAACAAACCCAGTAAAAAGAAAAAAAACTAATTAACATTTTATTTTCATGTATGATATATTATATATAAATTATATGAGTAATACTGAAAACCATGATTAATACTGAAAAATACTGAACTGATATTATATAAAATAAATAAATAAGGAAAGTCACGGAACTTCCTTACATGAGCAATTAATTTATATTATATATTTATATATTAATTATATGCTAAAGTGTATAAATTGCTGAGTAACTGGTTTATTATTGATTTATTAAGATACATTGTTTAATATATATATACACAATGGCCGTGAGTAGGGATCTCACCTCCATTGAGAAACTGAATAATTCGAATTATTCAAATTGGTCCTTTAAGATTCAAAATTTGCTCGTCAAAGATGATTTATTTAAATTTGTCCTTAATGATCCACCTGAGACACCAGACGAAACATACATACGAGACAGCGCGAAGGCAAAGGCCATTATTAAATTAAGTATCGAGGACAATCAAATAATACATGTAAAGCACTTAGAAAACCCCAAACAAATTTGGGACAAATTAAAAGAAATTCATTTACGTGCTAATTTGAGCTCCAAGCTCTTCTTACTGAGAAAATTTTACTCTCAGAAATTACCCGAGAATGGCAACATGATAGATCATATCAACGAAATACTCACGATCAAAGATCGTCTCTCTGCAATAGGAGAGGATATTAAGGAGTCTCACATTGTTGCTATTCTCTTGTGCTCACTCCCACAGTCTTATGCACCATTGATAACTGCGCTCGCAAGCAGAGATCAAAAGGATTTAACAATTGATCTCATTAAAAATAAATTAATTGGAGAATTTAAGCATCGGGTTGAAGCTAAAAATGCAAATTTGCACCCCAGAGACACAGCGTACAACGCTGAAACCAGATATATGGGTTCCCGTCCCAAAGGTACTGCATACAAGAATAATAATTCAAACAGATCTAAAAAATTCTGTAACTTTTTCTCCCGTAACGGCCACATCAGAAGCGAGTGCTTCCAATTGAAAAATAAAGAAAAACAGAATTCACAGAAGAATGCTTATAAAAACGAATTCAACAAAAATAAAACGTACAATAATAACAATAAAGGCCAAGACAATAAAGACCACTCATCCAACTACTGTTTCAACAGTAAGATAGAAATTATGGATGAGAAAAACGAATCGGATCTTCCTCCTTCCCCGATAGAACACACACTTAAAAATGAACCGGTACTATAGTAAACAAATTACATGAAACTAACCAGTGTTGGGCACGTTCACAAAATAAACGAACTAACTCAAACTCACGTTCAATTTCTGAAAAGCGATTTAAGTTCACGTTCAAATTCAAAAAATTTCAAACTAACTCGTTCAAATCAAACTCACTTGTAAAAGTGAACGAAGTTCACTAAAAAGTTCACTTCTTATTTTTTTTTAAATGTTTGGATATTATTGTCCAAATTTACATAATTTTGAGAACTAATCATTTGATTATTTGATATGTAAGATAGAAGTATGCACGGACGGAAATTTCCAGACCCGATCCATAGTAAAAAAATGTCCGGCCCGATATTAAAATAAAAATTTCGGCCCGAGTCCAGCCTGGCTAGAAGAGAAAATTTAGCGGCCCGACCCGGCCCGATATAATAGCTAAAATCAAGGCTCGATCCAGCCCGATATAATAGCTAAAAACAAGGCCCGACCCGGCCCGATATAATAGCTAAAAACAAGGCCCGAGCTTGACCCGGCCCGTAAAAAAAGTTGAAATTTCGCACCGAACCCGGCCCGACCCCGAGTACATTTCTACAGGACATTGATATTTACCCTTGCGCAAGAGTTCTGGCCAAAAAAAATTTACCTTAGTTTGTTTGTAATTTCCATTTATGCAGAAGTGCCGTAGTTTGCGATGTTTATGCTTTTAATGAACCTTTTTTCGTTGTATGTAAATGTTTCAGCTATTATTAGTATTATTAACTCATCTTCCATGTTATGGAGACATAAAAATCTAAAAAAATGATATATGGTAAAAGTAAAATCTTCTAAGATGAAACCTTATTGGAAAGAAAAAAATATATCTATTTTCGGCGAAATTGTATACAGCCCAGGTCCGGTTCGGCGCGATCCGAGTCTGCAGAAGAAGTAAGATAGGATACTACCCAGAGAAGTGATATCCAGACTTAACCCATCCTGAGGCTCATGTAGACCTCTAAATGGCATTTGAAAGAGGGAAAAAGTGTACTAAGGTCTGGAAAATTTTTAAATAAATTATGAAAAAAATGAACGTAAATTTGAACGTAAATTTCGTTCAAACTCGTCTATTTTTTGAGTTTCCGTTCAGTTCACGCTCGTTTATAAAATAGTGAGCTAAATTCAGTTCAAAGTTCACAAATAGTGAGCGAAACTCATGAGTTTTCGTTCAGTGAGCGCGTTCATACCCAACACTGAAACTAACCCTCATTCATACAGAATCGACTTAGGTTGTACTAGACATGTTACGTCCACAACAGAGCACTTCACAACATTTAAACCCGGAAATTTCGGTAACATTACCATCGCTAATGGGAAAAGATTAAACTCTCAAGGTATGGGCGATGTAACACTTAACTCAGGTCTAAAAAATAGCATAACTCTCAAAGATGTTCTTTATTGTCCGGCATTAAAGGGTAATCTTTGGTCAGTTAAAAAGGCAATTGATATGATATAAAAGTAATTTTTGAAGGAGAAACGTGTTTATTCGTCAAAGACAACAACACTATCTTGACCGCAAAATTGAATAATAACCTTTATGAGATAAACCCAACGGACGAATATGGTTACATTTTAAGTACACAAACATCATGCGATAATGAAAATTGCATTTACATTTGGCATCGCAGATTAGGTCATAAAAATTTTGAAGCAATTAGACATTTAGTTAACCATAAGCTAGCAGAAGGGATAACTATAAACAATTGCAAACACAAAACATACTGCACTAAGTGTATCGAAGGTAAACTATCAGTTTCGCCTTACCCTAAATCGGCTAAAAACAGAAGCGTGGAAATCTGTTCCCGAACACATTCGGATATTTGTGGACCCATGAAGACAATGACCCCTGGCGGGAAGCGCTATTTCATAACATTCACAGATGATTACAGTAGATTTACTGTAACGTATTTGTTAGCACATAAATCTGAAGCGGTAGAGAAGCTAAAGCAATAAGTAGCTTTTTACGAAGAATAAATTTGGAAAAGCAATTAAATCTATAAGATCGGATAACGCCAAAGAATACCTTGGTGAAAATTTCGAAAAATACTTAGCTGAAAACGGCATTGAACGGGAATTAAGCGTACCTTATTCAAGCCCTCAGAATGGCGTCTCAGAGCGAAAAATAGGACAATCGTGGAAATGGCACGTACTATGCTTTCTGACGCGAAATTACCTAGGCAATTCTGGGGCGAAGCAGTAATGACGGCCACATACTTAATTAACCGACTACCTACTAATGCAAACGAGAATCGCGCAACACCATACGAGTTATGGAATAAACGAAAGCCCGACCTATCTAATATCAAAACATTCGGATGTAAGGCATTCGCCTACATAGATAAATCAAAAAGAACCAAATTTGACGAGAAGGCTATTGAAGGAGTATTTATGGGTTATGATTTTCGTAGTAAAGGGTATAGAATTCATACCGGAAATAACAACATAATGATTTCGAAAACCGTTAAATTCCTTGAAGAGGGCATTGATCGGGAAGAAATTAATGACACGACAGAAAACAAAAACAGTGCGCGATTACCTACCGAAAGTATCGAATTTGATTTAACAAATGAGAACGAAGAGAAAATCGTAAATCCAACGCAAAATGATCCCGAACCTAGAAAGTCGCTAAAAGAAAATAAAGGTATACCACCGAACCGTTTTGGAATAACAGCTAACCTATGCAAAATTGAAGAACCCAGGTCGTGGGTTGAATTGCAAAATATTGAGGACACTGAAATTAAAAATAAATGGTTGGAGGCGACCGATGAAGAAATAAAATCATTGCACAGAAACAAAACTTGGAAATTAATTAAAGCCGTACCCGGTAAACGCATCATAAGTTCGAGGTGGACCTTTAAGGCAAAAAGAGGGGCAGACGGAACCATAGAGAGATATAAAGCGAGATTGGTCGCTAAGGGATACTCTCAAAAATACGGATGCGATTACGACGAAACTTACTCACCGGTCGTGTCACATACCACACTCAGAGCGTTTTTAAATGCAGCCGTTTATAAGAATCTAAAAGTGACACATTTAGACGTGAAAACCGCATTTCTACACGGCGATTTTGAGGAGGAAGTATTTATGCATCAACCGGAGGGATATGTACAAGTTGGGGAGGAAGAGAAAGTATGTAAGCTAAACAAAGCAATTTACGACCTTAAGCAGGCAGCTAGGGCATGGAATTTAAAAATTAGTCAATCGTTAAGAAATTTAAAATTCACGGAATGTGAATCAGACCAATGCCTGTTCAAGAGGACTAAAAACGGAAAAATCGCTTATGTAATTGTCTACGTGGACGACATTCTTGTAGCGGGAAATAAAGATGATACGCATGAGATTTGCACCCAATTATCTAAGGAATATGAGATTAAAAATTTAGGACCGGTTAATCAATACTTGGGTATCAATATCAAAAGAACAGAAAATGGGAATTTCGAACTTGATCAGGAACATAAGATAATTGAAATCGGAGAAAAATTCAATTTAACCCTTAGTAAACCCACTTACACACCGATGTGCACAAATTATTTCAGTTTAGATCCCGACGGAACACTATTAGATGATAATAAAAAATATAGACAGGCAATTGGGGGGTTACTATACATCGCAACACTGACTAGGCCCGACATATCGGCATCAGTAAACATATTGGGGAGGAGGAATGAATCTCCAAGACAAACTGACTGGGAAGCTGTTGAAAAGTTCATTAGGTATCTATTGACTACCAGACGAATAAAATTCGTTATTGATAAGTCGAAACCGCCAGTGTTGACAGTCTATAGCGACTCCGACTGGGCCAATGATCGGGACGACAGGAAGTCAACGACGGGGAACCTATTCATGTTGGGCAATAATGTGCTGGCCTGGGCCTCTAAGAAACAATCCAGCGTCGCACTGTCTTCCACTGAAAGCGAATATGTTGCACTTTCCACTGCAACACAAGAAATGAAATGACTACTCACAACACTCGGTGACTTGGAACTTAACCAAGAATTACCCATAACCGTCTATGAGGACAATTTGCCTGCCATTAGATTGACTAAAATCGAAAAGGCACATACCAAATCAAAGCACATTGACGTGAAATTTCATCACATCAAACACCAGCACGAATGTGGCATAATTAAAATTATTTACTGTCCTGCGGAAAAATGGCCCCACCAGTGGCCGAGAGGTTCGGACCTCTCAACTGGTAGACGGCAGGTGCTGGGTTCGAACTCAATCGCGGCTGTCGGCCTAACCGTTCGGAGTTTTCCGTGGTTTTCTTCGAACCTTGCGTAAATACGGGTTAGGTTCCCTTAGAAAGACCCCCACGGAGGGCACTCCCCCTGGTCCTATATCCCATTAGCGTAGATAATCGGACGACAAAAATCAACCAACCAACCAACCTACGGAAAAAATGCTAGCTGATGTTCTCACCAAACCCATCTCTAAAATTAAACTGGAGAAGCTTAGGCTTCAGCTCCAATTAAAGATGTTGTAGATTTGCCTCGAAAAGGAGGAATGTAGGATTATAGGGCAACATATGAGATTTCTCAGCAAATACACAAACATTGTGAGTTTTCTTTGTGAGGCATGTGAAATATTGCACTGATCCATTTTCCTTCAGAATCATCTCACTAGAGGGCAGCACTAGAGCTGTTCCATGCAACTGTTCATCCAACCATGATAGTGAACTTTAAGCAAGAGCAGTAAGTCTGGAGACTAGCACCAGATGGCACACCAAACATTTAAAATCTCCATACATACGAATTTAAATGCAAGCTCAGCTGTTTACCTTTGTTTCAAGAGGTTGAGAACTTTCAGATACTTTTGAAGGACCCTCAGTTTCGTCATAGGTACTCAAAGGGAAAGATATGTCTTCCCTTTCTGTGATTTTCTTTTGTGTAACAAAGGAAAGCTAATGCAGCTTCCTAAGAATATACTGAGAGGACCTGTCTTAAAAATTCAATATAACTGATCGTAACACTTATCTAACTGTGTTTTATTTTGTTTGTTTTAGTATAATAACCAAGAATAAATTCTGAAGTGTGTTATATGCTTGTCAACTGATTTTCTTGTGCCATCTTCTACACAAGTACACAGTGTATCTTCCACTATTTCCTTCTGTTTTCTATCTACTGTGATCAGGTAGGAACTAATCTAATTTTATACTTAGTGACATTGTGGAATAATACTGGGATTAACAATAATTTCTTCTATCACTGTTCCCGCATTCAACACTTTTAAAGTAATTTCATGCATGCATCAGACAGGATTGAATATCTATTTTGAAAATATCCCCGATTGATGACAATGCTAAAAATCTAATTAAATTATAATTTTTATTAAACAAACCCATTTTGCAAAAAATTTGGAAGTAGGTCAGTTTTAAACACATGAGCACACATCTAGTTTGTATCTTCAGAGACAGAATAATCTGCAATCCAAACAAACCGAAACCATTGTACAAGCAATATACTCACCAGGTTGTTAAGATAAACTGGTTTCGAATTTTTAAATATAATGATTTAAAATAATCTAATAAAATAGACTTAACTAAATAGTCCTTCTATTAAAATTTGATACTAATTTGTATATGCGTTTAGTTGGTTTATTTTTTGTTTCTTATGTGTTTTTTTAATTAAAAGTTACGATACATCATTATTAAGACAAATATGTATATGGTTTAAGAAAAAAAGATCACTTATTTTATTTATGTAATCACCAAATTTACTGCAACGGGTCATTTCTTCTGTATGCACAGCTGCGCCTCAAAAGTACATGAACCGTAATTTTGTTTTAAATAACAGTTCCAAACATGAATCAATAATCGGGAAAGGAATAATAAGCATATAGTAGCATAAAATAAGTTTATTAAGGAAAAAAAATAAATAATTAACTTTTACAAAACGTTTGTAAAAAAAAAAAAAAAAAAAATCAAAATAGCCTGTTTTAAAATATATAGACATTTTGGATCTATTCCGTTTAATTATTTTGAAAACCATATCAAACATCCTTGGAACTAGTGTTTGGAGAGTGTGTAGATGTAAAAAGAACCAACTTTGCTATGCTTGTTGCTGTAATTCCATAAAAAAAGAAAACTGGCGACCATGACATGCATATCTTTTGGAAGTACACCCCAAAGGTTTACATATGCATTCAGTTTTGGGCTGATGGCTGTACAACAGTCACTTGATTCTGTGTAAACCAAACTGCTGTTGAGTGGGAGGTGAAAATCGACCCATTGTGCTATTGGAATTTTCAGTTTTCCCTTCCTAAGATGTTTCCAATTTGTTTCTTTTTGAGGATATTTTCATATTTCTCAGAGCACTATCGACCATTAAGAAAAGCAATATCTATTGTTTCGATGAAGCAGAACACGTCTCAACCATAGAAACATCTCTTTCTTTGTCGACAAAAGAACAAGCGAGGTTTTCATCGCAGATCATGCCAATAGTATGCCCAGCCATCAGCGCCACCCCAATTGCATATTTTACGTCACTGAAGAAAACATCTATGCTGCAAATCTTTATATTCTTTTCGGAATGCTTTAAAAAATTGTCTTTTTTAAAACACTTTTAAATGCACATTTTGGGGCAATTTTTGGAATATTTGTTAGAACACTCACTTTTTTTAAACACACTTTCTATAGCTATTTTCGTACACTTTTGGGAAGCTTAATTTCACAAGCGTGCTCAAATGTATAGTCAGTATGTTCCCAAGTTTATATTTCACAAACAACCTGAGGAGAACACTTTCAGTGCCCCCCTCTTTTTCTTTTGTAGCGAACATATTCGGAACACATTTTAGTACATATTAAGGTAATCGAAACACCATTTTTTTTAATCAAAGCGTTCAGAAGAGTTCTCATATGTGCTGGAAATTTGCGTTCATTGTCCAATTTGCGAATCATTCATCTGTCCAATGCATATGTTTTTTATCTCAGAGAATGCTTACGATTCTATGATGTATTTTTAGCTTAGATGATGAATAGTAGATCTCGAAATAGGAAACTCTAAAATCCTCGCATTTTCATGAAAAGACTTCTTTTGGATTGAAACTGCTCGCAAAATCTTTCTATCTTGTCTTAAAGATGTTTTTCACGATCGACCTGGAAACTTTTTCTGCAATCCTATTGTGAATTTTCAATATAACTGTACTTATTCCAGATCTACTGCGCTTCATTAGTTCTGCAATATCAGAAACTTTAACATTGCGATCCTTTAAACGACCTGTTTTTGCTCTATCAACCACAGAGAACTGAACGCTGTGAGGCATTTTCTAACTATTCTAATGGTAGTAGAAGAACCAGCAGTGATTTTATATGTATCGAAGTTTAAACACGACAGGTGTAAAGAACTCAGAAAACGCAAATTTTGTCATACCACGTTAATAAGAGCAATTCGTTCCATTGCCCATGCAATTTTGAGACAAATTTATTTTGAATTTAATTTTTATACTAACTCTCTGTGGTATAAACATAATATTTCTGTGGTGTAATGAACTTATGCTATTATTCACTATGCTAATTTTTTTTTTTCGTGATTATAGCTTTAACGTTTTTACTGTTATTTAGAAAAATGACTTGTTCATATACTTTTGAGACGCTCTGCAAACGTTTTTCTACTTTTTAAAAAATAATAGTCTTTACATTATGTAAAATAAGGCGAAAGATTTATAATTTTAAAAGTGACATCAGACATACACAGAGATTTAAAATTATGCGCACATGTATCTAAAGACACAGTTCGGTAGTTTTAATGACGATAATAATGTACTTGACAATCATCAGCATGCACATATATATATATTTTTTTTTTCAAAATAATAATATGTTGCACCTTTGAATATTAAATAGATTGCCCAAAAGAGTTTTTTTTAATTTCGAAAACAGCACTATCAAAGAATCAATACAAAATGAATTCGAACCCTATTAATTTTCTTATAAAGAGCACACGAATCTAATGGAACATTTTGGTAGTTTATTAATGGTATTATTTTACTTGACAATCATCAGAATTTTTGTTTTCAATTTAATAATCTGCTGCATATTTAAAGTTTAAATAAATAATTCAAATATGTATTTTAAATTTTAAAAACTGCAGGATAAAAAAATTATACAAAATGTATCTAATCCCAATTATTACAAATATTGTAAGATGATGAACAATTCTATGCGCTGAATTATCCCTTTCTGTTAAAACAATTTAATATTTTACTTTAAGGCAATTTATCCGAGGAAAATAAACAGACATGTTTTAGTTCATAAAATTATTGAATGTAATAATCGATTACACTTGTACTAAATTAAAACAACTAACTAGACTCGTCTTTCCTTATTATCGAGTAATAGAAATAGAAAAATCTTTGAATTATATCCAAATTCAATCGTAATTTTGTTTGATCGAATTCACACAGTAAAATTTCAAATCTTGTGGTCTTTTAATAATAATTAATTGATTGTCTGTACAGATTGTTAAAATGCATATATATATAATCTCCCCATTGATTACGAACTATTTCATAGATTGTTAAATTTTCTTTTGATAGAAAGATACTTCAAGATATATTGAAAAGAATTTCAAGAAAATTAGAATTCTAAATTTTATTTTAAATGTCCTTGTATCGCTCATTTTTGTTTAATTAATAAAGAACTGAAAAATGTTGTTTTAAATTAATTATTAATATTTATATGAATATTTGTATTGCAAATAGAATAGCCAAAATTTTGTTATTCATTATTTTAAATTGATATTTTATTTTAAATTTTGCGAAATGTTTTTTTTTAATTATTATATAAAACTTTAAATATTACTTTTATTTGGTCTATTTCTCACACGGAAATTTAAGAATACTTTGTCGCTTTCTAGAAACAAACTGATTTTTGGTTTTTTTTTTTTCGGAATATCTCTGTGGATTGCAAAATATTCAAAAGCTTCTGTGACTTTCCTTTTCAATTTAGAGTAGCCTGCTAACTTTGTAACGGACGGTTGCCCGTACTGGGGATTATTTGTGACGTGAGGGTGGTTAAATGCAGACATAACTCGCGATATATAAGTTAAAATCAGTTTATTTAAACTGTTAGGGCTCACAGGAAGTGGAGGCTTTCAGTCCGTCAATTTCGATAACTAGTCACAATACTAAAAGATTAAACTCATAAACATACTCACAGATCCGGCACTAGACTCAGTCGGGGCACTTCAAAGCCAACTTCTCACTTAGACTTCAGCTAAACTGCTAGATAAAAGCTTTATTAGACAGCCCGTGGCTGTAAAACACTCTTTATTAACTTTGAAATACTCAACGTAATTAATACTATCTGTTACCAACGTCAATTTCCTTGACTAACTCTGCTCTGAATAGACTCAATCGACAAACGCTGCTAGCTATCTCCTTCGAAACTCCTCAGTACTTCACTGGAGGATAATAACTCGCTCAATCCAATTCAATTCACCGCTTCATTCCACACACTACTAGCTAACTTACGCTGCTTCTCACCACACTGCTAGTCGGCTTACGCCGCTACTCCCACTAGCTGGCTTGCGCCGCTACTCACTCCCTACACACACTCAAACTCCAAGCTTTTATATGCTGCAAACTGAGATACTATAAACTTGCATATTGCTTCTAACCGCGACATAACTTGTAGAAGCGAGGAAGACACACATGCTCTAGAAAGTTAAAGTAAAAGAGAGGATAGATGTCGCTTGCACGCTACACATGTTAAATCATTGACGTCACGATCTCACAAAAATGCTAGAATGCCTTTATCACAAAGGTCACTCCCTCACAACTTTGTTAAGGTTTACAATATAATTAGCACTGTAGTATGTTTTTAATTTCTTATTGTACATTTTTGTATAATAAGTAAAACATTTAAACTTATTAATAAAAATTAGGGCTATTTTCTCCAATTTTGTTTAAATTTCTAACTAATTTTTCCCTCTATTTACAGTAACGTATTTTAAAAAATACTAAAATACCGTAGATGATGGCAATAGAAAATCAAAAGACATTGATTATCTTTATTATAATAATATATACCGGTATACTTCCATATTACAAGTACCTCTATAACGATTAATTCTCAATAGGGTAAAGTGGGGACAGATGCTGCACTTTTAATTTTCTTCGTGTAAAATGTACATTGTAACAAAAGATCTAAACAAAGTAATAGAAACCGGTAGAATCTAATTTCTATATTAAACAAGTTAAAACCTTTTTAATAAAGTAAGAATAACTATTTTCCCAAATGCCATTTTTTAACGTTATTTTTATGTGCAGGGTTAGATTCCACATGGTCTGTGTGACAGATGCGAAAAAAGCTAGGTTTTTTTTTAAGCAAGTAACATTTTTATTTTCCCAAACCACTTAAAATAAAAATAAATAACAGTAATTTCACAAAAATATACACACACACACGTATATATATATATATCCTAAATTGCGAAATATTTAACGAAACGAAAAAGTGTAAGCTCAAAAAATGAGACTCAAGACAAAAATGAAATTCCAATAAAAAACATTTGAATTTACATGAATGAACAGTATAATTATTGGAAATAAAGACAGTATAATCACAAAAAGACATAAGTTACTTGCTTACATCAAGGCGAACATTACGTTTTGAACTAATTATATTCCATTAAAACATTTTTTTTGGCTGTTTTTTTTTTCTTTGATTTTGATTTCCATTCGCCCCCAATCAGCTCACGTCTTGTTGCAAAAATAAAGTAAGTGTGTTTCAGCTTGCACTGAATCCAGCCCGCTTTAGATTTTGTTTCTTAATAAGACTCCAGACATCCAGTACACTCAGAGTCACCAAATTCGAATTCAATACTGTCATTAGAATCTATAAGAGTCACCACTTTCGTCCGGGGCTATGTAACACTGTCACTGAATATGCATTCATTTATATGTATGCTCCACTGAAATTATTCTGATAAATTTATTGAACTAAAAACAACGATAGTATTTTACGGCATATTTTCCTCCACTTCGGTGCGGCATCTGTAATATACTTGCGGGTAAGATGTCGCACCGACATTTGTGTTATGCGAACAACGAGAGAGAAATGAAAGGCCATGTCTTTATTCTACGAGATCTAGTCTATAGTTACAATCAATTTTAGGTTGAAATCTCTGCTTATCTGGTTTAAAAACTGTAATAAAACTTTATTATAATAATTTTTGCATCTTTCCACGCAGATATGAAGCCTAAAAACTGGCATAAAATTTTATATATTAACAAATCTTTGGTAGAAACTCAGCAAATGGCACTGAGGCTCACAACTAACTTCTTAATTTGGTCTAAGGAGCGCTAAAGTCGCCCAAACAATCTCTACAGCGTCTACCCCCACTTTACCCTAAATGAATTCATATCCCTGGTTTAGATTTTCTATTTTTGTCTTAAAATGCAGTCACTCTCTTTTCCTTTGAAGAAACCAAGTTGAGTTTACGCGTCTTTATTTCACTTTAGTTTTCACGCCAGTTATGTTTTTCCTTTTTAACCTCCTGAGAGGACGCGGGATATATTATTTCCCATCCAATTTTAATCAAGATTTGCAGTAGAAACTTTTAATTAAATTTTAATTTTATGACTTGGCTGTAAAAAAGTTGAAAATTTGCTTTTAATTAATTAGCAACATTATGTATATACATATATATTCCACCTTGAGTTCAGTATTACAGGAACTTAATTATTTGCTATTGAAAGGTTTAAAAAATCTCTTTCAAAATATCCTTTTTTAATTTCCGTTTGGCCGATTTGATCTTTCTTTCTCTGGATGATTCAAGAACATTGTGTTTTTGCCAAAATGTAGCCACTTTATAACATTTTGATAAATCCTCGTTATTCATTCTCTCGTTGGATGTTTGTTCTGTAATAATGTAGTTATTTGTGCTCCTGGGAACATGCTATAAAACTCGTTTACGCAGTTGACTATAAGTGTTTTACTTTGACTAATAAGTCCACGCCACAAGGTTCAACTGAAGGATTTATTAATATCTATATGATCTCAAAAGATTTCGTCCGATTTTCTTAAATAAATTTGTTTGAAATAAACTGACTGGTTATTGGAAAAACCTTAATGTTATCGATAGCGTTTTCTTCTGGTCGATTAAAACAGAAAGGAGACTGCACTATCGATTTTTCAAAAGGGTGATTTGTCAGCTTTTATTATTAAAAGAAAATATCTTAGCAATGCTAGATATGTGTATTATTCGTTCGATTATTTTTTTTTTCTTATGGAATTTTTTTTCAAATTTGATCTTGCATCAATACCCAAAGAAACTTTCTCTTTTCCATGAAAATCTTGCATCATTTGTTAATAATTTGCCTTTATTTTTTGTGTTTAATTTACTAGAAGATAATTACTGCTTACATAAATTGATCAAATTCGTCGTTTAATTTTTAAAACCTTAGTATTAAAAAAATTGAAACTTAATCTAAACAAAATGTTTTAAAATATTGTTTCTCGCTGAAAAAAAGAACGTTTTGCTTAAAAGCCATTTATCCGGATGCGTTTGTCGTTCATAATAAGATGGAATAAAATAATGTACATGCAATATACATAAATTATTGTATCATGTAAATGGAACATCTTTGTAAATACATCTGCCGAACTGAAACAAGTTACTAAATTTTCGTTTCCTTGTTATAAAAGGAGCAAAACAATAAAAATCCTTAAATTCGACCTGAATCAGTTTTAAAATATATTTAATCTATCTCTGATAATTTAATTAAAAAATTATCGTTTAAAGTAACTAGGATTTACCTCAGAGAATTAGTCTCAGCGATATTGCTGAGAACATATATTTATAATAATTTGCATAAAGTAAAAAGAAAAGAAAGAAATACCACATTTTAAAAAAAAAGTAATTTAACAAATTACAACCACTATTTGGAAAATAATATTTTCAAAGATTAAAATTTTAGGCTTATAAATGGTTTCTATATAGTCGAAAGTCAAACCCCGTTATAACGAACTTCAAGGGACCGAATGTTTTGTTCGCTACATCCGAACCGTTAAAAATGTCAGAGTTCACAAAATATGTACATTTTTAGCTGCTACATTTCTGCTACCCTTTCTGCTACCTTTAGCTGCTACCTTTACCAATAATAATGTATTAAGAAAAAAGACAAATAAAAATACAATACAGTGCCGATTATCCGAACAAGAAGATACCGGTTCTAGTTCGTATAAGTAAAAGTTACGATAAATGGACAGACAATTTAAGGTATGTTCCCAACTGTACTAAAACCTTTACACTTTTTCCAGGCTTTGGATTCCAACACTAGTTATTACTGGCGTGTTTGAAAATCGTTTTATTTTATTGTTTTTTTGTTTGTTTACTTTGTTCTCATATATATGTTCTTTTTTTAATCATCTTCTCAACTCCAGAGATTATAATTTAGGAAAAAAAGTTTTTGAGTATTGCTTGCTTCAAAGAAGACGTTCTTTTCAATGCTGCCATATCTCGAATTATTTTTAAATAAGTTAGATGAATACGTTAGCGTTAAATACTTTTTTACTAAACAGCTATGATATGAGTAATGGAAAATGACTGACGGGCGGGCGTGATCACAAATGCAGAATGGCTACCATAAGAGAGAAAGAATGCAGTTCTTCTTAAACTTTAATAAAAAGACTTAACGCTGATTTGCACCATGTTTTACTAGACAGCATACATTTTCGTTTTGTTACAAAACTAGAATCGAATCCCACTTCGCAATTTCGGAAAAATTAAAATAAAAATCATAGTCGAATGGAAAAAGTTCGTTATAACCGATTCTTAAGATTTCAGAGGTTTGCTATAAAAGAATAAATTAGTATTAAATACAATAGAAAAATGACGGGACCAAGATTTTAGTTCGTTATATCTGTGAGTTCCTTATATTCCGGGTTCGCTATAAAGGGGTTCGACTGTATTTAAAAAAAATATCATTTTTAGGATGATCAAAACGTAGCTTACGTAATAACAAAGTTATATTAATATACCTGGACATTTAGAGGCACGTTAATATTCCTGGGACAATCATAAACAAATATTAAATGAAATTTTAGTTTAACAATTTTCGGTACTGTAAATTTTTAAATTTCTAGACATTGCACATTTTCAATTTTTACACCGTCGTATAAAGAAAAAAAAATTACTTTTAAATGCAACTTGTTTGAAACCTGTATCTCAATTTGTTATCGAGTTATTATTTTTTTTTTTTTTGTTAGTTTTTAATACTTTTTTGTCATTGTGGCAATAGAAGTATTCCATTTCTAGACTTTAAGCATGGACCCCTTAGAAACCGAATGAAATAAAAAGGTGAAGTATTCAATTTTTGGGCATTAAACATAGATCAATCAGAAAACGAATAAAGCGAAATAAGATGCGGAATTCAACCAATAAAAACATTCAGATATACTTCAGATTTCCCGATTCTCTACGGAGAACAACTATTTTCCAAAAGCTAATAAAAAAATAAGATGTTATTTTTAATCGATTATGTAGTGCTGCAAATTTAAATGTCAAAAATGAGCAAAGTAAAGGGTAGAAATGCAAAATATTATATAAAAATTCCTATACACGGTTAAAAAATGGGATAGCAAACTTTGCAAATCAGCCAAGTATAAGTATAAAATTGGAAGAACGCAATGCATTAAAAGTAATGAAGATAATAAAACGCTAAAATATCTTGAATCTGAATTTGAACTCTTTGAAATGATGTAAAAAATGTAAAAAGCACAAAAAATTGCACAAATCATGATGGTTGAGTAGAATGAGAGAATTTTTTTACATGGTGTGTAGTCCCCTTATACAGATAATACAGAAAAGTTAATAATATAATACTACATCTGTTTTCTATAGATACGATGAAGTTGTCGATAAGAATTTAGGAAATTTTCTCTTTAAAAATGATATATAAAAATCCCGAAAACGCCAACAAAGGAATGCAATGCGTCGTTCGAGTATGTCCCAGATATACTCAATCGGATTTAAATGGATTGTGCATGCTAGTCACTACATACACTGTTTTACTTTCTTTTCAAACTTGTTCTCACGAAGTTGAGCAGTATTTCACTGTAGCATGCATTAAATAAAAAGAATATGCAATGTCTGTAGTATAAGGTATGAACGAGATCTGAATATCTCGTCTGCATAAGCCTTGAGCTATAAAAATGTCACCACAAGTGACTATAAATCTGCGCATATTTTACCGCAAGATATGCTAGCTCAAATAGCCATTATGAACTCGATTGTGCAGTTTTACCCAAAAAAAGTTATTATTTAATAAAATATGCTTTAATGAAAAATACTAACCGACTTCAAAAAAATAGAATCAAGCTTGGCGACAACTTGGCGCTAACGCATATGGATGCATAGTTTTAATATGTTTATGATTTGAAAACGGTTGCAACAATGAAAGATGATTTGGCACGAATCATTATTATTATTTTTTATTTATCAAATCCACATTTTTTATTTAAAATATTCTAATAATCAGAATTTAATGAAACTAAAATGGGACCACATGGGTATTTTATACTTTCACACAAAAAAAAATATCAAAATCGGTTCATATTTAAAAAAAAACTATGAGTGAACAAGAAATACATACAGGTCGAAATCATAATCTCCTTCTTGAAGTCTGTTAAAAAACCTGCTAGTGACAATTGAGAAAATGATAAAATCCCCAGATTAGTAAAGCTGAAAAATTAATGTCCATCCCCCTGTACCATTTTGTTAAGGAAATTTTGTGTGGTGCCATGTAATTGAATAAGCAATATTCTTTGTGTACATATATGGTTCATTTGTTTCATGACATAAATTGAAGCAAATTTGTTAGCCATGCTACTTTTATTCCATGTGATTCCCAATGTGTCATCAAGTTAATATTGTCCATTAATAAATCGTTTCAAATGCATAGTTATAATTTATGGCTAAATTTTTATCTCAAATTTGATTTGCGTGAAATAATTAATTTATTTTTTCTCCTTCAAATTTACGTGGAAATATATAATTCAATCATGTTATTGAAATATTAATTTGTTTTAAATTTTAATAGTATTCCTGCGAATACTCAGGGGGAAAGAACAAATGACAAATTTTGCATTATTGATGTCACTTTCTTATTATGATTGAAATGACAACTAAAGGACGAAATTTTTTTCTCTTTCCAGTCATTTGCGCGATTATTATTTCATGTATTCGTTACAGATATCAGAATAGTTCCAAAGGAAATTTACTAATTTCTATAATTTCTAAATGCAAAATATTAAAAAAGTAATATTATTTAAAGATTAATTTGTTTCAAATTTTAATGACACTTCTCTTATAACTCAAAAAAATTGTCAATAAAGTTATCTTTATATTGTTAATATTATTTTCTCTTTACAATTGAACAGAAAACCAAGCAGGAAATCTTTTCCTCCAAAAGGTGCTATTACACATGCGTTGCTGCAGGCGTCAAATCGCAGGCGTCTCCATATAATCCTATGGGACCAAGGGAGTCGCTTGGTAGCGCGCGATTATCTTTTGTCGGAGCGTCTTTGACGCGTGGAACGAAGCGAGTCGCCGGCAACAGCCAATCAAATGCTTGGAAATCCAAATGATGGTAAAGACTCTTCTCGAACAGCCAATGAAATGCTAAGAACGCGAAAAAACGCAGGCGATTTTTGTCGCTTGCAATTTTTACGTGTAATAGCACTTTTACATTCAGTTAAGCAATGAACCGTATCCTTCCATTTGGTTGGAGGCTAAAAAATTGCAATATTACCAAAGTTGAATTCATACGAATAATGCTCATTGAACTTACAGCGTATAGACGATTAAATAAATTTTCGTTTGCATAATAAGTCGTTTAAAATATAACCAACAAAATAGCATAGATTTTTTTTTCAAGCAATTATTTTTGAATCTCAAAAAAATTAAACAAAAGTCCTTGGTCACATTTAAAAATTATGGACTGGCTGAAGAGTTGCTGTCATCTGTTATTTAAGTAGAAATGAGAAAGTAAATAATAAACCTATTGAACCGATTTAGGAAACTTTTTTAACTTCTTGCGAAATGAATCAATTTGGGTGTTCCATGTAATGCAACATTGTGCCACAAAGGGTTAAAACTGCCGCATAACAACAACACTAGTTATGTGGCACTGTTGGCCACCATAATAATTTAACCAGCAACAACTTACGTCAACTTCTAATTGAATCTAAAGTTTGATGAAAATCCGTGCATAAGTTTTTGCGATAGAGCTATTACGGAAATCGTGAAAAATGCAGCATAGCACTACCACCTGTTAGGCAATTTGCACTAAAACTTATCAGGAACTTTTTATATTGCGGACTGAAGTTGGTTGAAAGTTGAAGTATTAAATTTTAAGATACAGATGTTGCAGAAATCGTGAAAATTGCAGAGTAGCAGTGTAACCTGTTGGGCGATTTACAATAAAAACTTAACAGCCGTTAATTATATCAGGAAAATGCTAAATCTGAAGCTTTTTTAAAATACACGTACATTAGCTCTTCAACTATAGCTATTGCTGAAATCGTGAAAAATGCAGAATAGTAGTATCACGTGTAGGGTGATCTACACCAGAAAGTAACCAGCACCAAATTATATAAGGGATTAATAGAATCTAAAATTTTATTGAATTCTCTTCATTGACTTTTGAGATACATTGCTCACAAAATTTGTGTCACATACATAGGGACAGACATTTTTAATATGTACTTTTCAGGATCTCTTAATCTTAAAATATACAAATCTACCGAAAACCGAAAGTCGAAAACTTTACAAATCCAATACTTTGATGTAGAGTTAGAAGTAAGTACAATTGGTTTTAATATCTTAAAATTACTATCATTTCACAAAAAATGTCATAAAAGAAAATTACTATACATTTTAAAAATTACTATACATTTTTTAATACTTTATTGTTACAAAACGAAACACAATGACATGGATTAAGCAAATTCGTTAACAAAAATGTTATACCCCTACCGTTTTGTTTATTTATTTTTTATTGAAATAACAGAAATTGAAATTTTACATTGCCTTCTAATCGAACGCAATGCAACTCTCTTTGCAATTCAAATGACTGCAAGGCATTATCCATGCCTGCTGCATTAAGTAGGTAAAAGAAATATGCACTGAATACGCTTTTTTAAATTTAAAAATTCACAAGTTAATTTCAAACTTTCTCATCAAAAAATAGTAAGTCGATTTGAATAAATTGTTCAGAAGCATTGCGTGTTCAAGTTATCTAACAGATGTGTTAAATGAAAGAAAAATAACGTTATTTTCCTTTTGAAAATAACGTTGAATATAACATCAGTTTCCATCGAAACAATCTAACAAATAATCACCAATAATTACTAATTGCATAATAAATTATATATACGTGAAATAAACGCACCATAGTATTGTATTTTATCACTAAAAATATCAGAAAGAAGCGGTCGTATTAAAAATTTACCAGCTTAATTTTTAACAATTTCAAATAAAGTTGAGAAATGTAATGTATTTAGTTCTCTGTTCGTTTGTCCACGCTCTAATTGTTGCAATATAGTCAGATTTTCATATTACTGCTAAACATTATTTACGGTCTCCAATGCATGTTTAGTATTGTATTTGAAATACGTGGGATTAATAGTTTATTTACAGGGGTACTCGAAATAATTCCATAAAATTAAAGTATATGAGGAAAAATTGTTTCCTAAGTATTTTAATGAGGTTAAGCTAATTCAATGTATTGAAACTGAAATAAATCACTAAATTTCACTACAAGATGATTACGGTGGAATAGAACATTCATAGCATTTGTTGTTTATTTAAAGGGACACACAAAAGAAATCCGTTACAATTGGTTAATAATATCTGACTAATTAAATACTGCCTTTAATCAATAATTAATGAAAATGTGTTTAAAAATTCGATATGCGTTCTTAAATTTAACTAACTTTATGCATGTTACTCGTTTAATATAAACTATTATCTTTTATATACAAGACTGCACAAAAGAATTCCCGTACTGTTCTTCCTGACTAGGAATTTCCGACTAAAGTATTAATATTGCTTAACCAAACTATATTTTGGCATACATGTACTTAATAGATATAAATCTATATCTGATGTATAAGGCTGTTCAAACAATTCAGATAATTTTTCTATTGTAGATGAGGACAGCCGAAGTTGAGTTTTCAAATGTATTTTGCGTTTCTATACAGTTGAATTAGACATAATATTTTGATATATTAAATGGCGAAGTTTTGTTACATTATTCTGAATGTGATAGCAAGTGTTTCATAATCCATGCTTGACGCATGACTTTTTTATTTTTTGTTGATATCGCACATGCTCTTTTCATAATTTGTGTGAATTGTTCTCACTATCAAAAACTATACAGTGGTATATATATTTATTACTTTTAATAACAATGGACCTCATGAGTCTTTTCGCCGAGTCTTTTTTTTTCATCAGAGAATTAGCTAATTTTACTACAGCTCAAGTAATCTCTTGAAAAGATTGAAAAAAAATCATGAACCCTATCTATTTAAGTCAGATAATCCACTCACACAGATTGCGGACGAACAGACACAGACAGGTGATTAGAAACCGAACTTTCTAATCACCTTGTACAAAACTTTTACCTGTTAGTTGTATAACTTCATTTCTCATGAAGCTGTTGTACTTTCACTTGTACTTTAAATATATTTAATGAAAATATTGTTTTAATCGCAAGTAAGGAGTGCAATTAATTTTAGTGTATACTAACTATTCTAAGTGACTATACATACATAAAAAATTATAAGTGCGCATTACATAAATAATGCTAACTATCCAATAGATAACTATTAGATAACACTTTTAGATATCACCACTTGCACCAAAATAAATTATTGATTCATCGTTGATCACCACTTTAATCTGATCATCGTAGAAACAGTCTCAGTGTTTCTTTGGTTCATATCATCTGGATCGTCTGCGTCCTAATGGCAGGTTGGTTTTTGTTATTGTTGATTTGTTATCTTGATTTACGTTAATAACATCCCGCTTCTTTTAATCTGTTGGCCACCATTTAGTTTGATATCTCATCTGTGAATGATTTCTTCCTTTGAATAATAGTATTTTTAGGTCTTTTCGATACTTTATTCTGGTATATTTTCGCAAATTACGATCTTAGCGTGTCGACGCTGCTTGTGTGTTCTACCGGAATAGATGCATTGTTTGTTTCAAAAATTTCGAAACAATAAACTGTAATAACAAGAACATCTTTGCTTCATCTTCCTGTGATTTATGTAACTTTTTTTAATAACTGAGAATTACAATGATTTGAAGAACGCGTTTACCACGAAGATTTTCTTTTCTATTTATTTATGGAATACTAAATTTCAATATATTCAAAATGACAGTTAAAGTAATATTTTTTACAAAAAAATACTATATAAATTCAGATGTGTGCCTATAAAAATGAGTAATCATACAACAGTATTGGTTATTTGTATTAGATAGCGGGCCAATGTTGCATTCATTTGAAATAATTCCAATAAAGTACAAATATCATATAAATTATGGATTTACGTTGGCAAAATTTTCAATCAAAAATCAATACTTCGTCAAAACTTAACTACACGAGAAATATCGGCAATGTACATTTTAAATATTTCTTGGAATATTGGAATATATGCTTTTTGGTTTTGGGGCAAAATTCTAAGTAATGTATATTCTATCTTTTATCAGAAAGTAGCCACAAACTGCATAGTGTTATTTCTAGCATATTAAAAATGTAGGTAACTAGCATGTAAAACAATATTAAAAACATAATAATAAATAAATTTTCTAAAGTTACACAATAAATGATATTTAAAAAATCATATTTTTTAACAGCCGTTGCACTTAATTGTATTTTAAGGTCGTGGAAACAAAAATAATTCTCCCTGCTTCATATTTTAGGTTATTTATAAAAGTTCTTTTAAGTCGAAAATTGAAAAATGAAACATGATTCCATGAAAAATGGGCTTTAAAAGATTTCAAGATAAGCTATAGCTCAATGTTTGATTTTGTAAACCAAGTTTGTATGACAGCATTACAGAATTTCGTGAAAAAAAAATATATATTCCATCAGGTTTAACTCCACTAAGAAACATGAAAAGCTTCCCGAGAATTTTATTTACTTTATAATATTTTACTGTTTGATATGGAAAACGATGTGAAAAATTTTAATCCCACACTTTTGAAAAATTCAAAGGATTTTCTTGAGGTTTTCTTTTCTTAAAAGAAAAAGAAATATTCTCCTCTCTATATATTTCTTTTCACTTTTAAATTTTTTTGAATAACACCCATTTTTTTAGTTATGTATTATGTAACAGTTATTTTTAAAAATAAAAGTCCCCCAAAAAAATAACATTGAATCATATACGAACATTAATGTTTTTACGTATAGACATTATACTTTTGTGAATATTTCTTTTAACAATATTCTGTGAACATTGTTAATCTTTCTTTTATATCACTCTATTGTGGAATACCATTTGTATTTTTACTTTTATGTCAACATAAAAAAGTGAGATACAGTAAAATAGTGAATAACAACTGTTGACCTTTTATATTTTTTATGTGGTTAAAGTGGAAGGAAAAAATACATATCACTTTATAAAACTTAATACAATTCAATACAATTTAGCTTTTTAGACAAAATTACGCTTTTCAGAGAATAGCAGCCAGTTTGATAATATGTAATAAGATTAAAAACAATATTAAAATGCAAGAAAAATTACGATTTAAAAGAATAACTAAAATTATTTAATAAATAAATCTTAATGCATCGTCTATAAATCATTAGTGTCTGTGAAAAATTGTTTTAAAATTTAGTTCGTTTTGTAACATTTGTCTAGTTCATATTCCCTATTACGTGACACACCATCATGAAAAACATAACCTCTTCATTTGTCAAGTTAGTATAGAGAAAAACTGACTAACTCAGAGATAAATATAACTATTCAACTTTATACTGAAGTTGGTAACATCACTGAGAATAAGATTTTATAATTAATGCGAAATTAATAAAATAATCCTAAAAAAGCTACAAAGACTGAGAATAAGACTTTACTTCACCGTGTCTCTCCAAAAAGGGTATCCAAACAAAAATGAGCACATTGCATGACGAAAGCAATAAGAAGCCGTTTCAAAGGCTAATGCTTAGTTACAGCATCGTATGGTCCAGACATTGAAGTATTCCATATTGTGTGAATGTCCCATGATACCCGAACTTCTTTGATATATAAATAGTTTAAATACACATCAATAATTATGAATATCATCCAGTAAATTGCATTATTTTAATTTAATACTTAGTCACAATGATAACTACAAGATATAAATAAAAACGAATAATCATGCTTCGGACACAGACTATCAAACACTTGCAAAGCATTATTGAGATTATTTTATTCATAAAACACATTCTTTTGCCCTGTAAAATCGATCCCATTGCACCTGTTAACTTAATTCTTTTGTGGGGAACCTGTAAATGAGCTATAAAAGTAGCGCATTTCTTTAAAGATTAAAAAAACATGTAGTGCATATCACTGATTCTTTCTAATTTCATAATCTTTGAAATTCATAATTCTGATAAAAGGCAGCACATACAATTTTTCCTCATAGGGCATAACGTAAAAGTAGTTCATAACGCAATGAACTACTTTTTTGCGCTCTTGTAAACAAATAATAAATGCTACACAATAAAAATTGTTGTGATTTTTTCTGCACTTCATGTTGTAATTTTTCAAGCACTGATGCTGTGAATGCAAATTCAAATAACAAGTGAAATAAAATAAAGAATTTACTCTGTCTGGTGTAGCACTCAGCCGATAAAAACGTGAATTTCCCCAGACTTGAGAAATTTTACAACACTCTTAAAGACGGCAATATGTATATATTACAGGAGCTGTGTCAGCAGCCGGGATGCAAGAAAAGATCTGTTGTAAAATACAGATTTTTTTATAACAGTGTGTCAGGTTTCTGACACTAGTGAGTAGATAACTAATTAAGATTACTGATATTATCTTCCTACCTATTTATTGTATTTCATATGTATTACTCTCTGTGTACATAAAGTTAAAGTAATATTTTCCTTTACCTTATCTTAAAAGTTGATCCGAGCTGTTATAGTTTGTTCTTATTATATGAACAAGCTTCACTGTATGAAATTGTATCAATTAAATCCAGTTGCCTTTCTTTTCAATAACAGATAAAGCAAACAAATATTTCCTTGGGCTATCCTGTGAGATAGTGAATGCCTTGGCAATACTGAAGTTTTGAATAACAGCAAAAGGTCCCTATTGGTTCAAGAAAAATTCCGTATGCTGGGTTTGGAAAAAAAACGTTCAGAGAGAAACGAGGACAGCTGGCAAAGGTCTCAAAAATTGAGCTTGTAAGATTGGATTAAGTTTTCTAGAATGGAGTTTAATGAGTTGCGAGAAAAAGCTTAGTTCCTGTGAAAGTGTACACAACAGGAGTATCTCATCAGGTATCTCATCAGGTATATCGGAGGTGATCCTCCGATATACCTGATACCGTAGGGTGAGAAGGAAATAGGGTATCTTAATAAAATTACCTAGAGCGCAGAAATTACTTGCTATTTTTAATTTTAAATGCTTTCTACGATATTTCTTCAAAATGTTGACAACTCAGTTTAGCTTTTCTCTCGATAATAAAAATTATTTTCTAATTGAGATAAAAAATATATATTTACTGAGAAATGATATTAATAATGTAAATAAAATAACTGAAAATAATTTATGATAAAAATTAATGTCTAAAGCAAAATAAGAAAAATTTCAAATGAGGAAAATGATGTTATTCAGCAACCAGATAAATGGGAGTTACAATATTACGGATGCCTTTTTCATATTACTAATAACAGTAACTTTTAAAAAAACATTTGAAGGGAAAATGACGTCACTATTTAAAACATCGCATTTTTACTCATAACGATATTAGGTATTACTCTGTTATCCCGTCGACCAATTTCGCCAAACTAATAGCCATATTATACATATTGACATAATTTTTATTTTAAATAACGAAAAAACAAATTAGTAGAATATCAATAAAAATATTAATTAAAAGTCGAAATAAAAATCACTTAATGGCATTATAAACACATGATTCGTTTTTAATGTCATTGAATGTGACATTCACGATCATGCATTAATTGGCATTTAATCTTATAGTTTGGCGATAATTTTTTGGTCGACGGGATAACCTAGCATATATATATTATATATATATATATATATGTTACAGGCCAAACCGGTCTATCCTAACGCCCATCAGATAAACTAGTTTTTCCTAGGCCAAACCGGTCTATCCTAACGTCCATCGGATAAACTAGTGTTTCCTAGGCCAAACAGGTTTATCCTAATGCCCATCGGATAAATTAGTTTTTCCTAGGCCAAACTAGTCTATCCTAATGCCCATACGACAAATTAGATTTTCCTAGGCCAAACTAGTTTGACCTAACTCTTATAGGATAAACTAGTTTAGACTGCTGTTTATTGGTCTGAACTAGTTTATCCTAGACCGATATAGTTTATCCTAGGCCGATCTAGTTTGTCCTAGGCTGATCTAGTTTATCCTAGGCCAATGTAGTTTTACTTGTTTTTAGCTCATGGGCGTCAAAGCAAGAGAAATAATGGGCTCACAGGTTCTGTATATGCATGTACCCAAGTATGTACGCATGTATGTTCGTATGTGCGTAGGTATGTACATAAGGCGATAACTCTAGATGGAGATATCCAATCTGCTTCAAATTTTGGATGTAGGTTCATTCTGATAAGGTATTTTTCTTATTAATTTTGGGAATTCATTGGATAAGAATAAAGGGGAGCGAATGGGGGCTAATCCCCCAGCGTTAATTTAGAGAAATGGATTTATCATGCAGAATTATCAGCTTTCATTTAATACGTTTTAATTACGTAATACGAAAATTACGTTTATATTCAGTAACCTTTTCGAGCTCTTTTGTGTAACCCTGTATATCTAAATTCTGTAAATATTAGCATTTATGCACACCATATAGTGTACACATACTTAGTAATACATAAAAGCGCATATCATAATTGAAAATGCATTTCATGCATCCAACAGCCATTATCCATAATACACAGTACTTCCGATAGAATATACCAATTGAAATATTTTGTGTGTCGCTGTAAATACTATGCACTTCGTATTATGCGTGAAACAACTCATATTAAGTCTCAGCGACGTATATGAATTTATTGTACATGAAATAGTTTATCATAATTAAATATGTCGCAAATAATTTCCCCCTTTATTATTATGTAATGGAATTCTTTTGTGTAGCCCTGTAAATGAATAATAACTATTCTTTTCACTGCCTATTTTACAGAATACATGTTTTAGTACACTTTGTAGATGCATATAAATTTGAATATATTTGATTGGGTGCGCAACATCTTTAAATTCATATGAAACGATTTATCCCCATAGGCCGTAATGTAACGGAAAAATTCTGATTGCTCCTGTAAATAAAGTAATCATGGTAGAAACTTCATTTTCAATAGGGTTACTAGGTTTACTAGGGCAAACGTTAATAACGTACAAAAATTTCATGGCAATCCGAGCATATTTACGTCAGTTAGAGCGTGGACAGACGGCCATACGGCCAGACGGACACACGGACAGACGGTCAGATGGCCAGACAAACCGAAAGCATAAGCACATTTCAGCTTTGTTGGAAAATGCTAAAAATGATTTGTTATAGAGGATAAAAGAAAATAATAATAATAATAAATTTTTGACTGCATGATTAAATAAAACCAAAGGAGTTTAAACTATTTTGAAATCTATTCACATTAATACAATGATTATCAATGAATTCTTTCAAAAATATATTCAAACCTTATTTACAAGAGTAAACAATATCCTATTATTAGATTACTAAAATATAGCATTTCTTTGTATTGTAGGACTTTCAGGAGATATAAGCATTCTGAAGTTGCACTCTTGTTAAAAACGGAATTAAAATGTTTAAAGAAATGCCCTTCTTTTGAATGTAATGCTATCCCAAGGGAAAATGCGTACATAATAATTGCAGATTTTTTTTTATTTATTTATTTTTATTTTTTTTCTTTTGTAAATTATAAAGAAATTTTCCGCTTTTATCTTTCTCTCCGACCTAGATCCATATCTGATAATTTAAAACACTTGCCTAGACGTCGTTACCGGCGAAACATTTTTTTGTCTTTTCCACCTCGTGTATAAGATGAACCCGTTCATTAGAAACTCCCAAATTTCACCTAAAATTTTTCTACTTATATAAGAGTATATAAGATAATTATTGTAGCTCTTTTGAAGTGCGTAATTTTTTCTTTAAACGCTGTATCTTAGATTCATTACTTTATAAATTTAGTTACATTAAATTACAATAAACGGAAAAGGATAAATGAAACTTATAAAACATCATTTTCTAATATATATTTAAGTAAAATAATGTATAAATTGATTCAAGGAATCAAAATATACACTCAATTTAAACAAAAACCGTGCAATATTCATGAAAGAAAATCAGTTTGAAATTTTTTCGAGGCTTAAAATATTTTTGGTACTTTAAAAAATCAACGAACGGTTAACACAAGTTGAAACCTGCTGATGACATAGCATTTGCATTTTATTGATTATTTAACTACCGCTATTTAATATTAATGAGGCTTTATTACTGCGAGGTCATATAATGTGAAGTTTGATATATAAAGAAGAGAATTAAGCATTTGACATATATATTCAAAATACAAAATTCACGTAAGTTTCTTGATTTGATTTTAAATATACTTAAAAATCAGGATGTCTCAAATGTGATTTGAGAGCTTACTACATTTTATTTCATATCCTCGCTACAAGTGTCCAAAAAGTACTTAAAAATAAGGAAATAACTGCTTTTGCAGTGCATTATTTTTGCTTGCCTATGTTGCTAAAATTTATACTTTATAATTTATTATTTTTCTCATGTTATTATTTTCTGTCACTATAATTTAAAAATGGAGCACTTGGTGTACACCAGGGGGTTTTATTTGGTGGGACTGGTGTGAGTACGTGAAAATAATATCGGTAATAGTGGAAATCACTATTACCGATAAATATTAAAGAAATTTTAATAACAGATGCAGAATATCTACCATAAAAAATGCAAATAAAATCAGTGCAACTTCCAATTTTTTAAAATATTACCTTTCTTTTAAAGTAATTTCATGCATGCATCAGACAGGATTGAATATCTATTTTGAAAATATTCCCGATTGATAACAATGCTAAACATCTAATTAAATTATAATTTTCATTAAACAAACCCATTTTGCAAAAAATTTGGAAATAGGTCAGTTTTAACCAAATGAGCACACCTCTAGTTTGTATCTCCAACAAACGTAATTGTCGATTTCAGAGTAATAATGTACTTGATAATGTACTTTCATACACTTGATAAATACTATACTATACTACTTGATAAATAATGTACTTTCATAATAATGTACTTGACAATGATCAGCATGCACATATATATATATATATTTTTTAAAATAATAATATGTTGCACCTTTGAAGATTAAATAGATCGCCCAAAAGAGTTTTTTTTTTTTTTTCGAAAACAGCACTATCAAAAAATCAATACAAAATGAATTCGAACCCTATTAATTTTATTATAAAGCGCACACGAATCTAATGGAACATTTTGGTAGTTTATTAATGATATTATTTTACTTGACAATCATCAGAATTTTTGTTTTCAATTTAATAATCTGCTGCATATTTAAAGTTTAAATAAATAATTCAAATATGTATTTTAAATTTTGAAAAGTGCAGGATAAAAAAATCATACAAAATGTATCTAATCCCAATTATTACAAATATTGTAAGATGATGAACGATTCTATGCGCTGAATTATCCCTTTCTGTTAAAACAATTTAATATTTTACTTTAAGGCAATTTATCCGAGGAAAATAAACAGACATGTTTTAGTTCATAAAATTATTGAATGTAAATATCGATTACACATGTACCAAATTAAAACAACTAACTAGACTCGTCTTTCCTTATTATCGAGTAATAGAAATAGAAAAATCTTTGAATTATATCCAAATTCAATCGTAATTTTGTTTGATCCAATTGACACAGCAAAATTTCAAATCGTGTGGTCTTTTAATAATAATTAATTGATTGTCTGTACAGGTTGTTAAAATACATATATATATATAATCTCCCCATTGATTACGAACTATTTCATAACTTGTTAAATTTTCTTTTGATAGAAAGATACTTCAAGATATATTGAAAAGAATTTCAAGATAGTTAGAATTCTAAATTTTATTTTAAATGTCGTTGTATCGTTCATTTTTGTTTAATTAATAAAGATCTGAAAAATGTTGCTTTAAATTAATTATTAATATTTGTATGAATATTTGTATGGCAAACAGAATAGCCAAACTTTTGTTATTCATTATTTTAAATTGATATTTTATTTTAAATTTTACGAAATGTTTTTTTGTATTATTATATAAAACTTTAAATATTACTTTTATTTGGTCTGTTTCTCACACTAAAATTTAAGAATACTTTGTCGCTTTCTAGAAACAAAGTGATTTTTGGTTTTATTTTTTTTTTTTCAGAATATCTCTGTGGATTGCAAAATATTCAAAAGGTTCTGTGACTTTCCTTTTCAATTTAAAGTTAACTTTGTTAAGGTTTACGATATAATTAGCACTGTAGTATGTTTTTAATTTCTTATTGTACATTTTTGTATAATAAGTAAAACATTTAAACTTATTAATAAAAATTAGGGCAAGTTTATCCAATTTTGTTTAAATTTCTAATTTTTTTCCCCTATTTACAGTAACGTATTATAAAAATACTAAAATACCGTAGATGATGGCAATAGAAAATCAAAAGACATTGATTATCTTTATTATAATAATATATACCTGTATACTTCCATATTACAAGTACCTCTATAACGATTAATTCTCAATAGGGTAAAGTGGGGACAGATGCTGCACTTTTACTTTTCTTCGTGTAAAATGGACATTGTGAAAAATGATCTAAACAAAGTAATAGAAATCTTTAATCAAAACCTGTAGAATCTATTTTCTATATTAAACAAGTTAAAACCTTTTTAATAAAGTAAGAATAAATATTTTCTCAAATGCCATTTTTTAACGTTATTTTTATGTGCAGGGTTAGATGCCACATGGTGTGTGTGACAGATGCGTAAAAAGCTAGGTCGCTTTTTTTTAAGCAAGTAACATTTTTATTTTCACAAACCACTTAAAGTTAAAATAAATAACAGTAATTTCACAAAAATATACACACACATATATATATATATCCTAAATTGCGAAATATTTAACGGAAACGCAAAAGTGAAAGCTCAAAAAATGAAGCTCAAGACAAAAATGAAATTCAAATAAAAAACATTTGAATTTACATGAATAAACAGTATAATTATTGGAAATAAAGACAGTATAATTACAAAAAGACATAAATTACTTGCTTACATCAAGGCGAACATTACGGTTTGGACTAGTTATATTCCATTAAAACATTTTTTATTTTTTTATTTTTTTTTTATTTCCATTCGCCCCAAATCAGCCCACGTCTTGTTGCAAAAATAAAGTAAGTGTGTTTCAGCTTGCACTGAATGCAGTCCGCTTTAGATTTTGTTTCTTGATAAGACTCCAGAGATCCAGTATACTTAGAGTCACCAAATTCGAATTGAATACTGTCATTAGAATCTATAAGAGTCACCACTTTCGTCAGGGGAGATGTAACACTGTCACTGAATATACATTCATTTATATGTATAATCCATTGAAATTATTTTGATAAATTTATTGAACTAAAAACAACGATAGTATTTTACGGCATCTTTTCCTCCACCTCGGTGCGGCATCTGTAATATACTGGCGAGTAAGATGTCGTACCGGCATTTGTGTTATGCGAACAACGAAAGAGAAATGCAAGGACATGTGTTTATTCCACGAGATCTAATCTATAGTTACAATCAGTTTTAGGTTGAAATCTCTGCTTATCTGGTTTAAAAACTGTAACAAAACTTTATTATAATAAATTTTGCACCTTGCCACGCAGATTTGAAGCATAAAAACTGGCATAAATTTTTAAATACTAAGAAATCTTTGGTAGAAACTCAGCAAATGGCACTTAGGCTCACAACTTCTTAATTTGGTCTAAGGAGCGCTAAAGTCGACCAAACAATCTCTACAGCGTCTACCCCCAATTTACAATAAATGAATTCATACCTCCCCTTTATTTTTTTTTATTTTTGTCTTAAAATGCAGTCATTCTCTTTTCCTTTGAAAAAATCCAGTTGAGTTTACGCGTTTTAATTTCACTTTAGTTTTCACGTCAGTTATATTTTTCCTTTTTAATCTCATGAAAGGACGCGGGATATATTATTTCCCATCCAATTTTAATCAAGATTTGCAGTAGAAACTTTAATTAAATTTTAATTTTATAACTTGGCTGTAAAAAAGTTGAAAATTTGCTTTTAATTAATTAGCAACATTATGTATATACATATATATTCCACCTTGAGTTCAGCATTACAGGAACGTAATTACTTGCTATTGAAAGGGTTAAAAAATCCCTTTCAAAATATCCCTTTTTAATTTCCGTTTGGCCAATTTGAACATTCTTTCTCTGGATGATTCAAGAACATTGTGTTTTTGCCAAAATCTAACCACTTTATAACATTTTGATAAATCCTCGTGATTCATTCTCTCGTTGGATGTTCGTTCTGTAATAATGTAGTTATTTGTGCTCCTGGGAACTTGCTATAAAATACAAAAAAGTTAATAATATAATTCTACATCTGTTTTCGATGGATATGATGGGGTTCTCGATAAGAATTTAGGGAATTCTCTCTTTAAGAATGATATATAAAATCCTAAAAACGCCAATAAAAGAATGCAATGCGTCGTTCGATTATGTCCCAGATATGCTCAATCGGATTTAAGTGGATTGTGCATGCTAGCCACTACATACACTGTTTTTCTTTCTTTTCAAACTTGTTCTCATGAAGTTGAGCAGTATTTCACTGTAGCATGCATTAAATAAAAAGAATGTACAATGCCTGTAGTATAAGGTACGAATGAGATCTGAATATCTCGTCTGCATAAGCCTTGAGCTATAAAAATGTCACCGCAAGTGACTATAAATCTGCGCATATTTTACAACAAGTTATGCTGGTTCAAATAGCCATTATGAACTCGATTGTGAAGTTTTACCCCAAAAAAGTTATTATTTAATAAAATATGTTTAAAAAAAATACTAGCCGACTTAAAAAAAAGAATCAAGCTTGGTGACAACTTGGCGCTAACGCATATGGATGCATAGTTTTAATATGTTTATTATTTGAAAACGGTTGCAACAATAAAAGATGATTTGGCACGAATCATTATTATTTTTTTTATTTATTAAATCCACATTTTTTTATTTAAAAAATTCTAATAATCAGAATTTAATTTAATTAAAATGGGACCCCATGGGTATTTTATACTTTCAAACAAAAAAAAAAGAATTATCAAAATCGGTTCATATTTAAAAAAAATTATGAGTGAACAAGAAATACATACAGATCGAATACATACAGAAATACATACATAACTTCCTCCCTGAAGTCCGTTAAAAAACACCGGCTAGTGACAATTGAGAAAATGATAAAAACCCCAGATTAGTAAAGCTGAAAAATTAATGTCCATCCCCCATGTATCATTTTGTTATGGAAATTTTTTGTGGTGCCCTGTAATTGAATAAGCAATATTCTTTGTGTACATATATGTTTCATTTGTTTCATGACATAAATTGAAGCAAATTTGTTAGCCATGCTACTTTTAGGCCATGTGATTCCCAATGTGTCATCAAATGAATATTGTCCATTAATAAATCGTTGCAAATGCATAGTTTTAATTTATGGCTAAATTTTTATCTCAAATTTGATTTGCGTGAAATAATTAATTTATTTTTTCTCTTTCAAATTTACGTGGAAATATATAATTCAATCATGTTATTGAAATATTAATTTGTTTTAAATTTTAATAGTATTCCTGCGAACACTCAAGGAGAAAGAACAAATGACTGACAAGATGATTTTGCATTATTGATGTCACTTTCTTATTATGATTAAAAAGACAACTAAAGGACGAAATTTTTTCTCTTTCCAGTCATTTGCGCGATTATTATTTCATGTATTCGTTTCAGATATCAGAATAGTTCCAAAGGAAATTTACTAATTTTTACAATTTCTAAATGCAAAATATTAAAAAAGTAATATTATTGAAAGATTAATTTGTTTCAAATTTTAATGACACTTCTCTTATAACTCAAAAAATTGTCAATAAAGTTATCTTCATATTATTGATGTTATTTTCTCTTTACAATTAAAAAGAAAACCAAGCAGGAAATTTTTTCCTCCTTACATTCAGTTAAGCAACGAACCGTATCCTTCCATTTGATTGGAGGCTAAAAAATCGCCATATTACCAAAGTTGAATTCATACGAATAATACTTATTAAACTTACAGCATATAGACGCTTAGATAAATTTTCGTTTGCATAATAAGTCGTTTAAAATATAGCCAACAAAATAGCATAGATTTTTTTTTCAAGTAATTATTTTTGAATCTCAAAAAAAATAATAAAAAATAAAATAAACAAAAGTCCTTGGTAATGTAAGGTTTTAAGTAGTTCATCACATTTAAAAATTATGGACTGGCTGAAGAGTTGCTGTCATCTATTATTTAAGTAGAAATGAGAAAGTAAATAATAAACCTATTGAACCGATTTAGGAAACTTTTTTGAATCAAGTTGTTTGTTCCATGTAATGCAACATTGTGCCACAAAGGGTTAAAACTGCCGCATAACAGCACCACTAGTTATGTGGCACTGTTGGCCACCATAATAATTTAACCAGCAACAACTTACGTCAACTTCTAATTGAATCTAAAGTTTGATGAAAATCCGTGCATAAGTTTTTGCGATAGAGCTATAACGGAAATCGTGTAAAATGCAGCATAGCACTACCACCTGTTAGGCGACTTTCACTAAAACTTATCAGGACCTTTTTATGTTGCGGGCTGAAGTTCATTTAAAGTTGAAGTATTAATTTTTAAGATACAGATGTTACAGAAATCGTGAAAAATGCAGAGTAGCAGTGCAACCTGTTGAGCGATTTACAATAAAAACTTAACAGCCGTTAATTATATCAGGAAAATACTAAATCTGAAGCTTTTTTAAAATACACGTACATTAGCTCTTCAACTATAGCTATTGCGTAAATCGTGCAAAATGCAGAATAGTAGTACCACGTGTAGGGTGATCTACACCAGAAAGTAACCAGCACCAAATTATATAAGGGATTAACTGAATCTAAAATTTTATTCAATTCTTTTCATTAACTCTTGAAATACATTGCTCGCAAAATTTGTATCACATACATAGGGACAGACATTTTTAAAATGTACTTTTCAGGATCTCTTAATCTTAAAGTATTCAAATCTATTGAAAACCGAAAGTCGAAACTTTACAAATCCAATACTTTGATGTAGAGTTAGAAGAAAGTACAATTTTTTAAAATCTTAAAATTATTATCATTTCACAAAAAAAAATACAAAAAAAATATTTTAAAAATGACTATACATTTTTTAATACTTTACTGTTACAAAACGAAACAAAATGACATGGATTAAGCAAATTCGTTAACGAAAATATTGTACCCCTACCGTTTTGTTTATTTATTTTTTATTGAAATAACAGAAATTGAAATTTTACATTGCCTTCTAATCGAATGCAATGCAACTTTCTTTGCAATTCAAATGACTCCAAGGCATTATCCATGCCTGCTGCATTAAATAGGTAAAAGAAATATGCATTGAATACGCTTTTTTAAATTTAAAAATTCACAAGTTAATTTCAAACTTTCTTGTCGAAAAATAGTAAGACGATTTGAATAAATTGTTCAGAAGCATTACGTGTTCAAGTTACCTAACAGATGTGTTAAATGAAAGAAAAATAACGTTATTTTCCTTTTGAAAATAACGTTGAATATAACATCAGTTTCCATCGAAACAATCTAACAAATAATCACCAATAATTGCTAATTGCATAACAAATTATATATACGTAAAATAAATGCACCATCGTATTGTATTTTATCACTAAAATGTATCAGAAAGAAGCGGTTGTATTAAAAATTTACCAGCTTCATTTTTAACAATTTTAAATAAAGTTGAGAAGTGTAATGTATTTACTTTCCTGTTCGTTTGTTCAATCTCTAATTGCTGCAGTGTAGTCAGATTTTCATGTAACGGATTAAGGTCACCAATGCATGTTTAAACATACGTGTACAATAAACATACAAACAATAAACATACGTGTCTCTGAAATACGGATACTTTAGAATATACGTTTAAACATATCTGGATACGTATAAGGGTATATCGGTTAAACGTTTATTTAAGGATAAGTATATTTAAAGTATACGTTTATTTTAAGTATCGTATTTACTTTTAATAAGAATGGACCTCATGAGTCTTTTCGACGAATCTTTTTTTTCATCAGAGAATTAGCTAATTTTACTACAGCTCAAGTAATCTCTTGAAAAGATTGGAAAAGAATCATGAACCCTATCTATTTAAGTCAGAAAATCCACTCACACAGATTGTGGAAGAACAGAAACCGAATTTTCTAATCACCTTGTACAGAACTTTTACCTGTTAGTTGTATAACTTCATTTCTCATGAAGCTGTTTACTTTCACTTGTACTTTAAATATATTTAATAGAAATATTGTTTTAATCGCAAGTAAGGAGTGCAATTAATTTTAGTCTAACTAGTCTCAGTGACTATACATACATAAAAAATTATAAGTGCGCATTGCATAAATCATGCCAATTATCCAATAGATAACTATTGGATAACATTTTTAGATATCAACATTTGCACCAAAATAAATTATTGATTCATCGTTGATCGCCACTTTAATCTGATCATCATAAAAACAGTCTCAGTGTTCTTTGGTTCATATCATCTGGCTTGTCTGTGTCCTAATGGCAGGTTGGTTTTTGTTATTGTTGATTTGTTATCTTGATTTACGTTAATAACATCCAGCTTCGTTTAATCTGTTGTCCACCATTTTGTATGATATCTCGTCTGTGAATGTTTTATTCCTTTGAATAATAACATTTTTAGGTCTTTTCCATACTTTATTTTGATATATTTTCGCAAATTACGATCTTAGCGTGTCGACGCTGCTTGTGTGTTCTACTGGAATAAATGCATTCTTTGTTTAAAAAATTTCGAAACAATAAACTGTAATAACAGGAACATCTTTGCTACATCTTCTTGTGATTTATGTAACTTTACTGAGAATTACAATGATTTGAAGAACGCTTTTACCATAAAGATTTTCTTTTCTATTTATTTATGGAATACTAAATTTCAATATATTTAAAATGACAGTTAAAGTAATATTTTTTACAAAAAAAGATATAAATTCAGATGTGTACCTATAAAAATGAGTAATTGTATTAGATAACGGGCCAATATTGTATTCATTTGAAATAATTCCAATGAAGTACCGATATCATTTAAATTTTGGATTTACGTTGCCAAAATTTTCAATCAAAAATCAATACTTCGTCAAAACTTAACTACACTAGAAATATTGGCAATGTACTTTTTAAATATTTCTTGGAATATTGGAATATATGCTTTTTGGTTTTGATGCAAAATGCTAAGTAATGTATATTCTATCTTTTATCAGAAAGTAGCCACAAACTGCATAATGTTACTTCTAGCATATTAAAAATGTAGGCAACTAGCATGTAAAACAATTTTAAAAACATAATAATAAATTAATTTTCTAAAGTTACACAATAAATGATATTTAAAAAATCTTATTTTTTAAGAGCCGTCACACTTAATTATATTTTAAAGTCGTGGAAACAAAAATATAAATTCTGCCTGCTTCATATTTTAGGTTATTTATAAAAGTTATTTTAAGTCGAAAATTGAAAAATGAAACATGATTCCATCAAAACTGGGCTTTAAAAGATTTCAAGATAAGCTATAGATCAATGTTTGATTTTGTAAACCAAGTTTGTATGACAGCATTACAGAATTTCATGAAAAAAATATATATTCCATCAGGTTTAACTCCGCTAAGAAACATGAAAAGCTTCCCGATAATTTTATTTGCTTTATAATATTTTACTGTTTGATATGGAAAACGATGTGAAAAATTTTAATCCCACACTTTTGAAAAATTCAAAGGATTTTCTTGAGGTTTTCTTTTCTTAAAAGAAAAAGAAATATTCTCCTCTCTATATATTTCTTCTCACTTTTAAAAATTTTTGAATAACACCCATTTTTTTTAGTTATGTATTATGTAACACTTATGTTTAAAAATAAAAGTCCCCCCAAAAATAACATTGAATCATATACGAACATTAAAGATTTTACGAATAGACATTACACTTTTGCGAATACTTATTTTAACAATATTCTGTGAACATTGTTAATCTTTCTTTTATATCATTCTATTGTGGAATACCATTTGTATTTTTACTTTTATGTCAACATAAAAAAGTGAGATACAGTAAAATAGTGAATAACAACTGTTGACCTTTTATATTTTAGGTAGATTTCGTATGAAATACTACCTATTGCAATCGCACCAGTTTATATATCTATATATATCTATATATATATATATATCTATCTATATATATATATATATATATATATATATATATATATATATATATATATATATATATATATATATATATATATATATCACTTTTTTATGGACACGATAACTTCTATAATTCTTCACCAATCTCCACCAAACTGGTACATAAAATCAAAGGGGATAAAATCTCGGCTAAGTTCGTTAATGGGCAAAATCGGACCAAGGGGGTCGGAATAGGGGGCGTTTTTGTGAAAACCGAAAAAACGCCATAACTTCTTAATTAAAGTAGATATCGAATCGGTTTAAAGTTTATATTACTTCTTAAAAATGGGCCAAAAGTTTATGCATGACAGATGTTTGATAAATTTAGAAGTAGGCTCAAGGGGCGAAAAAAACAGGGGTTTTGAGAGAAAAAAAATCATAACTTCGTCAATTTTCAAGATATTAAGTCCAACTAAATTTTTTGTAAATGTTCTTAAAATTATCTAAAACTTTTGTATTTACAAGTTTTTGATAGGACCAACTTTTACCGATGAAAAAAATTAAAAACGAAAAGAAAAAGGGCGGTGAAAAAAGAAAAAACCGTCAATTTTTAAGCTATCAAATCCGATTAAATTTATTTTACATCTTCTCAAAAATATCTACAACTTTTATATTAACAAGTTTTTCATGGGACCGATTCGTTTAGCAAAAAAAATAATAATAATAAAAATGAACAAAAATAGGAGTTGGAGAAAAAAACCTCAAATCCAAACTGCTTATATTCTGACTCAATTTTTAAATTCATTTTTGTTTTTAAACGCATCCAAATGGTAGATCCTCTTATTTAGAAACTGTATAAAGTGACGCATTGGTCAATTTTCTGATAAAGATAGAATATATTTCAAAAAAGGCTACCAAAAAGGGTATTTTGAACAGAATTTCCCAAAGTTCATCGGGACTGGAAATTTAAGGAAGTATTGAAATAAGAAATTGCGTTTTTTTCTGACTCGTTTTTAAATCCATTTTTGCTCTCAAACGCATCCAATTTACAGATCCTCTTATTTAGGAACTATATAATGTGATGCATTGGTCAGTTTTTTGATAAAGACGGAATATATTTCAAAAAAGGCTACCAAAAAGGTTATTTTGAACAGAATTTCCCGAAGTCATCATGACTGTAAATTTAAGGAAGTGTTCAAATAAGAAATTGCGATTTTTTCTGACTCGTTTTGAAATCCATTTTTGCTCTCAAACGCATCCAATTTACAGATCCACTTATTTAGGAACTATATAATGTGATGCATTGATCGGTTTTTTGATAAAGACAGAATATATTTCGAAAAAGGCTACCAAAAAGAGTATTTTGAAAAGAATTTCCCGAAGTCATCGTGATTTGAAAATTTAAGGAAGTATTCACATAGCAAATTGCGTTTTTTATGACTCGTTTTAAAATCCATTATCGCTCTCAAACACATCCAATTTACAGATCCTCTTATTTAGGAACTATATACTGTGACGCATTGGCCAGTGTTTTGATAAAGATAGAATATATTTTTAAAAATGCTGTCAAAGTGAGTATTTCGCACAAAATTTTCCGATGCAATCATGATTAAAGAATTAAGGATGTATTGAAACAACAAATCGGTTATTTTATGACTCATTTTTAAATTCAATTTTTTTCTCAAATGCATTCAACTGACAGTTTTTTGTTATTTAGGAACTAATATAATGTACTGTTTTGGTCGATTTTTTAATAAATTCAGAATTTATTTCAAAATATGTTGTCAAAATGGGCATTTGGGCTGAATTTTTCTTAAGATGATTCTGATAAAACCAGTTTTTGCAGAAAAATGAAATTAAAACTTTTTCATAAACGGCCAAATGAAGTTATTAAACTGGGTTTATTTCTAATTTTTTTTTTTTTTTTTTTTTTTTTTTTTTTTGTTGAAATGAGCACTTTTCGAAATCTACCTCCGCCTATAGGCCCAGCCGACAGGGATTTTTTAATGTGGTTAAAGTGGAAAAAAAAAATACATATCACTTTATAAAACTTAATACAATTCAATACAATTTAGCTTTTTAGAAAAAATTACGCTTTTCAGAGAATAGTAATCAGTTTGATAATATGTAATAAGATTAAAAACAATATTAAAATGCAAGAAAAACTACGATTTAAAAGAATAACTAAAATTATTCAATAAATAAATCTTAATGCATCGTCTATAAATCATTAGTGTCTGTGAAAAATTGTTTTAAAATTTAGTTCGTTTTGTAACATTTGTGTAGTTTATATTCCCTATTACGTGACACACCATCATGAAAAACATAACCTCATCATTTGTCAAGTTAGTATAGAGGAAAACTGACTAACTATTCAACTTTATACTGAAGTTGGTAACATCACTGACAATAAGATTTTATAATTAATGAAAAATTAATAAAATAATCCTAAAAAAGCTACAAAGACTGAGAATAAGACTTTACTTCACCGTGTCTCTCCAAAAAGGGTATCCAAACAAAAATGAGCACATTGCATGACGAAAGCAGTAAGAAGCCGTTTCAAAGGTTAATGCTTGGTTACAGCATCGTATGGTCCAGACATTGAAGTATTCCATATTGTGTGAATGTCCCATGATACCCGAACTTCTGTGATATACAAATAGTTTAGATACACATCAATAGTTATAAATACCATCCAGTAAATTGCATTACTTTAATTTAACACTTAGTCGCAATGATAACTACAAGATATAAATACAAACGAATAATCATGCTTCGGACACAGACTATCAAACACTTGCAAAGCATTATTGAGATTATTTTATTTATACAACACATTCTTTTGACGTGTAAAATCGATCCCATTGCACCTGTTAACTCAATTCTTTTGTGGGAGACCTGTAAATGAGCGATAAAAGTAGCGCATTTCTTTAAAGATTAAAAAAACATGTAGTGCATATCACTGATTCTTTCTAATTTCATAATCTTTGAAATTCATAATTCTGATAAAATGCAGCACACACAATTTTTCCTCATAGGGCATAACGTAAAAGTACTTCATAACGCAATGAACTACTTTTTTGCGCTCCTGTAAACAAATAATAAATGCTACACAATAAAAATTGTTGTGATTTTTTTCTGCACTTTATATTGTAATTTTTAAGCACTGATATTGTGAATGCAAATTCAAATAACAAATGAAATAAAATAAAGAATTTATTCTGTCTGGTGTAGCACTCAGCTGATAAAAACGTGAATTTCCCCAGACTTCAGAAATTTTACAACACTCTGAAAGACAGCAATATGTATATATTACAGCAGCTGTGTCAGCAGCCGGGATGCCAGAAAACATTTGTTGTAAAATACAGATTTTTTATAACAGTGTGTCAGGTTTCTGACGCTAGTGAGTAGGTAACTAATTAAGATTACTGATATTATCTTCCTACCTATTTATTGCATTTCATATGTATTACTCTCTGTGTACATAAAGTTAAAGTAATATTTTCATTTACCTTATCTTAAAAGTTGATCCGAGCTGTTATAGTTTGTTCTTATTATATGAACGAGCTTCATTGTATCAAATTGTATCAATTAAATCCATTTGCCTTTCTTTTCAATAATAGATAAAGCAAACAAATATTTCATTGGGCTATCCTGTGAGATAGTGAATGCCTTGGCAATACTGAAGTTTTGAATAACAGCAAAAGGTCTCTATTGGCTCAAGAAAAATTCCGTATGCTGGGTTTGGAAAAAACCGTTCAGAGAGAAACAAGGGGAGCTGGCAAAGGCCTCAAAAATTGAGCTTGTAAGATTGGATTAAGTTTTATAGAAATTAGTTTAATGAGTTGCGAGAAAAAGCTTAATTCCTGTGAAAGTGCACGCTACATGAGATCCGAGGTGATCCTCCGATATACCTGATGAGATACCATAGGGTGAGAAGGAAATAGGTATCTTAATAAAATGACCTAGAGCGCAGAAATTACTTGCTATATATACATATATACTATGTAAATAATTTGTAAATGAATTGTTCGTTAATATTATTTATTTTTTAAATAGCATTTTTGTAATCCTATATCACGTATTTATGTCGATGGAGGCAGCCTATCGAATGAAAGATCATTTTTGCAAAGTCTGTATGAGTAATGATCGCATTTAACAAAGAAATTGATCCGGCTGATATCTTTTACAGGACATTACACCAGTTTTAACTAGGCGGCAGCCTCTTCTTGAAAATATAATTAGGAATGCGATATAAGGCAGTGGTGCGATTTTTTGGACATTTCCCTTAGCTTTTTTCAAATTTTGACAAAATTTAAAATAATTTCAAACAGGTCAAATTGTAACTTTCAAAACTTTAGTGTATGAGTAATAGCTGTGTAAAACTAAATTCGGAGGGAAATGGAGAAAATTGAGATTCATGAAATATGGGTAAAAAATCTTGAAAATTTAATATCATAAAAGGAAGACACTCCCTTGAAAAACTGCAATGAGCAAAGATCAAAAAACTTTAGAAACTTGTTATTGCATTAATCTTAACATTTCAGTTTTTTCTATTTATGACCATATTCATTAAATTATTTCAGTTTAATTAAATTCAAATAACTTCAACCCTTTGAAGAGCAACTACTAACTGTGCTTCTTTAATATTGAATTTACACAGGAATTTTGAAAGAAATTTATTTCATAAAAAGAAAAAATAATTTTACGACCTTTTTCCACCAAATTTAAATTTAACCCACCATAAAATAAAACTACTAAATAAAATTTAATTAAAAATTTCTGGAGGAAATCTTGATTAAAATTAAGTGGTATATAATATGTCCCACCTCCACTCAAGGGCATAAAATGCAGATACATGAACTTTTTCTCAAATGATTCCATTTACCCATAAAGGAAGAAAATCTTAGGGATTTAATATACTGATAAATGTAACAATATCTCTTGCGTTATTGGGTATGCTTTCGCTAAAGAATAGAAACGAGTTTTTATTTTGTGAAAATGTGATTATTTACAAAAGTAAATACATGAAATGATATTAATGTTCTTATTTGATATTAAAACAAAAGATAAATTTTTTGTACGACCAAAAAACATATTTTGTTAAAACCTTTAGGAAATTTTCGATACAAATGCTTGATGTTTTAAATGAATTAAATTTTTCTTTATCTAAATGCTAGCAGATGTTCTAGCGCATTTTAATGCAAGTGGTCGAATACATAAATTACAAAAGTTTGATAAAACTGAAAACTATATTATTTAAAAAATTATTAAACCGATTTTCCCAGAATTTAAGAAGAATAAATTAAGAACCATATTTTACAAGAAATATAATATATTTTTCGGAATCTCCACTGAAGTACTGTACATCAAATCCAGTAAGCGATAAGTGCACTTAGGGGAGATAAGGGTAAATGGGAACAGTTTTAATTTTAAAAATTAATTGGCAGAGAATGAAGTGGACAACATACTAACAATAGGTATAATTTTGCTCAGTAGATACTTATCGCTTGAAATGCGAATAGAATTATATTCAGTGTACTACATTATTTTCTACAAGTGTCTTTTTTTGCAAAAAATACTACTTTGATCCCACTTACTCCATGAAATGGAGTTAATGAGATCAAAAAACTATTTTCAATTTTGGATTATTTGGGGTCAAAGAGGTATGAAAAGGAGTAACTGAGATCAATATTATTTTTTCTCGTTCATCCAAAGATTACAGAATTAAAATTTCTCGGTGTGGGCTTTACAGAAAGATTTTTTTTTTTTTTTTTTTTACACAAATGTAACCTATTTCAATTGATATTGGAAAGATAAGAGTATGTACCCTCGAAAAAAAGTTTTTTTTTCAATATTTATGTATTTCACATATTTCAACAAAAGGAAACCAAATACATGGTTTTCTGTTGGAAATCAAAAAACTTGTTGCATTACTAAATAACTAATTTTCAAAGTAAAAAAAAAAATCTTTCCTTTTACTTTATTTTCTTTTTTTATTAAAATAACATGAAATCGAAAAGGATCGGGCAATGCTCATACACTGTGAAGAAGGAAAATTTTCTTTACACTGTGTTGATATCTAATTAAGCATAAAATATGTCATCAAGGCTAAAAATTAAAATAAATGCGCAGTAAAATTGTAAAATAAACTTTTTGAAAACGAAAATGTATTGTAATGTAACCAAACTAGAGATATTTCACAGGATCTGAAAACTGAAATATTAAAAAAAAGGCATTCTAAACCGCAATTTCATCAATTTATAAAATAAAATTTACTATCCGAATTTATCTTTAACTCGAAAACTGTATGACACCATTTACCCAAAATCAATAGTTTTTAGGTAGATTTCGTATGAAACACTACCTATTGCATTCTCTCCCATGTTGGATTTCTGAAAAATTTTTGCAGATCTACACCGATCATGACTTCTAGAACCCAAAACTACCATCAGTAAAAAAAGTTTATATATATATATATCGGTGTATATCACTTTCTTCTGGACACGATAACTTCCATAATTATGCTCAGATCTTCTTCAAACTTTTACATAACATCAAGGGGCATAAAATCTCGGTCGAGTTCGTTAATGGGCAAAATCGGACCAAGGGGGTGGAAATAGGGAGGGTTTTTGTGAAAATCGAAAAAACGTCATAACTTCTTAATTAAAATAGATATCGAATCAGTTTAAAGTTTATATCACTTCTTAAAAATAGGCCAAAAGTTTATGCGTGACAGATTTTTGATAAATTTAGAAATGAGCTCAAGGGGCGAAAAAAACAGGGTTTTTGGGAGAAAAAAATTCATAACTTCGTCAATTCTCAAGATATTAAATCCAACTAATTTTTTTATAAATGTTCTCAAAATTATCTAACTTTTGCATTTACAATTTTTTGATAGGACCAAATTTTACCGATTAAAAAAATTAAAAACGAAAAGAAAAAGGAGGGTGAAAAAGAAAAAAATCCATAACTCCGTCAATTTTTAAGCTATCAAATCTAATTAAATTTAGTTTACATATTCTCAATAATATCTACAACTTTTATATTGACAAGTTTTTCATAGGACTAATTCGTATAGCAAAAATAAATTAAACAAAAATAGGAGTTGGAGAAAAAAACCTCAAATCCAAACTGCTTAAATTCTGACTCATTTTTAAATTAATTTTTGATTTTAAACTCATCCAAATGGTAGATCCTCTTATTTGGAAACTGTATAAAGTGACGCATTGGTCAGTTTTTTGATAAAGACAAAATATATATCAAAAAGGCTACCAAAAAGGGTATTTTGAACAGAAATTCCCGAAGTCATCGTGACTGAAAATTTAAGGAAGTATTCAAATAAGAAATTGCGTTTTTTTCTGGCTCGTTTTTAAATCCATTTTTGCTCTCAAATGCATCCAATTTACAGATCCTCTTATTTTGAAACTATATAATGTGAAGCATTGGAAAGTTTTTTAATAAAGACAGAATATATTTCAAAAAAGGTTGCCAAAAAGGGTATTTTAAACAGAATTTCCCGAAGCGATCATGGTTAAAGTATTAAGGATGTATTCAAATAACAAATCGGTTACTTTATGACTCATTTTTAAATTCTATTTTACTCTCAAACGCATTCAATTGGTAGTTTGTTTTTATTTAGAAACCATATAATGTACTGTTTTGGCCGATTTTTTAATAAATTCAGAATATATTACAAAATATGTTGTCTAAAAGGGCATTTGAGCTGAATTTCGCTTAAGAGGATTCTGATAAAACCAATTATTGCAGAAAAATGAAATTAAAAATTTTTCATAAGCGGCTAAATGAAGTTATTAAACTGGGTTTATCTCTAATCATACTTTTTGTTGTTGTTGTTGTTGAAATGAGCACTCTTCGAAATCTACCTCCGCCTATAGGCCAAGCCGACAGGAATTTTTCTTTTTACGAAATTTCATTATCTAGCAACGATTTTTTAATTATTATTACACAGTTAGTAAGTCATATATTTATTAAGTAGAAAACTGTTAGCACAAGTAATATTCGATCTTGACCGGTTTTTTTTTTTCTTAAGTGTGTATGTAAAGAAAATATTTATAGCATTTTCAGTGCTATATAGATCAGTAAAATAATTTCTGAGCCTTTACTGCAGTATTTTTTTTAACTTTGAGTATCGCTTAATTTATAAAATGAAAAACTTAAAGTTTTTTATTTTTTTTCTAATTATTTATTTAGTTATTTATTTCGTAGTGTTACTATCATCGATAGTGTTAATAATAATAAATTAGAATCTGATTTTGTTTTTATAATTTGGCATATTTAAAATAAATTACTGATAAATAATAATAAGTATTAATACACATGCATTAAACGGGAAATATCCATAAAATGAGAAATAAAATTCCTTGCATTTAAATGTTACAAACGGCGAATTTTTTATATACATATATTTTTTTATTTTAGAGAAACAAATTCATAAATAATAAAAGTACCTTTTTGTATTAAGTATTCATAAATTACAGGTATTTTATAATGTTTTAAGACCTGCTAAATTTTTAAAATTGAAATCATGTTTTAATGATTTAAAGGAATTAATGAAATGATCATATATATTTTTTAAATTATATGATCATTATACTATCAAATGTAAAATATACAAGAAACTACTCAATCAATAAGCATTTTTTATCAAAATAGCATTTACTTAAAAGTGAAAATGCAAGACATAATCTTAAGTTTCATTTTTTTTTTCCTCTGTTTTGTAATTCTCTTTGACAACGTAAAATGGTTTAGAAATATGCGTCAATTTATGTAATTTTATACTTCGATAAACAAAATTTAATATGAGGTCCTGACACAACCACTTTCCGTCATGTTTTGATTTTACTTAACTTATGCTATTTATGGTATATAGTATGATAATCTAATATAAGAAAAAAACTAAATGGGTTAAAAGTTGTTTCATTAAACTTTAATAATATTGCTGTTTTTTGAGATATGATTTAACCCTTTCGGGTCCGAATTTTTTTCCGTTTTGAGAACAAAATTACTTTTATCTTAATAACGTTAACCGTAGTTCTTAAAATACACTTATTGAGTTTAAAATTATTTCATTGTCTGAAGTCTTACGAATGTAATTAATTGGTGCACGATTCAATTCATATTTATAAGATAATAGGCTAGGGAAGAGTTTTTGAAAACGTTTGGAAAATAACATATTACAATCGGATTTGACAGGGTATTACAACTTTCTAGGGTTTTTTTATGTTTTATCTTGCATGATTAGTTTAGAAATGTAACTCATATCTTAAATTTAACGAGTGAAATATAAGTATAAAATAAAGGAATTCCCAATGGTGCAAAGAGAATTAAATAATCTTTTATTATTACTATTATTAATAAATGTGAAAACCTAAATGAAGTCATAATAAGAAAGGCACAGCCATATACTATCATTTCTATATACAGAAAGAAACTGAATAATTGTTAAAACAAAATAATACTTGATGAAAAGATATGTACTATTAATAGTACACCAGACTCGAAAGGGTTAATTTTATGAAATGCTAAATAATGTTTTAGTATGCGCTACTGTTATTGTCAAGAAATACCAGATTAAATTCATAAAAAAATAAACAAACAAAAGAAAAGTTTAGAATAAGATTGAAAAAATTGTTATAGCAATATTTTATGTTATTTAGGATTGATATCTCTCTAAACTTTTATGGCACTATCATTTTTTTCATCTTTAGTATTTACAGCTATACCCCAAACATACATGGTATAGTTTTTTAAGAAATATTATTATTATTTTAGCAACTTTTTTTTATATAATACAGCTAATAACTCATATATTTGTTGTATAGAACACTCTGACCGCGAGTAATACTCGCATTGGATCTTTTACTTTCTTTCAATTTGAGAGATTTTTTTTTAAGTGTGTACAGAAAATTTTTGTAGCATTTTCAATGTTATCAAGATCAATAAAATAACTTCTGAGCATTTTCTGCAGCATCATTTTTACTTCGAATAAAACTTAATTTAAGGAATCAAAGATTTAAAAATTTAAGCATTTTTCTTTTTTTTTTTAATGTTATAGAAAAAAATTATAAATAATAAAAGTACCTTTTTATATTAAGTATTCGTAAATTACTGGCATATTTTTAAAAATGAAATAATGTTTTAATGAATTAAAGTTTTTTTTTTAAGTTCTATAACTATTCAAATATAAAATCTAAAATATATAACATGTTACTCAATCACTATGTTACATAAGCATTCTTTTAGCAAAATGGTATTTACTTAAAAGTGAAAATGCACAACTTAATCTTAAATTTTATTTCATAGATTTCCTGTATTTTGTAATTCTCTTTGACAACGTAAAATGGTTTAGAAATATGCGTCAATTTATGAAATTTTATCCCTCGATAAATAAAATTTAATATAAGGTCCTGACACGATCACTTTCTTTGATGTTTTGATTATACTTAACTTGTGCTATTTATGGTATATAGTATGATAATCTAATATAAGAAAAAACTAAATGGGTTAAAAAGTTGTTTCATTAAATTTTAATAATATTGCTGTTTATTGATATATGATTTAATTTTATGAAATGTCAAATAATGTTTAAGTAGGCACTACTGTTATTGTCAAGAAATACCAGATTAAATTCATCAAAAAAAATAAATAAATAAAAGAAAATATTAGAATAAGATTTCAAAAATTGTTATACAATATTTTATGTTATTTAAGATTGATATATCTCTAAACTTTTATGGTACTATCATTTTTTTTCATTTTTAGTACATACAGCTATACCCCAAACACACACGGTATAGTTTTTTAAGAAATATTATTATTCTTTTCGCAACGATTTTTTATAACACAGTTAATAATTCATATATTTATGGTACAGAACATTCTGACCACGAGTAATACTCGCAGTTGACCTTTATTTTCTTTCAAGAAGTATAACTTTTGTAGCATTTTCAATGTTATCAAGATCAATAAAATAATTTCTGAGCATTTTCTGCAGCATCATTTTAACTATGAATGAAACTTAATTTATGGAACCAAAAAATTAGAAAATTAAGCATTTTGTTTTAATTTTGGAGAAAAAAATATAAATAATAAAAGTACCTTTTTATTTCAAGTATTCGTACATTACTGGCAGATTTTTAAAAATAAAACAATGTTTTAATGAATTAAAGTTCTTTTAAGTTATATAACCATTCAACTATAAAATCTAAAATATATAACACATTACTCAATCAAAATGTTGCATAAGCATTCTTTTATCAAAACAGTATTTACTTAAAATTGAAAATTCACGACTTAATCTTAAGTTTCATTTTATTGATTTCCTGTGTTTTATTATTCTCTTTGACAGTGTAAAATGGTTTAGAAACATGCGTCAATTTATGAAATTTTATCTTTCGACAAACAAAATCTGATATGAGGTCCTGACACAACCACTTTCCGTCATGTTTAGGTTTTACTTAACTTGTGCTATATGGTATATAGTATGAAAATCTACTATAAGAGAAAACTCAGTGGGTTAAATATTATTTTATTAAATTTTAATAATATTGCGCTTTTATTGAGATACGATTCAAATGTCAGAAAATTGTGATATCTAAGTATTTATTTTTCATTATTTTTGAGAAATTTTATTCACTATTTTATGTTTAAGAAATGTATCTGAATTGAATGAAATTTATGTTTGAGAAAATTTTAAATAATATTAAAAATACAAAGTACGACTTATTAAAAAAATATGTAGAGGTAATAAACACCATATTTGCCAAAGCTTTTCAAGTCTTTACTAAAACATCAAGAAAGTGTCTACCATAGATAAAAAAAATTTTCCTACCTATCATTTTTACCTTCTTCTATCTTCAATAGAAGAAATTATTGTAATCGAAATTTTTTTAGACTTGCAGTTTTTGACGGATTTACACGTTTTAAGGGTCAGAGACCCGAAAAAACATATTTTTGCAAAATGTTTGTCTGTCCGTGTGTCCGTATGTCGCCATTCTACCATCAAAAAGTGTATGAAAACATGCATAGAATTGAACCAAATTTTTAAAAATGTTTTTGGCTGTGGCAAGCAGGCTCTCCTTCAATTTTGAAATATTCCGCTAGAAGGGGGCACTGCAATAGCAATTTCTGTGCCATTTTCAATTTTGTACCGATGAAAAGTGTATGAAGTTATGCATCGAATTGAACCAAATTTTTTGTGTAAGTGTATGGCTACGGCTAATTGGTCCTCCCTAAATTTGAAAAAAATCCGCTTGAAGGTGGCGCTGCAATAGGAATTTTTGAGCTATTTTCAATGTTGTACCACCTAAAAGTGTATGAAGTTTTGCATCGAATTGAACCAAATTTTTTGTGTAAATGTTTGGCTATAGCTAGTTGGTTCTCTTTGAATTTTAAATAAGTCCGCCGAAAGGGGCGCTACAATAGCAATATTTGCGTCATTATAAATATATTACCACAGAAAAGTATATGAAGTTATGCATGGAATTGAATGAAATTTTTTGTAGAAGTGTTTGGTTATAGTCAGCCGACCCTCCTTGAATTTGAAAAATAATCCGCCGGAAGGAGGTGCTATAATCGCGATGTCTGTGCCATTTTCATTATTTTACCATCAAAAAATGTATGAAGTTATACACAGAACTGAACTAATTTTTTGTGTATGATTATTTTTGGGTATGGCGAGTAGATCCTTCCTGAATTTGAAAAAAAAAATCTGGCTATTGTGCATCGGCTCGTGCAGAGACAGAAACTCGTTTTTACTCCGGTTAATTGATTGAAGCAGAAACTTAAGATGAAAATCATAGTTGAATTAATAATTTTAAGGGATTAACACGTGTAACTAAATTTTAAAGTATTAAAATGTAAATATGAGATAGAAGAAAGTTTTGGGATTGGCACATCCAACTAGTTTTCTGAATGTCATGATAATTCTCATGAACAGAATCAAATTAGTTGTAAATTTAATAGGTACAGATATTGATACGCAAAATTAACTGTGTGGTTTCTAAATTAGCTGTATGGTGACTAATTTTATTTAGTTGGCGGTCCGAAAAGAACTTTTACCTGTCTTAGTGCTTATCTGCATCAAATCAAGCCATTTTAAAGATTTATAATCTATTGAAAGAAAAATGGTGCAATTATGATAGTGGGGAAAGGAGAAACACACACTACTAATTGTACAACCAATTATAATAGAATAACATTACTGATATCAAACGATTGGAAATAAAGGATATATTGCGTACATCGCAAATTGTGATGTCATTTTCTGTTCAATTTTTTAATATATACATATTTTTTTATTGTAATACGAACACGGCATCAATAAGGACATGGTGAACAAAAATGAATAAACCTTATTCTTTTCCTTTTCTTTTCAACAACGAAAGTAATCCAATTGCTACAGAAACAATTTTCATAAAAAGCTTTAAATTTAAATTAAATTAAAAATACAAAAATGGAAAATCTTTTTAAAAACAGCTAGTGCGGGCATATTTACAAATGAATCTCTTTTATTTAAAAAAAAATTTCAAAATACATTCAGTAGAAAGCTTAGGCATAACGACAGGGACGTAGCGACAGATATTTATAGAGAAGGGGGGGGGGGAGATTCTAAAATTTCTCAATTTGAAACAAATTATTTTAGTTTCCAATTGAAATAGTATGCGCAGATGATCGTATTATAAAGATTGTTATGCGTGAAATGAAAATCTTCTTGCAAAGAAAAATACTGAAACTAAAAACATAAAAATTCTTATTATTGCTCCATTAAATAAAAATATAAATACATCTCTAATAAATTCTAATCAAAACTAGGTTAATTTCTATTTTCCTATTTTGTAATAATTCAGAATGAAAATAAAGATCAAAAGATAAGTTAAACATTTGCAAAATGAATAGTTAAGGAATCTTGAGCGCATTCTTTCTGAAACTGAAAGTTTTGTTTATTTATGAACAGAAAGCAAAGATAACTTTTTATTTATATTTTCTTAAAAATTAGTTATTCCATTTCAAGTTATTTTAAAGCTTTTTGATATCAAAATGAAGGGGAAAGAACGTCGTGTTTTTTTTTCCTTGTAGTTGTTTCTTCTTATAATATAAAGCTATTTTTAAAAAATAATTTTTGATAATTTCAGATTTATGTCTGACATTAATGGCAATGATTAAGAATCTTGTATAACCGCTCTAGCAGCCTATTGCGATAGTGCCAATCGGATAACACATGAACAATTTGTTCTGCGATTTTTGTTTGTGATAGTAAGATTTTTTATTTATTTCTTTATTTATTGGAAGTTTGTTTTATTATTTTTTTATTTTTTGAGATTTTAGTGTGAAAGACCATTTTCTTTTCATTTTTAGCGAATTAGCATTAGTTTAAGGTTTGTGAATATTTTACACCCGATTGCACGAATCATAATCACTTAAAAATAATAATCATCACTGACTTTTTTTTAATTATTGAGTACAGGGCAAACTTTTGGAGGAGATAAACGGTATGGATCCGAATTAGTTATTGGTGGACAAGAGTCGAGCAATTAAAGTCTGGTGGATGTATATTTTCAAAAAACAGAAAAACAGAATGACAGACTGGAGTCTAGCCGATTTCTTACTTTCTTTTTTTTTTCTTTCTTTCTTTTGACTATTTAACTGTTTTGCGATTACAGCTCTCAGAAAACAAGTCACAAAACAATAAAAAAATTCATATTTATTTGACTATTATTTTTAACGTCTTTCGAAAAATCTAGAATTTCCCAACTCTAAACTCAAATTTCCCAAGTTCACAAATATTGAAGGGGGGATTCTCCCCACATAACCCGCCATGGCGACGCCCCTGCCAGACGATTAAAAAAATCAGCCTTGCTTTTAGAGTTTCGTCAAATGAACGAAACCCTAAAAGCAAGGCTATTCGTCTCAGTCCCCTGTCTGTCTGTCTATCACAGACTAAATATACAAAAACTGTATGTCAGAGACTTCGAATTTTGTACACGTACAGCTGAATACCTCTTGTCACATGACAAATCATACAATTTTGGGAAGTTTATTATTTTAATTAAATCAATGTTATCAATGACAACTGTTCAAAATTTGCTATTTAAATTTTAAAAGAGAACCTTAATTTCAATGTTTTTTTTTCTGTAGACATCATAATTTGGAGATAAAGCATCTCACTAGTAACAGAACGTTCTTATAACTCCGGACATGGAACTTGAAATTTTCATACTACAATGAATTTAATTAAAAGAGATTTCGTATATTTTGCCAATTTAGGAGTTTATATTATTATTATTATTTTCATCACTAACATTTATAATAGTGTTTGGAATTCAGTTTTCTTTCTATTTTAAAAATATTTGCGATTTTTTAATGATTCAGCATTTTGAATTTCGTTTAAATATTTTTTTCATTTTTATAAATTTAAAATTTTATTTATATTTCCGCTATTTTTTTTCGGATTTTCAAAAAATTTGGAATTTTGTATTTTAAATAATTTAATTTAAACATTTTTTATTTGATTAAAATAAATAACTTCCTTTTATAATTATTTTGAAATTTAATTTATTGGCTCTATCATCTATATAAGAATTCAATAATCATAAATTAACAATTTGGATTTATTAATTAAAAAATTAATTGTTTTGAAAAAAATATTAAACGAAAGCTTCTGTGTGGTTTGCGATTAAACTTACCCACTTGTTAAATATAATGAAACGAATAATCTATACTGTTACTTATTCTAGTAAAAAAAGTAATTAACACTGCCCTAGGCGCTGCTGTTTCCTCTGGTGCCGTAATTGAATTTGCTTTGACCGTCTGATTATCTGGGATCCTGTTAACTCTTTATGCGTCGACGGTACTTTAAAGTACCGTTGAAGAAAACTTTATATAAAACTTATTTATTCTGTCTATTAATAAAAGTTTTTTATTCTTTCCACACAAAGCATTCTTCTCGATTAAATTTAGATAGAATAGAGAAACAGTCGAAGCTAAATATTTTCAAAAAGTGGTAGTTTTATTATTCATTTTTGTAAGTAGTATTTCTTTTCTTTCTTTAAATAAAATTATATGAAACACATTCAACTGCAAAGGCGTTTTCATTTATAGAAAGGATCATGATGCATTTAGACTCATTGCTTTTTTAAGAATTGTGATATTTTCAAAAGAGTAATTTTGGTTAATTAATCTGATTATTTTTGTATATATTTCACAAAAAAATTATAACTACCGATACATTTAATCAGTTTTAATGAAAAAAATATCTAAATTCCGCATTAGTATTATCTAGAAATTCCAGTATACCTACAAATATTAAAGAAGATAATTATTGAGGTGGATCAATTTCTTGATAAATAATTCGGTAGATAAAGGGTTAAAAAACTATGGTATATAATATTTGGAAAATTGATAGCTTTATTCAAAAATATATGAAAAACATACTAAAGCAGAAAATTTTATAATCAATCCTTTTATCTGCGGAAATATTTATCAAATAATAGCTTCATCTCAATAATTAACTTCGTTCATATCTGAAAATATTTTGAAACTTTTAAATATTAAATTTAGATGTGTTTTTCCATTAAAACAGATTAAATAAATCAGTTGATGTAACTTTTTTGTGAAATATTCACAATAAATAATCAAATTAATAAGTATCCAGAAATTTTCAGCCTTACGATAATTGCTAAGAGATTGCCAGAAGGCAAAGTACTACTTGATTGATAGGTGAACTCCTACTAGAACTAGTTTTATAAATATTCTGATCTACGTGCAATAGTTGCTGCATTCTTGAGGAAAAATGCATAAACACAGAATTTATTACGATTATGTATATTAATTTTAGCAATACAGAAACAATATGACTACATCTTAAATAGGACACAAGCATCATGGCGATCTAGAATCGTTACTTATCATGGGATTCGTTGAATCAGTTACATATTATAGGATTTATTGGAATAATCACCATGTCAACCTAGTATCATTACCTATTACAAGGATAAAGTACAAAGATAAAATACAAAAAAAACTTGTAACGTATAGCAGGATTTAATAGAATGAAGAAAACGTTTATTAATGTTTTTCTTAAGTTTTGATTCAATTTTTCAAAAAATTTTTAATGACTCAACAAAATTCTTGCAACGAATACATATATTAATTTTCAAATCATTCGGATATTTGCATTTTGACTTGTTATATGCGAACTTCACAATGACTATAGATACTCCGTATTTATAGTATAATTATAAGCTAACCTAAATTCGAAATAACAAAGTTTAACAAGAAAAAATATGTTCATACCTTGCTGGTAACTTCTGGTAGACATTGTTTGGAGGGATTGCGATTCGAATACGCACCTCTTGCTGGTGTACTGTACAACAAGTATAACAAACTTTTATTTGTGTTTAAGCTTTTAAAATATTTTTGAGAAAGCATTCATAAAATATCAGATACTTAGAAAATGCAAGAAATTTTTTTTTTTTTTAAATCTAAACCACAAAATTTCCATGTCTTCGTAATTTCGTTACCATTAACTGCGCTGTGCAAACCAAATATATACAATCATAATTAAAAAAAATTTCGTCCGTTTTTAAAATACATTAAACACCTGAATAGAAACATAATCAATCACCGATTATGACAGGATGTGTATCCATAAAAATTTGACTCTTTTTAACCACCTCCATTATTTAAAATGATAGATTACAAGAAAGACTAATGTTAGTATTTTGTTCACTCAGTATTGCTCACCGTCATTTTTTTCTTCTTAAATGCATTTTGACACTGTCATTATCAATTTTTATTGAGAAATTCAATCTTACAAAGGTATATTAATCATAAAAAAATAACTATTTAAAGATTTTAGCAAGTTTTACGAATCAAAAAGATAAAAAAAAAAGTAGAGAAAGTTTTAGCAGATATATATTCTTAAAATATACCATTTTCAAAGATGTTAAAATTCCAAATTCATTTGAAAAAGTACATATATTTTTTAATATAGTAAATTGCATTTGACCATATTTTAAAATATTAAAAAGAAAAAAAAATATCTGCTGGCTTGGCCTACACAGGTAGATTTCGAAGTTGAGTACTAATTTCACCAACCAAAACTAAATCAAGATTAGATATAAACCCAATTTAATAACTGCATTCGCTTTAATAATTATGCTCGCTTTTCAGGAGTTTTTCACTTTTTGAATTAGTTCGTTTTATCAGAATCGTATTAATACGATTATTCTTTGTTCAATCTCTACTTGCCCCACCAGTGGCCGAGCGGTTCGGACCTCTCAACTGGTAGACGGCAGGTGCTGGGTTCGAACCCAATCGCGGCTGTCGGCCTAACCGTTCGGAGTTTTCGTGGTTTTCTTCGAACCTTGCGTAAATACGGGTTAGGTTCCCTTAGAAAGACCCCCACGAAGGGCACCCCCCCCCTGGTCGTATATCCCTAGTGTAGATGATCGGATGACAAAAATCAACAACATCAATCTCTATTTTTTTCATCCCTTCAGAATATTTTTTAATAATATCAGTCCTTTGTGGAATTCATCTTATCAAAAACTTGTTGCTACAAATGTTATAGATAATAGTAAGAAGATTTATATAATAAATTTAAACCGTGTGGTGATTGTTTCATTAAATGATCCACACAATATATTTCACATTCTGACCTTCTTTTTATTGAAATACACGCGCATTTTATAATGCAACACTATATACAGTATTTCGAAGGGTTTTCAGTGCTTTTCATTCAGGGTCGTACGAATAAAATACTGCGCCCGAGCCAAGGTTTCAGTTTGGCGTTCCTCCCGTCTCCCCAATTTTTTCTTGTAGTGAAAGGTCAAAAAATGACATTGTTAGTACAAATTTGGCGCCTCCTAAGTTTTCGAGCACGGGGCGACTACCCCCTTCACCCCCTACCTTTCGCAAAATGTTGTTATCATTACAATAATGATGCTTTTTTATCGCCTTAGTGGCGGATTAACAAAGATGTGAATTTTTTTTTTCAATTCTGTAATACCCCCTCCCTTTCCTTATTTTCTGCTGCAACAGGTTGTCTTATCAATAATTTGCAAATATAAAAATTATAGATAATATCAATATATATATTTTTATTAGTATTATTCAACTTTCCTCCCTTGTTTTACTTTCTTCAATCTTTACAAGAAGAAAGTATTGGATTCCTGAAAATTTTCAAATTCCGTTTTTTGACGAATTTACACGTTTTCGGGGTCAGTGATTCCAAAAAACATATTTTTACAAAATGTCTCTCTTTGAGCCTGTCTGTCTGTATGCGACATGTTATGTGCGCTCTATCTCAGGAATTAATGCACGGAATTTTACAGATTTAGTTAGACCTTGAGATAAGCGGGATCTGATTAATTTTTGGTGTATATCGCCCAACAGGTGGCGCTGCTATGCTACCTTTTTCACGATTTCCACAATAGCTATACCTGAAGAGCTAATGGACGAATTTTTTTTTTCAAACTTTAGATTCTGTTATTCCTTGATATAATATGGTTCTGATTATGTTCTGGTGTAAAATAGCACAACAGGTGTCGCTGCTATGCGGTATTATTCATGATTATCTTAATAGTTCTATAGCAGGAACTGTTGCACGAATTTTTGTCCAATTTCAGATTCAGTTATTCCCTGATATAAATTAGTGTTTTTTTATTTTCTGGAATGAATCGTAAACAGGTAGCGCTGCTATGCGGCATTATTCATGATTATCGCAATAACTCTATATCAGGATCTAAAGCACTCATTTTCATCAAACTTCAGATTTATTTAGTCCCTGATATAAATGAGTATTATTTAGTTTTTGGAGTAAATCGTTCAAGAAGTGGCGCTGCTATGCGGCATTATTTATGATTATCGCAATAGCTCTATCTCAGGAATTAATGCATGAATTTTCATCACACTTCAAATTCAGTTAGTCACTGAGATTTTAGAGTAAATCACTCAACTGGTGACGCTTCTATCCGGGTTTTTTTACGATTTCTGCCATGATTCTATCTCAAATACTAATGCACGAATTTTTATCAAATTTCAGGTTCAATTAGAGCTTGAAATAAGTTGTTGCAGATTAGATTTTGGTGTAAATTATCTAACCGGTAACGCTGCTATGTTTAATTTTTCTCGAAATATTAACGTGTATGAGTTTTGGAATTGCACATCTGACTAGTTTTTCTTTGCTGTAGAAGTTGATTATATCTGAAACTTCTTAATATAAAAGTTATAGATAATTTACAGATTTATAATAAATTTAAGTGGATTGGATATCTTGTGAATTATCGAAATTATGAGTTATATGTGAATGTCTTCTTTAATCTGTTTATCTTCTATGAGTTTCTATCTTCTTAACCTATTTCTTTTTCAACTTTGAGGCCATTTTTAATGATATCAAGAATCTGCCGTACATCTGTCAGTCATAAAAAATAGAATTTTCTAAAACATATGATAAATTCCGACAGAAAGGAAGTAAAAAATCTTTGGCACACGTTTTGACACATTTTTAAACATAAAAGCCTAACTTTGCAGGATTGATTTTTTTAAGCGCTTTGGAATAAAATACTATCTTGAAGATTTTGATAAATAAATTACTTATCGAATTATAAGCTATTGTTACCACGTAAAGAGCGGTTTTTCTCCTTTCACGCATCTGAAAATTTAACTAATTTGACAGTATTTTTTCAAGCATAAACACCAGTACTCAACACTGTTAAAAATTTGCAATGAAATTACAAAGAATCTACGGGTAATCCATTACCTTAAGTCTTTTGTAAAATTATAAGGATTAGAAAAACAGAGATTCTATTAAACAACAGATAAATTATTTGATAAATTTACAACTCAATTTAGACTCTGTAAATTTATTTATTATGATAAATAATTTAATTTTAATATACAAAATCACAGAAAGTTCACTGAGCCTAGCAGAATTTGTATTTCTTAAATGCTTTAATGCTGCTGAATCCCTCTCTTTTTATCGTTTTTTATTTATTTTTATTCTATTTTTATTTTATTTATTTATTTATTTATTTATGCACAGTTTATTTCTTGCCGTTCCCGGGTTTGAACCCCAGCTCTCTTGATAGCGTTATAACGCATTACTGCCTCAGCTATAAAATCTGTGGTTGCTTTGTTCAAAATATGTCTTTTATGATTCAGCGGGAAAAAATCGATAAAAATCCCCACTAACACCGAGGAAGGGATTTTTTAATTTTTAAATTATTCTAACTTAAACAAGTTGGAAATTGCACGTGAAGCGCAGCAATTGAAGTGCATCCGAACTATAATGAAGTTTTAAATATATTCAGATCTTGCTGTTACAGTATACAGTACTTTGGATACTGTATTGCAGTATAGTGGTCGAAATATTTTGTGCGTTCCTGTAAATGCTAGCTGCTTTCTATTATACAGAAAGTAGCTTATATTAAACCTCAGCAACGTATATCAAATTCATAAAATGTGAAATAGTTTTATATAATTAAAACACGCCCCCCAAAAAATGTTTCTGGGTACATTCCGTATGTAGTGGAATACTTTTGTGTGGTCCTGTAAATTAATAAAAATATTCTTCGCATCACAGATTGTACAGAATGTTTATTTTAGTATAAATTTCATAGATTCATATCAACTCTATTATATTAGGATGAGTGTAACATCATTAAAATGTACTTGAAACTATTTTTTCTTATTTACCGTAATGTAACGGAATACTTTTGATTGTCCCTGCAATTAAACTATACATAATATTTTCATAAAAGTTCAAATGCCTCAACAAAATTATGCAAAAATTATATACTTTAAACCTCATACTATTTGTTAGGGTAGTTTTTGCTCTGCTATATGCGGACAGTTGGACAGATGGACGGACAGAATGAATGACGACTATAAGTGCTATGTATTTATGTAATGACAACGCGCCTTAAAAATATTCGTATATTGCTGTAATATGATACATTATTTCGAATACAGTATAGTAGCCGAAACTTTTTGTGTGTCCCTGTAAATATTATCTCCTTTCTATTATACACGAAATAACTTGTTGTAATCCTCAGAAACGCATATCAATTTCGTAAATTGTTAAATAGTTTAATGCAATTAAAACGTGGACCCAACAATGTTTTTGCTATACCATTATGTAATGAAATACTTTTGTGTGGTCCTGTATATCAATAACAAAACTCTTTGCACCGATGATTTGACAGAATGTATGTTATAGTACATACTTCATAGATGCATATAAATTTATCTATGTTCGAAAGGGTGTAATACCTTTAAAATGCACTTGAAAAAAATGTTCTCATTGACCGTAATGTATTGAAATACTTTTGATTGTCCCTGTAATTGAACTATGAATCCAATTTTCATAAAAATTAAAATGACACGTCAAAATTATGTATTAATTATATACTTTAATCTCCAAACGATTCAGTTGGGTAGTTTTTGAGTTGTTATATGCGGACAGACAAACGGACAGACGGACGGATTGAACGACAACTATAGGTGCTACGCATTTACATAATTACGAACGCACATTAAATATATATATATATATATATATATATATATTATTTTATTAATTTTATATTTATAATAAAATTGCAAAATAATTTTACAAGTGTGTATTTTGAATTATAAATTTTAGCAAGGATAAAAATATTTTTGAATAAAGATGAAATCCCTACAGGGAATTAGATATAACGTAAGGGAAATGTCTGGCCAAAAAACTCGATCGAATCCATTTAACCGAGAACAAGTGCAAAAAAACAGAGAACCTCGCTTTTCTTTCTGTATTTTTACAGAAATTTTTAATAGTTTACTGAATTTCTGAATAGGAAATATCTGATAAATTCGTGCTTTTCCGAACAAAAATGAATTCAGAAATTTGTCAAATACTGGCAACTTTGAATTTGGGACTAACTTTAATAATAAATTGCATAATTCTGCATTTAAGTACTATTATATAATAAAATAAAATAAATTTATGAGGAACATTAATCTGTTAGTTTTAGCCAGCAAGGTAATTTCTTCAACTTCACAAAGTTAAAAAAAAAAAATGCAGACCCTTAAAGCTTTTCATCAAAAATTATATTATTTACTTTAAATATTAAATTCCATAAAACAGAATATTATAAAGTTAAAAAAAACAAAATATCAACTAAAGTAACAACTAAACTATAAAATGAGGTAATTGAATGGGCTTTTTTAAGATTATAAAAATATTCTGTATAAAATGTATTTAAAACATTCAAAACAGATAAAAAATTTTATACTGGCAAAATAATGAAGTTTTTTTGCGTAACAAACTTCTTTTGAATATTACCTATTTTGAACAATGTTTAGCTATTTGAATAATATCAAGAAATAAATTCTCTTAAAATATAATAAAGCTATCTCAAAAATTAACGCGCGGAAAATTATTATGTGTAACATTGTTGCAGATAACGAGAAAAAAAAAATTAAATGTATATTTTTTTGTAACGGGTACATTTTAAGAAATAATCTATTTAAAAATGAGAAATATCTTCTTCAAAATAGGTTAATGAATGATAAAAATTGGCTGATCGGATGTGGCAATCCCATAACTTTCTTTTATCTTATGCATATTAATACTTCAAGTGTCTCTACCACAATACAAAATTAGATGACAATCTATGCTCATCATGAAGATGCCAAAGGCGTGAAATTCCGTGGATTAGTTCTTGAAATAATACTATTGAGGATATCGGAAAAATGCAACATAAAAGCATCAATTGTTGGATTATTTATACCGAAGCATTAACAGCAATGGTATTTATCAAGCTATATTTGAGAGCTATTGCAAGAATCGGGAAAATTTTTAGCAAAGCAACGCCACCTGTTGGGCGATTGACACCAAAACATAACTAGAACAGTTGATATTACGGATCTGAAGTTTGATGAAAATCTGTGCACTAATGCTTGAGATAGAGATATTACACAAAATCGTGACAATAGCATATTAGCACCATCTGTTAAGTGATTTACACCAAAATCAATTCATGTCAAGGACTAACTGCATCTGAAGTTTCATGGAAATTCGTGCATTAGTCATTGAGATAGAACTGTTGTGTAATTAGTAAAAAATGTATCACAGCAGTGCCACTTATAAAAATGCAGCGCAGATTCCCCACCTATTGAGAGATTAACACCAAAAACTAATCAGTATCAATTTATATCAGGGACTATACCTGAATATATATTTTTTTAATGTCGCGCATTTATAGTGCGCTCACAAAATTTATGCAACATACAGACAGAGTCACAAATTCACAGACAGACATTTTGTAAAAGCATCTTTTTCGGAATCATTGTCCGAAAACGTGTAAATCTGTCAAAAGCCGGAATTCGAAAATTTTCACGAATCCAATACTTTCTTCTAGTAAAGATAGAAGAAAGTAAAAATAGATAAGTTAAGTAATAGTAAGTAATAGTAAGAGAGTGGTTAAGTAGCGCAAGCTGAACTGTGTTCAAGGAGGGGCGGGGAGGTTCAAACTTCAAATAATTATAAAAAAAAAGGAAAAATTGGTTGATCCGTTTGCGAATTTCTTTAAAACTATTCTTTATGCCAGTATTTCCTTGAAAGAAAATTTTAAAGATAAATTTTTAAAAATTCCGTTACAGGGCGCATTAAACTTCAGAGTAACCAACAACTATTTTTAACCGTTATTTTGTGTATCTAATTAAATGCTTGTAAAAGCTTAGACTTAAATTTTGAGCTCAAAATCTGAATCGTTGAAAGTAATTAAATAGATCAAAATTAAACTGTGTCCGAGGGACGGGGGGGGGGGTTACATTTCAACTCCTGAACACAGTTCAGTTTGCGCTTATTCACCCCTCCTAATGATTCAGAATTTGAGCTCGAATTTGACTCTATCGGCATTTTTAAAAATTTATCTTTATAATTTATTTTTAAGAAAATTCTGACACAAAGAATAGTTTTAGTGAAAACCGCAAATCAATTGAACATTTTTTCCGAGTTTTATGATCATTTGAAATTTGAACCTCCCCTCATTGAACACAGTTCAGTTTGCGCTACTTAACCATTCTCAAAGATTCAGATTTTGAGCTCAAAATTTAAGTTTATGTCTAAGTTCCAAAAAAAATTTGATGAGATGCAAAAAATAACGGTAAAAAATAGTTGTTCGTTACTCCAAAGTCTAAAGCGTCCTCTATCGGCATTTTTTGAAATTTATGTTTATAATTTATTTTCTAGACAACACTGGCATAAAGAATAGTTTTAGTAAAAACCGCAAATCAATCAACCAATTTCTCGGTTTTTTATGATTATTTGAAAATTTGGATCCTAAGCTTTAATGGCGCCTGTCTCCTTTGGAAGACGTTTATGAACCTTAGTTTCCCATTTAATATTGTTTGTCTTGAAGTACACTATCCCCCCTTAAATTTTTGCCCAAGAGTTTGGATACACCCTGTATGTAGTAAAAAATATGCTTTTCATACTCGTACGAAATAAAAGTAAAAATCAAAAATTCCTTTAGTATATTCTGCATTTTTAATAGGGAATTACTTAGTTTCTACATGTATTGATGGCCGAAAGTAAAGTTAAGGTAGATTTATATTTTATGCACCCCTTTCTTATCTCAAAGAGAAACTTTGTTAGATCAGACTTGATTTTCAAAAAGAAATAAAATCGATCGTTTTCACAAATACATATAAAAATCCCTCCCACACGGATATATTTATTTCGTGAACATTGAAAATTCCATAAATAACAAATGAAATCCTTGAAAATATATCATAAAGTTGATATTTGATGTGTTAAAATGATTTATGTGAAATATTGGTATTAAAATATTGAGAAAAAAAGCAATTGTTACGAAAATATCAGAATCGAAACGAGATTCATAAATAAATCCTTGGATGTAAGCAAATTAACAATTATATCATGATATAATCTTTATCATTATTCTATATTTACCAAAAATAGAGAAATTTGGCAAAATTGAGCAAACGAAATATCATAATTTATAAAAAACATAACAAGTAAAGATAACACAAGAATTTCTAGAATAAAAACTTAAGATGAAGTTTGAATAAGTAATTTAATGTAATTAAAATATCAAATATGCTAATTTATGACAACATTCAGCATTTCTTTTTTGCAATATATATACATGCATATATTTAAGCGGCAGCGCAATGCTTCATTATTTCCAATGTCATTTCTCAATGTAAAAGCCCATTAAACCAAGAGCCGATAGCACAAATCCCTAAGTTATCAAACACGAGAAAAGAAACAAAAAAAGCACTTATTTTATGGAAGAGAAGAAATAGAGGAATCTAATGATCAATGCCTACGGGGATTGAAGTTATGCATAAGCCAAAAATTAATATTATTAGTTACTAACTCATAGGTTTATCATTGTGTTTTGCTGCTTCCAATCCTCCATGTATTCATATTTTTGATTGTAGGACAAACAAATGTTAAACATCCGAGTCGACCATTGTAGGTATTAATTTTTGGCTAATGTAGCACTTCACTTCCGACAGAATGGATCATTAGATTCCCTTATTTCTACTCTTCTATGAAATAAAGATTTTTTTCTCATGCTTTATACCTTAGGTTTTTTGTGCTGTCAGCTATTGGACTATATAGAGCTCATAACTTTTCTGACTTTTTCTTCCCATCTTTTTGTCCCTAATTCCACTCCTTTTTTTTTCTAATTTTAATAATATTATAAATTTAAAGGGTAAAAACGCTTTTGCAGATTTATTGGATTATAACTATAAAGTAACACAGGCTATATATTATTTATATTATTCAAATATGTTTTTTAATAATTACAAATTTGACTATTTTCATTTAGATTCAATGAACATTTTCCTATAAAATTTCATACAATTTTTTCATTGTTGAAGACTTTAAAAGCCATGGTAAATTTTTACCTATATCAATTAATTTTCAGTTAAAATATCTCCAAGTGGAAAAAAAAGATTTTCTTTTTTTTAATAAATAATTATAAAACGCATTAATCGGCGTTAATGCAGAAAACAAATGAAAGTGATGTCAAATTTAAAACAAAAGATTGAAATATATTTTACCGAAATTGATTTTAAAACACAATTGCCCGTATATAATCTTTTGGCAATTTACATCACAATTTGTGATCAGACACTGCATAAATCAATCTGTGATGTTGTTAAATTTGACAATAATATTGCATTATTTGTTGAGAAACCTCGCATATTGAACAGAAACATGTTTTGCATAACAACTTAAAAGAAAAAACAATTTATTTCCAACATTGTTTATGCTCGAAAAGAGACTGATATCTAAATATTTCATTCAGTTGCTTCTATATTTAACGTTAAATTCTTGTAAGATATAAACTATCTGACTTTCGAAATTTAAAAATTAAATTAAAAAAATACGATAATTAAACCACCCTAAAAACTTAAATTCCGTTCAAATGAAATCGAAACAAGTCTTAGACTTTTACCATTTTTAAGTTGCAAATATTTGTGTTGCGTATTTTGTATATTTATACAAAGTACTAAGTTACATGCAAAATGTAAATCTTAGAAAAAAAGTCTTAAGAATTATTTTTTAAGGGCGGTTTAGGTATCGTATTGTTTAAATTTTATTTTTTACCTTTTAAAGTTCAATTAGTTTAACCAAGACTCCCTTATAAAACAAACTTGACAATCGCTAAATTTCCTTTGTCCGCTGTACGCATGGTCTAAAACCACATGATTGTACTATTATTAGTGCCATTTAGTGTGAAAAACAGAAATATTTTTTTAATTTGTTTTAATGATAAGGGAGTCTTACGTTTACCCATATTTCTTACAAGAATTTAACGTTAAATGTAGAAGCAACTGAATGAAGTATCTTAATATGAGTTCCTTCTCGGGCCTAAACAATGTTAAAAATAAATTGTTTTTCCTTCAAAATTATTATGATAACTATGTTCTCATATAATATATATATATATACATTCAAAAATCATAACATTTACAATTTTTACAAAAAATTGTAAAAATAAATAAACAAAAAAGGAAAGAATGAAAGCACAACATGTCGATTTAATGAACAATTTTTCCTTCAAAATTATTATGATAATTATGTTTTCACATTATATATATATATATATATATATATATATATATATATATATATATATATATATATATATATATATATATGTATATATACAGGGTGTTCCAAAAATGACCGGCATATTTGAAAAATCAATAAACAATAAACGGGCAGCGATAGAAATCCACCGTTTGTTGCAATATGCTTGGGATAGCAGTAAATTTTCAGGCAGTCAAACTTTCGAAATTAGTTACACTTTCAACAACAGATGTCGCTGCAGGTGATTTGAAATATATAGAAGGAAACGCAGTCTGTGAGTTCGCCATTCTGTAAGTCGTCTTTCTGCTGTAAGCGTGTGCTGATCACAGATTGCAAGTTTGCTATAAAAAAAATGTTTATTCCTTAGAACATAGGATTTTTTACTTGAAAGACCAAATGTACCGTCACAATCCAGAAACAATTGAACAACTAAAACAGTACATCTCTTCTGCATGTGAAGCCATCCTGCCTGACACGTTTACAAAGGTTTCTAATAATTTCGTTCAGAGACTACGCCATATTATTGCTGCACATGGTGGATATGTGGAAAATATATCGTACTTTAGATTTTTTTCCAGATTGCAGCGCCATCTGTTGTTGAAAATTGCAATTAATTTCGAAAATTTACTGTTGTCATAATCATATTGCAACAAACGGTGTATTTCTATCGCTGCCCGTTTATTTTTTATTGATTTTTCAAATATACCGGTCATTTTGCGAACACCCAGTATATATATATATATATATATATATATATATATATATTTATATATTTATATATATATACATATATACATATGCATTCAAAAATCCTAACATTTACAATTTTCAAAAAAAATGTTAAAAAGAAATAAACAAAAAAGAAAAGAATGAAAGCGCAACATGTGGATTCAATGAATAATTTATTGTAATAAAAATATGAATCGTACGTAATACTTATCACAACCTTCTTGTTTATAATATTCCTCTTGAAGTATATATCGTAAAGTCAACGCCAAAACTTATAGGAAAGTTTTACAAGTGTCAAAGTTTCAAGTGTCAAAGACGTTTTGACACAAGAGAATCGCTCAATCTCTGAGCGAGTCCTCTGAAGCCATAAGATAACACCGAATCACTTGGAATTTGAAGTGACTTTGACTCCTTATGTAATAGCACTTTAAGGGGCGGGGTTGTCAAATTCGATGTTCAAAATGTCCATAACCGAATTTACATCATTACAATACACCAGGTCTTTATTTTTTGAAGTAAAAAAACTTTTTAAATTTTCATGAAGGTTTTTGTAAATGTCTATTTTAGTTTCATGTAGCAATTTCCATCCTTTCAGTAAAGGACTTAAGAATTCTTCTTCCTTTTGATACATTTAAATATGGATTTACGACATTCGGGTCTATTTGAGTATCATTTGGTTTAACTCGAATTTCTGCAAACTGGGGATCATTATCGTCAGCAACTTTAAACTGGTTTGAGGAAAAGGTTTGTGAGTCTTCATTCTTAAAAAATAGAGATATAATGGGTACAAATAAATTGTTATTGTGATAAATTGGTCTCATTGCTGATGATAAGTTACAGTTATCATACGAACTAAATATTTCCAACTGAGCGAAAAATTGCCCAGATAACCTTATTGGTCATAACATATGGTCTGTCATTTAGATAGCTCACATAATAAACCGCAGGTAAAGAAACTCCATAGAAAGATGGGTACGTAGATAATTTGCTATTTTAACACAATCAAACTGATTAGTAAAGTTATCATACGAAAGAAATACTTCCAACTAGGCGAAAAATTGCCCAGGCCGGGAATCGAACCCAGATACTTGGCTTACGAGTTTAGTAGTTGGCCAAAACGGCCAAGCATTGGCCTTGTAAGCCAAGTATATGGGTTCGGTTCCCTGCTTGAGCAATTTTTCGCTCAGTTGGAAATATTTAATTCGTATGATAACTTTACCAATCAGTTTGATTGTGTTAAAATAGCAATGTAAGTTACAGTATTTAACTCTGTGTTCCACCTTTGGATTTATGCCTTTTATTGGAGTAAGGCAAAAATAGTAATCCGAAATATGATTTCTTTGCTCAGTCGAAATCATGTGAATAGCAAACTGCATATGACGTGATCCTTTCTTTCAATTAGTTAAGTTTTTCACACGTTTTATGCAGCAAATATGTTTCGTCCAAATGTTGTCTTGTTGAGTCACCGAAAAAGAAAAATAGTCGCGATAAAGTTTCAAAATAAGATCTTCGAGTCTGTTTTGCATTTATCGCAATAATATCAAAAATGAACTTGGCCTTATTACAAGAAAAATTAGGACGATTAAAAGAGAACAAATGCAGTTTGGTAATGAGCTGAAAAACACTATTATTTACCAAAAATCATATGGCATGACTACTGTTGATCAGTTTAATTATAGTAACTGTTAACTAATAATGCTTGCACAAAAACCAAAGAAACTTGTTTTCACCAAACAAAATGTTATTTTTAAAAATATAGGTATCAAGTACTTTGTTAAAGTAGATTCAGAATGTTTTACGAAACTTTGTAAAGACTGAAAAAATGAAACTCTACATGATTTTTAATAAATAATTTATTGTATCGAAAATATGTACTAGAATATGTTATAACTTATAATAATCCTCTACAGCATTTAAAAAGCATAAATATAAAGAATTTGGTTTAAATGTATTTAAAAGTTTGTACGAAGTATGTACAATATTAAGAATATAATTATCGTGTCATCAATTGTCAATAAATATAAAAACTTTGTTAAATCACCATAAAAAGAAAATTAAACAGGACGCGTTTCGAGCTGCAAAATTACCGCTCGTCATCAGCTGGTCCAAACACGTGTCACAACGGACAGAGTGGAAATTGTATAAGATTGTATAAGACCAATTGTATAAGATATAGTCAGCATAATCTATATTTTAAAACACCTAGTATCTTTATGTATATTATAAATAATTGTGAATAAAGTGTAAGAAAGTATAAAGTAATTTTAGAACTCACAGCTTTTAAATTTCATCCTTAAAAATGCTATTATTTTTAAAGGAAGAATAACCAAATCCTTATTCATTTATTTGTCGTTTATTTACACTGCTTTAAGCTTTTCCCGTAAAAATAAAATACGATCTGTAACAATCGGAGATACATTCTTTGGTGTTTTTGCGAAGAAATAAAGGTTTCCTATTACAAAGCTTTCTAGCTATGAGAAATGCCTTTAGTTTCAGCAGGATAAAATTGTTTTTATTGCGAAAGGGCATATTTAAGTATATTCAAAAGGAAAAATTGTATATGTCATAATAATAATAATATATATTCTACAACAAAAAGGCAAAACTTATATTATAAATAACTAGACGGTTGCCCGCCCTCAGTAGCCCGAAGACTATCTGAATGCCAGTTCTCTCGGTGTTCTGGGGTTTCGTTTGCATATCTTTTTTTATTGTTAATGAAGAGGTCTTCCATTTGTTCTTCCATCTGTTCTTCTTTCTGTTCTTCCATCTGTTCTTCCATTTGTTCTTCCATTTGTTCTTCCATTTGTTCTTCCATTTGTCTGGGGTTTCGTTTGCATATCTTTTTTTATTGTTAATGAAGAGGTCTTCCATTTGTTCTTCCATCTGTTCTTCTTTCTGTTCTTCCATCTGTTCTTCCATTTGTTCTTCCATTTGTTCTTCCATTTGTTCTTCAATTATATTCGACGATTCACTGTTTGAGAGCCTATCTGTCCTTTTATTTATAGAAGTTCAAAATGAAAAAAGATTTTCTTAGCAGACGATTTTTTCTGTGCCTCAATTAATTAAATAATTATTCAATTAATTATCCTCAGAATTCCTTTTATTTATAGAGACTAGCATACCCAGCCCGCTTCGCCGGGCTTAATTTGAAGGTTTATTTAATAATTTATGTGTATGGTACGCTTCTCTCTCAGCTGGCGACGGATCCCCCGGTGACTCTACGCTTCTCTCTCAGCTGGCGACGGATCCCCCGGTGACTCTCCCCGGACCATCGGCACTCCACGTGCGTCGGGTGAGCGTCAGAACAAACTTTCAGCATATACATATGGGTGGTTGTACTTGAATGCACAGACCTGCGCGTTTTTTTCTATCTTGCTTTTATACCTCTGGACCGAGTTGGCGCATTGCCAAGATTTGCTTCCTCTGGACCGAGTTGGCGCATTGCCAAGATTTGCTTCCTCTGGACCGAGTTGGCGCATTGCCAAGATTTGCTTTCCCCTGTGCCTCAATTAATTAATTAATTATCCTCAGAATTCCTTTTATTTATAGAGATTAAAAATTGACATTTTTTAACTCATTTTCATTGAATCATCTTCATAATGTAAATAGAAAATTTCAAACACAATGAACGTGGAAAACTGGAATAAGTAATTATTTATTTAATAATATTAATATAATAATTATTTGTTTAATAACATTAATATAACAATTATTTATTTAATAATATTGATACTATAATTATTTATTAGTAATATTTATTCCAGTTTTCACTTTCATTGTGTTTGAAATTTTCTATTTACATTCAGAAGATGACTCAATGAAAATGAGTTGAAACATGTCATTTTTTAATATATTTTAAATGTTTTATGAATAAAGTAACGTCTTATAAACAAAATAATTATTTATAAGGTAAGTTCTTACTTTTCCGTTATAGAATATATATTATTATTATTATTATTATTATATAGTTATTAATGGACGTAATCAAGATTTACTGATTTTATATTTCTCATTGAAAACACTATGTTTTTAAATTATCTTTTCTTTTCATACTTTAACTCTATTTAAATGGTTTGTTTTTGTTTAAATAAGTTATTTAGATTAATTTTAACTAGAAATTGACCGAAAATTTGGTTTTTTTTACGTTTTCGCCCAAAAATCTTAATTTCGCCGAACATTTGTTTTTGGCGAAACTGCTGTAAAACATTTGACCGGACCGAAACTATCTATGTTTCAAAATTTCGTTTCTTCCTTCAGAAATTTCCAATACCATTCATTGATTTAGCTATATCGACTAATATGAGACACGCTTTATCTATTGATATGAACTTCTCTGTTTATAATTATCAATCATGATTGATATTATCAATCATGATTATCCAAATTATAAATCACGTAATGCATATATGACGGAACTTTGAAATTGCTGACTAGTTCATTAAAAGCTGCAGACTTAACAGTTATAGAAGTTCTTTAGCTTCAAACCACAGAAATGCTTTCTGAGAAAATTCTATTATAACAGACTATCCTTTATAAAAAAAAGCACTGTAAAAGGTAAATCAATTTAGGTATACCTAACACATCATTTTTTTAATTAGATGAGATCCGTAAAGTTGAAAATTATTTTGCTTTGTGGATGAGTTAATTGCATTTTATTTTTTATAAGATTAAAGTGGTTTTTCAGAATCAAAAAGAGCGAACTTGGTCCCCGGAGATAAAATTTTCAAACATGGGCGCCATTTCAAAACCTTCTTAGGGAGGCAGGAGTAGATATATGTTTTGCTTTTGATTGAAACTTATACATACACATACAATTACATGCATTAGTGTTTGTCTGTTAGAAATTAACTTCTATACATACATAATGAACTAATAATTGTGTATACACTGTAAAAAAAATTCTGGAAGGTTACTAAGAATTTTCTTGGAAACTGGGATGCCTAGAACATTTTATGTAACCGCAACCAAAGAAAATCCTGTAAAATTACTAAAGTTTCTTTAGTAACTGTTACTAAATATTGTTTAGTAAACGTACTAACGATTTAGGGAGGTTAGGGAGGTTTCCAAAGAAACTTCTGTAAGTTTTCTAAATATTGTTTAGTAAACTTACTAACGATCCTTTAGGGAGTTTAGTAAATAATGTTTAGTAAATTTACCAATGATTATGTTGTAAACGTAGTAAATTTTTTTTAGGGAGCTTTCCAAAAAACTCTCTCTAAACTTACTAAGGATTGTTTAGTAGATTTACTTAGGATTTTTAAGGGAGTTTCTCAAATTAGTTTTTGTAAAGGTACTAAATACTGTTTAGTATACTTACTAGTGATTTTTTAGAGAGTTTACTAAATACTTTTTGTATATTTACTAAGGATTATTTAGTAAACGCGCTAACGATTTTGAAAGGTGTTTTCTAAAAAATATTTTGTAGGTTTTCTAATGAATATTAGTACACTTACAAGGAATTTTTTTGTACAGTTGCTAAGAAATTTTGTGAGTTTGTGAAGGACTTTAAAGTACATTTACTATTTTTATTTAGCTATGCACACTAAGTGTTTTATGTATTTTATCAATTATCCTTAATAAAATTTGCATTTTTTGGATAAAATAGATAAAATACTGTGTATGCATTCAAAATAAGAATAATATTAATAGTAAATGTATTATAAAATCCTTTACAAATCTACAAAAATTTTAAGCAAATATACTAAAAAATCCCTTGTAACTGAACTAAAAATCATTAGAAATATAAATTTATTAAGGTACAGAGAAAACAAATTACAAAAAAATATTATATATTGTATCTAAAACATTTTTTTGTATTATCGCAAAAACTTCTTTACAACAGTACAATAGTTAATGCAGTAAATTTGCTAATGTTTTCTTAGCATTGTATCCAAAATATTTATACTTACCAAAAAGTATTTGTAACTATAAAATTTTTTCAGTAGTATTACTAATAGTTTTTCAGTAGAATTCCCAAAAGATTTTAAGCAATTGTTTTTTATATTCTAATACTTATATTAATTGGAGTTGTTATAGTATTCTTTTTTCAATATGAAGTTGAATTTTTATAGTTTTAAATACCCACAATGAAGTTTTCCTCATGTATCAAAATATTTTTTTACAAAATAAGCAATATGGTCTGGCATGTGTTTCAGTAATAATACAGCAATTGCCGTAAGTATTTGTAAGTTAGGCATGAGAAAACTCGCTGAAGTTTCACTGTAGATATTTAAATAGATACAAATTCATTTTTTATATTAAATGAGCATTGTAATAACGTTAAATGAGGAGATAATCTGAAAGAGATCTTACGATTTTCAGTTAATCTAAAAATTCAACAAAAACAATAATGTAAGTTCTATAGCTAAAAAAAATGTAATATCTATAAAAAGAAATGTCTTTACCTGAATGCCATATTTAAGAATCTTTTTTTAAAACCAATTATGCTATATTTTGCTGAATATTCCGGATAGTTGTCATTAATCACTAGGAATTTTCGTACTTTTATTAATTTATTTTATTGTCTTTTTCCTCACAAAATTCTTGCATTGTGTACACTTAATTCACTAGACATTTTCTAATATTTTTTTTTTTTTTTTTTTTTTGCTTGAGAGTTATGTTTCATATTGAAATAGTGAAAAGGAAAATTTAATTATTCATAGGACCACAATTTTAAAACTCTCAACTGGCTTAAAGTCCGGAAGAATGGATCTAAATGCATGAATTTAGTAGGATTCAACTGTGGTTAATTCAGCTCTGGAATTAGAATTTCTAATTCAAAAATCTGCATATAACAGAGATGATGTACACACATTAACATATGTCCGCAAAAATCCATATTAGACCAATCAACAGTCATTATCGGCAGGTTTCACATTTTTTTAGTGCTTATCAGAATGCTATAAGCACTAGAGATGGCTAAGAAGACTTTCTAAAAGCAGAAAATGTATGGAAATAAGAAATGAAACAAATAGAAATGTATATAATGCTTTGGAAAATATTATGAATAGTCATTTTTATTATAAATGCGATGTGATTAAATAAACAATGAAATATGAATAAAGTTCATTTCCAAATAACGATTTATTACATTCTACACAATAAAAATAATTTACATATACATTTTTAATAGGACTCATAATTTAAAATATTACATAACTAGAGTTTAAACAAATACCTATGAAAATCATACTTATTGATAGTATTTTTGGAAATATGTTTTCTTCAAATATCAATAATCAAACTTATAAGCTTGTTAAGATACTGTTAGAAAATATTTAAAAATAATATCAGTTTATGAAACATTTGAAAATTTCAGGGCTGTAGAACATATTACAAGATCCGAGTGAGGTATGGAAAGGAATTTTTCTCATAGACAATGGCTCCTTTTCCTCATCTGACTTTATCAGATTTTCACCGTCAGGGAAGCTCGCACTGTTTTTAAATTGAACTTCAGTTTACTCATGCATCTATAGAAGAAAAATATATGTTAACATGAAAAGTAAACAAACATTTAATAAAATTTATAATGAATTTGATATTATAAAAAAAATCTACATTCACCTTAGTATTGAAAAAATGAATTTTACAAATACTTCAAAATTATAAAAAGGGTACATGCAAATAATATAATAATATACAAACATTAAATACAATAAACCCAAATAGAGTGAAAAATTAGCCAGAGCCTGGAATCAAACCCGATACCAAGCATACCAGGTTGTTGCTCTATCCACTAAGCTACTTCAGCCAATGGCCGAGTCTGCAGTTTCTCACTAATAAACGAAGTTGGATAAAGTTATCTTCCATAATTTAGACAGCTTAGGATGACGAGACAACTTGCAGACTCACACACCAGCCGGAAAGTGGATAGAGCAACAGCTTGAATGTTGTGGTCCTGAGTTCGATTCCTGGCTCTGGCTAATATTTCACTCCAGTTGGGTTTATTGTATTTAATGGGTTTTTTTTGTCAGTATATTATTTGTATGTACCTTTATCCATTATTGTACATCCTCCAAAATCAATTGGCGGCACTAGCTGTATATAAGAATACTTTTCATTAGATTTAATTTTCACAAAACAGAATTTAACATAAAATAATTTTCGTAATTTACAATAAACCCTAGAACGACAATATCACACTATATCTGCCATTTTTTCTACCACATTATTGAAAATTAAATATGAATTTTCATTATAAAAACATTTCCCATTCCACCCTTACGCGAGGGAGGGATGGGACTTTCTCATTAATAATTTATTTGTCTAAAATTTTATTTAGAATCAACAAATTTATAATTTTAAAGTGTGTTAAAATGTTTCAAATTGTTATTCTGAAATTTTCCACTTTATATTTGCGAAACATAATCGGTGAAAAATATTTTTGTAAAAATTGTCCCATCATTCCTATTCTCCCCTACACGTAATTTTGTACATTATAGTTTTGAAATTTTAATATTATATGCTGACTTTTTTAGCCAACAATTTAGTATTTGTTTGGTTCAGGTACAAGCGGATTTAAGGGCGAAAAATTTCTATTTCGAAAAACAAAATAACTAACTCAAGATTTTGATGTAAAAACAAATCTATATTATCAAGGACAAACATCTGTGCGTAACACTGACATCCTTTTGCGAATGGTAACAATTTGAAATAAAATACTGGATTTGCAATTTTTGCTACTGCTAATTTTTAAACTTCTAAACATCGCACTCCTTCAATTTTTAGAACGTCATATGGAAACAATCCATTTTAAAATTATATTTGTTTATAAACTATTTTAAATGGCCGCTACATTATGTTTTTGAAAATAATTTTCAAATACGATTTTTCTTAAATATCTTATCACGTGCCGGCTTCCGTATATAAACATTTTGTACATAAAGCAACAAAATTTCTTCAATATTTATTTCTGACTAATTTTCCATAACGAAATTAATACTTCCTGTATGAATAATTCAATTAATAACATTAAAAACACACAAATTTAACACATTTGTAATCGAACAATTTAATTTTTTTAGGCAGCAAAATAGAAAAAAAAATCATTCAAGTGGAAATTGTTTGAAAAGTTCATTTGAGTTCACTGATTGTACATGGTTTTAAAACAAACTTGAAAAGATAAATTAAAAAAATGCATTCCACGCTATCTCTTGCTCTTAAAACTAAGGTTTTATTATCATTTTCTTACCTAAAATTCCCTAAAAAGAGATAAAACTTCCTATAAAATTAAAAAATATAAATAAGTCAAAATTTAACAGACATATAAATTAAGCTACGCGTTGAAATCTATGAAATTATTAGACTATAAAAGATGAACCAGTGTTGAATTCAGAGACTTTTCTCCGAGAGGGACTTCTGTGGCTCGTGTGTGTGTGTGGGGGGGGGGGATCATTATATAGTTCCAGGGATAGAATTTCACTTTTTGACCAATGAAAACCCAAAATCTCAAATTTTCCGGGTGGGGGATATCTCCCCCTGGCCAGCCCCTGAATTCAACACTGGTACCAAGTATAAAAATCTTGTGTTGAGGGAAGATTTCAAGTGGTTAATTGCTGTATAATTAAGTATTAAATAAAGGAGTAAAAAGATGAAGACATTTCAAAAAATTAAATTTTGCGAGTGCAAATAGGAGACAAAGATAACCATATTTTATTTACATTGAAATGGAGGAAAGGGGGTTACCAAACGTCTGATAATCTACAATATTAGATTTACTAATAGGGCACAAAAATGAAAAATAAACAGGTTAAGAGTTCTTCATCGATTATATTTTGTTACAATAAAGTAACAGATAAATCAGGAAAATATTTTTAAAAAGCAATAGATTATTAAGATTTTAAACTTTAGATATTAAAGGGCCAAAAAGATAAGTATTTTTTTTATTTTTTAGAAGCGGGGAGATTTATTAGATGACTTATATACATTACTAAAAATTTACAAATATACGTAAAGTACCGCATATATACGTAATGCCGCACTGTAGCAGTAAATTTTTCCCAGAAACGGATTTATTTTTAATAACAAAGAATCAGTGAAAGATTTTCCCGCGCCAGCGCGTGGCTGGCTATTGGACAACACCCCTCATCATGCGCTGGCGCGTGAGTGGCTCCTTGACGTTGGCGCGATATCACACGCTTTCGCCTGAGTGGTAGCGAACGTGTAAAGGGGAAACAGGAAATCGGTTTAATCATTTCAGTTTATGTCTACAATGAATATATTAATTTTTTTTCTCTTACTAAGCGAGCGTTAGAAAATACATATAGATTTACAATAAAAATAATTAAAATAAAACTCTTTAAAAACTCATAAAACTATAATAATACCTCAAAAAGAATTAACTATAAAAAACATTAAAACAAATGTTGTAGAGCTTTTTCCTTAACTGCTGTTAGCGGTTTCACAGACCGCTGAGGTTTTCAAGTTTCTGAGTTTAATTCATAATTTTCAGTGTAACTATACATACTGATCAAATTTTGTTTCGTTTGGAATCCTATTACTATCGCTAGAGAGTTTTAAATAGCTGAATTTTATTTATAATAGTCCTGTATATAAAGTTTTATATATAAAAAAAATAGTATTCTGAAAGTTACTTAAATATTTTATTCATCTTTAGATTAACCTGCCTGACAGACTACTCACAGTAGTTTTGTCACAGCAGTTAAGGGTTAAAGTTCTGAATAAAATGAATACCTACAGTTAAAATTTTTGTTGGACATTAAATGTCACAGTTCTGTTTAAAAATTTTAGCTTAGTATTCAGAGGTCAAACTCAAAGTTAATTAGGAGAAAACTAAGTTGTTTTAACCCCTTCAGTTTAAGTCTAGAATGAACGTACTGATTACCCCTCCTCCTTCGAGGTCAACGTTATAGAAAACAGGAACACCATTTATAGCCGAAAAACCACTTAAAAAAATTATCTTTGGAATATCCCAAAAGAACTGATTCTATTAAAAACAATCATTGTCAAGACATATGTCTTAGAATTGGATATTAAAAATAAAACGAGTACCCATATTCATATTTTTGTCGAATTCTATTTCAAAATTTTGCCTTAATTGCTAACAAAATATTGATGCAAGGAAAGACCCAAATTATCAATCTGCCTAGCCTCTATTTGTTTTACATGTTTTAAGTTGTTAAAGCCTTTACGATGTTGTTGTAATTATGCTAGGGCTTTATTTTGTATATTTTGAGGATTATAATTTAGTAATTATCGATAAAGAGGTGGATGAATGATAGCTGTTTTACATGTCCAACTAATATCACCAATCTTAAACCATCGTTTTAATTTTTTACGTTAATACTACAATACTTTATTTCAATATTCCGAAGATTTTACAATTTTATAAATTTAACCTGACAGAAATTGTCATATAACTACTGGGAAGCGGTCTCCATCGAAAGATATGACAAAAAGGCGCGATAAACTTATAGGATGGAATTTTCGTACTAAACATCTTAAGCTCTTATAATAAAATTTCACCTATTCAAAAGTCTCTGATGATAGTATAAAAGTTTCAAATGAAAGAAAACTTTGGTAGTGTTTGTAGTTAGACTGAAAATTGGGGGAGGGGGGGTCATCGGTGTGGGAGATAAGTAACGTCAGTTAAAGGTTAACTTAAAATGTGGTCGTATAATAAACGAAAATCTTTTTTTAAACCATCTTTGTCCGTTAAGGAAAATATCGAGGGTTAGAAACGTGCTACTAACTGACTTTGAATTTCCTTTAGCGAAAAGGCTTCTGCACACTCATTTGTTTGCTCTCCCCGCCCCCCCCCCCCCCAAAAAAAAAAAAACAAAACAAAAAACTCGCACTTTTTTTTTCAATTTCCTTACTTTTAATGGATATGCACTGTTATTTATTCTATATACACATATTTCAAATATCGGATATAATGTTTACCCTCATTTACGAATCATTTTTGAAATATTTTTAAAATAATGAAAAATGCAAATTTTAAGATATTGATAAGTTCGTAGAAGCAAAAGCTCTTCTGGCAGTAGGAGGAAACTTACTACATTGCAAATTTATCTCGAATAGATTAAAACATATTTAGCTTTTTCATAATTAGTTACGACATTGGACTTTTTTTACATAGCCCACTATTGGGCTATAACCCGTAATTATGGGGTTAACACATAAAAAATTCTTAATACATCCACCCTAAATAATAGCTCAATATCTTTAAAAAATACTTGTACCTAAAAATCAGAAGCACTTTGAACTGATAACCTCGTCTATTGGGGTTTATAGCTCTTGCTTAGTAATTTAGCTAAAACTTTGAAATAGAAATGTAAAAATTCAACAAAAATATTGACAATCGGTACTCATTTTATTCAGAATTTTAATCTCTATAACATTTGAATTGAGAATGCTTTTGATAAAAATAGTTTTTTTTTTAAATATTTTTATGATAATTAATAAAAGCGTTTTTTTTATTCGATTATAAATCTATAAACATTTTTCTAACGCTAACCTATTAAGGAAAGGAAAAACTTAGCATATTCATTCTAGACCTACAGGGATATAAACAATTTTCAACTTTCCCCTAATTGATTCAGATTTCGACCTCCCACCCCTCCATCACTAGGCTCTAAAGAGTTTTATAGACTTTAAAATTCTATGCGTTTTTTATGAGGAGCGCTTAGAATATATAGCATAGAGCGCAATATGAAGGGGTGAGGGAGGAATGGGGAAATGGAAATTTTGAGTGCTGAGAAAAATCTTATTTGGCAATTTATTGTGAAAATAAAATACACATAGAGCAGATTTTATTTATTTTAAATTAAAAAGTTTTACAGAATTTTTAAACTTTAAGTTCTGTTACCGTATGTGATGGAGAAAATTCAAAATTTTGAGGGTGAAATTCAGATGAAATTTTTAATGAAATGAAAATGATGTGATCAATTGCTAATGAAATTTAGGATTGACTATTCACTATAAAGTAAAAAAAAAGAGTAGAAAAAAGTTTTAATCACTTTAATCTCATGTATTTTGGAGAAGGAGGCAGAAAAGGTAAGGGAAATTTCAGAAAAAGAGAAGGGAAGTTTGATTTATTAGATTAAACATTAGAAATTTCGCACTTGTAATAAACGCTTACGAATAGAATAGTTATCTGACAATGGTATATATGTAATTAACATAAAATAATAGAAAGGTTTTCTTGCTAGATCATGCTACATTATAACAAAAAAATCAAACAATCTTATCAGTTTTTTATTTTTAGTTATTATGAATAAATTAGAACGGAAATATCCTCCTCAGCGCTGAGACTAATATTACAAAGGACCACAAAAACCATTTTAATTTTTTTATAAAAAATCTCCAAAGATGTATCAGTCAATATATCGATGCTCATAATATGTACACATTCATTAAAAGAAATCTAAAAGTAATCTTAACAATTCTAGAAGCATTATAATTAATTTTAAAAGTGTTCATTAGTGTCTACTGGGGGCGAAATCAGGACTGAAGAGGTTAAAACAAAATTTAACACATTAAGAATAACTATTTACTTACTTCCTAACTAGAAATCCTTCCCAATAAGAGATTCAAGATGGAAGTCCTTTACGCTCCGGTGGTCACGTAAACAATGATCACGTCACTACTGAAGCACTTTCTGATTGGCTGAGAGGTGAACCTAAGTTATTTCATGTATTTGTGCTATGAGCTGGTAAATAAAATACCCCGGTTACAAATAAAGTTTTAGTACAGTTGCAGATTTCTGCAGCTTTACAAAAACTAGTTTTGTATGTGTACAGATTTTTTTTTACAGTGTACAGGTTGTATCTTAAAAAGGAAGAAAATTTTTAATATAACGCAGATGTACGCGCGAATTATTTCATAGAATGTATGGTCGGAACATAAGCAGTGAGATATTAAAAGGTAGTTTTCCACTATCGCAGTTAAAAAAATAACACAAGAATAAGAGGAGATATTTCAGAAAACATTTTATTAACAGGAATTTAATTAATCTACATGCTCAAAGAAATTGCTCAAAAGATCTTTTGCCAAGTTTAATCCACGCTCCACACCTGCGGGATAGGAACTGAACCACATTTACGAAGACACTAAGTATTTCCCAAATATCGCCAGCAACAACGGCAATCCTGGTAACTAGATCCATATCGATTTCAGTGGGGAGCTCATATGCCCCACAGGAAAAAGTCCAAATACGAGAAATCCGGCACGCTTGGTGGCCAAACTATGGGACCACTTCAACCAATCCATTGCTCTGCACTGTAAAAAAGAATCTGTAAAGTTACAGAAACCAGATAAGTAACCAGATATCTGTAAAGTTAAAGATAACAGCAAAAATCCATGTAACCGAGGAAGGTTACATGAGTTTTTGCTGTTACTGTTACATGAAAAGTTCTTGGAATGCAAGTCTACTAGAAAAATCTTAGTAAGTTTACAGATTTTTTTCTTTTACTATTTGGGACAGTGGAAATTGAAAGCTACCTTTTAATTTCTCACCACTTGTGTTTTGAACATATATTCTATGACAAAATTTGCTTGTAATGCTGCGTTTGATCATCCTGTAAACTTTTTCCCACCTTTTCAGATACTGAATTTACGTAAGTATTAATAAATTAAAATTGTTGGGGGTATTTTTGTTTTTGGCCGAAAATATAAAGATTATCAAAATTCTATTTAGGTTTCTGTTTTGGTCTTAAAAACCTGATTCGGCCTATCATTAATTTTAGAACGCATATTGCAAGTGGTAAATAAATCAAATGTATTGTAAATTTCCCGTTGGTTGAAAAATGTCCGGACCAGAATTTGAAACAGGTAGCTTACGACTAAAGCTGCCAATTCTCTGCTAAACTATCCAGAACGAATCTAGAGGAAATAATTCAACCAGATTATTATTATTACCATTGTCGATGTTTTTTCAACAATTTTAAATCTTAAAATACGTTTTCCAATTTAAAAAATTTGATTGGTATTCATAAAACTATTTCATTGAAAAAAAACGAAGACCAAAAACTGGATATATTATCTAAAAAAATTCGTGTATCAAGTTTCATATTAATCACTTTACATTTTTTCGAAATATTTTGGTTATTATTACAAAAGCAAAATTTCTAGAAAATGCGTGTAATATTTTAAATGCAGATATCACAAGCAGCGACTAGTTGGTAATAGCTGGCTGTAACTTTGATATTTTCAAAAAATTAAAACTACAAATATCATACTATACGCTCAAAATATTATAAAATAATCGGATTTTCTTTTATCTACTTAAAAAACGATGCTTCTTAAAAAGTAGATATTTAATGGTAAAAAACACTTTATTTGAGACTTAACTACGCTTTAAATCTTGTAAAAAATATTTAATAGACAAACAACATTATATCAGTACCTTAGAATCAAGCCATTTGCAACTGGTCCCTAATGTTACAATTATAAAAGACATCATCAATGAAGAACCAATATTGATTAAATATTACATGGTGCAGTTTGTAAGAAAATGTCCATTCACAGCAAAATATGTATATATATCTGATACTAAATCCGTTTTTATTTTTTTATTTTTTTAGAAAACGGGGATTCCTGGAATTTTTTATGTAATGGTAACAACAAAAATTCATATAACAGATGCACATTTGCACTGTAAATCAGAAAATCTATAATGGTTACTAAGAATTTTTAAGGAAAATCGGATGCCTAGAACTTTTTATGTAACTGCAACCCGAGTTACAGATAAAGTTTTAGTAAGATTATTGTAATTTTAGTAGATTACTTGTAAAACTATAAATTTCTGTAGCTTTGTAGCTTTACAAAAACTAATTTTTGAGATTTACATCTTTTTTTTTCCTTGTACAGAGAACAAATAAAATTATAGTAAGCATACAGATTTCGGTAAATTTACATCTTTAGAGTTGCAATTTGTTGTTACAGTGTACTTCAGACATAATGAAACTCATCTATTACAGAAATACTGGTTTTAGAAATATTTGCTAGGAAAAATCATAAATAATTTTTTTCTAACTTTAATGCAAATTTCTAAATATAAATATCCCAGTCTTCAAGAAATCTTTTACTCAGTATCTTCGCCAATCTTCTCCAAGATAAAGCTAATAGTGCTCATGATATAGCCAAGAGAAAAAATGCTTGCTGTTTTCGCTTAATTGGTTTTAATCGTAACCAATCAACTATTTCAGCGATACCTCTTTTCGACGAGGTTTGTTCAGTTGAATAGTTTAGTTCATCGATATTGTTTGGATGAGTGATTTCAGATGTATGAGAAAAGTTATAAATAAATTGTTTTAATTTAAATCTACCCTTGACATACATATAAATGAACTTAGGAAACCATTTTTTGAAACGACTAATTCAACGACTGATAATGTTTATGTGAATTATACTTCTAAAATATAGAATCCTTGGCGTCGAAATTTACAACAATAATCCGTATTGATCAGCACATATCAAAATGATACTAGAATTTTTTTAATTCGAATTAGTTTTCGAAAGATTTTTATTATTTTCAGTGTTCAGTTAAATAATTTTGTTCATCGATATTGTTTGGGTGCTGATTTCAGACGCATGAGAAAAGTTATTAATAAATTGCTTTAATTTATATCTACTCTTGATATACAGTGGCGGTCAAAATGTGGGGGTATTGGGGCCAGTCAAAATTTTTTAGTAAATTTGTAAGCATACCTATATGAAGAGGAATCTCAAAGTGATATTCATACATTTTATTGACATAATAGTTAGGAGCTTATTTATGGAATAACATTTAAATATCAATAAATTTAATTGAGAAACTTTAGTGCAAAGGAAAACGCACATGATCAAAAGTTTCCGGCCACCTTCGCAAGTTCAGAAAAAAAATGGTATTCTAATAGAAAATATCAGTGATCAACAACATTTACAATTAGTATTTTATCACCATACCCTTAATAATAAGTACTGCGACGCAGCAACATGACATTGATACACAAAATGACATTGACGGTTGAAGCTCGTATATGGTATGTTTTCTCCACACTTCTTGCAATTTTTTGCAAAATTTTGGTTCAGTTGGAATATTTATAATTCCGCACATGTTTGCCAACTTATTTCCATAGATTTTCTATTGGAATAATCTCGGGCGTTTGAGCTAGCCATTTCAAAAGCGGAATTTTTTTCGTGCAGATACCATTGCTTATCGAGCTTGCATACTTCCATTAAGTCATTATCGCATTAAAACAAATAGTTGCGACCACAGTTGTTCCTCTAATAAAGCAGCAAATGTTCTTCCAAGATATCTTTAAACATTGCATCATTCATCTTGCCGCAGATATCAATTAACGGACCAACACTTTTTTGAAGAAAATACTCCCCACATTATAACGTGTCCTCCTTCATGCTTCATTTTAGGAAAACGTATGTCGAATCATATCTTTTGCTGTTATGTCATCGGATGTAGTATCTGTCTTCACTCCCAAAAATGTTTGAAATTATTGATGAAAAAATAAAATTTTTGTTCAGTTTTCACTTGACCAGACTTTGAGTTCCTTGGAAAACGTCAGTCAAGTACGTTGATATTTTTTTTCTTTTTTTTTTTTTTAACCTTTGAAATTTTTTTAACACCGACTCTTCCATAAGGTTCTGCATCATATCAGTATGTTGATATAGTAGACTGACTTATTTCAACAATAAATTTATTCCATAAATTGCGAAATATTTCAACGGCATTTTTATACGGGTCATCAACTGTTTTTCCCCTGATAATTTCCTCCACAAAAATTTCGTTTTACTATTATCGTTCGTATACTATTTAAATCGTTTTCCGGGGTCTCTCGAACGTCAGAAAGTCCTGAAAGCCATGGCCATATTTATATAATTTTTAACTATCGTTTACAGTCGTTTCACCGATCGATAGCTTTGCCGCAAAACCTCGAGAAGAATGGCCCTTTTAGCGACAAACTAATCACTCATTTACGGACAATAATCGTTGAACTTTTCATTTTTGTATTTAAACTATGCTTATTCACTTTGATTCATTCACAAACACGACCATAAAACACTTTACCAATAGAAAAAAACTAAGGAAAGATGAGTGGTCGGAAACTTTTGCACACACGAATTTCAAATTCTGCCCCTTTCCATGAAGTGTCTTCAGTATCAAATCAAAATGATCACGTGGTCAGAGGACAATCACATATTCCTAACGTTTCAAGCAATTGTGCTTCTTCTTCGCTAAAACCCTCTGGTAAATAAATGAAAGAAACTAACTGGCCGGAAACTGATGATGTTGATGACTAACGACTGATAATGTTTATGTCGATTATACTTCTAAAATATATAATCTTTGGCGGCGAAATTTACGCCAATAATCTGTATTGATCAACACATATCAAAATGATAATGAATTGAATTTTTTTTTTTCAATTTGAACAATATTTCTCTAATAATTACAACCAAATGATTCTATTTTTGTAAAAAACACAAAAGAAAATTGAAAAATATAGGAATTATTAGATTTTTTATGGGGAGGGGGTCATTTTTACATTGAAATTGGAATTATGTATTATTTCAATCGAAAGTGTCGACAATATTGTGATTAAATAATGTGTTTTAGAAAAACTTGAAAAAAATAAGTCATTAAATAATAATGATAATAACAATATTATTAAATAAATAATAATTTCTTTTAATTAAATTTTTCTTATTTCAAGTAATTTTTATTTTTATATTTTAGAAAAAGTTACTATTTTAAATTGTTTTCAATTTTAAATATAGCGTAAAGTATAATATTTTCCCACGGTTAAAAATTACAATAGAAAAACAATTAAAAACGGAATTAACTTTAAAATTAGATTTAAATAATTATATTTTATCAGCAGGAAAATATTTAAACTTACGTCATAAAAACTGTATTAACATAAGATAATTAAAACAGAGAGAAAAACTTTAAAATGGTAAATTCATTAACATGCGTTTACATGAGTAAATGGGAGAAATTACGTAATAATTAAAATGGCCAATTACTAATACTGACAAAATTTTAAAATAAAAAAATATATTTACACGAAATATTTATTTCATATTTCGAGAAGATTTTGTTTTCAACATTTTTTCCCAATTGTAAGGCAATGTAAATAATAACATTTCCTTTTGAACAACAAAATTATTTTCACGGGAATATTAAAAAAAAAGAATGAAAATTTTAAAAGGTTAAATTAAGTAACATGCGTTAAAAGTAGTAAGTGTAACGAATTACGCCATATTTAATACTGACATATAGTTAATAAATTAGAAGTGCACATTTACACATTGTTTTAAATAATATTACTAAATCTAAGACGACGTAAATAATAATATTACCTTTCTAAAAACAAAAGTATTTTCATGTGAATATTAAAATGGGGAAGAATCTTTAGTGAAAATTATTGTTTTAAATTATAATTCAATTTGCTGTAATATATTTAATTGTAAATTGTATTTGTAATTTGTATTTGTTTTATTGTAATATATTCTGTAATAACCTTTCAAATTAGCATGTTTTTAGAATCTGCGGTGTGTGAAAGGGGAATGGCAAGTGTAGCTCATAGGGAGCAGAGCACCTTAGTATTGTATAAATATTTAAATTCTCCAATTACAGTCAACAGCTTTTGGATAAACAGCACCAAAAAAAAATGGCGATAAATAACAATTAAATAACTCTATAAATCACCATGAAAAAAGAATGCACAAAATTCGGGATGTAAATTTTTCCAATCATTTTTGGAACATTTTTCTCTTATGTTTGCGTTCCTCTGTGATTGGTGTTTCACTTTCTGTTAACATCACCTGTCATATTCTTTGTAAACACTCTTCGCTGCTCTTATTGATCATTTATGAATCTGTCCCCTTACAGACATATGTTTAAATTGGGTGATGGCGGATTGTTAAAATTTATAGTCCGAAACGCGACCTGTGTGCTCCTTTGTTTTATGGAAATCCATACAAAGTTATATTATTTACTTACAACAATTAAACTTTGAGCCAGAGAAATATTGAAATGAATCCTGAATTTTAATCGTGAATCTCATATGGTCCGTTATTCCGAATGTGTGAAAAAAGATTTTGATAAACTACTTTAATTTGAACGTTTAGTGTTAATATTAAAATTCTAGAATTAAACTTGTGTAATATTGTTTTACTAATAGAAATAATATTGTTTAATATTTAGGCAAAATAAATTTCAAAAACATCATCATTTATTCTGTAAAAATTGATCAATAATTAAATACATCTTACTTATAATGCATTTAAAAATCGTAATATTTATACGAATAAATTAAAATTTATTTTATCAAATTTCAAACAACCATGTGTGCAACAGTTCTATAAAAAGGGAAAATAGAAAATAAAAAGCTCCCACAAATAAAGAAAATTCGAAGATTCTATTATCGCGGAACAAAAAAAAAAAAAAATAAATAAATAAATAACATCAATTGACATTTCAATTTATCCAGATTATCTTTTCTTCTTTTAAGTAGCTATTCAATTTAAATAATTGATTGCAAATGCAGCCAACCACATTAATTCGTTAATATTTTATTTTTCACCGAAGAATAAATGCAAATACCAGAACATAATTTCGGAATGCCGATGGAAAAGGAGAAAGATTAAATTGAAAGATTATGGTATAAAATTCGATTATAAAAATCATTAAATTCATTTTCCGTGAAGAATATTTAACTTCCCTTCAGACAGTGGAAAAAATGATCCTGTATGCTGTTTAAGTTAAAAAAAATCCACTAATTAAAATATATTTATACAAAAAAAGTATATCCATTTGCGAAATGGCACATAATATAATGTCTATTTTTTACCATAAGCAGAAAAGCGCCATAAATTGAAATTCAGAATAATTCGATAATTTTCATCATGAAAGATTTTATGTTGGTACGGTCAAGAAGGGAAAATATGGCCACTTTGTGCATTTTGTACATTGTTATTTATTTATAATTTAAAATGGTGGTTATAATTAACACCATCAAAATCTTACAATCACAAGAGTTTGCGGTAATTAAAACCACTAATGGGGAAATTATCACCACTATGTTTTCTCTTACGCATTGTCCTATACGCATTTCCTTGGGATAATTGTGACCATTAGAACTCCAAACTGACAAATCCATTTACGAAATATTTTGCCAGACTTTGTTACAAATTGCTATTCGAATATCAAAAATGTTTCAGACTAGTGATACAGAATACCTAAAATGAAAAAAATACATTATGAAGTCAATATCTAAGCATGAAACAAAGTTTTACCGTGCAAAGGTTTCTCCAATATTGAGACGGTCACAATTACTTCCTTGTCATAACTATCCAACCTGACACTATGTCTAATTTATACAGTAAACACTGGGGAATATATCATAGAATAGGCTTTATCCACTCCTCAATTTTCATATTTTAAAAAAATTCAGAGTTTTGCCAATGAGTGGCAACCTAAGTCGCTGAAATGCTCAAACAATAGTCTTTGTTTCATACTGATCACGAAAAATTGAAAGAAAAATCAATCGTAAAGAATTTTCAACTTAAAAATGTATTTTTTGGAAACGTTTCATAAGATTTTACCACATAAAGTATTTTAAAGAAATTTAAATAACTAGGTTTTAAGTAATACCGACATATTGATCTTTCATTCGGAGCATAAAGATTCTACAGTAAATTAGTCTAAAGATACCTGCAAAGCAAAAAGTTATATGTGGTTACGTTTGGCCCAACCAGTGTGAGGGAGGTTTTGACCAGATAGTCAAATTTAATGTTTTTGGAATTGGTCCTCTAATTTAATGTTTTTGGAAATCTTTTTATTATACACTGTACTTAAAGGTTAATGGCTATATAAAAATTTATTTACTATTATTTAACGATATAGTAAAATAGGGTAGGAAGTAAGGTAATGTAGCCCCAAAGTAAATAATTCGTATAATGTTACTCCATAAAATTTGTAGCAGCCTTGCTGCCTCCTTTTAATGGAGTGATTTAACCGATATGACCGGTGTTACGTTATACTATTATGTAACATTACACCAATTATATCAATATAAATTACATCATAATGTAAGTAAAAAATATTACTTCAAAAAATAGGAGGCTGCATACTATTACCGATTTTATGGAGTAACGTTACACAATTTTATTTTTTATAGTAGGAAAAGAAAAAGTTTAAAATGGATTAAATGGAGGTTTCAAAAATTGCTATAGAATCACGAAAACTTTAACAAATTGTAAAGTGAATAATTGATGGGAACTTTTATTTCATTTAAATAATACCCATGGTAGATAAATAGAAAGAATGGAAAAGACTAGAAAGGATGAAAGCAGTAGCTTTACGAAATGTGTGTTGTGTCTTTGTATAAGAGCATAAAATTGATCGAAACACTTTAAGAAGAAATGTAGACAAACTTCACCAAGGTGAACACAATGAGATGAAGCCAAACTACGTGGAACTTAGTGTTGCGTTATCAAATGTCACAAAAAGTAATGTTTAAAGGGGTCCAGGACACAAAAATCGTCTAATTTTCTAAAAAATGTTCATTGCATTAAAATTTTCGCTATTTTTATGCTTATAATGACATTTAAATCATGTTTCTATCTTAATTAAAAGAGACTTTTTTTTCGTTTTAATTTGTTTTGGAAATCTGGTTTTCAATTTTTTACAGTTCCTCAGATTTAAATATTTATAACTCAAGGACCGTTAAAGATAAATGCTTCGAACTTGGAACATGTCTTCTTTGATTGTTTTTCTTCAATTTCAATTTAGCAAATTTGAAAAAAAAAATATTTATTTTAAAAGTATGATTTTTAAAAACATATTACATAATTTTTTTTTACTTTTTTATAAATTAATATTTTTTAAAATGCTGATTCAAAATTAAAATTTAGATATTTCTGTTTATTTAATTTTTTTTTAAACTGAAATTCTACAAATAATATTTTGAGTTAAAATGATTTTATATTATCCCATCTTTTTTAATAAATTTTAAGTTTTAATTTTTTTTTATTATGTTTAGTTTTATCATGTGATTTTGTTTACGAATAATATGGTTAATTGTTACAATAAATTCAAAATTTTAAATAATTAAATAAAAATTATTTTAAAGTGTGCCCCATACACCCTTAAAACGGAATTTTTCTCTCATGTTCATTGGATTTTATCTAAGCTGGTTTGTTTCAGGATCACATTTTCCCAAATTATTTTTAATAATATCTAAACCATGTAGCATAAAGTTATTTTGCCTTTTTTAAAACTGATTTTATTTTCTTCACAAATACTTCAATGAAAAACATAGTTGGTAGACTCCAACTTGCGTGGAGCCTTGACCCATTATTTTCACATACTTAAAATCAATTATTTTTAAAGCTTCTTTCTTATATATTAGACTTATATCGCAATTTTAATTTGATAACTAATTGTACAAAAAAGAAAATTATGTATGAAACTATATTCTAGATTAAATATTTAAAAAATTAAAAAAAATCATTGTAAAAAATTTGTCAATTGTTCAGAGTTTCCCCTATTGAAGAACTGTCAATTGATCCTAACTTTAAAGACCTGAAAAAAAATTACGTTTGTTTTGTCCGATTTTTTTTTATTTATTTATTTTTATTTTTTATTATTATTTTTTTTTTGTATGTACGGCTGGTTGTAACTGCTGAAGAACATCCGATAAGTTTGTAGTTAGGTAGGTATGTTAATGAGATCCTCGGAATTAGCTATATAACTTTTGTTTAAATTTGGTTCATCTGTTCAAAAACTATGACATCTTTTTTCTTTAATAATAATTTTCCACGAAAATTCAGACAATTTCCGTGGAATTATCTAATGTCAAAATTCAAGTATCTAATGTCAAAACTTAATCTTATCTCTTTATTTCATTGCTTCCAGAATTAAAAGGCCCTGTCAGATATCCACTCACATATAGAAATTTTACTTTTTAAACTTTACTTTTACAGAACTTTTAATGATACTTTTAAACCCTTATACAATTACAAACACCGGGAAACACACTCCTAAATATTTCATCATAAAAATCTAGAACACAAACTGCGGTTTTTTTTTTTCTTTTCTTTTTTTTTTGAAAATTTTGAACTAGAAAAGAGACAAAATAATAGCATACAATTGCAGATAAGTTTATTCTTCTTTCCTTTTTATGTAAATTTTCTTATTTCTATACAATTCTTAAAACACTCCATAACACAGCTGATAGAAGTTTGATTTACGTTCTTTCTTAGTGTATCATGCAATATGTTTATACTTGTCCACACTGAATGGCGTTTTTAGATAACTATTTATGAATTTTTGACATGATGTCACAAAATTGCATGATGAATATATCATTTTGAAAAGCAGTGTAAAATGCAGTTTATTTTTCGAAATGTGAGAACTTTTAAGTTATTTAATCAAAATTTTTATCTTTGTTTTTAATTTAAAATTAAATATTTACATTATTTCAGAAGCAATTTGCTTTATTTATTACTGAGATAGAACAAGTAAAATTTTTATAAATATAGACAAAATTTCCAATAAACACTATACGGAAAAATACAGAAAAATATTTATTTAAAATTACCTCCTTTTTAAAACAATATTATCGTATAACATTCTTCGAAACAAAAAATTCAATACATACAAAGGAAAAACTAGAACATATCCAACAACTAATCTCTTTCTATAATCACTTTAGGAACCAATGTTTCTTTATTTTTAATACTAAATAATACACGAATATGATTTTAACAGATGTAGCAATTTTAATTCAAAATTTGAACAAATTACATTCACAGTTGCAACAGATCGCAAATAGAGAATAAAAATATTTAAAAAATTCTTATTTTCTTTTTATGAGTACATGAATTTCAAAATAAAATGTCATATCTTTTTTTTTTTTCCTCTACACTTATGTCTCTTTTTTTTATTTTTTATGTGTGTATTAGGTTTTACTTTATGTCTGGATGTTTTCTTTTGTTCACTAATGGATCATTGTAACTAAAATAAGAAAAAATATCAGAGATTTTTTTTCGGCGCATAAATGTCGAACTTAATTAACCATTAACCATTTTTAATATTGTATTGGTTTGCAATGTTTTTGAATTTAGTTATAATTTATTTCTTTATTTTTCTTATTTAAAATTGAAGTTTTTTTCCCTTTATTTATAAATAATTATGATTGAGACTAAAATTCAATTATAATTTACAATATACGAGAGGATGTTTGTTTAAATAAATTAACATTCTGAATACCAGTTTTAAATTGTTAAAAAACGTCACAACTAAAATAATGTTAAAAAAAAAGAATAATTAAGTTTTTTTATTACAAATGTAATTTTAAGATGAAATTTATTATGAATTTCGCGCATAAAGTATAAAAATCACAATAAATTTACACCGAAGAAAAATCCGAAAATTTATTGTACAATAAGTTATGTCATACAATGCTTACTCAAAAATATATGGACAGGAGATTTTTAAAATAATAGCTCAAAAAATGAAGCAATTATCACGAAAAAATAATAAGCATATAGTGTCATAACAGAAAATTGTTACGATAAATAAATACAGCATAAGGTTTACAAAAGTTTTGTAAAAAAAAAAAAAAAAAAAAAAAAAAAAAAAAAAAAACATCAAAATTAAAATAGGCTGCCTAAAAATGTGTGAATATTTATCTAAATATTTTTCATTTAAATTATAATTTTGTATCCATTTCATCGAATTATATTTAAAATTATATCAGGAATGTTTCGCACTAGTGTTTGGAAAATGTGTGGCTGTAAAGAGAACCAACTCTACTCTACTTGTTGCTTTAATTCCTGAAAAGTCAAAAACTGATGACCCTGCGTATAAACCTCTCATGCACGTAATCTCCAAAGGTTTTCAATTGAATCCATGTCTGAGCTGATGGCTTGCCAGTCTCTAATAGTCACTTGATTCTAAATTAATCAAGCTATTATTTAGTGGGATGTATAAATCAATGCATTGTTCCCTTGCAATTTCCAATTTTCCCTTTTTAAGATGTATCAATTTAAGTTTTTAGAAAGTAGATTGCATTTGACGCTATTTCAGTAACACCCCCCCTCCCCCACACACACACACACACTAATACATACTAAAAATAATCTTAAGATTATCAGATGAAATCTCCAGTTTCTTCAGAAAATTTACAGAGATTTGACGAATTTTGCAGATTTAGATTTTCTCTAATTAAAAATATCTGCAGAATTTTTTAAGATAGTCTTAAAAATATCTGAAGAATAGGCCAAAATACCTACGGATTTTCTACAGATTTTTGGGCCAATTACCTACAGATGTGTTACAGATTTTTGTGTGTGTGTGTATGTGTGCTGTGGGGCCCCAGAGACTTTTAGACCATTAAGAAAAGCAGTATCCGTATTTCTGTTGAAAAAGGGCGAGCCCCAAGCCATAAGAGAACCCTCTCTTTGTTGTCGACTAAAGAACTCGTGAGATTCTCCTCGTAGATCGTCTCAATAGTATGCCCCGTCATGGGGCCTTCTAAATTGGTTTTTTGTCGCCACTGAAGAAAACATTTAAACACAAATCCGCCCAGTGGCGTTCGTTTATGTAAAATGAAAGATCGTGATTTACATCTTCAAACTTAGTTATGCTTTGCACTATCTATATTTATATATATTTTTTCTTTTCATCGGGGGAAAGAAAAAATGAAATCTAAATTCTGAAAAAAAGGCAGAATTCTAGATTTGTTGTATTAATTACTCTATTCTATATCTTTATATCTATTAAACATAAATTTTCTAAAATGAAGAGCTGTGAATAACTCTTACGCTTTTATTTATTTATTTATTTATTTATTTATTTATTTATTTTACTTTTTTTTTTTTTAAGAACATAAAAATTCAATTTAACAATTATAGCTAACTTAATTCCACATCAAACAAATTCATTTCATACTCGGCAATTTTATAAAAAGAGAACCAAAATTCATTTTTAATTAACTTAACTTACAGAAAATAAAAGATATTGAAACGGAAAAAAAATGTCCCCTATATATTTTTCTTCAGTCGTTAAATAATGTCATTATTTTTTCTTCATTGGAATCTTTGATGATGTCTAGATATTTTATTTTTCTGCGTTAACACTAGAATTACGGAAGGTGTCATTTTGACCCCCAACAAAGTTTTTTCTTCAATAACTTTTCTTATTTTTAACAAATAATTTAATACTTTTTTGACTTTTCCTAAATCAACTTGCTTTACGTGTATATAAATGTTTATCAAAATTGATTACTTATTTTAGCCGTAACAAAGAAGTATACCTAGAATTACGGCGAGGTGTCATTTTGACCCCTCCCGAGAAAAATGAAATCGAAGCATTTTTATCACATTTGTTTTGCGTTGTTTTTTATGAAAAAGATTTTTTGATATGCACCTGCTTGACAGATAGTAACGAAATAATAGAAAACGGTGGAAAGCGTGCTTCAGTAAGCAAACACCTTCTAGTCACTTGTTTCAGAATATTTGGAATTCGGGTATTTTGTGAAATCATATTTGTGATTGCAATACATAGGTATATACATAGGTTTATGTGTATACATAGATGTAGGTTTTATCTTATATTTCGTTCTCCCTTTTATTTCATTTTTCAGTACTGTAATACGCAATATCTTTATAAGTTTTTTACAATATTTTTATTATTCTAATGGCTTTTAAAAAAAGGACTAATGCTGATGAAATCGTCAAATTGTTACAGAAGTTTCCTGATTCCAATTCTGGGTTTAAAACCGATAATAATGTTATAGAAAAAGAAGCAGGCGATACATCCAGCAGTTCGGAATTTATTGCACCAGGTGATGCAGATTAGTCATCCAGCTCAAGTGAAAGTGAAAACGTAATATATCATACATTTTCCTGTTCGGATGTATCTTAGAACGCCAAAGCAGGATGTATTGGAGGTTCGAAAAAGAAAGTGAGAAAAAACAATCAAAGAACTGATTGCGAAGAATTTGCTAGAGATGGAACTGTGTGGAAAGTAGAAAATTCTCCGAGCATTTCTGGTAGACAAACTACAAAATATTTTCCGATAAAACTCGGGCCCGACATCCTACGCTAAACGTCATGTTTCCCTAATAAACCACTTAGTACATGGAGACAAATAATAAATGAAAAAATTACGTATTATAAAAGAGTGTACTGACGCTGAGGCAAAACGCAAACTTCAAGATGACTCGTTGAATGTGTTATTAGAAGAAATTGAGGCATTCATACCTTTATTGTATGTTAGAGGAGCATTAGGAGCGAAAAACGTACCTATTCTTAGTTTGTAGTCCAAAACATAGGGCCCAATTTTATTTCATGAAACCATGAGTAGAGACAGGTTTTTGGAAATTGTAAAATACCTGCGTTTTGATAATAAATCTACGAGGTGTTTGCGCTTGCAGAATGATAAATTTGTTCTCATATCCGAAGCATGGACTACTTTTATCGAGAACAATATGCTTTGCTACAAACCAAATGAAAATATTACGATTGATGAACCGTTGGTTCCTACAAAAACAAGATGTCGCTTTTTGCAATATATACCAAGCAAGCCCGATAAATTCGGAATTAAATTTTGGCTCATTGTGTATGAATACACAAAACAGCTATTGAATGTATTTCCTTATTTAGTAAAAGACGAAATGAGACCAAATAATCAGAGTTTAGGAGAGAATATGGTATAGCTTTTAGTTGAGCTTTACAAAAATACTGGCTGGAATATCATTACAGACAGTTTCTTGACGTCGCTGAAGCTTGCAGAAAGCCTCAGAAAGAATGGATTGATCTATGTTGTAACAATAAATCGTGCAAAAAGTTAAATTCCGTCTCGTGTCAAAAATTCGTGAAACGAACTTTTTCCTTCTGATGTAATGAAGCAGGATAACATAACTCTCACATCATATCAAGGAAAAAAAATCGGAATGTAATTTTGCTGAGCAATCTTCATTCATCCATAAAATTCGAATCAAATGAAACGAAAACTCCAGATGTAATCCAGTTTTACATTTCCACAAAGTATGGAGTAGATGTGTTGGATCAGATGGCGAGAAAATACTCTGTAAAAGCTGTAAAAGCACCATCACGCCGCTGGACAATGCATGTTTTTTATAATACTTTAGATTTTGCTGGAATAAATGCATGGGTGTTGTTCAAGGAAATAACAATATAAAACATTAGTAAAAGAGATTTCTCATTGCACTTGGCGGAATAACTTAAAGAAGAAAAAAATAAGCTTGTAGTTCCTCCAATTAGTTATATACAAGAAATTAATTCCTCAGAATCAAAGAAACTTAAGAAATGCCAAGTAATGAAATGCAAAGGCAATAAAACTGTTAATACTTGCAACACCCGCAATAAAGCTGTATTACCGTACACGGAAAATAAGAAAGATAAGCTTGAGTGTTATTTGCTATGCAGAAGAATGATCCTGCTATAAGTAAGATATTACTTTGTTTATTGTAAAAAAGAATTAAAATAAAATGTTTGTATAAATTAGCTTTAAACAGTTGTTTTATTTTTAAAATGTATGTAAAATTTCGTAATTTTTGTGATTTGTATTTCTGAGATGCAACTAAATTTAAACAAGATTAAAAGAAAAAATCTTATAAATAATCAATTATATACAATTCTTTTATATATGGTATAAAGTGGTATATTCTTTAAAATAAATGAAAATTATCACAATAAAGTTTATTTTAAATTATTTTTTGCAAGCATATAATATTACAAAATAAAATTGCACATTTATTACATAGGGGTCAAAATGACCTCTCGCCGTAATTCTAGGTATACGAGGAATGCCGTAATTCTAGTGTTAATGGAAAATGTATAAAAACCAAGAAAGAAATTATGTTTCAGATTTGAAATTATAGAATTTTACTTAAAATGTTAATCATTTATTAGTGTTTTATTTCATATATACTTTTTTCAATGTTTTTTTTAATGGAAAAGAGCTTAGGGAGAAGAACTCTTCAAAGAGTTTGGATTATTATTATTATTATTATTATTATTATTATTATTATTTTGAGCTAAAGTTCAAATATTCTGGTTCCGAAAAATGCCTTATTTTTGTTTCAGCGATAATTTGCAGCAAAGTTATAGCCCAAAATATAAACCAAAAAGGAACTTTCTGGTACCGGAAGTGACCTTTTAAACAGCTACAAAAAAGTAAGCAATACATTTTAGTACACAAGTGTATAAAGTATTCATTATGAACAAATACATATAAACATCTAAATAGGGGGGATTTAAAGGTTGTAAATGTTATATATATATATATATATTGTACTACATCAAAATCTTATTTTACGTTTTCTGGAAAACAGCGTTTTTCATTGTGTTCATTTATTGAGAAACATGAATTCTTAAAATGTTTTTGAGATATTGAAGAAAAATTTTTTAGTAAGACTCTGCTCATCTATCGGTATATTATGAAGCAAAACATTGCTTGTAAATTAGAACGTATTAATTTAACATTTTCATTGATATTTTCGTTGAAAAATTCACATTAAAACAAATATATATACAAAATTTGGTATGTTAGTAAATTAAGAGGTGTTGCAAATCTTTTGCATACACGGGTAAGTAGTTTTCTAATATATTGTTGAAAAAAGTGAAATATATTGAGCATATTTAGTGATAGACAGCTTGGTGTAAACATATTTTTATACTAAAATTTGTTTAAATATTGCCTAAATTTAAACACTTAAAAGAAATTTCATTGAAATTTTACATGAATTCATAGTTTTATTCCCTGTTTCAACTAAAAACAGCTGTTTTTGATTTTAAAAAAATTACTTATTTTCCTAAAAAAAAGAACCCAAAGGTAGGCACATACTGTAAGTAGGATAACATATTTATATTCAGTATTAATAGCAAAAGTAAAATAATAATAAAATAAAATATAAATTAATTTAAACAAGGAATAAACTGAGGGTCTCTTTAAAAATGAAATATAATTTTTACTGATTTTGTTCAATTGTCGGAAACAAAACAAGTTTAAGGCGCTTTAGGACATTTATACAATATCTAATTCTATATCTAATACAATATCCAATTTAACATATTAATAAACCTTTACCACAGTAACTGTTCCAATGGAATCAGATGAAATTTTCAAAACTTATTCCCTATATATTTTTACGTACTAACACAGAGATTTCTTCAAATTGGTGGTAATTACATTTTTATGAGTTTTTTTGCCAGCTACTAAAAAAATTAAAATATAAAGAGTATTTTAAAAAAGACACGCGTACTTCTGACATAAACAAATATGTATGCGTAGTGACAGGTAGCAAGCTTTATTTTTCTCTACAGTGCATACATTAGGATACTTTATATACCGTTGGAAAAAAACCTGTTTTATATGCTGTAAAAAATGAAATAAAGGTATGCATCTATATAGTTCTGAAAATAAATAAAAGAAAAAAGTTGCAGTGTTTTCCTATATAAAAAAGCATCATGAAGAATACTAGAATTAATATACATTTAAAAAAAATCCCTGTCGGTTTGGCCTATAGGCGGAGGTAGATTTCGAAAAGTTTTCATTTCAACAACAAAAAATAGAATATGATTAGAGATAAACCCAGTTTAACTATTTTATTTGGCCGCTTTTGAAAAATTTGTAATTTTATTTTACTGTAAGAACTGGTTTTATCAAAATCATCTTAAGCGAAATTTGGGTCAAATGCCCATTTTGACAACATATGTTGAAATATATTCTGACTTTCTTTAAAAATTGACAAATACGTACATTATATAGTTCCTAAGTAACAAAAAACTGTCAACTGAATGCGTTTGAAAACAAAATTGAATTTAAAAATAAGTCATAAAGTAATCAATTTGTTATTTGAATACATCCACAATTCTTTTATCAAGATCGCTTTGGGAAATTTTATGCGAAGTGCCCACTTTGACAGATTTTTTTACATATATATTTAGCCTTTATCAAAAAACTCACCAATATGCACATTACACAGCTCCTAAATAACAAATAACTGTCAATTGAATACATTTGAGAGTAAAATTGAATTTAAAAATGAGTCATAAAGTAACCAATTTGTTATTTGAATACATCCTCAATCCTTTAATCATGATCGCTTTGGGAAATTTTTTTGCGAAGTACCCACTTTGACATCTTTTAAAAAAAAATACATTTAGTCTTTATCAAAAAATCGACAAATACGCACATTATATAGTTCCTAAGTAACAAAAAACTGTCAATTGAATGCGTATGAGATCAAAACTGGATATAAAAAAGAGTCATAAAATAACCAATTTGTTATTTGAATGCATCCTCAATTCTTTAATCATGATTGCTTTGGGAAATTTTCTACGAAGTGCCCATTATGGCAGCCTTTTTTTTGAAATATATACTGCCTTTATCAAAAAACTGGTCAATCCGTCATATTATATAGTTCCTAGATAAGAGGACCTGTAAGTTGGATGCGTTTGAGAGCAAAAGTGGATTGAAAAATGACTCAGAAAAAACGCATTTCGTTATACTTCCTGAATTTTTCCAATCACGATCTTTTCGGAAAATTCTGTTCAAAATACCCTTTTTGGCAGCCTTTTTTGAAATACATTCTGCCTTTATCAAAAAACTGGCCAGTAATTCACATTAAATGGATTCTAAATAAGAGGATCTGCCATTTGGATGCTTTTAAAATCAAAAATGAATTCAAAAATGAGTCAGAATATTAACAGTTTGGATTTGAGGTTTTTTTTCTCCAACTCCTATTTTTGCTTAATTTATTTTTGCTATAAGAATTGGTTCTGTGAAAAACTTGTTGCTATAAAATTTGTAGATATTATTGAGAAGATGTAAAATAAATTTAATTAGATTTGATTGCTTAAGAATTGAGTAAGTTATGGATTTTTTCTTTTTACACCCCCATCCCTTTTTTTCTTTTCTTTTTTGATTTGTTTCATCGGTAAAAGTTGGTCCTGTCAAAGCCTTGTAAATACAAAAGTTTTAGATAATTTTAAGAACATTTATAAAAAATTTAGTTGAATTTGATATCTTGAGAATCGACGAAGTTATGAATTTTTTTTCTCCCAAAAACCCTGTTTTTTTTTTTTTCGCCCCTTGAGCCCATTTTTAACTTTATCAAAAATCAGTCACGCATAAACTTTTACCCCATTTTTTAGAAGTAATATAAATTTTAACTGATTCGATATATATTTTATTTAAGAAGTTATCGCGTTTTTTCGGTTTTCACAAAAACCCTCCCTATTTCCACCCCCTTGGTCCGATTTTGCCCATTAACGAACACAACCGAGATTTTATGCCCCTTGATTGTATGTAACAGTTTGAAGAAGATCGGAGCCTAATTATGGAAGTTTTGTGTCTAGAAGAAAGTGATATACGCCGATAGATAGATAGATAGATAGATTGATAGATAAATTTTTTACTGAAGATAGTTTTGGGGTCTACGAGTCATGATGGGTGTAGATCTGCAAATTTTTTCGGCAATTCCAACATGGGAGAGAATGCAATAGGTTGTATTTCATACGAAATCTACCTAAAAATAAAGAAGAAAAGAAATGTAACTTTTGATAATAAAAACTGTCAAGATTATACATGAGCAAAAATATACCTTTTTTTAAGCTTTACCAGTATTTTAAAGTCTAAATGAGTCTGAAATATAAAGAAAAGTTATCAACCTCAAGACATAATGCATTCGGAAACTCACAAAATCTTTTGCTTTCAAGTTTAAATATTACATTGCATTTCATAGAAATATTAAACTTGTACATTTTTCAAAGAAAAAAAGTTTTACTTATTATTTGTATTTGACTATTTCGCAAAGCAGCGGTTGTAAATACTTTTTTGCATCGTGTACTATTTTAAAGAAACTGAAATAATTAATCAAAATTCCATGCAGTTGGTATGAAAAGCATAAAACGCACAGTATAAATAGCGATAACACTTATATACTAACATTTTTCACGTTTTTCTATTGTTGTCGTTTAAAAACCATTTCTAAGTTTTTCCATGTTTTATTATTAGTAATAGCTGAACCACTCGGCGATGCCCTTGCGTGTAATAACAAAACTTAAATAAACCTTGAATTTGTTTGATTATATAATTTAACTGAATTTTATCCAAATTTATATTTTTAAACGAAAAAAATCGCGGAAATAAATATTCATTTTGAGTGGTAAAAATGCACGTAAGAAAAATATATTTCATTTGAGTAACAGGATTTCTCCTTTGGTTACAAAATATTATTTTTTACAAAAATATTCTTTAACGTCACAACCTATAATTGACCCAAATTCTTAGACATTCAGATATGCTACAGAAAATACGTATTCACCGACTATCAAAAATGAGAGAAATCATGACAGATACTCGAATTTTCATAAACATTTACATATATTTTATTTTATAAAAAATCATTCTACCACTCAGAACGTTTCGAAAGTTTTGTAGATGATATAAATCTGGTCTATTGAGATGCTGTAAAAAGATTATATAAAATACGGACATTTAATTACTTTTAGCTTAAAAGTTATATCGTCTCTGTGACGCGATAAGTGATTTGCATTTATCAGTGCATTTCAAAGGGTTGAAATTCTTATATTTAAAAACCGATAAACCCATCGATTAGAAGACAGTTTTTTCTTTAAGGATATATTGCTCCATAACCATTTGCAAGAAACACCAAAACCAAGTTTGGTTTTAAAAAACAAGGTTTGGTAAAAAATAAATAAATAAAAGTCTAAATAAGTGTAACAACGAGAATTTTTTAATTAAAGATCATCTCACATCATTCATAATGATGTTATGTATTCATAAGCCTTTTACGAAGTATCAGGGGACCTGTTAGAACGGAACAAGTAAAGATTAAAAAACGTTAAAAATTGAACATTAAAGGAAGTACTCGAATGAATTTCTGGTTTCGAAACGATCGGCTCTAATTCTTATAATTAAATAAATTTTCTTCTCGGTTAAGCTGCACTTATTTCTGTTTTATCCTTTAGGTATAACCTGTGTATTTTTAATTATAATTAATTATAATACAGTATTTTCTTCCAATATTAATTCTAAATTATATGTATTTACAAACCCTTCCCTTCACATACTATCAGATGATATGGAAATATTTATGAAGAAAGAATATGTATGAACATATAGATAGGATGGATATGAATAGGATGAACATATGAACATTAAATGAAGCACTTGAGGAAATTTAAGATTTTTCTCATGATTAAATACATTTCCTTATCAGCTAAGATGCATGTAATTTCAATTTATTCATTATGCGTAGAAAATACCTTTTGAATGATAATGTACACACAGTTATTTATTATCAATAGATAGCAGCTATTTTAATGTGGTTTCCTCAAGTACCAGTTACGAAAACTGCATTCAGTTATTTCAATGTAGCTATTGATGTTTTCTATTCAGATTTAATTAGACTGGAGCATTAATATTTAAAATGTATTCTGAATTATTCAAAATATTTTGATAAATCGTCAGACACCATGTACTAAATATAATCTAATAAACAAAGGTAAAATACAGGCACAGACTATGTGTGAACATTTATTACTTTGTATAAATGCCATAAGTGCCAACTTTCAGATTTTTAAGGTTCAATACTTAATAAAGAATACTGCCCAGTTAAACTGATGGCATTGAGCTCACAGGCTACAAATACTAATTGTACATTAAAGCCTTATATTTTCAAGGGTTAATTCCGTTCAAAAAAAAATTAAGAAGGGGAAACAGCTCTCCCCTTTCCTCTTTTTTTATACTTAATCATTGAACCTCCTATACTATCAAAGACATGCTTTATCATATAAAAAATCTATATCCAAAATTCAGAGCAAATGAGATAATTCTTAATAAAAACCCATTTAGCATTTATACAATTTGAAAAGAATTATCCCCCTCTTTTATACTTAACCATTAAACTTCCAAAACTATTCAGAGATTTGAACGAAATCTGAAAATTCTGCTTGAAAAACCCATTTATATAAATTAAGGGGGGGGGGGCATTAGAATCCTTGTTCCCCCTATTTATACTTATTCAATGAACACCTAATAACAGTCACGGAATCGCCTCATCAGAATGATCCTAATCTAAATTTTGAGCGAAAACTTAATTCTGCATGAAAATCCCATTTATATCAACTAACGGGGGGGGGCATTAGAACCCCTGTTCCCCCTATTTATACTTATTCAATAAACACCTAATAACAGTCACGGAATCGCCTCATCAGAATGATCCTAATCTAAATTTTGAACGAAAACTTAATTCTGCATGAAAATCCCATTTATATCAACTAACGGGGGGGGGGGGCATTAGAGCCCCTGTTCCCCCTATTTATACTTATTCAATGAACACCTAATAACAGTCACGGAATCGCCTCATCAGAATGATCCTAATCTAAATTTTGAACGAAAACTTAATTCTGCATGAAAATCCCATTTATATCAACTAACGGGGGGGGGGGCATTAGAACCCCTGTTCCCCCTATTTATACTTATTCAATGAACACCTAATAACAGTCACGGAATCGCCTCATCAGAATGATCCTAATCTAAATTTTGAACGAAAACTTAATTCTGCATGAAAATCCCATTTATATCAACTAACGGGGGGGGGCATGAGCCTCCCGTTCCCCCTCTTATACATATCGATTGAACTCCAAAAACTAATCAGGGAAGCGCCTTGTCAGGATATACCTACATACAAAATTTCAAGTGGATCGGATATTTTTATCATGAGTTATCGCGTTACGCACGAACATACGAACATACGAACGTACATACAGAACGGACGAGCACATAAGCTCTCAGGCTATGATAGCCTGTGAGCTAAAAAGTAAAAACGGGTCCATTATAAGATCATTGATGCGTCTGTCTGACCCAGTCTTTTTTTTTCTCTTAAATTATTTAACATGGAAATTTCAGATTTGGCAGAAGTATTAAAGGCTATCTGTAATAACGAGAATTCTTTAATTAAATATCATCTCACATCATTTCATAATATTATTATATATTCACAAACCTTTCACGAAGTATCAGGTGATCTGTTAGAACCGAACAAGTAAAAATCAAACATACATTAAAAATTGAATATTAAATAAAATACTCGAATTGTTCGTTTCGAAACGAACGACTCTAATTCTTAAAATTAAATAAATTTTCTTCTCAGTTAAACTGCACTTATTTCTACTTTGTTCCTTTAACATAACCTGTGCATTTTCAATTATAATTATTTGTAATAGAGTATTTACTGCCAATAGTAATTCAAAATTATAAGTATTTACATCCTCTTTACGTAGTATCAGATGATCCGGAAATATTTATGAAGAAAGGATATGCAAGAAAGATGAACATTAAATGAAGCACTTGAGTAAATTCGAGGTTTACGAGCAGCGTGAAATTGGATTCTAATTCTCATAATCAAATACATTTCCTTGTCAATTAAAATGCATGCAATTATAATTTATTCATCGTGCGTAGAAAATAGCTTTTGAATGACAATGTACATAACTATTTATTTTCAATAGATAGCGGCAATTTAGTGCAGTTACCTCAAGTACCAGTTCCGAAAACTATATTTAGTTATTTCACTGTAGCTATTGAAACTTTTCTATTCAAACTTAACTAGGCTGGAGCATTAATACTTAAAATGAATTCTGAATTAATGCGAATGAGCAATCAACATATCTTGATAAATAATTTATACCATATCCTAACCACAATCTTATAAAATAAGGTAGAATACAGATACAGACTATCGGTAAAAATATATAAAACATTGTATAATATGTCACAAGTGCCAACTTTCAAGTTCAGAACTTAAAAATGAAGGTACTTAAAATATACTCAGTACTTAAAGTAAAAAGTTGAGTACAAAAGAAGTAAAAGCAGATTCGTTATAAGATCACTCGTGCGTCCGTCTGTTCCAGTCCTTTTTTCTCGTAAACTATAGGACGTGGAAAGCATAGATTTGTCAGAAATAATAAAGGCTGTTGACCCACATTTTTAAAGATTATTAACAATTCACAAATACATTTTAGTGACATGTTTATGTACAGGGTGTCCAGCAAATAACACCCTGATTTCAAAATTAAATTTCTCAAAAACAAAGATCAATAGAATTATGCAGTAAACAGTTTGTTTATCAGGTAAGCTGTAAAAATCTTATACAAAAGTTTCGAACGGTAAATATTTTGAAAACATTGTGTTCTGATTGCAAAGAATGCTTTGTTTTGACATTTTTCTTGCTTTAGATTGCTGCCTGAGAATGTATTTTTCGGCTTAAAGTGCCATATTTCATAGTTTTTTTAAATTAAATTTTTGAAATTTCGAAATTCTAAAAATTTACTTCGAAAAATCTTTAAAATATTGCACTCTAAGATGAAAAATTATTTCTCTGCAGGCAATCTAAAACAAGAAAAATGTCGAATCAAAGCATTCTATGCAATCAGAACGCAATTTTTTCAAAATATTCATTGTTTGAAATTTCTGCATAAGACTTTTACAGCTTACCTAATGAAAAAACCGTTTACCGCATATTACTATCGATCTTTGTTTTTGAGAAATTTAATTTTGAAAACGGGGTTTTATTTGCTGGACACCCTGTATATTTAGTATTCCACTATCAAATAATAATACACAAACGAAGAAAAAAAAGATGTTGTGTATACAAAATACAAGTTTGCGCAAGAAAAAAATCTAAACACTATCTGTAAAAACTAGAATTTTTTAATTAAATATCCTCTCACTTCTTTTCATAATAATATTATGTATTCCTAAAACTTTTATAAAGTATCAGGTGATCTGTTAGAAAAAAACAAGTAAGGACGGAACATACATTAAAATTTGAACATTAAATGAAATACTCGAATGAATGTTTGGCTTTGAAACGAACGACTCTAATTCTTATAAACTAGCCGCCCTTGTCGACCAGTTTGATCTCCCTTAAATGCATACTACGTTTTAAATTATATTGCTTTTATTCATAATTTATTTTAATTGCTAAATTTTTTTTCCAAATTAGAAGATTCTACTAAAGAACTAGTCACATATATCATATACGCACCACATTGGAGCAATTGTAACAAAAAGGCAAATATATGCCTCACTTGATCACTCGGCAATTGTAATTTATTTGTTAATAAACAGTTTTTATTTACTTTTATTTTCTTTTTTAAAATGACATAAATTGTTTTGTTCTATAATTATTAATTATTTTTTTTATTTATTATTGTTTCTTTTTTTAAATAATAGAAAAGAGTTACAAAATATGTATGTAAATGGTATTGAAAAGAAAGTTTTCGCCAAATTGGCATCAGAAAAAAATCACACCAAAGTGGTGCATATATGACATCTTTGCCGATAAATCAAGCACTCGGTAATTTTATGCTAACTTGGCGCATCGCCAAATATTGTACCCGTGGCATTTTTTGTTTAATTTCATTTAAAATATATTTAATAATATTATCCTTTCACTCATTTCATTTATAATAACATAACTTTAATTTGAAACTGAAACCTTTAAAATTCATGATTTTTATTTATAACAATAGAATAAGAGAAACAAAACAAAAATAACGATATTTTGAATCTCAATAATTTTTTAAAGTCTTCAAGTTTGGAGAGAGGTTCTATTGAGACTTATAGCAGCCGAGCTGTTGTCTCAAATGATCCAAATGAAGCCCCTCCACGGAATAAATCTGTTTCATTTGGGCATTGCCATTAAACAATTAACAAATAACGGTGAATTCTGTGCCGCATACGTTAGCGTAATATATATATAGATAAATAAATTTTCTTCTCAGTTAAGCTACACGAATTTCTACTTTATCCTTCGTGTAAAACCTGTACTTTTCAATTATAATTAATTGTAATGGCGTATTTACTTCAAATATTAATTCAAAATGATTTGTATTTACAAACCCTTCGCGTTGTATCAGATGATTTGGAAATATTTATAAAGAAAGGATGTATCAGAAGGATGAACATTAAATAACGCACTTGAGGAAATTTGAGGTTTACGCAGCGTGAACAGCGTGAAATGAGATTTTACTTATCATAATGAAATGAATTTCCTTGTCAGTTAAGATGCATGTAATTCTAATTAATTCGCTGTGCGTAGAAAATTCCTTTTGAATGATAATGTACATACAACTATTTGTTATCAATAGATAACGACTATTTTAATGCAGTTTCCTAAAACGATAGTTACCTTAAATTGTATTTAGTTATTTCAATGTAGCTATTGTTGTTTTCCATTTAAACTTAGTTAGACTGGATTGCTAATAATTAAAATGTATTCTGAATTAATACGAAGTATGCAGTCCAAAATATCTAGATAAATGGTCAGATAACATGTACTAAACAGAATCTCTTAAACAAAGAGTACAGACACAGAATATGTGTAAAAATTTATGAGATAGTATAAGGTGTCATAAGTGCCGACTTTCAGATATTTAAGTTTCAGTACTTAAAAAATAAAATCTGATCAGTAATAAAATCACTCGTGCATCTGTCTATCCCAGACTTTTTTCTTTTCTCGCAAACTATGGAAAATAGAAAGATCAGACTTGGCATAATTAGAAAAGACTATTTACCCACATTTTTATAGATTTTTAACAAGTCACAAATACATTTAGTATTATGTTTGTGTATATTTAGTATTCACTATCGAATAAAATACACAAACATAGCAAAAAACGACGTCGTACATACAAAAACCAAGTTTGCGTAAGAAGAAAAATTTAAAAAACCATCTGTAATAACGAGAATTTTTTAATAAAACATCACCTCACATCATTTCAAAATAATATTATCTATTCATAAACCTTTCACAAAGTATCAGCATTTCCTAATGGGGAAATTTGCCCTACCGGGGCCGAAAACTTAATTTTTTTTGTTTTTTCAAATGGAGCCTCCATGAAATTGCAACTTATATCGTCCCATTTTGCACCATTTTTATGAAAACCTTCTGTATGAACCGAACAAGTAAAAATGAAACTTACATTAAAAGTTGAAGACTAAATAAAGTACTTGAATGATAATGTACATACAACAATTTATTATCAATAGATAACGACTATATTAATGCAGTTTCCTAAAATGGTAGTTACCTTAAACTGTATTTAGTTATTTCGATGTAGCTATTGTTGTTTTCCATTTAAACCTAGTTAAACTGGAGTGTTAATAATTAAAATGTATTCTGAATTAATCCGAAGTATGCAGTCCAAATATCTAGATAAATGATCAGATAACACGTACTAAACAGAATCTCATAAACAAAGAGTACAGACACAGAATATGTGTAAAAATTTATAAGATAGTATAAGGTGTCATAAGTGCCGACTTTCAGATTTTTAAGTTTCGGTACTTAAAAAGTAAAATTGTATCTGTTATAAAATTACTCGTGCGTATAAAATTACTCGGCTGAAAATTTTAATTTTTTTTTCAAATGGAGCCTCCGTGGAAATGCAACTTATATCATCACATTTTGGACCATTTTTTATGAAAAATTTCTGTTTGAACCGAACAAGTAAAAATGAAACTTGCATTAAATGTTGAACACTAAATAAAGTACTCGAAAGAATTTCTGGTGTCGAAACGAAAGACTATAACTCTTATAATTAAAGAAATTTTCCTCTCGGAAAACCTGCACGTATTTCTACTTTATCCTTTATGCATAACCTGTGCATTTTCAATTATAATAAATTGTAATAGACTATTTACTTCCAATATTAATTCAAAATTATAAGTATTTACATCCTCTTCACGTAGTATCAGATGATCGGTAAACATTTATGAAGAAAGCATATGTCAGAAGGATGAATATTAAATGAAGCACTTGAGGAAATTTGAGGTTTAATGGGGTCTTGAAATGGGATTTTGATTCTCATAATTAAATTCATTTCATTGTCAGTTAAGATGCATGTAATTCTAATATATTCATTGCGCGTAGAAACTATCTTTTGAATGGTAATGTACATACAGCTATTTATTTTCAGTAGATAACGGCAATTTTAATGCGGTTTCCTCAAGTACCAGTTACAAAAACTGTATTTAGTTATTTCAATGTAGCTATTGCTGTTTTCTATTCGAACTTTATTAGACCAGAACATTAATATTTAAAATGTATTCTGAATTAATTCAAAATATCCAATCCAGAATATCTTGATAAACGGCCAGATAGCAAATACTAAAAACAATTTTATAAACAAAGATAGAACACAGACTTTGTGAAAAAGTTTATAAGATTGTGTAAGATGTTATAATTCCGATTTTCAGACACTTCCATTATTCTGTATTTAAAAAGTATAAACAGATCCGTTATAAGATCACTCGTGCATTTGTTTGGACCTGTCTTTTTTTTTTTTTTTTTTTTTTTTTTTTTTTTTGTAAACTGTGGGACGTGGAAAGTTCAGATTTTCAGAAGTAATAGAGGCTATTGACCCACATTTTTATAGATTATTACCTATTCACAAATGCATTTAATATTATGTTTGTGTATATTTAGTATTCCACTATCAAGAAATAATACACAAGGCCAGTGAAAAGCAATATCGTACATACATAAATCAAGTTTTCGCAAGAAAAAAAAATTAAACACTATCTGCAAAAACCAAAATTTTTTTAATTAAACATCAGCTCAAATTTTTTCAAAATAATATTATGTATTCCTAAAACTTTCATAAAGTTATCACGTTATCTGTTAGAGCCGAACAATATGGACGAAACATACATTAAAAGTTGAACATTAAATAAAGTACTTGAATGAATTTCTGGTTTCGAAACAAACGGCTCTAATTCTTATAATCACAATAAATTTTCTTCTTAGTTAAGCTGCACGTATTTCTCATTTATCCTTCGATATATCCTTCGATATCCTTCTGCTTAAACCTGTGCATTTTCAATTATTTCAATTATAGAGTATTCTCTTCAAATATTAATTCAAAATAATAAATATTTTCAAACCCTTCACGTAGTATCATATGATCTCGAAATATTTATGAAGAAAAAATATGTCAGAAGGATGAACATTAAATGACGCACTTGAGGAAATTTGAGATTTAAAAACAGCGTGAAATAGGATTCTAATTCTCATAATTAAATACATTTCCTTGTCAGTTAAGATGCATGTAATTCTAATTTATTCATTGTGCGTAGGAAATAGTTTTTGAATGACAATGTACATAACTATTTATTTTCAATAGATAACTGCTATTTTATTGCGATTTTCTCAAGTACTAGTTACGAGAACCTTTATTTAGTTATTTCGATGTAATTAATGTTATTTTCTATTCAAATTTAATTATAGTGGAGGGTTTATATTCAAAGTGAATTCTGAATTAATTCCAAATATTCAATCAGTGTATCTTGACAAACACTCGATACCATATATTAAACATCATCTTATGAAGAAAGATAGAGTACAGACATAGACTTTGTGTACAAATTTATATTTGTGTATAATTGTATAAGGTATCATAACTGCCAACTTTCAGATTTTTAAGGTTCTGTACTTAAGAGTAAAAATGGATCCGTTATAAGATCACTCTTGCGTCTGTCTGTCACAGTCTTTTTTATCGCGTAAACTATGGAACGTGGAAAGTTCAGATTTGGCAGAAGTAATAAAAGCTATTGACCCACATTTTGATAGATTATTAAAAAATCTCAACTACATTTAATATTAAATTTGTGTATATTTAGTATTCCACTATCGAGTAATAAAACACAAGCCCAGCAGAAATCTATGTTCTACATACAAAAATCAAGTTTGCGTAAGAAAAAAAATCTAAAAAACTATGTGTAATAAAGAGATTTTTTAATTAAACATCACCTCACGTCTTTTTATAATGATGTTATATATTCATAAACATTTCACTTATTATTAGGCGATCTACTATAAACCAAAGAAGTAAGGATGAAACTTACATTGAAAGATGAACATTAACCCTTTGTGGCGCAGTGGTTTCATAGATATACCACTTAATTTTAATTAGCAAACGCCACATTCGCACCGTAATTTTGTTTGAAAAAATTACTGTTTATTGAATGCGTGAAATATAGCACTTTCTTATTTACAAATAAAGTTGTTTTCAAATTCCGGTGTCAGTCATTAATTTCAACACTTAAGCAATGAATTTGTCCTGCGCCGCGAAGGGTTAAATAATGTACTCGAATGAATTTCTGGTTTCGAAACGAACGTCTCAAATTCTTATAATTAAATAAATTTTCTTCTCAGTTAAAACTGCACGTATTGCTACTTTACTCATTATTTATAACCTGTGCATCTTCAATTATAATTAATTGTGATAGAGTATTTACTTCAAATATTAATTCAAAACGATGTGTATTTACAAATCCTTCATCTAGTATCAGATGATCTGGAAATATTTATGAAGAAAGGATATGTCAAATGGATGAACATTAAATGAAGCACTTGGGGAAATTTGAGTCTTACGAGCAGCGTGAAATGAGATTCTAATTCTCATAATTATATAAATTTCCTTGTCAGTTAAGATGCATGTAATTCTAATTTATTCATAGTGCGCAGGAAATACTTTTGAATGATAATGTACATAGAAATATTTATTTTCAATAGATAATGTATATTTAATGCAGTTTTTTTCATATACCAGTTACGAAAACTGTATTTAGTTATTTCAGTGTAGCTATTGTTGTTTTCTGTTCAACATTAATTAGACTGGAAAGTTAATATCTAAAATGTATTCTGAGATTTATTTCGAACTATCCAGTCCAAAATATCTTGATAAACCGTCAGATACCATATACTAAACACAATCTTCTAAATAAAGATAGAGTCCATACACAGACTTTATATAAGATTTTGTAAGTGTTTTTAATAGTTTCTAGTGCCAACTGTCAGACTTTTATGGTTGAGGACTTAAAAATTATTTTCGGATTTGTTATAAGATTACTCGTGCGTCTGCCTGTGTATCCGTATTGATATATTTTCACAGTCTTTTTTCTCGTAATCTATGAGACGTGAAAAGTCAAATTTGGCAGAAGTAAGAAAGTTTATTGACCCACATTATTATAGAAATAGATTATTAAAAACTAACATTAGTATTATACGTATATTTATATCCCATTATCGCACAGTAATACACAAATCCAAGAAAAGGCAAGGTTGTAACGTTGTCAAAAAACCTGTTATCTAATAATTCCTATGTCTTCATTTGTTTGTAATGTTTGTTTTGTTCATTTGCTTAAAATTCAATACAGTTTATTATAGCTCCATGTTCTATCAGAAATCATTCTTTATATTTCTTTAAATAGCATGCGTTTTAATTATGGATATTTGTTTCAGTTCTTATGAGATAATGTTAACAAAAATATATAGTAATTGCCTATTTTCTAGGCATTTCTTTGTTGTCTATAGAAATGAAGATTTCAGTTGCCGCTATTACAGAAATGACATGATTAAAAATCATCATGAATGTATTAAAAGTAAATTGCGATGCAGTTTTTAAGAAACAAATGCAGTTAAAAATACTTTTCTTCTTTTACGAAAGTTTATAGAATAAAAATTTTACAATGTGTAAAAGTTTCAAAAAATGTAGTAGAGATTACCAGTATTTAATTGTATAATAGTTTAACTTTTTAGACGAATTTTAATAGGATTATAATATATTTGCAGAGTTCTAAATGTAAAATAATGTTCTTTTTTCAAAAATTTGGCAAACAACATTGTACACAATACCCTGTAAACAGAATTAAGCAATCATAAAAATTGCGTGAAAATTGAGCAGATTTACTAAATAACGTTTCACTGCACTTGCATGAAAGCAATCAAACTATAATGTGCATAATATGTTGGCTAAATGTATAGAACAACTTTTGTGAAAGTCACAAAAACGTTCCTTGAAAATTCTGAAAGTTATCGTTGATAGAATAAGCTCAAAACCCGTTTTTTTTTTTAGAAAAAAAGGAAAAACATTAGAGCTGCATCCAAATACAGCAATACATGCAATATTCTGTTTGCCATAATGACACAATTCAATGGATATGCGGATACAGCCTCTCATCTTTTTCACATTTTCCATAAAATTTATGTTGTAAAATAGTGTTCTTGCTTTATTTTGATTGTTTTTTAAAAATACATCTTTTATGGTTTTTAAAACGTCGTTATTTATAAGCAGTGTGTTTCCTATGATTCAAAGTTGACAACATATTAGAAAACAGTAAAGTGGCGTGGACTAGCAAAGAAGCGCAACAGAATGTTGTCAAATACCTGTACACTGCCGAAGCACATTTGTTCAAAAACACTTAACATGTTCATGAACTCATTTCTTCAAATAAAAAACAGGTTTGACAGACATGTCGATCTACATAGTTACACACTAAGGTAATCAAAGTAAAAAAGTTCTAAATAGTGAAATAGGCTGTGTAGTTTAATGTATACTACAAACCCCTGAATTGAGACTAATGTCAAAGTATCTCATTTACTAAATTTCAAACTTATTTTTTATATAATTGGTATATTTCAATTATAGTTTTCAATAAAATAAGATTTTCAGCAGTGAATACTTCCACCTATCCATTCACTATCAGATAAAATCGGATAATGGAATACTCTGTAAACAGGAAGGCCCTTGTTTGATCCCCTAGTAAAAATAACAAATGAATAGCCAGATTTCTCATTGCTTATCGCTGTATTCATTGCCCAGTTGTTGCCAGGATATGTTGTTGTGTAAAGTTGTATTTATTACAACATCCTACCTTTATGAACTCGGGAAAAATATATCCAGAAAATTTTTCAAATACTATGTAACTACAAAAGCTTTTGACTCATCATTTTTTTATCCGAATCAAAAAAGGTTAAAAATCTATCAAGAATTAAATATCATTATAGCTTATAAAAACATCAATGAAAATTGTTTTTGTTATTGAATAAAAAATATGTTTCATATTTTAACAGAAATGTTTGTTTCAAAAATAGCCAAAAGATTTTTTAAAATTATTTATGCATCTCCCAAAATAAATAGGTTTTGAGCATACACTTAATTAATGTATAAAATATACTTTTATTTTTTAATATAGCTATTGAATTTTTTAATGCGTGTAATTAATAACAAATTCTTATAAAATTTTGCACGAGTGACATACTCCTCCCCACCATAAAAAAGGCTATTGCATATTAACCTAAAAGAAATTGTCTCTAAAATCTAGTAAAGTAAAGTATAATTTTTACGACCCATAAAAGTCAAAGTTATGCATAGACAAATTTAACGACTCCTAATGGGTAAGAAAAAAATAAAGCCATAAAAGCAATCAAATTTATTTTTTTGCTCAAAAATTTCTGAAATGAACTGTGTATGCTATTATTTTTCAAATTTCATTTTTATGTATTATAAATTATACTAGAAATAAAATAATATTTTTCTATGCCTAAGCATTTTTTTAATAAAAGGCATACAAAAAAATTACTAGGACTTCCCTCAGAGGGATTAGTCTGAGCGATATTGCTGAGAATAAACATTTAATAACTTGCGATAAGTAAAGAAAATAAGATGTTACCTTTAATTGGTCATTCATTGTGATAAAATATGATGAAAATAAGCATATTGAATCATAGAATTACAAAATCTTATATATAAAGTTGCATATACTATTTTTATAAAAGAAAAGCAAACCATGCATGGATATAAAATTGGAAATATGCAAAATGTTAAAAGTAATACAGAAAATAAAACACCAAATTTTCCTATATTGGAAATATAACTCTTTGAAATGATGTCATGAGCATAAACAGAAGCTTCGCACCGATTTGAGAAACTATAAATAACATAAACTATTATGTTTGAAGAGAATGGAGTGTATTTTATATGGTGTGAAATCCGTCCGAATAGTTTATAATGCTGAATATCTGCTTTCCACGGATGCAATGAGGTTGTCGATAAGAGTTAAGGAATCTTTTTTTAAAAATTTGTCCTAAACGATCACTTACATCTTATAAGTTACTGTGATGCCAAAGTTATAGTTTCTGACCCCAACAGTATCCTAGAAATTGCAATATTCTCAATAAATTAGGTTTAAAACTTTTTCTAGAAAAAAAATGTTTAATTTGTGAAATTAAATTGTCGAATGTTTTAGAAATCGTTCATAACGAGAATATTATATCCTAAAAGTTGCCACAAAAAAAAAAAAAAAAAAAAAAAGATTTTAAATTTTTAGTCATATCGACATCAAAGAATTCTCAATTTTAGAACTTTTTTTGCTCGTGCATTGATGGTGATTATTGTTCCTACGCAAAATATAGTATATTTTGCAACAAAGATAGTTGCCAACATTTTTTGCCCACATTATTTTTTAAATCGGCTAGGTACTCCCAATAACAGAGTACAGACAGAGCCTCAACTCGGCTTGAAAAGAACGCCCTCAGTGGATGACTTAAAAACTAAACCATCGCGTTGGCGATTTTTATCCTCGTGATTTCTGTTTAACTGTAACCATATTCTGGCTTGGCACTTCTTGCTGAATGCTGATTTGATTATCTTTGCACACGTGCTTATGCTATTTGATCTTAGATTTCCGCGCTTATATTGATTCGTAATTATTACTGTTATTGTACTTGAATTTTCAAGTTTAAATTATTAGGTCGTTATGTTAAGAAGAGACACATGCATTGTTTGCAAGACGAATACGTCAAAGTTATTTCATATTAAAATAATTCTTTCATAAATTTCAAAACAAGAAGCAGCAAGCAGTCGCTGTATTTTTTTTCTTTTTTCCTATATCATTTGTCGCCAAGGAAGCGATGTTTCGCCGAATTAGCAACCTCTCTTATGTTATGATCGTAGTTTCAGAGTCATCCGCTCGTATCGCTACTGTCTATGCGTAATCCCATGTTAAAAAATTTGCCATTACAGTGTATGAAAGTTGATTCTCTGTTCCGTACTCTGTGCTCCCAATGATAACGAAAAACACACAAACGTTAATGCTTTAAAGCATAGAAATACAGAATCAAAAGCTATTTATCTCCTATTATATACACATAAATTATCTAAATAGTGCTAGCAGATGCATTTTTAAATATACATAGATCAATATAACGCTTCATTTTTCTTTTACAGGGATGCCACTCAGAAAATTGCAAAAAAGAGGAAATTATGCGTAAAGTAAAATTTACGACATTTTTCACAACTTTATGTGTGAATTTTGAAAATATTGTTTATAATAAACTAAATAAAAAATTACAGCTTTTCTTTCGTTGAAAACTTTTAATTTATAAGAGTAAGTTAAAATGATTTTTCTTTAGTTCACAGTATTTTACATCAATTAAGGTAACCCAGCAACAGGTTCAGTGAAGAATTTTATGTATCGCATCATTTTAAACCAACTCAAGTAACTCAGCAATAAATTCAACGATTATTCCACGAGTGAATAGCAAAATTTTGCAGCTTTTTTTTTTTAATTTGACGAAAATAACTGTTTTATTTCATGATCGTTTGGCGAAAATCGCCGTTTTATTTAGCGATCGTTTGACGAAAATCGCCGTTTCACATGATTGTTTGACAAAAATCGTCGTTTCAGAAAAATCACCGCTTCGTTACGCGATCGTTTGACGAAAATCGCCGTTTAATATCGCGATCGTTTGACGAAAATTGTCCTTTTACATTGCGATTGTTTGACGAAAATCGCCGTTTAATATCGCGATCGTTTGACGAAAATCGTCGTTTTACATTGCGATTGTTTGACGAAAATCGCCGTTTTATTTAGCGATCGTTTGACGAAAATAGATGTTTCACATCATGATCATTTGACAAAAATCACCGTTTCACATCGCGATCCTTGGACAAAAATCGCCGTTTCACAAAAATCACTGTTTCGTTTCGCGATCGTTTGACGAAAATCGCCGTTTTATATCGCGATCGTTTAACGAAAATGGCCATTTCATTTAGCGATCGTTAGACAAAAACCGCCGTTTCACATTGCGATCGTTTCAATAAAACCACCGTTTCGTTTCGCGATCGTTTGATGAAAATTGCTGCTTTATATCGCGACCGTTTGATGAAAATTGCTGCTTTATATCGCGACCGTTTGATGAAAATTGCTGCTTTATATCGCGACTGTTTGATGAAAATAGCCGTTTTTTTCGATCTTTTAACGAAAATCGATGTTATATTTCGCGATCGCTTGACGAAAAAGGCTGTTGTATTTCGCGATCGTTTGATGGAAAAGGCCGGTATATTTCGCGATCGTTCGAAGAAAATCGTTATTTTATCTCGTGATCGCTTAACGAAAATCGCGAATTTTTAAAAATTAAAAAAAGCGGAAATCCGCCAAAAGGCGGAAAAGTGGCATCCCTGCTTTTATTAGTATTTCTTAGTATTCATTTTTCATTTATTTGTATTATTCAGTAAAATACTCACTTTCTTAAGCCCGAACTACGTCAAACTTTTTATAAAAGCGCCTAAGTCGATATAACAGCGAAGTATTGTGAAGAGTATTAAATACAAGGTAGTAAGAAACTTAGCCAAACGCAGGTAATAAATCGCCAAATATTGTTCTTTTCGCCCTCTCTCGAAATGCATTTTTTCCGTACATTTAAAAAACACGATTTTGTGTCATTTTATTTAAAATTCAAATAAATAAATAAGAGGAATCAATAATAGCATAAGTCAAAACATTTTATTTCAGCATCAAGGAATTGTATCGTAGTTACACATGTGGAAAAAAGCTGCTTTTGGCCAAAAAACGTTGTCTTCACTAAATTTGAATCCGATTAAAAAAAGTACCGTGATTAATTAAAATGTTATAGGCAGAGCTGCCAAGTCTCCGGCATTTTGGATACCGGCATTTTAATACAGAAAATCTTTTATTAAATAGGGACATTCTGCGGATTTAAAAAATAACTTTTCCTATAAGAAAATTCTGCTGTGCAATAAGCGGGGGCTTGGCATCTCTGTATAGGAATATTTCGTAACCTCCTTTTTAACCTTAAAAAAAGCGACGACCATTTTTCGGGTTCAAAAAGTATTGCTAATTGTTCCATTTTGCATACAAAGTACTGATTATAATATTGATACATCTATGGTGATAAATTTCCAATAATTTTTCAAATCCCATTTATTTCATTAAAAATATAAATCTTTTATTCATTTAGTTTAAAATAAATGGTTTTTAACTAATTTCATAATAATTTTGAAATATCACTTTTCATTGGCCATCTTTTTAAAGCATTTAGAAAATGGTTGTTGTTTTCAGTCAAATATAGACTTTGGTCAGTCCGCATTTTATTTTATTATTATTGTTGTTTATAAATGGTGGAGAAATATTCATACTTAATCCATAACGTACATAATATATGACTCTGTTATTACATAAGTCACCTTTTTATTATCATAAAAATTATGTTTTTACTGATTTTTATTAACTCAATAGGAAAAAATTTGTGCTCTGAGCAATAGATGTCCGCATTTCATTTATTTATTTATTTTAACAAAATTCTTTGTATTGAGAAGAATTTTTATTTAAATAGGAAATCCAAATGTCGCTGTTAATAAAGAAGAAAGTTACAAAAAAAGCTACAAAACGAGTAGACGCATACTATCAAATATGGAAAAACGACGAATCCAAAAAAGACGTCGTATGAAATATCATCTTTGAAAGCAAAAAACCGAGGTCTGATTATCGAGCCTGCTGATTACAAAATGTGCATTACATAAAAAAAAAAGTACTGCAAATATTGATTTTTTTTTCTTTTGTGCAGTTTTGGCTTCGGAAGGTGCGCTATGTTGCAAAAAGATATAAGCGACTATGAAAACACACTTGGTAAACGTTCATGCTCAGTTTTACAAATAAATATGGCACATATATGCCCTATACACACCGAGGTACATAATTGGTGCCAAAATGGCGTTCAGTTGCCTAGCATGCTGGTTATCATATAAATGTTATAATAAACTGTTTGTTCTAAAAATATTATCATTTATTGATTGTTATTTCTTTTTTTTTAATACCAGAAAATGTTTCGTTTATTCCTTTTTTTCATTTTGAAATAAATAAATAACGTGTTATTATAGCATGCTATATGTATCTGGTAATCAAAACAATGTTTTCGCCTAATTGGCATAAAATATCTCGCCAAACCCGGTGCTTATATCTCTAGTATATTATTTCAAGTATTTTATTTATGTATACTATAATTGTTTTTACATACCACGTACTTCTTCTTGTATATAAAAATAGGTAAGTGGCTCCTTTATGCAGTATAAATCTTTAAAAAATAGCCCCCGTTGCCCCTTTTTGGATCGAATTAAAACAAAATCAATGTCTAATTCCAGTATTGCTCCCAGGTATGCATACACATTCCAAATTTCAAAGTTATATGCCAACAGGAAATGGATGAAAAATGGGAAAAGATGTCACATATGCACCAGGGTACATAATTGGCGTCAAAATGGCATTATTTTACCTCAGATGGTAACCCGGCTTTATTTATTTATTATTTGTTTATTTACCCATAAAATGTTTATTTACTTTCATTTCCTTTTTTTAATTATATAAAATATTTCTTTTTATAGTTATTAATTATTATTATTATTTTATTTACTGTAAGTTCTTTTTGAAAATAGAAAATTATTTAAAAATGTGTATGTAAGCATTATTTGAAAACGGAGTTTTCGCCAAATGGGCTTTGAAAAAAATTGCGCCAAATCTGATGCGCTTGTGATATCCGTGCCGAAAAATTAGTGACCAGAATTGACTTCCACACACAAACAAAATATAAGTTAAAAGAAAACATGCAATAAAAATAAATATAAAGGGAAAATTATGTCATAAAAGAAACTTTTTATTTAAAAACGTAATTGTTTCTAATTTTTACACGCGAAATATATAAAACATTCTTTTAGCGATCAAAAAATGCTATTAAGAGATTATCACAAAATCTCAAAATCAAAGTTTTTATGACATTTTTTTAATATAAAAAAATAAAATTTTTATTTTCCTGCATGATTAAATTTCAAAATGTTTTATTGCATTCAATATTTTTGAGTGCGTTAATGATTACTATTTACTCCATGTACTGATTCGGTTATCTACGAAAATATCCAGCTGATGAAAATCACGCGCACCAAATTTCTGTGACGTATGCAAATAAATTGTGCTTTTTTATCAGTTTTTTTAATATAACTTTTAAACTATTTAGAACTAATTTTTCGTATGTAGTGCATTCACCAGATTACCTTCATAGGTACCTATTGGTACAAACAGAATCAAAATCCGACAAGTACTTTTTGAGATTTGCTTGACGAAAGAATTTTTTTGACTTTTAATATCGTTACGTATCTCTGAGTATAAAGACTTCGCTTCGCTCAGACAATTAATCAAAGCAATTTTTAAAACGGAAAAAAATCCGTAATGAAAGATGTTCATTTTCAAAATGCTTCAGGCTTCAAAGGCTTATTTAAAATCATTTAGAATAAGTGTTATGATTTTCATTCCTATTTTCAATTTATGTCGTATAAAAAGCTAAGTTATAAAAGTCTTTAAACACTTGACTGTTTTGAACGAACAAGGCCGTAGCTAGAGATTGTTCTGGAAGGAGGAGGGCTCAGCTTTCCCTAAAACATTTTGAACTTTCCCTGGAAAAGATTCAAAGATCGCTAAATGAATTTCTGCTCCGAAAATCCAAATGAAATTATGTTCAAAAATCTAATTTAGTTTTAAGGTCCTTTCACAGTTTTGATGAAATACTAACTTGTAGCTATACTATATTCAACACTCACACATCCTATTTGCACATATGAAGCATAATTATGTATAATTTTGCACTAGTTATTCTCTCGAATTTTTCATCATCATATTCTTTTCTTATTATAAAATGAAGTTATTACAACAGTTTAATAAGAAACATCGTACTTAGAATGTGAATATGCACTAATTTGTATTTCTGCATCAGAGAGGTAGAAAATATGAGCGAAGCCCCCCCCCCCCCGCCTACATTTTCTTGGGTGCTCCCAATTATTCACTTCTAGCTACGGCCCTTGCATGAACTCAATTCGTACAAAACTTTGTTTGGTTCATTACTAAAGTCTTTTGGATACAATTTGTATCTTTATTAATCGTGAGACATTTATCTATTATATAAGGCAAGTGTTTTAGCGCAGAAAAAGGGGTGCTTCGTCATCCATATTTTTTAGTTGATGGTGACAAAATAAAGGAACAGTTGAAGGGTAAAAGTAAAAATAATAAAATTGTGACAGATTTTTAACAGCTTGTGAAATATTTTTCCATAGTATAATTGAGACCACACTTCACTTTAATGAACGGAGTCTAAATCCCTCCTCCCCACTCCCACTCTCCTATATCTTTTCCGTGATTTTCTTGAGGATGGGATTTCGCCATCTGGATTCGCTGGCAAAAAAAAAATCCGCAACTAAAGGTACGATCAGACAGCATTTTAAAAGTGCGGTTCGTTTAAAGGTTTCTTTGATGTGGTGAAACTTCTGTCGCTCTTGTATAAGAATGAAATACCACAAAAAAACCCAGGTATGTTTATCTTTTTTTTTTTTTTTTTTTTTTTTTTTTTTACTATATGGAAAATGATTGTTCCTTTCGGTCTAGAATGGACCTTGTCGCGTCCGTATTTTATTATTTTTCTCCCTTTTTTAACGTTCGTGATCCTTTAGATTTTCTTCTTTTAACATCCGTGATCCTTTAGCTTTTCTTGCTTTATTGCGATTCTGTAGCGGAAGTCAAGTTCAAAGATACCGAATTGCATTCCGACTAGCCGACCTCTAGCGGAAGCCAAATTGGGAAAGGGGGTTCAAAAATTGAAATCAGTTAATTTTTTAAGAAAATTTTATTAAATCAAAGACACCGAAAGGCGAGTACGGTGGACTCGGGGCCCTAAAGTTACCAAATAACAGCAGCTGCTTCGAGGCTTATTATTATTAAACCATTATCTGACCATTTGTATTGGATAAACTCGAATCTCAATCGAGTAAACTTAAATCAGGTAAACTTTTGTCATTTGAATCTGAATCTGTAATTTTTTTTAATAATTCATTTTGAAAAGAGTGCAGCAATTACGATTGTTCTAACTTCGTATTCCTTCGACATGAAAGTATAAAAATAGTTTTTTTTTTTTTAATCCACTCTCTTATAAGTATTCTATATTTATCTTAAAAATCACGCCTTACTTGATTACATTCGATTCATGTTGTTACAGAAAATTTCGTAACAATGGTTGATTTGGTTTGGACTCCGATTATTCTGAATGCACTGTTTAATTTACATTTGATTGAAAATCTATAAAAGAAACTATGTTTTATGTTCCTTTTTTATTTTAAGAAATGGCAACAAGGTGGGAAAAGGTTTATTTAAGTTTTCATTTAGCATTTTTTAATTGTTTTCTCAGCGTTATAATTAACACAAAAATATTTAAGTTATGATTTTTTTTTAATTTTTAATTTTTTTTTCTATGTTTTCTATTTTAAATATTTTGTTGTTGTCGTTTCATCGCTGCACGGATGAAAAATTTTGTGGGAAAGCACAGAGAATTTACAAGTAATCCATTATTCTAAGCCTTATGTAAAAATACAGAAATTAGAAAAAGCAAGATTCTGTTAAATAACAGAAGTTCTGGAATAACAGAGGTTATTCAGTTAAGAAACTGGGATTCATAGAATATTTTATTATAAGTTATTCGGTAATTTTTTCAATAGACTTTGTTAACTAACATGGTTAAAAATAAACGACAAGACTCTGTAAATTTATTTTTAATGATAATAATTTAATTTAGTTCCCAAATTTAGTGAATCACTTTATTTTCTTGTGAACTTCAAAGAATTTGAATTTTTGATGAATTTTTGAAGAATTTGAATAACTTTGACCTACTGTTACATTTACGCCTTACACAATTTGTGTTTTTTATGATTCGTCGAGGAAGGTGAGAGAATCTATATATTTGTTCTTTTTAAAGATTTCGTTTCAAATGTATTCGTTAAAAAATTATAAACTGTTTATTTCAATTTATTTTAGACCCATACATAATACATACTATATATAAAATCAATTTTAATTATTTTAACTATTTTAAATAATAAATGAAAGAAATTCAATCGGTTTTTTAATAAAATAATTCAATCTAATTCATTTTTTTACAAAATAATGTTTAAGAGAGTTTTTCGAAATTGTCGTACGCTTACTTATTTACTTTTTAAAGCGCCAACATTATTTACTTTTAATTTTATCCCGCTTCTAGCTGATGGTGAAGAAAACAACTTCCATGTGATTATGGTAAAAAATCGTGGAACAGCGCCTGATGTCAAATAATTCAGCATCTGCATTGTTTCGTTTGGGTCGAATGCAGGCATTTAAATTTGAGTGAAATCATGCGTCATTATGCAAACCGTTTTTACAGCATACAGCACCTCCCTCTATATCTTTCCTCCATGGACAAAGGCGCCTAAATCCAAAATGGTTTAGAGAGAATAATACAATTATTTAAGGATTTATTTTAACTCCTATACTAGAAATATTTTGAATATTCTTTCAAATGACGATTTTTATGTAAACGCTAAAAAAAAGGGAAAAGAGAAGTTAATAGAGATTAGTTCATTAATGTCATTTTGTCAGTTGCATCTAGCGAAAAGTGCTATATTCACATAACGAATTTATAAAAGCACTTCACTGTAAAAAATATTTGTAAAATTATTAAACTTTTTCTAGGAAACTGGGATTCCTAGAATATTTTATTTTACAATAACAGTAAAAATTCATGCAACCGAATCGGTTACATGAATCTTTGCTGTTGCTCTTACATGAAAAGTTCTAGAAATCCCTGTTTTCTACAAAAAGTTAAATAACTTTACATATTTTGTTTCTGCACTGCAATTCGGATAAATGAAACAAATCATTAGTTTTTTTTTCTTTTTGAGCTATTAGAGAAATATCATTAAAATTTGCAATGAATTAATATTTCTATAATATTACTTTTTTAAATTTTGCATTTAGAAGCTCAAAAAATTATTAAATTTATCTTGGAACTATTTGGATATCTGAAACGAATGTATGAAATAATAATTTTCCAAATACCTTCAAAGAGAAAAAAAAATCGCCTTTTGGTTTTCTTTTCAATAATAAGAAAATGGCAACAATAATGCAGAAATGACATCATTTGCTCTTTTCTCTTGAGCATTCAGAAGAATAGTATTAAAATTAAAAAAATAATAATATTTCAATAACATGGTTTAATTTTATATTTACACGTAAATCTCTAGAAAAATAAATACCTTGAAACAATTAAATTATTTTACTCAAATCAAATTTGAGGTGCAATTTCAGCCATAAATTATAACTATGCATTTAAAACAATTTAGTTATAGACAATCTTCCCTTGACATCACATTGGGAATCGCATAATGTAAAAGAAGTACGATTAAAAAAATGTTCAATGTATGTCATGAAACAAATGAGGCATATATGCATCATAAATAATTATATGATGATGAATTTATGATGTTGTTGCTGCGTGAAATATTTTTGATTTATTCCGGACAAATTAGATACTTTTTAGAAAATTAATAAATAAATTAAAAAAAAATTCAAATATGAAATAAAAATATGCATGATGATAGATTATAATAGAGAAAATAATTAAAACCTGTTACTAAAAATATCTACAAATTGATCTAAACATATTACATAAGCACAAAAGTTTAATAAACGGTACATTTTCTGTGGCTTTAAATATTTTTTTAGAGAAGTTGGAGTTTTTGTAAACCTCTGTTGTAATGGAAGAGTATTGTATACAGTGTCGTTATAAAAGTCTATTTGACATGAACATTTTAATCATTATTCTTTTTAAGAGGTTTTTCATACGCGTAACTGATTTTATTTATCAATCCCAAAAACAACCATCAACTGTTGCAACAGCGGTGAATGAAACAATAGTAATCGAAAAATGCTTCCTTTCAAATGGAAAAGCATGGCAACGCGATTACAGAAAATTGTCGTTGTTCATGAAAATATCATTGAATCTTACGTAATTTAGTATTTTTTTAAAGAAAATACACATTACCATGTTTTTAAACGAAGGTTTGGCTTACGTATGTCGCAGGTAGCAGAGCCCCGAGTACCTAATTAAAAATTTAATCATCTTCAGTCAATAATAATTAAAATCAACGTTTAACATACAATACAGAGAGAACTGTTATCTGAACAAATTAAGTGAGCTCTATTAATTAAATACAGAAAAGCAGAAGCTTTCTGAGAAGGGGGGTGGCATGAATTAAAATGGGGGGGCAGTGTGACAGCAAAGGGTTTACGGTAAACACGGGTGTCAAAAGAGGTTAATTGACGAGTGACTAAAACGTCAAGAAATGGCAATTTGTTATCGTTTTCGACTTCATAAGTGAATTGAATGGCTAGATCTATTTGATTTAAAATAGTCAAAATATTATCAACAGGAGAAACAGAGGGGTCGATGAGTGCAAAAGAATCATCTACGTATCTGCAATAAAATGGGAAACTGATGAGATTAAACATTTTAACTTCAAAGTAATGCATATAAAGATCAGCTAGGAAAAGGCTAAGGGGGTTACCCATAGCTAAGCCATCAGACATGGAATAAAATTGGTTGGAAAATTTAAAACAAAATACTTTTAAATTTTCCAACCAATTTTATTCCATGTCTGATGGCTTAGCTATGGGTAACCCCCTTAGCCCTTTCCTAGCTGATCTTTATATGCATTATTTTGAAGTTAAAATGTTTAATCTCATCAGTTTCCCATTTTATTGCAGATACGTAGATGATTCTTTTGCACTCATCGACCCCTCTGTTTCTCCTGTTGATAATATTTTGACTATTTTAAATCAAATAGATCCAGTCATTCAATTCTCTTATGAAGTCGAAAACGATAACAAATTGCCATTTCTTGACGTTTTAGTCACTCGTCAATTAACCTCTTTTGACACCCGTGTTTACCATAAACCCTTTGCTGTCACACTGCCCCCCCCCCCCATTTTAATTAATGTCACTCCCTTCTCAGAAAGCTTCTGCTTTTCTGTATTTAATTAATAGAGCTCACTTAATTTGTTCAGATAACAGTTCTCTTACTGATGAGTTAAACTACATAAGATCTGTTGCTATAGATCGTGGCTTCAATTTATCATATATCAATAAATTAATTTCTCATAGTTTTAATAAACATCCCGATGATCCTGATTCTTCTGTTACACCTGTTTCTTATTCTAGTTTAATTATTTTACCGTTTCATCAAAGCATTAGCTTTAAAGTTGCAAATATTTTGAAACATTATGATTTGAAAGTAGTATTTAAACCAGTCAATAAATTAACCTTTTCTCAATTAAAAGATCAAATTTCTCCTCTGGATCATTGGGGTATTTACAATATACAATGTCAGTGTGGTTTGTCCTATAGTGGACAAACAAAACGTAAACTCAGAAAAATAGTCGCTGAACGTATAGGTTATGTTAAACGAAAAGAATTAAAGAATTCCTCTATTGCTTCTCATTGTTGGGAGGAGGGCCATAATTTTAATTTTACCTCTGCTACTATTATCCAAAAATGCACTACTCCGCTAGACTTAGACTTTTTCGAAGCACTCCATATACATAAAGCAAAAAACTCCTTGGTTAATGATCTTTCAAGTGTACCGTACATCTCAACTTTCTGGTTAGATTTATTATGTCATGACACCTCATTTTCGGTTTAATCTTATTGGTTGCTGAGGCTTGTGGGTATTTTGGTATTATGTTTGCGATCATTTGGGTCTCTGACTTGCTGTCAGTTGGGGGTTTTCTGTTTTTAACATTTTAATTTTTATACACTGAAGAAGCGAGCCCTGGTGCTCGCGAAACGTATACGTATGTGGTGTGTGTTTGCGTATTGTGTGTTAAACGTTGATTTTAATTATTATAATCTTCCACACAAGGTTTTAGCTATTATCATCTTCAGTCAAGTTAAAGCTTTTATTAAACTGCGAACTATAAATAAAGTACTAAATTTTTAAATTCCCATGAATAAAATACTTTTAGTCCACCTTAAATTTATATTTAAATCAAATCTTGAAGGGAAATAAAGCAATTTTTACTCCGTCCAAGAGATTTTAAAAATAATAATAATAATCACTTAATGCGGAAAAACGTATTTTTATCTTAAGAAATAAAAAAGACTACAAATGTTTGATGGGTTTTTTATGACATTTCTTTCTGAAAATTTTCTTTATCCTTAAAAATTTCAATGGTTGAATCAATCTTGTTATCTCTTTTACCCTTTATTTTCAGATTTCAGTGGGGATATGATCGATTCTGTTATTTCGGTTACATAAAATGTACAAAATAGAAATACAAATTACCGTCAATAATTTTAAAAAGTTATAAGAAACATACGAAATAGAGATGCAAAGTTATTGCCTATAATTTAAAAAAGTTATAAAAAGCGTACGAAATACATGTGCAAAGTTATTGCTCATAATTTAATGTATATATAAGAAACACGAAAAATACAGATGTAAAGTTAGTACCCATAATTTAGAAAAAATACATAAAAATATAAGTAAATAATATAAGTAATAAAAGTATATAAAACATAAAAAATAGAGATGCAAAATTTTTGCCCACCATTTAAAAAAGTTATAAGAAACGTACGACATAAGACATGCAAAGTTATTGCCCATAATTTTAAAAAGTTACATGAAACATGCGAAATAGAGATGGAAAGTTATTGCTCATAATTTTTTTAAATCATCATAAGAAAAGTAAGAAATAGAGATACAAAGTTACTGTCATTAATTTCGAAAAGTTGTACGAAACATACGACATAGAGATGCAAAATTATTGCCCATAATTTAAAAAATATATATAAGAAACGTATTAAATAGACATGGAAAAGTATTGCCCATAATTTTAAAAAGTTACATGAAAGGTACGAAATTGAGATGTAAAGTTTTGCCCATAATCAAAAAAATGTATTATAAATGTCCGAAATATTAATGCAGATTTACTGTTCATAAATTAACAAAAGTTATAAGAAACGTGCAAAATAAAGATGTAAAGTTATTGCTCATAATTAAAAAAAAAAAAAGAGAAACGTAAGAAATAGCGATGAAAAGCTATTGTCAATTCATCATGCGCCATCTGTGTATAAGAAATTTTAATACATTACTGTTTAAAAATTTAATCCTATTTAGTCAAGTTAAAACTTTTATTAAGTTTCGAAACATAATAAAGAATTTAATTTTTAAGGGGACTCGGGGATTGAAACTTTTCAAAAAATCGATTTTTTATGATCTAGTTTTATTATTCAATTAATTTTGAACTCAATGCAAAAGAACCGCATGAAAATATTTGCATTTTTAACGGAGTTATAAGCATTTATGTATCAACACTTTCATAGCCGCACCCATATAATTTCAACTTTAAGTCGCGTTTTCTCAAAACTTGGTTTTTGACGACTAACACCAAAATTAAAAAAAAAAGCTATTTGATGGAATGGCTTAGTTTTTTTTTCATGCATATAACATCATTATCTATAGAATGAATTAATATAGTTTAGATAGTTTCATATTTTGAGTATTTTTAATGAAAAAAAGTTGTATTTTTTAGGAGTTCTTTAAATTTTAGAATTTGAGAGTTTTTTTAATAATGTTGTTTTTGAGTGGTAATTATAGCCTTAATTCTATAGAGTATTCTATAGAAATTCTATAGAGTAATCATTTTAAAGCAAAAATTAGGTTCTTATGTCAATTCAGCGTTAAGATATCTTGGTGTTGGTGATATAACACATAATTTTTTTTTCGAAAATTATGTTGCATAAATTGTGCTATATTTCTTATTATATTACATTGAAGTACTTCATTTTATAATTTTATAAGACTATAAACATACCTTTAAAATATCAGAAAGTTTAAATTACTTATATTGAATACTTCTGTTTTTATATGGATTCGAAGCGAGAGCTCTATTTACATGTTTTTCCGTATCGATTAACCCCTGATCCACCTTAAACTTTCATATATAAGATACTTATTCTACCTTAAATTTATATTTAAATGAGATTTTGAAGAGAAAGAAATGCAATTTTTATTCTGTCCAACATATTTTTTTTAAAAAGAAAAAAAAACTCAAGCACTTAACGCGGAGAAACATTTTTTTTTTATCTTAAGAAATAAAAAATACAAATGTTTGATGCTTTTTTGTGGAATTTCTTTTTGAAGATTTTCTTTGTCCTTAAAAATTTCGATGGTTGAATCAATCTCGTTATCTCTTTTACCCTTTATTTTCTGATTTCAGTGGGGGATATGATCGATTCCGATATTTCGTTTTTCATATGAGAAAATTTGAACATGGTGTTCTGAAATAAAAAGCTTTCCTATGAAAAAGAAAATCCAGAAATTTAGTAGTTAATTGAAAAATTGTACATTAGAAACATCTATACTATAAAGCAAAAACATATCCGCCAATAATGTTGACATCTTAACTATTGTGACAAACGACTTTCGTTGTCATTTTTGCTTTTATAACACATATAATAGCTTCTACATATTACAGAATTCCAATGGTTACACCTTCAATTAGAACATGTACCGTTTTGTTTTATGATTTTTAAATTATTTTCAAATATGAACTTTTAAAAAATCTCTCAGCAAAAAACATTTGTTTGCAGAAATAAAGGAAAATAATTTTTTGTAAAGTTAAGCAATGTTTACTTTAAAAGATAAAAAATAGCGTTTAAAATAATTTTTATTCTAATTAACAGTCAGTTTATTCGTACTAATCTCTATAAAACTACCAGTTTTCATGTTTTTATGTAAAATTGTTTATGCTGTTGATAAGTCGAGAAAGTTCAAAAGATAGTATAAAAAATTAAGATAATGAAATTTTGAATGAAAAAAATTAAACAAAAATCAACAAATTAAACAAATTAAAAAAGTGATACAACATTTTCATCCAGATTCCAATAATAAAAAGAGAAAAAAATCATAACTCTTAACTTTAACTAAATTTTGATATAATTTCGATAAATAATTTCATTTTATAAAAAATAACAGAAGTAAACTCAATAACAAATGTCATAACAAATCTGATTTTGCTTTTGTATAAATGCAAACTTCATCAATTCAAAAACAAATCATAAGGATTAAAAAACTTTTTTCTTCGACATATTTTAAATTTCTAATTAAAACAGTTAATTTATTGTTTCTTTCTGAAAATTCTTACTTTATTTAGCGAAAATGAAAAGTTTTATGTTATTTTCTTGTAAAATACATGTTACTTTCTGCCACACTCTTATACATTTAGTTTCCTAGAACTATGGTAAATTTCTGTTAAAAAATATTTTTTGAATAATTTATTCTTTTAATGTAATATTTAAATTCTTTTAATATTTAATTTGATAAAAAATATTTTTTGTATAATTTATTCTCATTTTAACATGAGAATAAATTATACAAAAAATATTTTTCATCGGCATTAGTTTTTGAAAAATATGCTTAAGTAGTTGCAATTTTAAAGTAATAACAAACAATAAATATTTCAATCTTCATTGTGCCAAAAAAAATATTATAAATGCTTGTTTGCTTGGTCTTAATAAGACATCATTTGTGTACACTCTCAGAAAAATACTACAAATTTACTGCAATTTGAGCATCAGAAAAACTGTAATTTGAATGTTTGCTCTTCAGTTTTTACGGTCAACAGTCTTATTTGATGAAAACGGTCTGATCCACCAAATAAACGGTATTATCTCTTAAGTACTTAGAAAAGTAAAAGCAATCCACAGCTCTAGTAATCTTACAGTTCCAGCCCATCTTTTAGCAAAACTACGGTACGACCCCATACATTTTTCCTTTGCTAAGGTGTAACCCTTCATTTTAGTCATGTTCCGAAAAATATTATTACTTAACCGTAACATATTTTTTAACCCACCAAAAAATGTGATTATGTGATTAGTATCTAATGTGTTACATGCTATGGAACAGCAATTAAAGTATTTTTGTGTTTTAAAGTGGATTATATCTTGTTTTACGGGCTGCACGATATTATATTTATAGATTTTTTTACGGGGTATGTTGGAATCTCTGCTGCCGGCCTCTGCCCGTAATTTATCTTTAACAGTGTATTACATATCGCAAAAATTTCTATAAAGAACACGAAAATTATACTAGACATCGAATTGTTGGTATATACTGTTACAAATTTCTATAGGAACATAAAAAAGCGAGATTCTCAGTAAATTTAAACTAGTTCTGGGTTAAATGCATTCGATTAATTTCTCGGTCACCATTTTAGAGACATTTTCCTTTTCTTACATCTAATTCCCTGTATACTGGAAATCCATGTCTTTATTTAAAGAAATTTTTATCTTTGTTAAAATTCGTAATTCATAATACACACTTTTAAAATTCTTTTGCAATCGTATTAGAATTGTTAAAGAAGAAATTTTAGTTTAAAATTACTTTTTTAAAACTTAGAATAATTTAGAAAGTGAAAAATCATCTCCTTGGAATTAGTGGGGGATTTTATCGATAATCACTTTGCTGCAGTTACCTTCAATGTCAGAAGCCTGGTAATATTAAATTTAAATTGTGTGGTAGTATTTCAAAGCTGTTCTTATTGGTGTAAATTTACATAATCTCGGTTTTCCCCCATGTTTTTATAGAAATTTTTAACAGTGCGTACTGGTTGTGGCAGCATATCAATCAACGATATAAAGAATATGTTTATGTATGGCGTAATGAAAGCGGAGTAATCTACTCACTTTACCGCACTCTTCAAACTATATCTAATAAAAGCAATGCAGAACCCTTATAAAAATAAGAGTATACGAACTAGCAAATCGGGCAATCTAGAACAATAGTTCAAAATAAAGCTTTCAAAGGAGTACATCAACTTGCATAAAGAAGATATCAATATTAATTATTTTATACTGTTTCATAGTTTCTAATTTAATGTAATTTATTTAATTGAAAAATTAAGATTTTACTCTTCCTTTCAGGTTTATGGTGTCTAGAGATTTATTTTATTGTTTTAAACTATACGATAACAGTTTAACATCATTTGTGTGATTTATTACGCCACCAATGGGGATTTGGGATTCTAAAATTGTAATATAAAATAAATAAGTTTCATTCCAGTTAGTTAAGCAAACTAGGTACACGTTGGGAATTTCAAAAAATAAATACTGGGTTTATCACAATTCCGCATTGGATTTGAAAAGTTTAGTGTTAATGAACTTTATCAATGCATCAGAAACTTCGATACCCCCAGCTAAAGAACCATTTCAAATAGTTACTTTGAAGCTTGCCCGACTACGACCTCCTGCTATCAGACAGATCCAATGAATCCGAGGGGTACAGTCAAAGTGATTTTCCATATGAAAAAAAGCAGCTGGAAATTATCTAAATATGATAAATGTGTACTAAGTATTATTATAAATATATTTTATGAAATACTATGTATATGATTATATACAGGTCGGCTCAACAAAATCAAATATTTTTTTCTGTAGAAGGCAATTGCTGAGATTGTGTTTTCAAATATGTGGTGCATTTTACAGTTTGTTTATTTGGACAGCATTTTTATCTTATTTAACTGCAAAGTTTTATTATAGTATTTTGAATGTGTTTCATAATGTATACTTGAACCATGATTTTACATTCTTATTCTTCTTCTTATTATTATTGTTGTTGTTGTTGTTATTTTGTTTACTCTTTTCACAGTGCATACGTATATTCCTTAGCATGAGACGAATAAGGAAAGAACTTCATTTTAGAATTGAATTATGCCAAATCGCCAAGAGTACACTTAAAGTACCTAAAATTTTATATAATTTGAATTGATTCTTTATATGGTCACATGAAACTATTTACTGTACTTGGCAAAGTTTTTAAACGATAATCTTTCCAATTACTAGAGGGACATATGAATCATACTGAATTTTTATGCAATGGAGTCAATATTCCGTTAGCAAAAAGAAAACATAAAACATAAAATAAACTTCCTTTATTAAAATGTTTTTGATGTAAATTATAAGAAAGAATCTTCTTTCGTGTGAAATAAAACAAGAAGACCAAATATCAAATGTCATAAAAATCCAAATAAACTTTTTAACAAATGTTATTCGTAATTTTAAGAATTCAACAGCAAATAATGTTGCTTTCAGAATCTTTTTCTCTTTATAATTCTAAAAAGTTTCGAGCTGAAGACAGTAATTCACTTTTTCATTTCTTATACTTCTTTATTTGATTAACAAAATGACAATTTTTTTTTAAATGTAAAATAAATACTACATTCTGTCATCTTTTTAGATGTTTAATTTTCTTGAGCATGGCGTTTTCCTTTTGTAAAAATGTATAAAATGTAGAAGAATCGATATTTCATTTCTGCTAGTTTTATAAAATGTGCTGAATTTTAAGTAGTAGCAATTTTTGCAAAGTTCAGTTTCATATCATAATAGAATTCTCTTTTTTTTTTCTTTAATAAAACCTAAAAAGAAATTTAATTGCTTCATATATGGTATCGCTTAAGAATTTTAATTTCATTCTTTTCTATTTTTTAGATGCTCTAAAAGGTTTTTAAAAATATTTATTAATTTGTTTTTATTTTAAAAACGTTTATACATTTTAATGTATTGTTGTGGTGCAGGATCACATAAACTATTGAATTATCTCATTTACTAAAGTTTTGAATTATCTCATTTTAAAAAGTTTTGAATTATGTCATTTTTTTGTAATAAATATCCTTTCTATCCTTTACATTATTATTTTTTTACAGTGCTCGTACATTCGCTAGCATGAAACGAATAAGGCAAGAACTTCATATTAGAATTGGAGTACGCCACATCACCATGGGTACACTTATTGCATCTAAAACTTCATATAACTTGAATTGTTTTTCTATATGGTGATAAAACTTTGTACTGTATTCGGAAAAGTTTTTAACTAATGATCTTTCCAATACCAGGAGGGATTCGTGAAACATAATGAATTTTTTGCACTGAAGTCCGTATTCCGATAGCAAAAAGAAAACAAGAAACATAAAAGAAAGTTCCCTTATTAACATGTATTTGATGTAAATTAGAAGGAAAATTTTTCCTTTGTATGAAATAAAACAAGAAAACCCAATACCAAATGTCATAAAAATCCACATAAACTTTTTAACAAATGTTATTCGTAATTTCAATAATTCAACAGAAAATAACATTCTTTCAGAGTCTTTTTTTTTTCTTCATAATTCTAAAAAGTTTCGAGATAACGGCAGTAATTGACTTTTTCGTTTCTTATAATTCTTTATTTGGTTAACTAAATAACAAATTTATTTTTTTTAATGTAAAGTAAATATTACATCTGGTCATCCTCTTAGATGTTTAATTTTCTAAAGTATCTATAGTTTTCTTTTTCAAAAAATGTATAAAATGTAGAAGAATCGATTTTTCCTCTCCACTAGCTTAATAAAATGTGTTGAATTTTAAGTAGTAATTATTTTCGTAACATTCAGTTTCATAGCATAATATAATTCTTTTTTTTTTTTTTAACAAAACCAAAATAATTAATTGCTTTTTATATGACATCTTTTAAAAATTTTAATTTCATTCATTTTTATTCTTTTCTATTTTTTAAATATTTTAAAAGATTTTACAAATTATTTTATAATTTGTTTTTATTTTGAAAACTTTTATACATTTTAATGTATTATAGTGGTGCAAAATCACATAAAGTTTTGAATTATCTGATTTTACTGCATTAAATATTCTTTCTATCCTTTACATTCCTTTTCTTCTTCTACTTCTTCTTCTTATTATTATTATTTGGTTTATTCTTTTTACAGTACACGTACATTCGCTTGCATGAAACGAATGAGGCGAGAATTTCATTTTCGAATCTGAATATGCCACATCACCAGGGGTACACTTACTACAAAACTTTATATAACCTGAATTGATTTTTTATATGATGATGGAACTTTGTTTTGTATTTCGAAAAGTTTTTAAATAATAATCTTTCCAATCCCAGGAGGGATTTATGAAGCATACTGAACTTTCATGCACTAGACTCAGTATTCCGTAGCAAAAAGAAAACAACATGCATAAAAAAAGTTCCCTTGTTAACATGTTCGATGCAAATTATAAGAAATAATTTTCTTTCGTCAGAAATAAAACAAGAAAACCCAATACCAAATGTCATAAAAATCCAAATAAACTTTTTGCAAATTCTATTCGTAATTTGAAGAATTCAACAACAAATAACATTGCTTTCAGAATCTTTTTCTCTGCACAATTCTAAAAAGTTTCGAGTTAAAGGCATTAATTCACTTTTTCGTTTCTTATAATTTTTTATTTCGTTAACAAAATGACAAATTTAATTTTTAATGTAAAATAAATATCACATTCTGTCATCTTCTTAGATGTTTAATTTTCAAGAGCATGGCGTTTTCTTTTTGAGAAAATATATAAAATGTAGAAGAATCAATTTTTCATTTCTGCTAGTTTTATAAAATATGTCGAATTATAAGTAGTAGCGATTTTCGCACCGTTCGAATTCATATCATATTACATTTTTTTTCTTTTTCTTTAACAAAACCAAAAAAAAAAAAAAATCTTGCATTTTATACAGCATTTTTTAAGAGTTTTAATTTCATTCTTTTTTATTTTTTTTTTCTATTTTTTAGATACTTAAGTTTAAAAAAAACATTTTATTATTAGTTTTCATTTTGAAAATTTTGATGTATTTTATTGTATTAGTGAGGTGTAAAACCACATAAAGTTTTGAATTATCGCTTTTACGGTGCACGTACATTCGCTAACGTGAAACGAATAAGGCAAGAACTTCATTTTAGAATTCGAATATGCCACATCACCATGGGTACACTTACTGCATGTAAAACTTTATATAACTTGAATTGATTTTTTATATGGTGATGAAACTTTGTACTTTATTCCGAAAAGTTTTTAAACAATAATCTTTGCAATCCCAGGAGGGATTTATGAAACATACTGAATTTTCATGCAGTGGCGTCCGTATTCCGATAGCAAAAAGAAAACAAGAAACATAAAAGAAAGTTACCTCGTTAACATGTTTTTGATGTAAATTATAAGAAAGAATTTTCTTTTACATGAAACAAAACAAGAAAACCCAATATTAAATGTCATAAAAATCCAAATAAACTTTTTAACAGATGCTATTTGTAATTTCAAGAATTCAATAGCGAATAACATTGCTTTCAGAATATTTTTCTCTTCATAATTCTAAAAACTTTCGAGTTAAAGGCAGTAATACACTTTTTCGTTTCTTATAATTTTTTATTTGGTTAACAAAATGACAAATATAATTTTTAATGCAAAGTAAATATTACATTCTATTATCCTCTTAGATGTTTAATTTTTTAGAGCATGGAGTTTTCCCTTTGAAAAAAAAAGTATTAAATGTAGAAGAATCGATTTTGCATTTCTGCTAGCTTTATAAAATGTGTTGAATTTTAAGTAGTAGCGATTTTCGCGACGTTCAGTTTCATTTCATAATACAACTCTTTTTTACTTTCTTTCTTTAATAAAACCAAAAAAAATTCTTGCTTTTTATATAGCATCTTTTAAGAGTTTTAATTTGTTCCGTTTTTTCTTTATTCTTTTCTATTTTTTAGATACCCCAAAAGAGTTTTAAAAAATGTTTTATCATTTGTTTTTGTTTTGAAAACTTTTATATATTTTAAATGGTGCAAAGCACATAAAGTTTTGAATTAGAGTGCAACCTCGATTAACCGAACTAAATGGGACCACTGGTAACTCGTATATCCAAAATCTTGGTTAGCAGAAACTGTGTATAAAAACTCGCCGTGATTCCGAATTCAACATCTCTTAGAATAAAAGATAGTACAACGTTTTTTAAATGATAAATGTAGACGTTTCACAGCTGAAAAAATTAAACCCATTTCCAAAACTTCCGTTTACAGAAGCTTATTACGCTCTTAATATTTTTACAAAACATACTACCTGTCCTACACATCCTAAAAACAATTAAGTCTGGTTCCGGCCCCGCTCGACTATGTACAAAAAAATGCAAGATTGATCTTGGTCCGGCGTGAATCAGCTGAAAACACTAAGCCTGGGTATCAAACACCATGCAACTGTCTAATGTCAGTATCTATACTGGACATGTTATAATTTTGTACCATGTTGTCAAATTAGCATCGACTCGTGACGCACATTTATACTCATTCGCACGAAAGGGATATTCATTGAAAATGACTCATATTTTATTGCCTACGTTTAAAGTTTTATATGAGCCTAGTAGGTCCATTAAATTTGATGCCGGCTCTGTTTGGCAGGGTCGTTTATTTGGTTTTTCTTCCGGCCCATTTATTTTATTCATCGGCCCGATCCGTTGAAAAAAGTGTCTTAATTCTGCTCGTCCGGGCCCGGAGCCTTTAGCACGGGCAGTGAAAAAAAATGTCTTTTTTTCAAAATTAATTCACAAAATAGACTTTGCTATTGGCTTGGTTAACAAAAACCTCGATTAATCGAAGTTCGGCTGATCAAGGATCTACTTTAACCCCTTCTACTATATTAAATGCCCTTTCTATCCTTCATTGATTAAATCATATTAAACTATTTCTAAAGCCATATGCTTTCCTATTCAAAATAAATGTAGAAACACTTTAAATTTTTCTAGCATTGTAAATTTTCCCATTCAAATTTTAATCTTTTTGCCGCCACATGAAATCAACCGCATTTTCATTGATAAAGCATTAATAGATGTTCTATCAAATATTGTATTAAATGTAAAGAAAAAAGTTTTATTTTACATCAGTTATCTCTAATACTATAAAATATATGTTCCAAAACACTTCAAAACGTATAGTAAAAAGAAAAATTACTTAAAAAATATCAAATATCAATAAAATAAACCTATTAAAATTTGACATTTTCGATCAGTCATCATCAGAACACATAAAACAAACACTGGGAAACTAGATACCAGATAAAACACTGAAATGTGAAATCAATCCCGATTATAAAATGAAAATGCAATGCTCTCTATATTTCCAACGCTATCCGTTGTTCCGTCTTCCTAAATGTGTTTTGTTTTGATGTTCTTTTCCGAAATTTCGTTACATAATTTATTTATAACTAGCTGACCCGCCCGGCGTTGCCCGGGTCCGTATTAACAATATTAAACGAACTTGAAATTTGTATGATTTTATCATTAACTCGTTACATGCAGAAATGCATTGTCTGAAATACGTAGCCACTGACTGTGTGAAAAATCGGTTTTAAAAACAACTAATATTAAGCTCTAAAAATACTCAAAATGAGCAATGAAAAACGCGGGAGGGAATATGTATCCAACGATTGCATGATTTTCGTGTAAAAAAGTTGATATTTACCCATAAAAATCACTGTTAAGTCACGTAACTAATTATTATTTTCACATACTAATCCCAAGTGAAATATTTTGAATTTCAAACTAATTATATCACTCTTAAACCCGACTATACCATGAATGAAATCGATACACGATGGTAGCTAAAAGGTTGGTATATAGTGTTATAATTTCAGAGCTATTTAACAAAAGTAAGTGTTATTTTTAATCAAATCTTGCGTATAGGTTCACTCTGTGTATAAATTCCTAACCTTAAACTTTTATACCGTAACCAGAACCTGTCTGTAACCTAACAGCGACTTAACAGTACCCTACCGTAAATTAAATATAACAGAAATGTAACCTAGCCTAAATGTATTCACTTTATTGTAACATATCCTTATTCTAATCATAACATAAATGCAATTTAACTTTAACCTAACTTTAACCTAAATAATATAATAGAAAAAAAAAACATTTAAAAAAATTACTATTTCTTCGTAAAATATGCTTCAGCTTTAATTCGTTTCTTTCAATTCGTTTTATTAATACAAAATTCCTTCCTAGTGCTTTTATTTCAGACATTAAAATTTCAGCGATAAATGGTTTAATATTGCAAACCACGGAGTAAGACACTTCTTACTCCGTGTTGCAAACCTTTTTTCGGTTTACTTTGCCTCCACCTATCTTTTTCTCCATGGTGTACAGCAGCTGTGATTTAAAAAAAAAATCCTCATTTAAACTGACAGTTTGCCAGTCTATGAATTTTAAAGGTCTGTCCCAGCTTTTTTAATTATTTCTGCAAAAATTTTATGCAACCAATCAACCATAAGAAAATGAAATGGAAAAAAAGCGAAAAAAGGTGATTTTTTATGAGAGTGAGCTTTCGAATTTAATTAATTACTCAGTTAATAAATAGAATTTTGAAATTCTGAGCTTCAGGTGCATCAGGAGAGACATTGGGCTACTCTCAAAAAAATTTTGAGCTTCGTACGTGCTGTAGATTTTGCTAGCCATCGCAGACACACAGACACACACACACACAGACAGACAGAGCGTTTTGTTCTTTTATTAGTATAGATTTATTCCCTTTGTAATCATAATGGTTAAGTGTAACCCCTCTTTATAACTTTGTCTATCAACGCGCCTTTCACATGGTTTACCAAAATGCTTATGTAATGTAATTATGTGGCATATTGACACTTATACTAACTTACCATGCTTAACTTTAAAGTAAAAAATATCCATCTGTTTCTACACTGTAAAAAAAAAAATCCGTTAAATTTACTTCGCAGTAACGTTGCAAGCAGTTTTTGTCGTAAAAATTGCAGTAAAACTGGATGTAATAAAAAAATGTACAACTAATTTTACTGCAATTTTTACATTTACATAAATTTAACGGATTTCTTTTACATTGTATCGAACTGATATTTAAAGACTTGTGTTCTCTCGTTATATTTAATATGCAAAGAAATGAAAAGAAGAAATTGGGACTGGGTTTTTTAAGCATTCTTTCACTTGTAATGGATTGGAAAAGGGTTGAAAGCTTTAATCAATACATCGCTGGTTCGAATCCTGGCCAGGACTTTTTTCACCCACTTTAAAAATAACTACTGCTATAATCTATTTACCAGTTGAATAACTGTGTTAAAAAAACCCAAATACAATTTCGTATGCAGCATTTACTACAGTTCTAGAAAATACTTTTCGATTTATTCGGCGGAGTTAATTCAGATTTTAGCTTAGATTCTATGATCGTTAAAGTTTAGTTGGGCGAATTAATCATCCAGTATTTGTCCGGGATGGCTCATTTAGAAGAGCATTAGCAACTTCAGCCATTACATCCCTAATTCAAACCCTGGTTCGACTTTTCTTACCCACTTGGGAAAATTTCATCTGTTATGATTTATTTACCAATTGAATAATTGAGTTAAAAATTTACCTAATATAACTACGTATGCAGCATTTTTTACAGTTCCAAAAATAACCTTCGATTCATTCTGCTGAACTGATTCAGATTTTAGACCATTTTCTCTGATCGTTAAAGGTTAGTTGGATGACTAAGTTCTCAAATAATCGTCTGGGATGGTTCAGTTGGAAAAGCATCGGCGACTTCAGCTAGTGCTTCCCTAGCTCTATCCCTGGGCCCATTTGGAAATTTACTACTGTTGTGATTTATTTATTTTTAAAAATTAATCTAACTTTCTTTCACTAACCACCTTACTAACAAAATGTAACATTCAACGTAAAGCGATTAGCCCGGTAGGCACGGCTTCCTATTTCTGCTGGCTCTGGAACAGTTTCCCTGCATTTGTGTTGTATGACATGAATCTGGCTTATTAAAAGGTTTTATCACTTATTCATGTTTATCCAACACTTTAAATTAAAAAATACGATATTTATTGTATCACTTGTGAAAAATTTAACGCCAACATTAGAACTTTGGTCACCATTATCGTCAGTTAAATGTGTCTTTTCTAATTCCCTCTGGAAATTGTTTATTCTTCTGTTACTAAAATTATTTAAAACGAGAACACCCACAGAATTATAGCAAAATGAAAAAAAAAAAACATAAATATACAACTTTATATATTCTTATTAATATTCTGATAATTAAGGTTGTTTTCGAATCCAAACTCACTGTACAGTCTGAAACGTGCACGAAATCATCATTAGTGTAAAATGTGGGAAATTAGTAAGTATTCTTATCGAGAAATCTAATAATTAAATCACCGTTTATGCGGTTCTATTTTATCCATCTTTTACATTTATACGTTGCTCCTCCCCCCCCCCCCCGTTATGGCTCAACTTTACAAAATATAGGGTAACATTCCCAGTAATTGGCACATTAAGGATTTGTCTTTAAACTTACTTCTATTTTCATTACCAAGAAATAAAATATTTACTTGAAAATATTTTTAAATCAAAGAATGCTTATCTGTGCCCAATAAAAGCCCAATAAAAGCAAAAGTATTTGAAAAAGTATTTTTATAAAAATATATTTATAAAAAATTGCTGTAATCACCAGTAATTGACACTTAGACTTTTACACATTTAAAGTAACCCTTTTCAAGTAAACAAAACTGTTGGCAATTAAAATATAAAATATACTATAATCAGATAATAATACATTAAAATGCATGCCTTTCTTAAGCCAGAGAAGAAGCATTTGCAACAAAAATGGCTAATTTGATACAAGTCATAATTGTTTCTCTTTTCTAGGCACTATTGTCATTTAGTAGCATAAATCAAAGTTATAATCTTTAACGTAAATGAGTATATAACTCGTATATGGTCTTGCATTTTTAAAAGACTGGATATAAATCATATTTTAGGACATTTTTGTAGGTTGTGCCAATCACTGGTGCCTGCCAATTACTGGGGATGTTACCCTACGTTGCTTCTTTCGTAGTCCAACCAGTTTTGTGAATATTTTCTTTTTTCCTAGCGTCGTTCTTTTTTCTGCTACCAATATCTGAGAAATATGAAAAACAAGAGCATGTATGTTTGCTATAGGGGTTATTTCACAGGGGAATCTGTGAAGAGGGTGGGATGAAAGAATAGACAAAGGGCGGATTGCCTTGCGGAACGTCCATCCGTTACTTTCGAGACTATTACAGCAACTTTATATAAATACTTCTTACTGTTTTATTACAAAATATAATTAGGATAAAAACTGATATAACCATCTAAATAGCGTTGTTTTTTACTCACGTAACTTTCATCTAATTTCCAACAAAAATATTTTAGTCTTCTGTATACTAAATCAAAATTTTGCTAATCTTGTGGCACTCTAGTTACACGAGAAACTAAATTTTGATTTGTTATATACACAAGCAAAATGCTTTTTTTTTTATAGATTTAAAACTTTAACGAAAGAATAGACAAAGTGGGACGAAAAAATAGACAAAGGGCGGATTGCATTGTGGAACGTCCATCCGTTACTTTCGAGACTATTACAGCAATTTTATATAAATAGGGTAACATCCCCAGTAATTGGCACATTAAGGATTTGTCTTTAAACTTACTTCTATTTTCATTACCAAGAAATAAAATATTTACTTGCAAATATTTTTAATTAAAAGAGTGCATATCTATGCATCTATTTTGCCCACTAAAAACAAAAATATTTGAAAAAGTATTTTTATAAAAATATATTTATAAAAAGTTGCTGTAATCACCAGTAATTGGCACTTAGACTTTTACACAATTAAAGTAACCCTTTTCAACTAAACAAAACTGTTGTCAATTAAAATTAAAAATACACTGTAAATCAGATAATAATAAATTGAAATACATGCCCTTCTTAAGCCGGAGATGAAGCATTTGCAGCAAAAATGGCTAATTTGATACAAGCCATAATTGTTTCTCTTTCTTAGGCACTATTGTCATTTAGTAGCATAAATCAAAGTTATAATCTGTAAAGTAAATGAGCATATAACTGGTATATAATCTTGCATTTTTAAAAGACTGGATATAAATCTTAGTTTAGGATATTTTTGTAGGATGTGCCAATCACTGGTGCCTGCCAATTACTGGGAATGTTACCCTACTTCTTACTATTTTATTACAAAATATAATTAGGATAAAAACTGATATAACCATCTAAATAGCGTTGTTTTTTACTCACGTAACATTCATCTAATTTCCAACAAAAATATTGTAGTCTTCTGTATACTAAATCAAAATTTTATTAATCTTGTGACACTCTAGTCACACGAGAAACTAAATTTTGATTTGTTATGTACACAAGCAAAATGCTTTTTGTAACAGATTAAAAACTTTTTTTTTTTTTTTTTTTTTGTGAGTGAAGTATAATGCTGCTTCCATGGTTATATCAATTTTTATCTTAATTATGTTTTGTAATAAAAAATTTGGAAGTATTTATAAAAAATTTCTCTACTAGTCACAAGAGTAACAATGGACATTCACTGACATTAACACACTTAGAACCTTTTTTGTTTCCTACAGTACCAATGAGTAAACGTTCGAGGAACTCTATACAAATGTTTTGCTTAAATCTCAAAGTAAATAGGCACTTCAATCAATGATTAAAAATTATTTTTATTAAAATCTGTTTGTACACGATCAATAATGGAATTAAAAAAAAGTAATTCAAGGCTTGTAACTCATATGAGGTTCGACAATTCTCACTTATTTTGAAAATGATTATTAAATTTTCTTTTATGTTTTAACTATTTCTAATGTATACAGGGTATCCGAAAAATAGTGCCCAAACTCTGCACAGCCAGATTCCTCGTTGGGAGTACATAAAACTGTCCAAAGAATGTACCTGTGTGATCCATAGTTTACGAGTAAAATACGGAAAACAGAGTATAACGTCACAGCTGGTGCAAGAAAAGAACAAGGTACTGGACACATCAACAACAGGGTTTGCATTTTATTTCAGACGCCAACATTCAAAGCAATCACCGCATTGTCCATATCGCGTCATGCATGCCCGCGTGATATGACAGAATGACGGAATACATGATAACCATACGAAGAATACCGGTAGCTGCAAGATGCAATCTTTTAAATACGAGTTCAACGACGGCTTAACATCATTCTGCGGCGTGTGCATGCATTACGCATATGCGCAGTGAACGTTTTGAATTTATCGTCTGGAAAGATATATAAATACTGCCTGTTGGTATACCAAAAGAAAATGTTGCTTTTTACTTACCCATCATACGTAGTATAGGGTAAGTCTTGCAATCGTTTTGAAAATCGAAAAAAAATTTTGACGGATTTACACGTTTTAGATAGTGGAGATTCCGAAAAACATATTTTTAGAAAAAAAAATTTGCCGTCCATCTGTCTGTCTGTCTGTCTGTCTGTAAACGCTCTATCTCCCGAACAAATTGAGATAGAGACTTGAAATTTTGTATGTAGTTAGTATGTAAGAATGGAACGAAGCCTATTTAATATCAGCAACCTCGATTATCCGGAACTATTTTTTTCGGACTCTCGAAAAATTCGTTCTGATGAAAGGTATATAAATATTTTCTAATTTTTTTGTTCTAAGAAATGGACGTAAAAGGCAATAAAATAACACACATTCTGCATATAGAACGAAGTCGATCGGATTATTAGTTGCCGAGATATTTGTAATTCTGTTTTCCACATTCTTCGATTTTTCATGACCCTGTATTTCATTCAACATTCAATTCCGAGGTATATTTTAATTGGAAATGATAAGCTTAATCCGACGCAGTTAATTGTTAGTTAAAAGAATTATTATTTTTGGAGTTATAAGGATGTTTCTTTTACGCAGTTCGATACTACTTGAGTAGTTTGGCGTTTTATATAATTTGTCGAAATTGGTAATCAGCAGTCCTTTAATATAGCATTACTATGTATATTAACAATATTTAAATTTTGTTTATGAATTGCAAGGCATTGTATAAATAGTTTTCACATGTTTTATTTTCATATACATATCCATGATGGGTAAGTATTACGGTGGCCCCCAATGACTAGTTTGTAATTGTTGCTGTTCTTGTTGTTGCACTGTCTGTGACGTCATACTTCGTTTTTCGTATTTTTTGTAAACTATCGCTGGCACAGGTGCCGTTCTTTGGACATTTTTTATGTACTCCCAACGAGAAATCTGGCTGTGGAGAGTTTGGGCGCTATTTTTGGTACACCCTGTAGTGATTCTTAAATATCCGAAAATGATAGCAAAATTATTTTTTTTCTGATTTCAGTATTTTTTTTTTTCACAGTCAAAGATTTTACATTTTAGACAACAAAAAATTATACTGAACGCCTTTCTCACTAGGAAAAGTTCCCATCTGCCAGATCGGGAAAAGAAGTTTTGTCGAAAGTGGTGTCAATGGAAAGTTATTACCATGGGAATCAAGGAAATGTAGACAACTATCCGACCGAATGCAAATGGTGATGAGTTATAGGCCGAGGTATTTCCGTCATTTATTGTCTTCTACCAGTCACTAGCGATGCAAAAAAGATAGAGTTGGTGGATTACAAAGGTTACAGAGAAGACAGATTATGCTTGGCCAAAAAAGTGACTTCACGGATAGTACTGCATTTCTGAATAGAGATGACTAAAGCACGAGTATTTTTAATACCAGGTACGCACAACAGGTTGGGGGTGTTTCGCAAGTGTCACAGATGTTATTAGTTAAGTTACAGCATGTCTGTTTAATTTATCAAAAGATTTGTTTTGTGTCTCCAAATAAAATCTTTTTAATGGCATATCGAGTAATGCCATTCAAATTGGGCGAGGAGTTAATTCGGGATATTCTTTAAATGATACCTCAGGTCAGTACAGTCTAATTAGTTACATATGATTGTAAAAACGTGGTCACAATTTTCTGTTTCTCATTAGAAGAAACAAGGTACCTTTACCAGTTTTACACTGGTAACAACAAGTTACATAATTTTATTCTGTCTTTTTTACCATGTAGAGTATCTTTCTTGCATAGCTAGTGACTCCGAGAAATCAATAAGGGGTCATCCATAAATGATGTCACTCTTGAAGGGGAGAAGGGGGTTTCATGAAAATGTGACAGTTTGTGACAAGGGTAGTGACTCCAAGAAATCAATAAGGGGTCATCCATAAATGATGTCACGCTTGAAGGGGAGAAGGGGGTTTCATGAAAATGTGACAGTTTGTGACAAGGGTAGTGACTCCGAGAAATCAATAAGGGGTCATCCATAAATGATGTCACGCTTGAAGGGGAGAAGGGGGTTTCATGAAAATGTGACAGTTTGTGACAAGGGTAGTGACTCCGAGAAATCAATAAGGGGTCATCCATAAATGATGTCACGCTTGAAGGGGAGAAGGGGGTTTCATGAAAATGTGACAGTTTGTGACAAGGGTAGTGACTCCGAGAAATCAATAAGGGGCAATCCATAAATGATGTCACGCTTGAAAGGGGGGGGGGAGAGTTCATGAAATTGTAACAGTTTGTGACAAGGGGGTGGTAGGGGGTAAGAAGAAATGTGACATCACACATTTTGGTTAAAATGAAAGAATTAAAATTCAGTGGATTAAATTATGAAGTATGAAGTTATTTTAAATTTAAAATATTTTGGGTTGATAAAAATAAAGTTTAAAGACAAATATGTTAAATTCTATTTCAAATTCCAAAATACTATTGTTTTTAATTGCTCTTTCATATTAATAATTTATTACAATTCTATATTACTATTACTTTCTGTAAACCTTATTTTATACAAAATACGAATCGTTTTTATTGTTCAGCTCACAAACGTCATTAAAACACATAGCTAAAGTTTAAAATTAAAGTTTGAAATGTGATCTAAAACGTAGAGGTTTGTTTGTGAACTGCAAGATACGTTTAATTAATATAACGTGACATGTGACAAGATAGGGGGGGAGGAAGTGAAGTGATGCGGGACACTTTGGGGGAGGGTAGTCAAAACATGGAAAAAATGTGTTACATCCTTTATTGATGGCCCCTAAGTGACAGAAATACATCCGCCTATAACTCTTTACCAGTTGCTTTACCAGTTGCTTGTTCCCGATCTGGCAATTCGAGGACTTCCCTAAGTCGTTTTAGAGCAGTCCTCTGAAAGACCTATGACCGGTGCTTTAATATGCTAAGAAATTCCTATTGAGACATTTAATAGTCTTTCCCTTTTTTCCATAAAATCAAAATAATAATGATAAAATCAAATAATTTCGTATTTTAAAGCAAATTTCTATCGAAATTTGAAAAACGTTTTTCTATTTAAAATCACTTCTGTAAACATGGATGTAAATTTCATGATTCATAAAAAAAAGAAATTCCAGACAATGTCAGAAAATTTCGTGTTTTTGAATGCGAAAAAAAAATAGAGCAACTTAAAAGAAATGAAAAAGCATAAAAATAAAAGTGCTAACATATTTTTGATGTAATTACAATAAAGAATTGCCTTTCGTAACAAATGAAGCAAGTAAACTCAATAGTAAATGTCATAACAAATCAGATTATAATTCCGAACTCATTCTATTCACAATTTTAACAGTACTTTCATACAATGTATTTTTTTCTTTTCATGATGTAAAAAAAAGTTTCAAGTTGAAGCGTTTAATTCACTTTTTCAATTCTGACAAGCCTTTCTTTGATTAACAAAGGAAGGAGTTATTTTGTTGTTTCTTTTTTGTTTTATATTATGCAAATATTATGCTGTCATTTTGTTAGATGTTCAGTTTTTTAGTTATTTTATATCAGTGGTTTCCAACCTTTTATTGGCACCACCTAACCCAAGCATCTATAAAATCTCCATGTGCCCCCCTTCACTCTGTAAATTATGTCTCTTATTACTTAAAAAGTGAACTCTATTCACACGATGGAAGCAAAATCGAGCCTTAACATTGAATATTCATTTAATATTTTTTTTAACCTGTCAGAGAGTGAATTTTCTGCCACAAATGTTTTAACTTAATTCTAAAAAATGCATCTTCGCCTTTGTGCCAAAAAGAGGTTTAAAGGAAAATGTTATACATTCTGCATTTTTATTGTCACAATGTATCTTGAGAGAGATTTAGCGTTAAATTGATAACATTCATGTATTTTATATTTCTTTTTTTTTAACTTATTAAGAGTTGGTAAAAAGTTTTTGACACTAAATTATCTTTAGATAGATAATACAATACACAAGAAGCATTTCAAGATTATCACCTTTATCATCAATTTTAAGTAGAAATCACTCTGCATCACAACACAGTTCTCTTTTTTCCTTTTCCAGATACCTTAGCTTGAGGATTTGAGAACTAAAGTGAACTATTTTTAAATGTCAAAGCATTGTTTGCCAAGGAGTCTACTCGTTACATAATTAATTTTAATAATTTTGAAACTATTTAATAAATATAGCCAGTTTCATAGATTGTCCAATTAACTTTTAATATCAAGCTGCCATTGCAAAAAGGAATCAAGTGACATGGTCATCCTGGAACTGCCAATTAATCACCACACGCTACCTGAAGAAGTTTTGTCTTCTTTGGCTACTTTAAAAACTGACTTAAAAGAGTCTGATCAAAAATTGTTCTAAATTTTCGATATTTTACTCGAAATCACAAACTGGTGAAGTTTAGCCACTCCGGTTCTCAACATCTCAGTTATTTTCCATGTATGTATTAAAATTCAAAAATTCAAAATGTCTGTGGGGTCATGTAAATTTATTTACTGTGTAGTTTACCTACAGTAGAGTCATAGATATTTATTATATATCTAATACCTTTTCTAATGCTATGCAAAATTTATAAAATTTATAACATCGGTAATGCCTCGTTAAGATGACTTTATGAAATCTTTATATTTTCTTCCGTCTTCGGTAATAGAAAGTATTGAATTCGAAATTTTTTTCGACTATATCTTTTCGATAGTTCCACACGCTTTAGAGGACTGAAATTCCACAAAACGTGGTTATACGAAATGTTTGTTTGTTAGTGTATCGCCATTGTACCACCGAATAATTTTTGAAGTTATGAATAGAAATGAATCTTTAGTTATTTTAGTAGAGGTAGGGATTTTTGCACAATTTTCTCTATTTTTCGTGCTTCTATTGTCTATCGCCAGTTCGTGCAGCGACGAGATCTCGCGTCCTGCTAAACCGCCTATTTGCTAAAAACTGATGACAATAGAATAAGGAAAACCGATTATTTAAAAAAAATATCATGGCCTCGATTAACGTCTTTTTACTCCGATTAATTGTCTGAAATAAAAATTTCAAGATGAAAATCAAAGTTGGTACAGTAATGAACCAACAATATTCAAGTATTAATACATGTAACTATTTTTTGAAATATCTTAGATAGGGATTGGCACAGCCAACCAGTTTCCTTAAAAAATAAAAAAATAAAATGAGCGTTTATTTTTTATTTTTTAATTTGAGGATTTGTGATATATATATACATGGATACTGTATGTAGTATCCATGTAATATATATATTACATAGAATTCAACAATTTATTCCTACTAAATAATAAAAGAGACAATTGTTAACGCAATTCCGGCAACTCAAGAAGCATTTTTTACGAAACTTTTTATAATGTTATTCATATTATATGCTCATCACATACTATAGTAACACGCTTAGAATTTTTTTCTTCAATTAACGGAAAATTTCTCGGCAACACTACTGCCTGGATTTTTCCGTTAGTTGACGCATATCCGTTTTTTTCTCCATTGCAGGAAACAAAATATCCGTCAATTGAAAAAAGTCTGGGAAAAATAAATTTGCCGACACTGGAATCAGCAAACCCCGCGTTACGAGACGTGTACGCTAACGACCTACTGTACGCTACAATTGGCCAATAGCGAAACGCTTTGATTTAATTAAGTTTGCTTTAAACGGTCATGGATTGATTAATTTCTTTATAAAGCTTTGAATTTTGAAATTAATTTCGGGAAGATTTCGTCTTTAATGGTATAGTAGATGAGATTTTAATATTTTAGTACTTAAATAAGATAAAATATGAATTATAAATGTTTTTAAGTAGATTCCTAATTGTAAAAAGTGAATATTATATTTTTATTTTTATTCTCTCTCTCTCTCTCTCTCTCTCTCTCTCTATCTATCTATCTATCTATATGTATATGTATATATATATATATATATATATATGTATATATGTATGATATAAAACTAATTTTTTTTCCTCATTTAATATTTAAATTAAAAGTTAAATATTAACATTTAATTATTTATAATGTATTTTAAATAGTTCACTTAAAATGCGTTTTAAATGCGAATATTATTTTATAAGCAACTTTATAAATAATTTTTTTAAACATTTTTCGCCTTATTCAAAATTTAAAAAGTAAAATATGAGTACTTTTGAAGGAATGACAAAAGGAATTGCTATTTATTTTTAACTTCGAAAACCTTTTCTTTCTTTTAATTACATTATAAGTCTTAATTTATATAATTTTTGGGTTTTCCTTTTGGAATAAATTCGAATTTCAATAGTAATAGAGCGCATGTGGACTATGAGTGAAGGGAATTTCTCCGTCTTTTGCAAACTTTTTTGAAGAATTCACGGATAAAATATATTTTCTAGGAATGCGGAAATTATTTGTTACAAAATAAGGAATAATTTAGCATGTATTGGCGAGTTTTTCTAACAGTAAATGTTTAATTCTGGATAAAAATTGCACTATAATTTAATATTAATTATAATTTAATACACTGTAATTTAATAATAGACGTATATTACAATATTTTATACAGGTAACGTGTTATACTGTACATTGACAAGTTTTGTAATGCTGGAAACAGCGTAAAAATTTAGAATACATTTCAGCTAATTATGGGCAATAAACTATTTCATGTCCTATATGCTTTGAATGCATTTGTAAATGAACTACAAATGCTACACTCTTTTAACGCTTTAAAAAAACTATTTTGTAGTAAACTTGAATAACATGGAATAAATTTCGTCTAAATTCGAGTATATTTGCGAGCAGATAGACAGAGAATTTTAAAAATTCTAGTTATAAATTTTCTCTCAGTAAACATTTTACTTTCCTAATTCGCTTAGCAATAATTCTAATCGAAAAAACTTATATTAAATTTTAATTAGATGTAATCAAATATCTAATTTATTGCACATATCAACTTTTTATTGCACAACGAAATGTTTTTATTAGTAGATTTTGTACTTTTAATGGGACGTCATTTCTTTTTTATCCATTATTAAAATATTTATTTTGAAAAAAAGATATCAAATCTTTTTAATGACAAATTAGACATAAAAAGTAACATTTTAAATCCCAAAATAACAGTTGATAGTCATAATAATTACATTAATGATGAACATGATTCAGGTGTCTCAGAGGTAATATTAATGTATGTCGGTCGTATATTTTTAAATTGTATTTTATGACATTATTTAATTAATTCAATAAATTCTGCAATGTTCTTTTGACAAATGTGTTGCATTGTCTATTAATTTTACATATTATAATAATTATATTTAAGATTTTTTTTCTTAAAGTTATTTGCTGTTTACCTATCAAACTGAATATTAGACTTTTCAAACATAAATATTAAACGGCTAAGCAACATAGAAAATGTCAAATGTTAACGAATATTTTAAAACTTCATATCTTAGTAATTACACTGGTTTACAAACTAAAACATTTTTTATTTACTTTTGATGAAACACCTGTTTTATTATACTACCTCTTGCTAATGAAAGACGGTATTTGAAAAAAATCTATCACATCACATTTTTTACTTTCTCCTATGCAGGATATCCACTTTGAATGGTGTCCTGTGGCTAAAATCATTAGTCATAGACATATAGTTTCAGATACAAAAATGTTTTAAATGATTTAAAGAAATATATTACGAACGATTTGGCTCAATAAAAACATTTAGTAAAAAATACAAAATTAAAATTTGTATGCGATCTCCCGGTAATAGAATATAATGTTGTATTTAATAAAATTTTCCTGTCACACTGACAAGTAAGAAAAAACAGTCCCATTATTCTACGATTCAAATTGACCGAATAATAGATGTTTAAAGTTGGAACATATTTTTGGGGGTAAATTAAGGTTATTCACGAATTTTAAACTCTTATTAGATTGCACTAGCCTGCAAAAGTTGAATCATGCCAGGTTCTTTTTTTAGTTTTTGATAATTCATTTTTATGTATTCTGTACTGCTGAAACCGAAATAAACATTAGTTTTTTACCAACACGTAAATATTTTTGCAAATCACAACTTAAAAAAAAAAATCAACAGCGAAACTTCTGAGAATTCAACAGAGAAACAGCGGAAAGTCAGTACGGGAGCATATTGGGACAAAGCCTTTGTCTCACAATATCCATTAGGGAAAAACAGTCATTCATGAATTCTTAGAAAATTATGAAGATAAAAATCATGAAAATAATAATGCTGTTTTCTTAAAAAAAAACTATTATGCTGGAAACATATCTCTGAAGAGATGGAAACATATTTCTGAAGACTCATTTTCTCCATTTACCCCTGGATTTTTTCCCCTGAAAACCCCTGGCGCCATGAATGAAGAACAGGGCAAGAGTTTTTACCAGGAATTTAAACATTTGACGATGCACATAAAGGTTTTTGGGACAAAAGTATGTTTTGAAACTACTGCTAGTCTATTAAAAGAAGATAAAAATCATGAAAATTTAAAAAAGAAGAGTAAAATTAATCATTTCTAATGTTTCTTTTTATATTTTATGTATTATTCTTTTAAGTATTTAATAAATACAGTAGAACCTCGATCCATCGTTTTTCAAAGAGTACAGGGGGAAAATGATGAATGCGGATTAACTTCAAAATACGAAAAAACACAATGATTATGCTATTAATGCTTGCAATGTATACAGTATAGTAATAAATACCAATTTGTTACTTACTAAATTGTAAACGTGATAAATCGAAGTTATAGAAAATTTTTATTTCTTTTTAAAAATCAATATTTTTTTTTTGTTATTTTTTTTATTAAAAAATAAATGTTCAAGATGTACAACATTTTTCTGGTCATTTTCTGTACATATGCATGTGCATTTCATATGCATATATAAAAGTTCGTACAGTTTCAAATTCCGTAATTGCATGAGATAGACATGGCACTGGTTCCTTAACTTCATCAGCTTGAAGTTATCCTCTGCTTCTTCGCCACTATTTTAATTCTTTGCATTATCATGTATTTCTCATGTGTTTATAGGACACCCCATGTCGCATCATCTTGATCAATGGAAACATAATCGCTTTTTTTACTATATACAACCACTTTTCATCTTTATTATTGTCGCGGTCATCAACACAAATGAGTTATTTTAGGATAAAAGAAGTAATTCCAGTTTCTATGTCAAATGGATCCGCATCAGTTACAATTTAATTTCAATTAGGAGAAAAATTTTACAACGATGAATGCGGGAAATGACTTTTTGAAGAACGATGCTTGCAGGGTTTAGTTAATATTATTTATATTTTGCGCAGGGACCTTAGAAATAAAACGATCAATGCAGGAACGATAAATCGGGGTTTTACTGTATTTTTAAAACTAAAAGTGACAGATTGTTTACATTATTTTTCCTGCACTCAGTGCATTAGATATCAAGTTGAGTATATATACGTGAGCGTTGTTTATTCTAAATAAACGAGAGGTCTTGCTATATTAAAAAAACATTTATATAACGAACACTGCACGAACATTACACACAAATACTACACAAAGAATAAAAGAAGTATGCTGGAGAGCGTCACACAACACATCATCGAACGACCAACGTCCATCTTCCTCTCCATCCCGATTGCCATTCGCATTCTTGAATCAAAAAATAATGGACCATGGAGTCCATGGAGACCATGTCCTTGGACCATGGAGTATAGGCGACCTTCACATTAGAATCTATGAAAAATACGCATTTCGGTGAAATTATATAAACCGAGAAAACCAGTGTTATCAGGCTCATTAATATAATACGTGATACAACTAATCTTGTCAAGAGAGGCACGACCCGCCTAGTTGAAAATAGTGTAACGCGCTTTTATTCAACTGACTGAAATCATGCAAAAGTATTATCTCACTGTAGTAATGGCAGGCACTTTTTACCATAAGGGCTACAAATCATCAATATCCTACAGCACGATAGCGCTGTATAGTAGAGCTCAAATGCATCTCTAATGTTAAAGTCCAAATTTTGCCTCTTAATAACTTTGGACCCAATCATCGGATCGCGAAGAAATTGAAAAGGCAATGTGTCGTGGCCGTGTGTGTTACTTTGAATGTCAAAATAATTTTTTCTTCTTTTCTTAATATTAAAATCACAATATTTATTTGAAACTTGAAATAAAACATAGCGCAATGTTGAAAATACAAAACATAGAATAAAGAATAAACATAACATAAATACCTTAGTAACTATAGCAACCAAGAAAGTATTGTTGCCATCAATATCAGCTTAAACAAATATCGTTTGATAGATAGAATAATTCTCCCACGCTTAAAATGAACGTACACAAGTTATAATGTCTGTTAATGCACAACAAAGTCTTTCAAGTATGATGGAGTTTTACGTTGACGAGTGGATTGTCGTAGCTGAATATCACGTCTAGTTGGCGTTGGTTGTCACTGCTGATCTGCGTCGGGTTGTTGGAGACTGGTTCGAGGTATTGCTACCCATAGGTCTTTAGAGGATTCATTTTCATTAACTTTATCCTTGAACTCATCGGTTTTAGAATTTGTGTTGAATGTTACAGTCTTTTTCGGAATCTCCGTTTTTTTCAGTTGATCAATATGGCGCTTGAATATGTGTCCATCATCTAATTCTAATTGATAATGTAATTTACCAAATTTTTGAAGCGCATTACCCAACTTCTACAATTCTTTATTTCTGGCATAGCATCTCGCTTGTACTCTATCTTCTATGCTTAAGTTTCTGCATTTAATTGGGTAATCTTTGTTTTGAACATGTTTCATTGGACGTAAAGCATCAAGTTGAATTCCTATATTTTGTTTCAAATACAGTTCCGCTGGTGTTTGATTACTGGACAACGGGGTTGCTCTGTATCAGAATAATATTTGTCTTCCTTTTTGTGCATTAATATTGGTTCAGAGGACATTGCTTTCAGGCGATTTGTGAGAGTTTGCACATTTCGTTCAGCTAATCCGTTTGTGGCTGGGTGACCTGGAGCAGTTAGCTTGTGGAAAATTCCACTTTTAGTACAATATAATTGGAATTAGTCGCTTACAAAAATGCTCGCGTTATCTGAGAAAATGACCTTTGGAAATCCATGAAATGCAAAAATGTCAGATAATAATTCAATTGTAGAGGTGGAAGTAGGATCGTTGCGGCATATTTTTATTTAAGCCCATCTTGATTTTGCATCTACTTCGATGAGAAAAAAATGTTCTTGAAAAGGTTCTGAGTAATCGATGTGTATACGGTCCCAATTTTCTTTAGGTTCGTTCCAGGGATGGAATGGAACCTTCGAGGGATTTGATTTTGTTTCAGCACAAGACTCACATTTCTTGAGATGGGCTCAATATCTTTATCAATACCTTTCCAATAAACGTATCTTCGAGCTAGCTGTTTCATTTTAGTTATGCCAATATGAGTACGGTGTAATTCATTTAAGACATGTTTCTGTAATGATTTTGGTATTATCACTCGCTGTCCCTTGAATAAGATTCCATCTTCAAGAGTATGTTCATACGATAACTGTGGAATAAGTTGAATTTCCTGTTTAATTTTTAACAGTTCTGCATTAGAATTTGTTTCTTTTCTAATCGTATCTGCATTTAGAAGGACAGTTGAAATTTCATTAATTGAAGTCATACACACTTGATTGATTTTATTATTTATAGTCACGTCGCTCGATGTTTTGTTCTGGGTAACTGGAGCTCTCGAAAGACAATCAGCATCTGCATTTTCACTGCCTTTCTTGAATTCTACTTCACAATCAAAAGCTGATAAGAAAGTAACATAACGTAGTAAACGTCCTGCTGTCATAGGTGGAATTTTTGAATTTGGGTGAAAAATTCTGGTCAAGGGTCGATTATCCGTTCGCAATTTAAAATGTCTTCCAAAAACATAATTAAATAAGTGGTTTACTGAGAAGATAATAGCAAGCGCTTCACGATCAAGCTGTGAATAATTTTGTTTGGCCGCTGTTAGTGACCTGGAAGCAAACGCAATTGGTCGTTTCATGCCATCAATTATGTGAGAAAGTACTCCTGAAACACCTACGGGACTTGCATCACATGTAAGAATTATTGATAAGTTCGGATCGTATGGTACAAGAAAGCGTTCACTGGAAATTTCACTTTTCAATTTGATGAAGGCTGCTTCACATGCTGCGGTCCATCAGAATCTGAAATTTTTCCGAAGAAGTTGTCGTAGAGGATATGTGATTGTTGAATTATTTGGCGAAAAACGCGAATAATATGTTATCATTCCTAAGAATTTCCTTAGTTCATCCACGTTTGACGGTCTTGGCATATCGTTAATCGCTCTTACTTTTTCTGGACATTTGGAAATTTTATTCAATTCAATAACATGACCTAAATATTCAATTTTTTCTTGAAACAACAAACATTTGGAACGATTTAAATGCAGATCATATTTTGTTAATCTTTGAAGACATAATTCTAGATTTCTTCTACATTCTTCTTTCGTTCTTCCCTGTACAATAATATCATCGAAATAGTTTAAAGTTTTTGGTAAATGTCGGAGGATTTGATCTAGAATTCGATTGAATTCACTGGAAGCAGTCTTTATACCAAACGACAATCTATGCATGCGGTAGATTCCTCGATGTGTGGTAATAGTCTGAATAATACTACTTTCCTCATCAACTGGAACGTGGAGATAAGCTTTATACATATCTAGTCGACAAAAATACTTTGAACTTCTGAGACTGTTAAGAATTTCGTCTATCCGTTGTATTGTGTTCTTGTTGAACTTACAAGTATTTTTTCATTAACACCAACCTTATAATCGACGCAGAGTCGTACACCTCCATCAGCTTTTGGTATTACTACCAGAGGTGAACCCCAATCACTCGTAGTTACCTTCGAAATTATTCCTTGTGATTCGAGTGAATCTAATTCTTTCTCAACTTTTTCACGAAGAGCATATGGTACATCTCTTTCCTTACGGTAAACTGGCTTACTATTTTCCTGGAGTTTTAATGAAACCTTTAAATCTGGAGTACATACTACCTTCTATTCGAAACTCTCTGGATACATAGAAATTACATCTTCGAGGCTATTTATAGCTTGTACTGCTAAATTAATTGAATTATACTTTTTAAAATCAATTTCTTGAAGGTTAATACCGAGATGCCGAATCCAAATACGCCCCAGTAATGCGTCATATTCGTTAGGAACGACATACAATTCTTCTCGTGACGTTCTGCCTTTGCACGTTACATTTATTTCAACCTTCCCGTCAGGTAAAAATACATTACCAGTGTACGATCGGAAAGAAACTGTTGATTTTTGAAGGTTCGCTGAAATGTTCAGTTTATGAAACTGATTTCATGGAATGAACGTAAATCCCGCACCCGAATCTACTTCAAAAGTTTGATTTTGTCCTATATTCACAACGACGAAATATTTATCAACATCTGGAGACCCATCTTTTTGGTGTTGAAAAATGTCTATAACCTTATTTACACCAAAATCCGGAAAACATTCTTCATCGGCTAATTGATTCGTACGGTTTCGGGTTGAGAAGTTGGATCTACCCTTTTCTTCTAGTAGAGTTCGAATACATACTTTTTGTACATGACCCAATTTTTTGCAAGCCCTACATTTCAGTTGGTTACGATCGCATTTACAATGTTTAGCGATATGATTGTCTCTGCCACAACGAAGGCAAAGATTCTTTATTCCTAATTTTTCATAGTCAATTCGAGACTGAGACTTCAAGCGAAGATTAACTTTGGAGCGGATCTGAGAATTAGAACACGTTTTATTAAACTTATCCGAATTACGTCTGGAAGATAGGGAATTTGAAGTCTTGTTAATATCTTCAACGGCATGAGTTTTCTTTGAAAGTTCTCTGCTATTTATTTTTGACGCTTCCAATGCGATCACTTTTTTCGAAATTTCATCAAATGTAATGAAGTTGACTGCAAAATAGCTTCTCGAATCGCGTTGTCGCGGAGACCTCTTACAAACTATGAACGTAAAAATATATCGGCTATTGAAGCCTTCCAATCACACGGCGAAATAAATTCGCAATCTATTATACCACGGCGAAGTACAGCAATATAATCGGCAAGTGATTGGTTTTCAGCTTGGTAAGTCGGAAAAAATTGACGCTGTGACACAAGAATATTTTTTTAGGACAAAGGTGCGTTTCAAAAGTCTTTATTATTTCATCGTAAGTCAATTCAGGTGGAGTTTTGGGCGAAACCAAAGCGGCTAACATATTGTAATTAGATGCGCCTATCGAATTTAGAAATAACTGAGCACTTAATTCGCTGTTTGAACTAATTTTCTTCATTTCAAGAAAGTTTTCAAAACGTTGTCATAATATTTAAATGATTCCTTTTTAGAAACAAAATTTTCAAATGTTTGAAGCAAAACTGGATTTATTGTTTGCGTATTTGAATTATTAATTTCCGTCGCATTTGAAACTGATATTGGAAAAAGTTTTTCCAAAAATTCTTTTCGTTGCGCTTGAAATGCAGACATAAATTCTTTAAATTGATTAGGATCCATTATTAAAATAAAATTCGTAATTAATTTTGAAAATCTAATGCAACGTATCACAAAGTAAAATGGAATTCAAGTTAATGAGTCGAATTTCATATATCACTCAGCAGTTGAAAAATTAAATAATTAATTTTATCTTAAAGATAACTTACATTTTTCTTCTCGTCGCCAAAAATTGTCGTGGCCGTGTGTATTACTTTGAATGTCGAAATAATTACTTCTTCTTTTCTTAATATTATAATCACAATATGGTACTTACGTATTAACGCCACCGCAGCAGAAGTTGTGCTAATGTACCAATAAAGAGCAATCTTATTGTACACACGCGCACGCAGTTGTCTTTTGGATTCCTGAATTGCCTTGTTGTTTGCTGATTTTTGACGCCATTTTTAATGCTTTTTTTCTCATTTTTGATGCATTTTTTGTGCGCGTGTGAACAACAAGATGTCTGTTTATTGGAGCATTAGCGCAACTTCTGCTGCGGTGGCGTTAATACGTAAGTACCCACAATATTTATTTGAAACTTGAAATAAAACAAAGCGCAATGTTGAAAATACAAAACATAGAATAAAGAATAAATATAACATAAATACCTTAGTAACTATAGCAACCAAGAAAGTACTTTTGCCATCAATATCAACTTAAACAAATATCGTTTGACAGATACAATACAAAGTGTCCTATTCTAGACCTCAAAGTTTACAAAAAATCATCCATATACATCAGTTAGTTATTGTAGATCCAGAACCCCTGTTTTGTCCCTTTTTTTTCATGAAACAAGAAAAAAGGACAAATGACTCAATTATAACCCGAACCAAATAACATTCAGCGACGAATAATAGCTTGTTCGAAAGCTTATGTGCCTTTCGAAAGCCCTGTCAAAAAATATCCAACATTAAGGAAATGGCAGCCATTCCAAATTTATATAGCACTATACCTACCATAATTTAACATTATAGAAACCTAATAAGTTAAAAGCAAAAATTATTACTTATCAGCGTAAAAAACAATTTATTAAAGATTAAATTTAATCTTTAATAAATTGTTTTTTAAGCTGATAAGTAATAATTTTTGCTTTTAACTTATAATTTTTACAGCGTAAGTCCAAGATTTCATTATAGAAACCTCTCTTTTTTAATTTCTAATTCAATTATTTCTTTCGAGTTGCCACCAACTAAAAACCTGCACAATAATTTAAACAAGAAATTATAACACGTGTTCTCTTTTTTTATAAGTCAATAAAAATTCAGTTTCTTCCAATAAATTTTTGCATTTTTGAAATTGACGTCATTCGAAACAGAAAATGCATTTTTTCATAAACAAATATAGAAACTGTTTTTAAATGCGTGTAAAAACCATGTCGCACCTTTATTTGAACTAGTCGATTGAACCCGGGTTTCCCGGGTTATATAGTAAAGATTCAAACCATTTTTCATTTAAAATTTAAAACTAATAAATTTTCTACATGCAACATGCTTTTTAGATTGCTAACTCCAAATAGGCATTTTTAACTCCTTAAGAGTCCTGCAGATTTTTTCATTCGTATTTAATTCATAAAATAATAACTGTGAAAAAGCATGGTATATGAAGATTTGTATTTGATAACTTTACATAACTTTTTATCTTATACAATGCAAAAAATTAACATTAATGTCAATCTTGTATTACATCAGGCTTTAAATAAAAATATTACATCACAGAAAAACATGGTTAGACCGTTTAAAGGGTTAAACGCAAAATATTAATTATAAAATCAAATAAAGCTATGAAATTTATCATCAAAAGTCATATTTCTGTATTAGACACATGTCAGACGTCATCAGCCGAAGATTTTCCTACTTAAGGCAGCTTTTTTGTTTTGATCATTTCAGTGCTTTGTACGCATACATCCATATATTTGTTAAATTTGTATTTATTTATATTATTTCATGTATTTATTTATAGAGGAAGTGTTAATTTTGCTGAAGGTTATTAGCCGGAAGCAAACCCCGAACTCTTTGTATTGTTTTAATGGCAAATGGATTAATCTTTCGTAATATAGTTTCATGCGGTTATAGATGATTTAAAAATAAATCAGATCCAATTTTTTAAAACAACAGCCAATCAGCAAACTAAAATAGAGTTTTCAAACAAATTAAATTTTAAAGTACTTTTTTTTCTTTTATACTATTTGGCAATGTAAAAAATTAAATTGATTGATTGTATGTTACATCAGTTTTTTTAATGATTTTATCTTTGTGTTTCACTATTCTTTCTTTATTTATTGATACAGCTTTAATTTCATTATGGAAAATTATCTGAAACAATATTTATAGATTTATGTGTAAATTGTGTATTATTATTTCTTTATGGAGATACGTGATAGAGATAAAAAAGAAATGCTTGAAAAATATAAAACCGTAACAAATGAGTCAAATCAGGTGCGGTTTTCAATAAAATTGCATTTGAAAGTAGATTTCTTTCTCTATACGACGGAATAAAAATTGAAAATATTCGATGCTTAGAAGATTGAAAAATTGCAGTAACGAAAATTGCGAAAAAAAAGTGATTTATCGTGAAATGTGTGCCATTCGCAAAATGACGTCAGTGCTAATCACGAACACATTTTTTCGTTATAATATAGAGAGATATGTTGCGTATCTGAAAAATTTTATACGAATCGTCAAATGCTAAAGTAAAGAAACGATAGCACGTGCATTCTTTCAAAAAAAGTTTGTTCCAAACATAACTCTATAACAAATTTAAATTTCGTTTATAAATTAAAATACACAACACAAATTAAAATAAAAAGCATTAAAATACACAAAAAATGCCTGACGTCACTTCAACATACCAAGAAGATGACGTATTTTCCGTGTAACACGCGTTCCTAGATTTTTATATGTCATGCCAAACCAAATATTCAGTTGCATCTTAAACCTTTGATATTGGTGAATTATGAAACCTCATTTTGTCATTTACATCTTTCTTTTTCCATTTTCGGATCAATTTTCTATGTGATTTTTTTTTCTTTTCTGAAAACATATTTGCAAAATAAAAATAGTGTTAAAAATAAAATAAACATAAATTACATAAAAAAATATAATTATTCCAAAAATTATTTTATTAAAATTACAAATAAATTTTAAAATTATATTTATTCTAAACTAAAAACTGTAGTGATAAAAAAATTCTTTTTTTTGCGAAAGCACGTGTTTGTGTATGGGCTTAATTTACCGTATTTCAGGGTTACATTTTTTGCATCATTCCCAGCCTCTATAATTCTTCTTTATTCTTTCTTTTTAATTTACTAGGGAAGCCCCTCCCCCCTGCTCGCTATGCTCGCCAACCCCCCGCGTAATCGCTTCGCGATTCCAAATTATTGGCTACCCCTGCTTGCTGCGCTCGCCAATATCCCATGGTATGAATAAGCAGTTGCAGACCTTTCAAATGATGTGTCACACGACTGGTGTTGTAAAGAAATAAAAAATGTGCCCCCCTGGGGGGCAGAGGGGAGGCGACAGAAAAGACATCCATAATATGAATAAGCAGCTGCAGACCTCTCAAATGATGTCACACGACTGGTGTTGTAAAGAAATTAAAAATGTGCCCCCCTGGGGGGCAGAGTGGGGGTGACACACAAGAGATCCATAAAATGAATAAACAGTTGCAGACATTTCAAATGATGTGTCGCACAATTGGTGTTGTAAAGATATTACAAAATGCGCCCCCTCTGAGGGCAGAGGGGGGGGGGTTACACACAAGATATCCATAATATGAATAAGCAGTTGCAGACCTCTCAAATGATGTGTCACACAATTGGTGTTGCAAAGAAATTAAAAATGTGCCCCCCTGGGGGGTAGAGTGGGGGATGACACACAACACATCCATAATATGAATAAGCAGTTGCAGACCTTTTAAATGATGTGTCACACAACTGGTGTTGTAAAGAAATTAAAAATGTGACCCCCCCCCCCCCTGGGAAGAGCAGTGTGTGGGGGTGACACACAAGACATCCATAATATGAATAAGCAGTTGCAGACCTTTCAAATCTTGTGTAACACGACTGGTGTTGTAAAGAAATTAAAATTGTGTCCCCCCTGGGGAGCAGAATGGGGGATAACACACAAGACATCCTTTAAATGAATAAGCAGTTGCAAACCTCTCAAATGATGTGTCAAACGACTGATGTGTAAAGAAATTAAAAATTTGGCGAAATATTAGTTATCGCCAAGTTGGCGTCACTTTTGACAACTAATTTTGGTCGCCAAATTTGGCGATATATCGCCAAGTTGGCGACAAACTTGGCGATTGTTGGCGATGGTAACCTTTCCTCTCTTTATGGTAACCCATATGGCGATGCATAGAAGGAGCCCTTTCCTGATTGGTCTATTCGACTCATGGAAGGAGTGGACAACCCGGATTCGTTAGTTCCGGAAATCTTCCACATCAGCATCATTCCAGGAGTCATTCCTTTTAAGGCTAGTTTTTTTTTTACTATAGAAGGATAACCTATCTTCTTTTTACTTCGCACAGAAATGGAGTGCTCAAGTTGCCATCTCCAAAAAAAAAATGAATTAAAAACTTCAAAAAAATTAATATATCAAAAACAAATTGAGATACAGTTTTCAAACAAATTGCATTTAAAAGCAAATTTTTTTCTCTATACAACGGTGTAAAAATTGTAAACGTGCGATGTGTTAAAAGTATAAAATATGCTGTACTGAAAATTGCAAAACCGAATTGCATGGGAAAGTGTTTCCATTCGCAAAATGACGTATGCGTTACGCACAGATACGTTTGGCCTTTATAATATAGTAAGATATGTGTTAAAACCGCGTCGCACCTTTATTTGAATATGTGTTAAAACCACGTCGCACCTTTGTTTGAATGTTTTCGAAGTCAAAACAGTTACTATAATACATGATATTTCAATTACACAGGAATAATTTAGAAAAAAATAACCCTTCTCTCTATAAAAAAAATAACGATTTGGAAATAGAGCAATAAAAATCTGTGTAAATAGCAATGAACAAATGATAATCTGTGTATATACCGTGAAACTGTAGGGCGACTACCGCCGAAGGATGGGAGGGGCGTTGCAGCCAAGTATCGTTAAGTTGGTCGGCGATATATCGGCAATCTGGCAGCCAAAATTACTCGCCAATAATGACGCCAATTTGACGCTATTTCCCGGATTTCGTCAAACTAATATGTCTGTTAATACTAATATTAGTTTAGATTTGTTAGTTAAAGTTGGTTGATCAAGTTCCTGAAAGGATCTGAAAAAGTTGTGAAATCATATAAAAAACTGGTGGAAACAGAGAGAAAAGTAGAGCTCAATCTAAAAAATGTTACGGTGAAAATTTGCAAATATTTTCAATCTAAAAGAATTCATAGAAAAGAAATGTAATCAGATTATCTGTAAAACTCATGAAATCACCAAAATTTTTGTTAGCTAAAAATGTAGACCGAGTTTCACTGGTGCCTTATATTCACAATCATACTATTATCCCACTCAAAATTATTATTGGGCAATATAGTTAATATCCACTAAAAACAACTTTTCAAAAGTAGAAAAAAAGAGCCAAGCTTGCGAAAAAAAAAAGATTAAAGTTATGGTTAAAAAATGGTGTGATATCAAATTTCCCATATGTGTATATGTGTGTGTGAGTGTATGATTTGCATTGCAATATCACTCTTATATATAAACAGATTTGGATGCAAATAAAAATATGTATAGGGCTTAACTAAGATCTTGACTGAGTTCGGTTGACAGCTAGATCCAATTATTTTTTATTTTTTTATAGCAACCTATTATTTTTTGTTATAGATTTTTTTGTTCACTTTTTACCTCCTCAGTTCTGCGACAAATATTACGAGGGACCAGAGAAACTAGTTTAAAATTATTATGAAACGTCATCAAAGATTTAGATGGCTATATGATACTTGCCAACCTCCCGCTTTTTCTTAAATGATAAAACACACTTGTAACCAGAAAATTTATTAAATTAAAAGTTTCTTCACCCAATATGGTATTAGTTTTTAAACGTGATTATTTACTTTGTGAAATAAAATTTCCGGTTAAAATTATGTTTTGTTGATTTAAAAAAAGCGGGAGGTTGGCAAGTATGCTATATATCAATACTTAGGCACACGTTTATTAGTTATTAGGCACACGTTTATTAGTGTTATACACGTTACGCGTTTATAAAAAGGTCTAGAGGTAATTTTAACAATTCTGGAAAGTTTAAAATAAATTTAAAGGGTGTTTTTAGTGTCTCCTACAGGCGATATCAGGACTGAGGAAGTTAATTAATAAATAAGTAACCTCTTATTTTTTTGCCTAAATATCTGTTATGCAGTGATACTTTTAGGGTTTTATAACTGTAATAAATTGATTATGCAGAATTCTCTATTAACATCGTAGAATGTTATAGCGCCTAATTTTGTTTTGTAACTAAAAATCACAATTTTTTAAGCATGAAATTTGTGTATATTTTACTTAGAAAAAGTTTTCATTGAATATTATAATTTAATGCAAATAGTTGATATTTTAAAAAGCGCAAATCGATAACAAAATTCCTCAGATTCAATTTTTTTTTATTTATGCATAATGTCATTAAATTTACAGTCACAAAGTCTGAACTCCAAAACTTTCGTATTGTGCTTAAATTTTAAAGATTAAAGATTGATGGCTCAAAGGAAATCCAAGATATGGGAAAAAAGAACTTTTTAAAAAAAGGTCAAATCACTCTTCCCTTTCCACCTGTATAAGCCGACTTGACTGAAGCGAAGATATGAGTCTTGCAAAGAGGACAGCGTTGTTTTATAGCTATCCATTTGTTAATGCATTGGCAATGAAAGCGATGACTACATATCAAGAAAATAAAATTCTGCGATTCCTGAGTATCAAGACAAATAGAGCAGTCCACTCCTTTAGATACACTGAGTACTTTTTGACTTTCACAAGCTTCATGAACTGTTGTAACATCTGGTCCATTCGGCGCAGTTTCCTGCGATGCCGTAAGGAGTGATTTCTTCTTATTAGGATGTTTGATTTCATCCTTTTCATTATTCAGAACACGACTTTGATATATTTCCCGTTTTCTTTTACGACTCTCGGCTACCACAGGTCCAATCCGAGCTGTGTTGATTTCAACTACTCCATCACTTACATCTACTGTAGTTTGCGCAACGGTGTAGACAGATCTTGGTTTTTTAGACTGGTTTTTATCCATAGCTGTCTCACTCTGGGTACTTTTAACTGGTTGCTCTTTTCTTTCATGAGTCTTGTTTTTTTTTCGTTTAGAATTTTTACGAGCCATTATGAAAATCCTGCAATATATGTAAGTAATACTTATTAGGAAAAAACATCACATACGTGAGAAAAACATAAACAAATTAAAAAGAAATAAAATCGAACATGTCAAGTATCATGTGTATTTTAAGATGTTATACATTCCCTGATGCGATCATCCATTATTGGCATTTAATCTTATAGATTGGCGATAGTGTTTTGGTCAACGGGATAATCATGTATTAGTGTGTTTATATTTTTTAATTATTTTTGGTACTTTTCGGTCAGCCCGGCAACAGTGTTATATATACATATATATACACATATATATATACACATACGTTCACTTACAGGGTGTTTTACCACAGTGGTTACAAAGTTTCAGAAGCGATAGTGTATACCTAGACAATGAGAAATCACATTGCAATGCATGATCGGAAACGCTTTCCTTGATCAGTATTGAGGACTAATGTTGTCAGACGTCCTGCGTAAATAAGCTTATTTTTGTAATTTTTATTATTTCTTGAATTTTTTTAAAATGCTCATAAAATCATTTTAGTTTTAAAAGTAACACTATACTGGTTCGTTTATTTCGTAGTTCAAGATTGCCAATCATTTACAAAAATGGCATTTTGGCGCGCTTTGAAAAAAAAAATGCCAATTCAATTTTAATCTGCAGACAGATAACACACAAGATCCGTGAAATCAAAAATAGTTTTTTTTAAACAATTGTAAGAGTATTTATTGTTTGAGCGAAGCGAAGTCTTATACTCATAGTACGTAACGATATTAAAAGTCAAAAGAATTCTTTCGTCAAGCCAATCTCAAAAAAATACTTGCCGGATTTCGATTCTGTTTGTACCAGAAGGTACCTATGAAGGTAACCTGGTGAATGCACCTACTTTCAAAAATTAGTTCCAAATAGTTTAAAAGTTATATTAAAAAACTGATAAAAAAGCACAATTTATTTGCATACGTCACAAAAATTTGCTGTGCGTCATTTTTCACCGCCTGGATATTTCCGTAGATAACCGAATCAGAGTACAATGTGTAAATAGTTGTCTGAGCGAAGCGAAGGCTAATACACATCGTACATGACGATATTAAGAGTCAAGCATAATTCTTTTGCCAAGCAAATCTGAAAAAATAAATGTCAGATTGCGATTCTGATTGTACCAAACGGTACCTATGAGAGTAACCTACTGAACGCACCTACTTTCAAAAATTATTTCCAAATAGTTTTAAAAATACGTTTAAAAAACTGATAAAAAAGCACAATTTATTTGCACAAGTCATAGAAATTTGGTGAGCGTCACTTTTTACCAGCTGGATGTTTTTGTTGGATTACCAAATTTAAGCACAAAGGAGCAAGGAAAACACGCAAAAAAATTTTAAGTACAATAAATTAAACTTAAGAAACAAACTGGAGAATAATTTTGTTGTTGTTGTTAATTTAAAAGAAAAAAAACTTAATTCTTAGTAACTTAGTATTTGAGATTTTGATATTTTGCGATATTATTTATAATAGCAATTTATAAACACCATTAGCATCTTTTATATTTCGCACATGCAAATTGGAAACAATTCTGCCGTGTTTAAATAAAACATTCCTACTACTTGGTTATCTCGTTGATCAATTTCGCAGAATTATACATATTGACATATTTTTTATTTTAAATAACGAAAGAAAAAATAAAATAGTGAAACATTGATAAAAATACAAATAAAATGTGGGATAAAAAATCACTTCATGATGTTTTGAACACATGTATCGTATTTAATGCGATTGAATGCGACATTCAAGATCATTCATTATTGGCATTTTATCTTATTGTTTGGCGATCATTTTTGTTCGACAAGATAATCAAATAATACAAAAAAAAAATTGCTGAAGCGATGATAATAAGTATAATAAAAAATAATAAGTATAATAAAAAATATAACTATCACAATAAATTATAAATCGTAAAATACTTATAGCAATATTCAAAAACTACTTTTTCACCAATTTGGCGAGGAAAAAATCGCGCTAACGTGTAGATTATATTTTTACACATGAATATGACATCTGCGCCATATTTATGAATAAAAATAAACATAAACGATCATCAGCTTTGAAATCTCAATTTGTGAAGCCCAAACTGGACCATGATATATAAAAACGCCAAGGTGAAGGTATTGGATAAGTACCATGAAATTAGGGCATGGATTTCATATACGCATCAGGTTTGGCGCAAATTATTTTTAAATTAATTTCTATTATTTTAAAAAGGACATAGCAATTAAAAAAGTCTTTCCGGCAATGCCGGGAGGAAGAGGTAGCTTTCATATACTTATTTATTTACTTTTTATTAAGTTATATAAATCAAATCGGTGTATAAATACGCGTGTTATCACGTGACGAAAACCAAATCATTTCAAAATGTGAGCAACACTAGAAATTAAAACTACTATAATTCAGACATTTTTTATGATACAGACGAAACAAAAAGTGCTTTGGAATCTTTGTATCAAGGTCAAATGCATAAAAGAAAAATCTTTTTCAATTTCTCACTTTTTGTACCTAATTTCAAATTTTAAATTTCTTTAAAAATGGCTACCATTTTTAAACCAGGTGGCGGATGGAACTGGTTAACGAACTCGGTCCAGGCTTTATTAAGTACTATGTACACACCACGTTACATTCAAATCAATTTATAAATACGAGTGTTATCACATGACAAACATCAGATCGTTTCAAAATGTCAGCCATAAGAAAAATTCAAAGTGCTATAACTCAATCACTTTTTAAGATATAGACAAAGTAATAACAGTTCTAGAATCGGTGTTTTAGGATCTAACACATGAAACAAAAAAATTTTCAACTTTTAATTTTTTTCGCATTTATTTTTAAATTTTAAATTTTTTAAAATTTTTTAAATGATCGCCATTTTGAAACAAGTTGGCGGATGATGCTGGCCAACGAACTCGGTACATACCAAGTTTCATTCAAATCGGTTCATAAATTCGTTAGTTAAAGCATGACAAAAATCAGATCGTTTCAAAATGTCAGCCATAAGAAAAATTCAAAGTGCTATAACTCAATCATTTTTTAAGATATAGACAAAATAAAAAGTGTTCTGGAATTAGTGTTTTAAGATCTAACACATAAAATAAAAATATTTTTCAACTTTTAATTTTTTCGCAATTAATTTTAAATTTTAAATTTAAAAAAAAAAATTAAATGGTCGCCATTTTGAAACAAGATGGCGGATGAGGCTGGCCAACGAACTCGGTCGAGATATTTGTATGTACTATGTACATACCAAGTTTCATTCAAATCGGTTCATAAATACGTTAGTTATCGCATGACAAAAATCAGATATATATACAGTCGAGTCTCCATACATCGAAACTCCATATATCGAATTTCTCGATATAACGAATTTTTTGTAGGAATGGTCCCCTTTTCGCATGATTACATTAAAAACAGTCTCTATATAGCGAAATATCTATCTCCATATACCGAATTTTTCATAAATTTGTCTTAATTTATTCAGTTTTATAAAAGCCTCGAATCAATTTTCCATGACTTATTTTTATTTATCGTTCCGTGCTGAATTTTTTCTAATATTACTTCTCTCCTTGTTTTTTAAATCCAACGAATTCATCCCACCTCCCACACATCTTTCAACATCCTTCTCAAAACAGAGTCTATTAGAGGCCATATTAGAGAAGAATCAATGAGAATCACATAAGAGAGGCCTTCAAATAGAGGAAAATGTTAACTACAATTTTTCATTCCTTGCTAAAATTTGAGCTTTTTTTTTGAGAGCGTAACAATTTTAAAATCAAAACAACAAAAATTACAGATTTTTTCGTCTTAAATTAATGCAAGTCTTCCTTATTTGATTTTCATTAAGCTTTCAAATAAATGTCTATTCTCTTTTTTGAAACTGCTTAAATAATTAAGAAATAAAATGTTAGGTTAATATTTACTTTCAAACATTTCAATTTCTCAATTAAAAACATCAAAAATAATATTTGTTCAAAATTTACACATTAAATACGATTTTCAACATCAGTCTCTATACATCGAATTTCTCTATATAACGAATTTTTTACTGGAACGATGGATTTCGTTATATAGAGACTCGACTGTATATATATGAAAGGATAAAACCTAAAGCCTTTTTAAAATTTAAAATTAAAATTCAAAAACTTAAAGATCCCAATTAATATTTTTAACTTTAATCTAAAATTTAAAGGCCCCTTCTTTTAACCTTAATTCTAATACTTAAAGCTATTTTGCCCCTGTTAACGTTCTTTCCCAACCTAACATTTATTACTTTCAGAGATCATTTTTGGATGTTCTTTAAGATTAAAAAAGCTGACGTAAACGCAATTCTTAATTTGTAGAATCAGCATTCAACCCTGGAAAACCGCGCCTAACAACGTCATACTGCCCAGATATTTCTTAACCAATTAAAATTAGAGTAACACCCATTATTTAGTATCGCGACCTGGTAGAAATAATGCGAATTAACGTCCTTTAAATAGCGGGAGCGCCTAAAATAAGTGGCTTTTTGACCTAACACTTGCCTAATAAAATGCTGCCCAAAGAAACGAACTTTTAAAAAGAAAGCGTCAAGTTCCAGGGACCTGGTTTCTCCCAGAAGATCTGCCAAAAAGGATTAATAAACCAGGCCCCAAGTGAAAATACTGTGTCGTTATTTGTCTCTCAATCACACCTCATGATTCAACAAAAATAACGGCTTATCGATGGTAGAACACCACAATCGTTCCCCGGCCATTCGGACGATTGATTCGGCGCGATCGCCAAAGTTCTCTCCCCGGCACTTCCACGCTGGACGCGACGGAGCTATGTTTCAGCGCCCGAACTCTCTAATCTCTCCACGACTACGATATGCACTCCCTCTCCTCGGCTGATGACGATATCCCACGAACGTACGCCAAGATCGGGTTCCTTACATATATATATATATATATATATATATATATATATATATATATATATATATATATATATATATATACATATATATGTCAACATTTGAACGGAGGGTGGTTTTGGGGTCTGGGAGTCATGATCCGTGAAAATATACCAAAATTTTCTGGAAGTGCTTTCCTCCGGACTGCTGCAATAGGTAGCTTTTTACTTTTTGTAATGAAAGCTACCTAAAACACGATTAAATCTAGATTAAATGAATATGGGAAAAAATTAATAAACAAACAACAACAGCCGGGTTACCATGCAATGGAAATAACGATATTTTGGCGCCAATTATATAAAAAAGTGTACCATATCCTGTTCTAAATTCTTGGGAACTTTTTTTTTCTTTTTTAACTATAAATGAATTGATGTGGTTGCGATCTTCAGTCTGTGAGGTTGCTTTTTTCCCACTTTTCAACAAAGCTGAAAAGTGTTTATGCATTCGGTTTGTCTATCCATCTGTCCACGTTCTAACATGCGTAAATATACGCCGATTTATATGCAATTTGGTAATCCTTATTTAGGGTCCACTAGGCGTGTTTGATGTTGTATATGAAGTATGTGGGACTGATAGTTTATGTACAGGAACACCCAAAAGAATTTCATTACATTATGGTCTATTAGGGGAAAATCCTTTGCAGGGTATTTTAATGAAATTACGCTATTACAAATGTATGAAACGTATATAAACCACTGAATTTCATTAGTATTACATTATAACAAGACATTCATAGCATTTTTAATCAAATTACAGGGACACACAAAAGAAATCGGTTACAATACTGTCTTTGAGCAATAATTTCGGGAAATGCGTTTTCAACTTCTGCATGCGCTTTTAAATTTAACTGTTTTTACGTGTGTCCCTAATTAATATAAATATTTAGAACCTATAGTCGTCGTCTGATCCGTCCGTTTGTCTGTCCGCATATAACAACACAAAAACTATCCTACGGAATCGTTTGAAATTTTTAATATCCATTTGTTGCCGAATTGTGTTGAGTCATGGCAAATTTTAATAAAATCAGATAAATAATTCGAATGCAGGGACAATCAAATGTGTTCCGTTACATTACGGCCGATGGAATGGAATAGTTCCAAGTACTTTTTAATGATGTTAAACCCGTAGAAACATTTTTTACTTTTAGCATATTATTATTAAAACTCTGTTCTAAGCAATATCGCTCAGACTAATCCCTCTGAGGGAAGTCCTAGTAAGAATTATTCAAATTCTCAAAAATATGAATTCAAAAAGAAAAATGGTTAGGTATTTACGTATTATCCGGGCTATGAGATAGATCGCCAAAAATAATTTTTAATTGCCAATTTTATTTACAATTACTAATTTTGTAAAAAAAAAAAAAAAAAAAATAATAATAATAATAATAATAATAATAATAATAATAATTTAACATTATTTAATACAGAAAATTACTGAAAAGATAAATAATATCAAATAAATTAGTAAATGTTATTATTAAAATTTTAGCTACTTCTAGGTTATCCCGTCGACCAATTTCGCCAAATTATACAAATCGCCAAACTATCCGCCAAATTATACATGTTGACATAATTTTTATTTTAAATAACGAAAAAACAAATAATTAGTAGAATATTAATAAAAATATTAATAAAAAGTCGAAATAAAAATCAATGACATTTTAAACACGTGAATCGCATTTAATGTCATTGAATGTGACATTCACGATCATCCATTATTGGCATTTAATCTTATAGTTTGGCGATAATTTTTTGGTCGACGGGATAACCTAGAAGTACAAAATTTTATTTTTATATTAATAACAAAATTATCGCCAAACTATCAGATTAAATGCCAAAAATGGATGATCGTAAATGTCGCATGAGTTATACCAAATAATAATAATGTTGTTAATATAATGTCGTTATACCAAATGAGTACTATATGATTATCCCGTCGACCAATTTCGCCAAATTATAGAAAACTCTAAACTATTTAACGTCAAATGCGACATTCATGATCATCCATTTTTGGCATTTAATCTTATAGTTTGGCGATAGTTTTATTATTAATATAATAATAAAATTTTAATAATAACATTTACTAATTTATTTGATATTATTTATCTGTTGGTGCTACTTGGTTTCCCGTCGACCAAAAAGCTATCGCCAAACTATTGGATTAAATTCTAATAATGGATGATCGTGAATGTCACATTCAATGACATTAAATATGATACGCGTGTTTAAAACGTAATTAGGTGATTTTTATTTCGACTTTTTGTTTGTATTTTTAATAATTCTACTAATTATTTGTTGTTTCGTTATTTAAACCAAAAATTATGTCAATAGATATAACTTGGCTATTAGTTTGGCGATTTGTATAATTTTGCAAAATTGGTCGACGGGATAACCAAGTAGTACTAAAAACAATTTATACAATTTTAAAAAGGAAATAATAATAATAATAAACAATTTATTAAAACCTAAACAATTATAGCTGGGTTACCATATCAGGCAAAATAACGTCATTTTAGCGCCAGTGAGATACCTCGGTGCAGGAGCGTGCGAAGAGAAAACTGCACCCGGGGCAAAGTTTCGATTTAGCGCCTCCCCTCCAACATTTTCTTGTAACTGGCTAAAAATGACGTTGGTAATATAAATTTGGTGCCCCCTAAATTTCAGCGCTCGGGACAACAACCCCCTTATTTCTCATGGCGTTGTCTCGTTGCATGCATGACATCTGTGCCAAAACAAAAATGTGGAAAAAACAATAATTGTTATTTATATGGCTTTTCCCTACTAAAGTAAATTAAAAAAACTTTAAAATGTTGCAATTAAATTATTTTACAATATGTGCGTGTGTGGAAGATATTTACACTAAAATTTAAATATAAAAAGATAGAGAGAGGGCAATCATACGTATTGCGAACATCACTCCGGCTTATGCCTTTTTGGCTTAAAATCGTATTGTTTGGCAACAAAAGTAAATTCAAACACTTAATTAAACAAAGGATATATAATTAACAGTTAGAGCCTTTTTTAAATTGATTCTGTGATTTTCTTATTTAAGAAACATAATGGAAGAATTAAAAAAAAAAAAAAAAAAATTATTTACGTTTTATTTAATGAAATTTTTTAGATGTTTTTCCTGTTAACCAGGCACGAAAGAGATAAATAGCCAAATGTTGTATCAATCAAAATTTTCTTTTACATTAAATTTATTTTTAACCATTTCATTTTTATTTACTTACTAGCAGACTTCGCCCGCTACGCTGGTCAGTTTTTCTAAAGAAACATTGAATCAAACAAAATTTTTATATAATATTAATTTTTAGTTTTATATCATATTTTAGGCTGTCTGTCATCGGTGAAAAGTCAGTCATCTAAACGGGAAGTTCAATGTTAGTCACCGATGAATAAAGTAACGTTCAACGTGTTAACACTTTTAATCACATAAAAATTCATTCAGCGGAACCTTTAAAATAAAGCCACCTTTTGTGATTGGGTACATTTGATTTCAAACATCCCCATAACTAAAATATGTTATAAGTTGAAAAATAACTAAAAAATCCGTAATAAATAACTAATAATGAACAACAATTTTTAACTGTTATTTTTTGTATCTAATTAAATGCTTGTAAAAGCTTAGACTTAAATTTTGAGCTCAAATTCTGAATCGTTGGAGGGGTTAAGAAGCGCAAACTGACTTGCGTTCAGGACGTATAAAAACATTTCATATTTATTTACTTAGAAGGTGTCACAAATAAAAATTAAATTAAAGAGTTGACATGTTTCGGTTCATTAATAAGAACCGTATTCAGAACATATAAAATCAGTAGAAAATTAAATGACACTGGATATAAATATAATTTAAAAATCAAAACAAAACATTGCGCACGCTATGATCGTGAATTTAAAAATCAAAACAAAACATTGCGCACGCTATGATCGTGAATATTTAGTGATGTTTTAGTTTTTGAAAAAACGAAAGCTAACAACAGTTTTAACATTGCGTTCAGGAGTTGAAACGTTACCCTGCCCGCCCTACGAACACATTTCAATTTTTCGCTACTTAATTACTCACAAAGATTCAGATTTTGAGCTCAAAATTTAAATCTAAGGTTTTAAAACATTAATTTAGATTTAAAAAAAAATAACGGTTAAAAATAGTTGTTGGTTACTCTAAAGTTTAAGGCGCCCTCTAACGGAATTTTTTGAAATTTATCTTTAAAATTTATTTTCAAGGAATTACTGACATAAAGAATGGTTCTAGAGAAAACCGGAAGCGAATCGACCAACTTTCAGTTTTTTATAATCATTTGAAATTTGAACCTCCCCAAACCCATTGAACACAGTTCAGTATGCGCTACTTAACCACTCTCAAAGATTCAGATTTTCAGCTCAAAATTTAAGTTTATGTCTAAACTTCTAAAAAAAATTTAATGAGATGCAAAAAATAACGGTAAAAAATAGTTGTACGTTACGCCAAAATTTAAAGCGCCCTCTATCGACATTTTTTAAATTTATCTGTATAATTTATTTTTAAGACAATACTGACATAAAGAATAATTTTAGTGAAAACCGCAAATCAATTGACCAATTTTTCTGTTTTTTATAATCATTTGAAATTTGAACCTACACACTCCCATTGAACACAGTTCAGCTTGTGCTACTTAACCACAGATTTTGAGTTCAAAATTTAAGTTTATGTCTAAACTTCAAAAAAAATTTTAATGATATGCAAAAAATAACGGTAAAATATAGTTGTTCGTTACTCCAAAGTCTAAAGCGCCCTCTATCGGCATTTTTAAAAATTTATCTTTATAATTTAGTTTCAAGCCAATACTGACATAAAGAATGGTTTTCGTGAAAACCGCAAACGAATCGACCAATTTTTCCGTTTTTTATAATCATTTCAAATTTTGGACCCTAAGCTTTTATGACGCCTATTTCTTTCGGAAGACGTTTGGGACCCTTAATTTCCCATTTAATATTATTTGTCTTGATGTGTACTATCACCCCTTAAAGTTCTGCCCAGTAGTTTAGATACACCCTGTATACTTTTTATATGGGGTTGATTCCAAAGTCGAATCATGGTTACGACTGCAATAGATAATACTTGTTAAGAAATCTATCTAAAAAAAATTAGTTAAAAAAGGTCTGATACGCTTGCACATAAAAAGCGTAATTGTTTATGACAGTTACATGATTTGCACTATTAAAATATAGATTAAATCATGGCGATAAAACAATATTTTGTGATTTGTCATTTGCGCCAAATATCAAAATAGCCGCCTGACATGCAAAAGCGAAGCGGTCAGCCGGAACTGTTGATGACAGTCACATGACTTAGGCTGTAATTACAGAGATTATCACTTGCACCAAGAACCAAAATAGCCGCCTTTCATGCGAAAAACAAAGCGGACAGTAAAAAACTTTTAATGTCAGTCCTATGATTTAAGCTATTATTATAGATATCTATACTAATATTATAAAGAGGAAAGATTTGATTGTTTGTTTGTTTGAATTGAATAGGCTCCGAAACTACTTAATGGTTTTGAAAAATTCTTTCACCGTTGGAAAGCTACACTATTTCCGGTGAACATAGGCTAATTTTTAATTGATTTATTCAAATATTTTCCTTAATAATTCAAAATTTCATTATTTTTCATACAGAATCACTAAAAAATTTTCCGATAAAAAATAACCATTTTCTTTCCCGTTGCCAAGAAAATCAAAATATGGAACAATAATTTCTCCTCGGCAATTAACTTTCATTTGAACAGTATCCGCGTGAAAAATTAAAAAAAAAAAAACTTAAAGGAAAATAAATATGACGTCATTTATTTTATTATCGGAAGTTTTGTTTACACAGATATCATATACACACCGAGGAAACTAATGGACACTAAATTGATGTTATTTTGCCTGGCATGGTAACCCGACTATTGTTATTTTATTATTAATAAAATGTTTTTTATTTCCTTTCTCTTCTTTAAAATTATGTAAACTGTTTTGTTCTATACTTAATATTTAAAATTTTTACTAATTGTCATTATTTTTTTAAATAATAGAAAATAATTTAAATATATATATGAAAAAACGACGTTTCCGCCAAATTAGTGTAAAAAATTATCGCGCCGACCTCGGCGCTTACATAACAACTGCGCTGTTTTGTTTATGTATTAAGGATACTTTTAGATCATAAATCTGATTACAGAAAATTAGTCTGATTACTTAATTAGAAGTTATTAAATTTATGTTTTTTAATTATGAAACAGACCAAGAAAAGAAAATTTACTATTGCTGCCCGACTGGAGAATTAACCATGATGTTATTTGATTTTATGCTTGATGTTATTTTAAAAAACTATGGAAATGGCGAATTTGTTTACATTTTTTGTTTATATTATTGCAAACATTTTTCCATTTCTATATACGCATGACCTTGGCGTGATTTTTTTTATGATGCCAATTTGGAGAACACTGCGTTTTCAAACACCAATTACATTTATATTACTTTTATTTATTTTCTATTGTTTTAAAAAGGAAATAATAATAAACTAAGTCAATAAATAATTATGGAACAAAACAATTTATATAATTTTAAAAGAGAAAAGAAAAATAACGAAATAGTTTACTCAAAAATAATCAATTATTACCGGATTACCACGTGAGGCATAAAATCGCAATTTGTTGCAATCGCGCCAACGGAATCCGCAGATGACACCTGTACCTAAATATTATTGTTTATATTATTTGGCATTACTTAATAATCCCATCGACCAAAAAACTATCGCCAAAGGGTAAGGTTAAATGTCAATGGATGATCGTAAATATCAGATTCATTTGACATTAAATTTGTTATACGTATTTGTTATGTCATGAACCAATTTTAATTCGATGTTTATTTGTATTTCTATTAACATTTTAGTAATTTATTGATTCTTTGGTTATTTAAAATAAAAATTATGTCCATTTGTATCATTTGGCGAAATTGATCGACGGAATAATCAAGTACTACCCATTATTTGTTTACATTTTATCTGGACATTTAAATTGTTAGAATTAGCGTACTTATCGGGAGTCCGCCAAGTCATACGCCAAGTCATAAGCCAAGCAGTCGTCAAATCTGTGTTTTATTCTTACTATTAAATCTTTTTCATCTGCAGTTATTTCACTATCACTAAAAAAGCAATATTTCCAATGTGTCGGAAAAAATCATTAGAATGAAAAAATATTTGCAAATAAGTTATCATTCATTACAATTAAAAAAATTGTAAGGAAAATAAATATACTTTAAAATTGGTTAAGAAAAAAATATGCATGAAATCTCGACAACTGAAAATGTTGTTTTTCGTAATTACGTAGCAGTTTTAATTAACGATAAGCCCCATCAACAGAACTTTGTCAAATATTAAAGTATTAGACACTACTTCATTACCCCGTCGAACAAAAAACTATAGTCAAGCTATAAGATTAAATGCCAATAATGGATGATCGTAAATTTCAGATTTATTTGAGGACAAACATGAAATAAGTCTGGTACATTTGTAACAATATCGTTTTTGCACTTCTAATGTTTGATTTTAAAAATCATAATGGAATCGATTACAGTAGGTAGAAATATTTTATAAGATGCAAACTAAAGATTTATTTTTCTACAAAATTTAATCATCAAGATTATTCCCGATTTAACGGCTACATGTTTGTAACTGTTTTATAAAAGGAAGAGGCAGTGAAACTGGTGTAATTTTAATGTTATTCAAATAATACAGCTTTAAAACACATTTTGTATGCTTCATTGTTCTAATAAATATATAAGTGAAACACCATTCTTCGTCTGACACCCCCACGGAGGGCACCACTTTCCTCAGGGCCTATATCCCATGTGTAGATAAATTGCCGTCATAAATACAAATAAACAAAAACTCTTCTTTATCTGTCAATAATTCTTTATTTTTTTACTCTATGTATTCTTGCTGGAACTGATAAGGTAGATAGGATACTACAGTGGACCTGTTAGAAGAGGACGTTTATTAAAAAACTAGCGGACCCGACAGACGTTGTCCTGTCACGACAGACGATGTCCTTCTTGGCACCAACTCCAGAAAATCAAATAAATGTACGTAAATATGGTAATATGCACGATAAACACTACACTCTTAATTTAATTTTTTATTACAATTATGTAAGGAAATTATTTTTCACTCTTCAGTATATTTTGAAGTCGGTTCAATTTTTCATAGAAAAGTTAATTTTTCTCTTTTTAGTTAAAAGTTAACGATTTTCTGAAGTCGGTTAATCAAAATTATAATACAGGAAATATTATTGTAAAGCATACACATTTGTCAGGAGTGCACTGTAAAAAAAATCCAGAAACGTTCCTGGGAAAAAATGGGCAGCTGAGTTGCCTATTATTTCCAAGAAACATTTCTTGAAAATGACTGGAACTTTACTGTGTAATTTTGAAACATTCCCCAGAAAAGGCTGTAAGGTTCCTGTGAAATACCAGGAACGTTCCTGTCGACAACAAAAACATTACTGATATTTCACAGGAACCTTACTGCCTTCTCTGGGGAACGTTTCAGAAGTGTTCAGTAAGATTTCTGTTATTTTCCAGAAACGTTATGTATAAATAATGGGCAACTCAGCTGCCTATTACTTCTCAGGAACATTTCTGGATTTATTTTCACAATCAGGAACGTTTCATATATTAGATTTCACTAAATTTTATTTTATTATTCTTTATTTGTGTATTTTATTTATTTATTTATTATTTTACATTCATTAGATTCGATGCCAAAATATATTAACCCATTTTCAAGTATTTAAAAATATTACTCTTTTCTTTGTTTACTTTTGAAAAATATTTTTAATTATTTAGTCAATTTAAATTCATATGCATAAAATTAATATCCGGGATTTTTATTTTATGTTATTTTTCATAGATTCAATGTTATTAAAAACAACTTTCTCATACTGTCAACATTGTAAACAAGATGAATATTATTTTCAAATCGAATGATTTGAAATTTTAAGAAAACATTATGAAAACTTTCTATGCTTCATAAGGTAAAATTCATAAGGTTCTAATTCAAGGAAATTGTACACAATAAACACACATCCAAAACAAACATTCGAAGCATATTTAAAATTTCTGATAACACTATTTTTTTTTTTTTTTCTGTATGGTGAAATTAAAGTGATCATTTATGTATGATTTTATATCATTCGAAATTATATGCTGTAAGATATTAAAATCACCGGATAAATCATTTAAATGATACAACAGTTAATAATATATTTGTTAAACAAAAATAAATATTTTAAATAATTTTACGCATCCTTTAAAATGTATTCTTAAATTTATCTGTTTATAGTTAAATATTTCCATCTGAAATTAGAAAAATCTTCAAACATTGCATGCTTTTTTACTTCCATGTAATATATAAGCTCATTTAATATTTAAATTCGTTAAAATTTTATTTTGCGAATTTGCTACTTGTATATCTCCAGAATTTTCTTGAAGTTTTGTTTTGGTTATAAATAATTAGCAATAAATCACATAAGAAATAGTATAATCTCAATTTTTTTTTACGAATTTTATACACATAAAAAAGAAAAAAAAACCATAGCCGTTATGCAATTTATTTTGACAAAAAATTAATATATATCAATGTAATAAAACAATAGTAAATACAATAATATGTATCAATATGCTTCCAGAATTTTCTTAAAGCTTTGTTTAGGTTATAAATGATTATCAATAAAACGCATTAGAAATAGGGCAATCTCAATTTTACTCAATTTAACGAATTTTATACATATCCATTTTTGAAAAAGAACAGCCGTTGTTCAACTTACTTTGACAAAAAAATAATTTAAAAAAAAGAAAAAAATCTTAATTCAGTGTGTTTTAACAAAAATTTAATATTTACGATTGTTGCAATAATAAGAAAAAAATATTAATGGGACCATTATTTATTTATTTATTGTATAAAAAAATAAAAATATATTATACAGTTTTTTATATACATTAGAAAATAAAATGCGTAAAAACACAGAGTCTAACAATCTATACAACTGCATTTTATATCCATGTACGGGGAAAAAAAAAAAAAAAACTAGCGTAAATATGGATTAACATTAACGTTTCAAACTTGCTCCTAAAATAATATAGCATGTAAAAAAATTAGCGGAAAAAAATGGAATATTATATTTTATAAATAAAACTTACCCTTTTGCGTAGCATATTATTCCAGAGGTATAAATACGGCATGATGAAGTATCACGAAATATTTTTTTTAATGTCCAACAAGGATTTCTGAAAAACTGATTAATATATGTTTCATTTAAATTAACCAGCTCTCCGAAGAAATCCCAATTAGACTAAAGTCATAGAATACCACGAGGTTCACATACTCAATGCGTTTCTTTCGTACGCGCCATTGTTTTGTATTCGGCCGAAGGGGTATTGCATTCTATCAGAAGGGGTTGCATTTTTCCCTGAAAGGTCTCAACAGCAGAGATTGAAATGTTTAGCCTTTGTTCATTTATTCATCACACCTGGTACTTCACAATGATTCTTTAGCATTCATATAAGGAAATCATTTTCCACTCGCTCACTCATGACACACAATATACAAACAACTAATAATGGCGTCGGCGTCAGCTTTAAGCTGTTGCCAATTGTAATTATCAAACGTTTCAGATAAGAAAACCTGAATTTCCCAGGAAACTTTTACGTTGTTCTGGAAACCTTTAAAAAGGAGAAATCTTTCTTGAATTTACACAGAACGTTACTATTTTTTCTTACAGTGTGGGGTTAGAACACGCGATCTCTTTCTTAAAGAAGCTGAGCTTAAATTTGGCGCCTTAGACCGCTCGGACATTCCGTCCGCACTCTATTCATCGAACTTATTCAACACTTTTAATTAGCGAAAAATCACTAACTCTTAGTTTTTGCATAGTTACTAAAAAAGTACTGAATCAATTTCGATGAAATGTGAATCTAAACCATTCTGGAATCCACTGGAACGCACACACAAAATTTCATTAAAATCGGTCCAATCGTTTAGAAGGAGTTCAGTGACATACGCACAAAAGATTTATATATATAAAGATGATTTATTTTGTACTTTTTATTTGGATTTTTTATTAATATTCTACTAATTAATTGTTTTTTTTTCTGATTTCAAATAAAAATTATGTCAATATGTAAAATTTGGCTATTAGTATGGCGATTTGTACAATTTGGCGAAATTAGTCGACGGAACCTAAATACCTAAGTATTTATAAATGTATGGTTGCATAATATAATTAACTTGATTATCCCATCTATCAATTTTGCCAAATTGTACAAATCACCAATCTTGTAGCCAAATTATTCATATTCAAATAAATTTCATTGTAAATAATGAAAAAACAAACAAATAGAAAAAATATTGATAAAAATACAAATAAAAAGCCGAAATAAAAATCATTGCATGTAGGCTACCAGACCAACACGTAGTACAAGTGTCGGGATTTTAAGAATTAAGAAATGATAATGTACCATCAGAAAGTTAATAGAGTTTGATAATCAATCTCACTAAATTGCAGAGCCCCACCAGTGGCCGAGAGGTTCTGACTTCAAACTGGTAGACGGTAGGTGCTGGGTTCGAACCCAATCGCGACCGTCGGCCTAACCGTTCGGAGTTTTCCGTGGTTTTCTTCGAACCTTTCGTGAATACGGGTTAGGTTCCCTTAGAAAGACCCCCACGGAGGGCACCCCACCCCTTAGGGCCTATATCCCACAGCGTAGATAATTGGCCGACATACATAGATACATAGATACATACTCACTAAATTGCAATGCCCTCTAATGTAATAGTGTGTCACATAAATAATGTTCAAAATGTCTCGAGAACATTTTGATTCCTGTTGTCATAACGGTCTCATGCTCATACGAAACTCTACTATAAATGATAAAATAAAAGAGATGGTGCTTAATTGCCCAAATTTTCGCCAAGACTTACAATAGTACAATATTGCAATGGCGTTGGCATGGCTTTCAGCAACACGGAAGGACATTTCGGGATGGTCTATACTGCTAAAAATAAAAATTTTAACTCACCATTTTGTTTGAGTCAAGGTTCGTTTGGAAATACGGACCAGCGAAGCGGGCATAGCCTGCTAGTTAAGAAATAAAGGCAAAAAGAGAGACAAGGATCGTTATCAAAAAAGTTATTCAAAATTGCTACCTTGCGCCGTGATGCCCGCTTCACATCTCTGATTTATGGAAATTTTAATGTTCTCGAAAATACCGGATGAGTCCCAGAGTTCTCGAGCAGCTGGCACATTGCGTGCAATATTTCCCTCAGGACTGTTCAGTATTGTCCCAGCAACAAATGACAGGGGAACTGTTCGTCATTATTTAGAGTCATATTTCATAGAGTTCGTGAGGGGGAAGAGTTCCATATCCTGTTCTGGTTGGCGCAATTGGCGAAGGAATCCAAAATGGCGCCAGAAAACATTTTAGCATCGTATTAAATTCTTCAAGATGGCGAAAAATCATGGTAATCGTCTTTAAATATTTATAAACATATATTTATCTCATAAACATTACGTATCTCACATGTTAAAAAATAAATACATTGTTTATATAAATATCTGGTACTACTTTGGGCACAGATGTCATATACGCACCACATTTGCACGTGCTTTTTTTCTCCCGCCAATTTGGCGAAAATTTTGTTTTTGAATATAAGTTACAAATTACAAGCAATAACAGGGCGCAATTTTTTATTGTATAAAATAACGTATTGTAAAATAAAATAACGTGAAAAAATAAAAAAGGGTCAATCCATTTCAAGTGGTCCAGAAAATATTTTTTTGGTCACTCGACCATTTTTAAAAAATCTGAAATTTTTTGTACAACAACCCTAACATGACGGAAGTTCAAAATGACCGTTCTTTTAATTTTACTATTTTTTGTTTGTGCATGGCGGCCATCTTTGTTTCATCGTGTGCAGCGATTTTCTCAGATACTAGGATACACAAAATTGTAAATATCTCGTCTTCTATTTTCCCAATTGAAATGGGGTTTGCAGCATTTTGTTCAGAATAAAATAGGCTAAATATGCAGTGATAGAAAAATTTTGAAAAATAAATTTTTACAGGGGAAATTTTAGCACAAAATGTACGGTTTTTTCCAAAATCTATCCGTTTGCAAGAGGAAAATTTTCATGCAAGAGCAACTGTCAACCTTACACAATTTTTTCTACAAATAGGTCAAAAGTACGTGTACTCATACACCAAGTCCCAGATCTGGGAGTTAATTTCTTTTTGCGAAAAAAATTCCGAAATTCGTCAAAAATTTCAAAAATTGCACTTTTTAGGCTTTGATATCTCTGGTGGGGCACGAGATAAAAATCTGAAATTTTGGCCTGTTATAGTATTGTGTAGTAGCGTTATGTACAAAAAATTTCAAGAAGGAGATTTGACTACAAGCTGAGATATGACATGGAAAATATGTGAAAACAATACTGTCAAACTATTGTAAACCTACTATGTAATTGTTCTACAAGACTGTCAACCTTGCACAATTTTTTCTACAAATAGGTCAGAAGTGTGTGTACTCATACATCAAGTCCCATATCTGGGAAATGATTTCTCTTTCCGAAAAAAATTCCGAATATCGTCGAAAATTTCAAAAATCGCACTTTTTAGGCTTTGATATCTCTGGTGGATCACGAGATAAAAATCTGAAATTCTGGCCTTTGATAGTATTATGTAGTGGTGTTATGTACAAAAAATTTCAAGAAGGAGATTTGACTACAAGCTGAGATACGGTGATTAAAAAAATTTTAAGAAATGCTATTACGAGTACATTAGGAGAAATGAGATTAGTCTCTTTTATTACAATATTTACACAGAAAATAGCATTTGTTGAAAACAGTTAAATAATAAGCATTTAATTTACAAAATACTACATAGGCTCAACAAAGAGCTTAACAATATTTACGAGAGATGTCATGAGTTCGACCAGTTACTGTTGTCAGTCCATCAGGCTGTTCTTTCTAAAAATTTTATTTGAAGCCCCCCAAGTCTTGTCATCCCTTGTTAACTTGAATGAAATTCTCTAGGTTTAATAATTGAAGCCATTTCAACTCGATCAGTTGCAATTCATCGTCTGTAATTTACTTTTCCTGAAATGTGTTCCGAGTAAAATTGTTGCAATAGCATTTCTAGTAGATTTGTTCATCTGGACAAATAGTGTATTGACTTATCATACATTCTGAATTGTTTAAATCACACAGAAGCATTTGAAAGATATTTGTAACTAACATTTAACTTTGTAGCATAAATAATTAATTTAAAATTTTGGAAGTATGAACAATTACATAGTATGTTACAATAGTTTGGTAGTATTGTTTTCACATATTGTCCATGTCATATCTCAGCTTGTAGTCAAACCTCCTTTTTGAAACTTTTTGTACATAACACTACTACACAATACTATCAAAGGCCAGAATTTCAGATTTTTATCTCGTGCTCCACCAGAGATATCAAAGCCTAAAAAGTGCGATTTTTGAAATTTTCGACAAATTTCGGTTTTTTTTTTTTTTTTTTTTTTTTTTCGCAAAGAGAAATCATTTCCCAGATCTGGGACTTGATGTATGAGTACACGCACTTTTGACCTATTTGTAGAAAAAATTGTGCAAGGTTGACAGTCTTGTTGAACAATTACATAGTAGGTTTACAATAGTTTGGTAGTATTGCTTTCACATATTTTTCATGTCATATCTCAGCTTATAGTCAAATCTCCTTCTTGAAATTTTTTGTACATAACGCTACTACACGATACTATCATAGGCCAAAATTTCAGATTTTTATCTCGTGCCCCATCAGAGATATCAAAGCCTAAAAAGTGCGATTTTTGAAAGTTTTGACGAATTTCGGAATTTTTTTCGCAAAGAGAAATTAACTCCCAGATTTGGGACTTAGTGTATGAATACACGCACTTTTGACTTATTTGTAGAAAAAATTATGTAAGGTTGACAGTTTCCCTTGCATGAAAATTTTCCTCTTGCAAACGGATAGATTTTGGAAAAAATCGTAAATTTTGTGCTAAAATTTCACCTGTAAAAATTTATTTTTGAAAATTTTTCTTACACTGTATATTTAGCCTATTTTATTCTGAACAAAATGCTGCAAACCCCATTTCAATTGGGAAAATAGAAGACGAGATATTTACAATTTTGTATATCCTAGTATCTGAAAAAATCGCTGCACACGATGAAACAAAGATGGCCGCCATGCACAAACAAAAAATAGTAGAATTAAAATAACGGTCATTTTGAACTTCTATTATGTTAGGGTTGTTGTACAAAAAATTTCAGATTTTTTAAAAATAGTCGAGCGACCAGTGCTGGACCACTTGAAATGGATTGACCCAAAAGATTCTAATATTTTAAGAAAGAAAATAATAAAAATAAATAAATGATAGTTTGATATAAATAATTATTGATATAGTATATAATAAAAATAATTCAAAGAATTAAAATAAAAAATAACAGCAAATAAACATGAATTTAATAAAAAAGGAAACAATAAATAAACAACTATAAATAATGAACTTAATAAGTGACAAAACAGTAAATATAATTATCACTATAAATCGTAAATAGTAATACTTATAGCCATGTTGAATGCATGCAGTTGTATCATTTAATCAGCACATTTTATTGAAATTTTCAACTTTTCCCATTTTATTTTCCTAACAATTGTTATAAACTTGTATTTTTAAAAAATACATTCTCAGTTGTTATAAATTTATTAAACAGATCTTCTCCTTGCCACTGATGTGCAATGCCAAATTGGCGGGAGAAAAAAAGCACGTGCAAATGTGGTGCGTATATCACATCTGTGCCCTACTTTGTTATCCCGTCGACAAAAAAAAAATATCGCCATACGATAAGATAAAATGCCAATAATGGATGATCACGAATGTCACATTAAATACGATACACGTGTTTAAAACGTCATTAAGTGATTTTTATTTCAACTTTTCATTTCTATTTTTATTAATATTCCACTAATTATTTGTTTGTTTTCTTCGTTATTTAAAATAAAAATTACATTAATATATATAATTTGGCTATTAGTTTGGCGATTTGTATAATTTGGCGAAATTTGTCGATGGGATAACCAAGTAGTACCATAAATGCACATTATATGCATCTATAAATAAATATTACACACTTATATTTATGTATTTTTATAATTTTATATTAATATTAAATTTATTATATACGTCAAAAAAAACAAAAGTCATAAACTCTTCCAAAAAATATGCTAAATGAAAAGACATATGGATAAAGTTCAATCTAGTAATTTCCATCGACAATGTTTTTTCTTTTATTTTTTAAGTGTTTCAACTCACATGATTTTCATTTTGCGCCAATTATTACGCTTGGCGACAATGGTGTGTGTACAAAGAAAAAGTGCCATTTTATTTAACACTTCGGTATTTTTCGGTTAGCCAGGCACCTGTGTTATATATACATGTATATATCTATGTTCTTGTATATATGCATATGTATGCATATACTATATCTGGATATATATATGTGTATACATCCACTATATGTTTATGTGTTTCTATAGGTAACACTGGTGCCCGGCTAACCGAAAAGTTCCTAATACTTTTCAGCGAAATTCCTAATACTTTTAAGCTTCTCCAAGATCTTCATCAGAGAATATATTAATAACTAATTTCTGCTATTGATATTATTTGATAGATTGGGGACGATCAAAAAACTGTCACCAATCTGTAATGCCAATAATTGATTGTCGTAATTCTCCATTCATCTTACATTAAACACGGTGCACGCGTTTCTCAGTGTTTAGGTTAACAAAATTATATTTGTAATTTCAAGCGGAAAGGTAGCATAGATATTTGAGAAGTTCGAATTAAAAACTTTTTGATTAATGAATGTAAGTCAAAGAAAATACATTAATGTCTTTGATAATCTATATATATATATATTACGCTAATGTGTGTGGCACAAAAATCGCGGTTATTCGGTAATTGTTTAATGACAACGTCCAAATGAAATGCATCTAGGCCGTGGTAAATTGGGTTCATTTACGTTTTGATCTTTCGTTGCAATTATATGGAGCTTGAAAAGATCATTTTGTTTTCTTTTTTATTCTATTGGCTTAAAAAATATCATGAATTTTAAACGTTCCAATTTCAAGTTAAAGTTGTGTTATTATAAATGAGATGAGTGAAAGGATTATATTATTAAATATATTTAAAATGAAATCAATAAAATACAAAAAAATGCCGCGGGTACAATATTTGGCGATGCGCCAAATTAGTATAATAATTCCGAGTGCTGGATTTATCGGCACAGATGTCATATACACACCACATTGGAGCGATTTTTTTCTGATGCTAATTAGCAAAAACTTCGTTTTCAATACCAGTTACATATATATATATATATATATATATATATATATATATATATATGTATATATATATACTAGCAGCCTTCGCCCGCTACGCTGGTCAGTTTTTTTTTTTTTTAAGAAACTTTAAAACAAACGAAATTTTTATATCATAGTAATTTTTAGTTTTATATTGTATTTTAGACTGTACGTTATCGGAGAAAAGGCAGTCATCGAAACAGAAAGTTCAAAGTTAGTCACCAAAGAATGACGTAGCGCTCAACATGTTAACAGTTTTAATCACATAAAAATTCATCCAGCGGAACTTTTAAAATAAAGCCAACCTTTTGTAATTGGGTTCATCTGATTAAAAATATCTTCATAAGTATTCAATTAAACAACGTAGAATGCTATATTTCAATTGTTACAAAATTTCTGAAAAATTATCCAACTACGAATGTAAGTTCTTTTAAAATCTATCTAGTAGAACTTAATTTATAAGAGGCCGGAATGAAATTTCACTTTGCGTTTTATATATATTGAGATAATTAAATATAGCTTACATAACATGTTAACCTGATTATAGAACTCACTTCCAAATTGTAGGTTCAATAGATTTTTTTTGTACGATTATTAATACAAAAGCCAGAATTTCTTTTATATATAAAGATTGAAAATTTCAGCTTTTTGCGTCGAAGAAATCGCCAAATTAGAAAAATGTGAAGTATCTCACGAACTACTGGATTTAAAAGAATTTGCTTGGTACTATTTAATTCAGCATGGAAAAATATACTAAAATATGGTACCAATTGAATCGTCTACAAAATGGTATCATTTGAATTGACTACAAAATCTGATCTATATAGATAAGGATTGAAAATTTCAGGTTTTCGCGTCGAAGACATCGCCAAATTAGAAAAATGTGAAGTATCTCACGAACTACTGGATTTAAAAGAATTTGCTTGGTACCATTCGATTCAGCATGGAAAAATACACCAAAATATGTTATCAGTTGAAAAATAACTACAAAAGCAGATTTTTAAGGAATTTTTTTAAAGTTCGTTCTTTTTTTTACCCCCCTTATTCCCCTTAGGTGGAATTTTCGAAAATCCCTTCTTAGCGGCACTCGGTGTTATAAGAAGTATTTTTACCCCAATTTTCAAGATTATCGGTTCGGTAGATTTTTTTCTGCTGTGATTAATACAAAATCCAGACTTTCTTTTATATATATAGATAAGGATTGAAAATTTCAGGTTTTTGCGCCGAACACACCGCCAAATCAGGGAAATGTGAAGTATCCCGCGAACTACTGAACTTAAAAGAATTTGCATGGTACCATTCGATTCAGCATGAAACAATACATTAAAATATGTTATCAGTTGAAAAATAACTACAAAAGCCGATTGTTAAGGAATTTTTTTAAAGTTCGTTCCTTTTTTTAACCCCTTTAGGGATGGAATTTTCGAAAATCCCTTCTTAGCGGCACTCGATGTTATCAGAAGTAATTTTAACCCAATTTTCAAGATTTTTGGTAAGGCAGATTTTTTTGTGCTGTGATTAATACGAAATCCAGACTTTCTTTTATATATATAGACTAGGGGGGCCCCACCCCCCTGCTCGCTATGCTCACCAACCCCCCGCGTAATCGCTTCGCGATTCCAAATTATTGGCTACCCCTGCTTGCTGCGGTCGCCAATACCCCATGGTATGAATAAGCAGTTGCAGACCTTTTAAATGATGTGTCACACGAATGGTGTTGTAAAGGAATTAAAAATGTGCCCCCCTGGGGGGCAGAGTGGGAGGCGACACAAAAGACATCCATAAAATGAATAAACAGTTGCAGACCTTTCAAATGATGTGTTACACAATTGGTGTTGTAAAGAAATTACAAAATGCGCCCCCTCTGAGGGCAGAGGGGGTTTACACACAAGATATCCATATTATGAATAAGCAGTTGCAGACCTCTCAAATGATGTGTCACACAATTGGTGTTGTAAAGAAATAAAAAATGTGCCCGCCTGGGGGGCAGAGTGGGGGACGACACACAACACATATATATAATATGAATAAGCAGTTGCAGACCTTTCAAGTGATGTATCTCACAACTGGTGTTGTAAAGAAATTAAAAATGTGACCCCCCCCCTCTGGGGAGAGCGGAGTGTGGGGGTGACACACAAGACATCCATAATATGAATAAGCAGTTGCAGACCTTTGAAATCTTGTGTAATACGACTGGTGTTGTAAAGAAATTAAAAATGTGTCCCCCCTGGGGAGCAGAATGGGGGATAACACACAAGACATCCATTATACGAATAAGCAGTTGCAAACCTCTCAAATGATGTATCAAACGACTGGTGTTGTAAAGAAATTAAAAATTTGGCGAAATATTACAGATATCGCCAAGTTGGCGTCACTTTTGACAACTAATTTTGGTCGCCAAATTTGGCGATATATCGCCAAGTTGGCGACAAACTTGGCGATTGTTGGCGATGGTAACCTTTCCTCTCTTTATGGTAACCCATACGGCGATGCATAGACGGAGCCCTTTCCTGATTGGTCTATTCGACTCATGGAAGGAGTGGACAACCCGGATTCGTTAGTTCCGGAAATCTTCCACATCAGCATCATTCCAGGAGTCATTCCTTTTAAGGCTAGTTTTTTTTTACTATAGAAGGATAAGGATTGAAAATTTCAGGTTTTTGCGCCGAACACACCGCCAAATCAGGAAAATGTGAAGTATCTCGCGAACTACTGAACTTAAAAGAATTTGCATGGTACCATTCGATTCAGCATGAAACAATGCATTAAAATATGTTATCAGTTGAAAAATAACTACAAAAGCCGATTTTTAAGGAATTTTTTAAAGGTTCGTTCCTTTTTTTAACCCCCTTAGGGATGGAATTTTCGAAAATCCCTTCTTAGCGGCACTCAATGTAATCAGAAGTATTTTTAACCCAATTTTCAAGATTTTTGGTTTGGCAGATTTTTTTGTGCTGTGATTAATACGAAATCCAGACTTTCTTTTATATATACAGATAAGGATTGAAAATTTCAGGTTTTTGCGCCGAACACACCGCCAAATCAGGAAAATGTGAAGTATCTCGCGAACTACTGAACTTAAAAGAATTTGCTTGATACCATTCGATTCAGCATGAAAAATTACATTAAAATATGTTATCAGTTGAAAAATAACTACAAAAGCCGATTTTTAAGGAATTTTTTTAAAGTTTGTTCCTTTTTTTTAACCCCTTTAGGGATGGAATTTTCGAAAATTCCTTCTTAGCGGCACTCGATGTTATCAGAAGTATTTTTTAACCCAATTTTCAAGATTTTTGGTTCGGCAGATTTTTTTGTGCTGTGATTAATACGAAATCCAGACTTTCTTTTATATATATAGATAAGGATTGAAAATTTCAGGTTTTTGCGCCGAACACACCGCCAAATCAGGAAAATGTGAAGTATCTCGCGAACTACTGAACTTAAAAGAATTTGCTTGGTACCATTCGATTCAGCATGAAAAAATACATTAAAATATGTTATCAGTTGAAAAATAACTACAAAAGCCGATTTATAAAGAATTTTTTAAAAGTTCGTTCCTTTTTTTAACCCCTTTAGGAATGGAAGTTTCGAAAATCCCTTCTTAGCGGCACTCAATGTTATCAGAAGTATTTTTAACCCAATTTTCAAGATTTTTGGTTCGGCAGATTTTTTTGTGCTGTGATTAACACAAAATCCAGACTTTCTTTTATATATATAGATTTAACTCTTTTCTTTTATTTTAAAAAGGTAATAATAATAAATAAATAAAGTTTAATTAATAATTATAGAACACAATTTATATCATTTAAAAAATTAAAGTTAATAAACAGTATATTAAAAAATAAAAAAACAATTGCCGGGTTATCATGTGATGCACATGTTTGCCTTTTCGTTGCAATTGAGAAAATTTGGCGCACATATGACATCTGCGCCTAATACTTTTGCAGAAACTTCTAATTTGTAAAAAAATTGAGCAATTAAAATAAATTATGAATAAAAGCAATATTGTTTAATGATTAGTATGCATTTAAGGAATACCAAACTGGTCGCCAATGGCGGCTAGTTGCATTAAAATACATTAAACATCTGCATTTTAATTTATGTTAAAAATTCTGGGAGATTTGTTTATTATTTAATTTTTAATTTTTTGTATGCAATTCTGTACCGCCACAATTACTATTATGAAATGTTATATCGGATGAAATTCCTACACTGTTAAAACTAATGGTGACACATTGCACCTTTTAGGGGTGAAAGGCTTGTCTCACTGGTGACACCCCTAAAGGAGCCTGAATGGCATCTTTAATTAGGGTGAAAAGATGGCACCCTTAATCCAGAATGTCCAATAATAAAAAATGAAAAAATATACAAACCGACTTTTGGCCTTCAAAGGTTTCGAACCCACAATGTCTGATTACAAGCTCAGCGTTCTAACCGCTCGGCCATCGAGCTCACCTTCATTCACTCATAGCCATAGATTTTACTTGCCGTCACAGAAAACAGAAAGACACGTCACAGCGCATGCCCATGGTTCCAGTCACCCGATAAGATGCCACATTGCTTCCAATACGAAGTGCATGGCACCTTATTTAGCTCCAATCACCCAGTAAGGGACCTGTTGGCACTGCAACCACATATCCAAGCCCCTGATGCACCCTAGGGTTCCAAATGGCACCGTCTTTTCACCTCCGGGTCCCAAATGGCACCGGTTTGTCACCTTTACTTTTAACAGTGTAGTTTTTACAATTGACAAATTTTTCTAGAGCATGAACAACCGAAATGCATAACTACAGAGACTGCAACGGACACCTCGAATAAATGTAGCAAGTTAATTTATGTCTTATATGTACTAATATAGTTGATAAAAGAAAAATAATCTTACCTATTAAATGAAAACTAAGAAAGTGAAAAAAATAATTTAAAGGGAAATTATTTATAAAGTAAATTTTTACTAGAAGAGAAATTTAATGGACTAATCAGTGAGAATTCAAATATGGTGATGAAATTTTTAAATGTGTGATGCCAACTTACGTGTGCTATTCACAAAAAATTATAGTTACGCGTGCTTTAAATGTAAAAAACCATACAGATGACTTTGTGATATTATTTATTTATTCATGGTATCCGAAAGATATTTTTATACATTTAAAAAATAATTAAAAATAATCAAATAATCATCATATAAAAAACTGGTGGAACCAGAGAGAAAATTAGAGTTCGATCTAAAAAAAAATTTTACAGTAAAAATTGGGAAATACTTTCAATCTAAAAATATGCATAGAAAAGAAATGGAATCAGACGATCTGTAAAGCACATGAAATAACCCAAATTTTTGTTAGCCTAAAATGTGGACTGAGCTTTACTGGTGCCTTAAAATCAATGAGAAAAAAGAAGCATTTTTAATTCACTCCATATTTCGATCATCCATAACCAGTTTAAATGTTTGGGTTCATAACCATATGTTACAGGCTGATGTAATGAAGTATGTGAACGGTTCGTTCAGTACAAACTGTGGACACAATTCCATTCCAGCAGTTTTGATAAGTGGAAGATCAAAGCTCCAAATAAACTCAAAACCTTTAACAGATACGATTCAACCATATACTGAATATTTGTGATCAGACATATTTACCTACATCAGTTCCTCAACAACCTGATTATATTAATGTTATACTTTAATTATTACTTCATAGTTTATATTCATTTAGCGTTGTGGAGCTTAACTGATTTGAGACAACATAATAATATATTCTATTGACTACTTTCCTCAGTAATCATTTTGAGTGGATAATAGTATAATTATGAATATAAGGCACCAGTAAAGCTCAGTCCACATTTTCAGCTAACAAAAATTTAGGTTATTTCATCTGCTTTGCAGATCATCTGATTTCATTTCTTTTCTATGCGCATTTTTAGATTGAAAGTATTTCCCAATTTTTACTGTAACATTTTTTTAGATTGAGCTCTACTTTTCTCTCATGTTTCACCAGTCTTTTATATGATTTCAAACTTTTTTCAGATCCTTTCAGTAATTTTATCAATCATCTTCAACTAACAAATATAAACTATTATTAGTATTAAAGTTATTAGTAGACATATCAGTTTGGCAAAATACCAGAAGTAACGACAAGTTGGCTTCAATTTTGGAAAGTAATTTTGGGCGCCAAATTTGGTGATATATCGCCAAGTTGGCTAAAGATTTGGCGACCACTGTCCTCCCCAGATGATAGTTCCACTGCAGTTTCTTGGTATCTTCGCAGATTTTTTTTATGATCATAGGTATCTATACAGATCTCCATAGCTTCATTTTCAAATCGTTATTTTTATAAATATAGAAGAGTTTTTTTTTTTCTAAATTATCTCTTTTTAATTGAAATATCTGTATTGTAGCAAGTGTTTTGGAGTCGAAAACACTCAAATAACTGCGCGATGTTGTTTTAATACACATTTAGTTACAGTTTATATATATGTTTATGAAAATTATGTATTTTCTGTTTCGAATGACGTCAATTTAAAAAATTTATAAAATTTATCAGAAGAATCAGAATTTTTATTGATCTATAAAAAAAAGAACACGTGTTATCATTTCTTTTTTAAATTGTTGAACTGTTTTTATTTGGTGGCAGCTCGAAAGAAATAATTGAATAAACAATTAAAAAGCAGAGATTTCTATAATGTTAAATTATGGAAGGTACAGCGTTATATAAATTTTAAATGGGTGCCATTTCCTTAATATTGGACATTTTTGACAGGACTTTCGAAAGGCACATACCTAATTTAAAAGCTTTCGAACAATCTATTGCACGTCGCTGAAAGTTTCCTTATTTGGGTAATAATTGAGTTGCTTGTCTTTTTTTCTTGTTTCACGAGAATAAAGGGACAAAACGGGGTTCTGGATCTCCATAACTAATCGGAGGATCTGATTGATTTTTTGTAAACTTTGAGGTCTAGAGTAGGACACTTCGTCTTTTCAATTTCGTCGCGATCCGAAAATTTGATCTAAAGTCATTAAGAGGCAAACTTTGGACTTTAACATTAGAGATGCATCTGAGTGAGCTCTACTATACAGCATTATCGTGCTGTATGATATGCACTTACAGTTTGGTATGTCCAATGAAAAAAATATCAAAATTTCAGATGTAAAATACCCTAGATAGTCCAAGAACCAACCGCACAAAATTTTATCTCATCGAGCACAAGAAAAAATCCTTTATTTTATGGAAGAGTAGTAATTGAGGAATTTGTAATATAATGTATCTGGCAACAGTTTTAAAAGAACTTATCGGGAACTCTGGGTTCGAGGCTAGCTATGTTTATGTTGATATTCTAAGCTTGTAACTTTTATGCTGTATATATCGCGCCCTAGAGTTCTCATTTAATAAAGCAGTTTAAAGTTCTTCCTAGTACTATTTATGAAGGTAATATGTGGTGGCAGTGTTTTTTTATTGAAGAAATATGTATCAAATACCTGCGCTCGAACAATTTTCCTTTCATTCAGATGACTGGCAAAAATGAATCGACAGATTCGAACGTTTCATATGTGCATCAGGTTTGAAAACAAAACCCCAGGAAGAAGCGGTAAATTCTTTAGTTTATTTAATAGGATCTCGAGCTGAAGAAATATTGTCACCTTTCAATTTAAGTGCAGACTATATTAAAAATTTTGATATTGTAAAGAATAAATTTGAAAGACATTTTATTCCTACACCTTATGTTATATACGAAAAATATAAATTCTATACGCGGACACAAGAAGAAGGTGAAGCGGTAGAACAGTTTATCACATCTTTATATACATTAGTGCAAACTTGTAAATTTCCTACCTCTTTTCAGGAATAAATGATTAGAGATAGAATCGTTTGCGATATTCGTAATAAGAAGGTTTCTGAAAATCTGCAACTCGATATGAAACTTACACTTGAAAAAGCGATTACAACAGCACGTCAGGCTGAAACAATTAAAAGTCAGCAACAAGTTTTGAGTAGTGATACTGTGTCATTTAAGGTATCTAATAGAGTAGCGTTACCACAGAATGAGAAAAACACACAAAATAAAAATTTTGATTCTTTCAATTCGGATAAGATAAAAGAAATATGTTTTTGGTTCGGAAAGCAAAACAAACATACAAAATTAGAATGTTCTGCTCATAAAACAATTTGTAACCGATGTAAAACTGGGTTGGTCACTACGCTAAAATTTGTAAATCAAAAATGCGTGTTAACGAAGTAGAAAAAACAAAATCGACGAAATCTTCTGAATTTTTAGGTTACATAATGAATACTTCGGATAAAAGTAAATCCAGTAAGAACATCGGATAACAGTTGGAATGCTAAAGTATTGATTGAAAAGATTCCTTTGCAATTCAAGATTGATACAGGCGCAGATGTGACGGTAATTCATTCTAAAGTGCATTTATGATTCGAAATTGAACCATGGGATCAAATAAAGTCATTTGCGTACCAGCGCAAAAATTACTCTACTGAATGGTCTGAAGTTTAATATACAGGGTTAGAAAGAAATACAAGAATTCTGGATCTTCATAACAAATCGATGGATCTGGATGACATTTGGTAAAATTTGAGGTCCAGAATTGGACACTTTGCCTTTTTAATTTTCGTCGCGATCGAATGATTCGGTCCAAAGTTATTAAGAGGCAAACTTTGGACTTTAACATTAGAAATTCGTCTGAGCTCTACACTGTAAAAAAGGATGATTTTACAGTAAATTGCACTGATATTTGGGACGGCAGTACAATTTACTGTTTCTTAATGGAAAAATCCCTATAAATTCCAATAAAAACAGAAAAATTTCTTAAATTTACGGGAATTTTTCCGTTAAAAAACAGGGTATTGTACAGGCGTAGCGATTACCTGTACAATTAACTGTAAAATCGTCCATTCTTTTTTACAGTGTACAATGCAGCTCTGTCATGAAGTATGCTATATCAACTAAACAATAATATGATTTTCTACTTTAATATATGGATAATAAATTATTGTAAATGGGTATTTAAAAAAAAAAAAAAAGCTTTTAGTATTTCATGAACTGAAATTCCTAAAATCCTTCAATTTCAGGTCGCCAGAGTAGTGTTACACCTTAATTAAAACGTTTCAAAGTACGAATTCCTCTTTCAACCAATAAACGCGAGATATTATACAATTCTGAGTTAAGCAAAAAAAAGTAAATTATTTTCACCTTACGAAGAAAATCAATTCCTCATTACTCACCAGTAAAGTTTTCTTTAATTTGACTAAGAGAAATGGATCAAATAAGATTAATGTTTGTCTCTAAAGGAGAGGATATTTTAAAACAATCTTTTACTTTTAGTCCTCAGAGGAGAAGAAATAAGATGCCTGTTACATGTCTTTACTTTATAATTTTTTAATGGTTTTTTTTAGCTTTTATGTTGTGGCTGTTGAACAAATGTATAAAGTTTCTTTGTTTTTTTTTTTTGTTGTTGTTGTTGTTGCTTTTAAAGAAATCAGGAATTAGTTTATATGAATTAGAAGATTATATTAAGGTTAACACGAAGCCTAATGTTAAACTAATGGCAGCGTTCTTTTCGTATTTCTCATTTGCATTTATATATTTTTTATTTTTATATATTCATAGATTTAATTATTTAATTTTGCATTGGATATTTTTCAAAATATTTTATTTATTTTGTTATTTTGTTCTGTTTTGCTGTTTTGTTGTTACTGTATTTTTTTTTTTTTTTTTTTTTTTGACACTTTCAATTTCAGAACTGATTCCGAAAAACGAAAATATCCTTAGAATTTAAAACTACAACCAAATTCAAAAGCATACGTATCTACGCAAAATAAATATAAAGTAATACAGGAAAATTGTCCAAATACAGGCTGCCACTTTTGTTTTCAATCTAGATCCTACAGTTTTCAAAATTAGAAAAAGAAAAAGTGACAGAAGGTATCTTGATATGTTTTACACCTATTTAAAGAGAAAAAAATCAGTTTAAAAAGTGTTTTATGTTTATAAAATGCAAAATTTAGAAATTAATAACTGAATTCACAAATATTGAGTTTTGAAAACGGGATCTGAATACCGGCAACTTGAGTTTTTTCCAAAAGAATCACACAAATGCTGCTAATTTGAATTATTTAGCACTAAAACATTATTTAAATAAATTTTATTGATTTCTTTGACATTTTTTTATGCAGAGGAAAAATACATAATTTTAATTAACAAGCGTTTTTGTCAACTTACAAAAATCTTAACGACTATTACTTAATCTTAACTCTTTCTGTTATGTTTCTAGTTTTGTTTTTAACGTATTAAATAGAAAAAAAACTTGCTGTTTTAAATGATAATTGTTTTATATGAATAAAATCACAAACTTAATAATCACTCTCTGCGTCGATGCCGCCGCTAGGCCCATGTATCGCATTTTTAACATTAAACCAAGAATCATCTCCCGCATTCTTGTCCGAATCGAAAGCACTCTCTCAGATAATATAAATTGCTTCATTTCACTTTTTTAAATCCAATTTCTATCTCTTTCTCTTATTTTTTCCTTCTATTTACTTTGATATTTTTTCTTCTTTTTCTTCACATTTATTCCTGACAATTGCTGGAGTGTCTAACCGCGCTTTTTCGTGAAGTAATCCGGTAACCAGTGTCGTTCTTGAAGACTTGTGCCCACGGTTATTTTTTTTCTTACTTTGAAATGAGTCTACAACTATTTCTGAACCGTATAAATTAATTTATCAGTTATGGAACTATTTAAATTAATTTAATTTCCTCTTCTTTAAGCTGAGTAAACATCTAAAATATCGGCCAGCTGGTGAATAGACTACTCTAGGTAGCCGGTATTTGGACCTATGTTTAATTAAAACCGGTATTACTGATTTATATAGTAAAATACTAATAACATGCATGCGGCAATTGAGAGCTAAATATGTCTAGAAAATAACTTAACCATCAATTTAAACCAGCATAGGCTCAGTATTTTTTTTTTTTTTTTTTTTTTTTTTTTTTTTTTTTTTTAAGGAGAAACATCTTCCTAAAAGCTTTTGATGTTCCAAAATTTGTGGTTTCGACATTTTTGCTTTTACTGTTTGTAAATGAGACAGGTTCCAGCGACGTATTTCTTGTGACTATCTTCTAACAATAAGAACAAACTCTACCAATCGCCGCTAGGCTGCGCTGCGCTCAGTCCTCAGAGCACCTAATAGTCGGTATTTTGATCCTAGCTTGTATTTGGACCCTATCCCGTATTTGGACCTTTTCCTCAAACATTGAAATGAAAAGAAAAAAATTTAAAAGAATGCTGCCATTGGTTCAACATTAGCTTGTGAGTGTTTTCGCATTACTTGGATAGGTGCTTAATTAATTGAAGACATAAAGTATTATTATAATAACAAATATGATGTGACATTATTATAATAATGATATGATATTTTTATTATTTTAAAATATGATATCGATAAACCTTACTGAAAGTTTTGACTATAATTTAGAATAACCATTTTCAAATATAATGAGACTGTTGATTGTCAAAAAATATATCAATCAAATATAAAATAGAGGGAGTTCATAAAAGATCTCCAGAATCTTTAAACCCAATCAATAGAACAATGAAATAACCAGCATGCTTGAGCGTTAGCTCTTCAATTTTGTGCATATTAATTTTTTTAAAAAGTAGAAATTCTGAATTGTCGTTTAGTATGCACAAACATAGACTTTTGAAAGCTATTGCAAGAGCTTAGCTAAAATATCATTTTTTTACATATAAATATAATCTATGTTGTATGTTCGTTTACCTGTTATTTTATTGAATTTTATGTATTTTTTGTTGAAATTAAGCAGAATGCATGGAATTTCATATATTTAGAATCCTCATGATTAGCATACATTTCCATTTAATTATCGCATTGTGCTAGTGAATTTTGAAAAATTAATATGTATAGAATAAAAGAAAGTTTTGGGATTGTCACATCTGATTAGTTCTTAATTTATCTCCAACGCATATAGACGATTACTATTTACGAAAGATAAATGCGTTTCCACTGAATAGCTCAACATCTGCTTCCAGCTTATATTTCATAACGAAATCAAAGGATTCGTCAGGCAATAAATAAAACAATAATATATATAAATAAAAACCAAAATTATTGTGTGTAATCAACCTAAGCCCGTAAACCACTGAAAATAATAAAATCAAAAATTCTGATTTTTAATAGTGATCCTTAATGATTTTTTGTGCTGTTAAATCTTGTTACGGGGTTAATACAAAAATATCTTTCAAATAACTTTTAAAACTTTATCTTTAATACACTGTTGCTATTTTTTATATGAATAGAATTTTTGGTATTGTTAGTGATCTCTAAATATATAGGTTAAAGTGCCAAATATGATATAGTCCTCTAATGTGGCACAATCTTATCTATATTATAAAGGCCAAACGTATCTGTGTGTAACGCATACGTCATTTTGCGAATGGCAACACTTTCTAATGCAATTTCAGTTTTGCATTTTTCGCTATTGCAAATTTTATACTTCTAAACCTCACATATTTCCGATTTTTACACCTTCGTATAGAAAAAAATGTACTTTTAAATGCAATTTGTTTGAAAGCTGTATCTCAATTTTTTTTTAGATATTAATTTTTTTATAGTTTTTAGTACCAATTTGTAATTGTGGCATCAGAATCAATCCACTTTCTCTTAAAATTAAAAAAAAAAAAAAAAAAAAAAAAAAAAAACAGAAATTAAAATGTATACATTTTGCAAAAATCGTCTGTTATAAAATTCCATAATTTCGGTTTTATTTCGTTTTTATTCACCAATTAAATAACTTCAAGTTTTGAGTTAAAATGATAGTGATTTTAAAATGATCAAATTAAAATATCATTTTTTTAAACATGGTGAATACGAATATGAGAAGTATGCATTTAAATTTTGTGAAGATAAAATTATGACGGGTTTTAATTTCGAGTGAAATTCTATGATCGTGTCAATTTGAAATATTTTTTTTTTCATTCGCATTTATACCAGATATAAGAGTCTCAATTGATAAATTCATCATAATAGCTGATCTTTATTATATTTTACTGATTTTATATGCAATTAAAGTTTAATTTTAAAAATTTGGATAACTGAATTCTATATTATTTTGTTAATCTTAGCTTAAAATAATATTTGTTTTAGAGTTAGACTGATCAATATAAGATGTATTTTTGTAATATTTGTTTGAGAGGTAGACTGATCAGTATAAGATGCATTTTTTACTGTAATTTTGTAGATTTATCATAAATCAATAAAGCAGTTCCTTCTTAAACATCTTCTTTCGTCGAATTTTGACGGGTTCCACCTCGTACCTTCTAAAAAAGAAGTCGCACTCTAATGAGAAAGTTCTTAAACAACACTTTTTCAAGTTTACTCAACAGGGTACAGTGCGTGTACATTTATTCAATCGATTTTAGTATTGATACTCCACCAGTTGTGTTGTCCAAATGTGGAATATTTTTAAGGTTACATTTTCAAGAGTAACTTTTTCGATGAAGGCAAGTGATTTTGAAATGTTGGAAAGTTTCTTTAATTTCAGTTTACTTATATTAATGTTTGCTAATTATTGGTTTGGGTTGAATCTCATTTTCTTTTTGTCAGTAACTAGTATTAGCAATCCATGCGGAATTCCCAATATGACACTACCAAAGATTGTTAAATATGGATATAGTTCCATATTTGGACCTCATTTTTTCCCAGTATTACCTATTTACTTTTTCTTTTCATATTGTTACGGATTTTGTAAATGGTGTGCGTTTGTACTCAAAAATAATATAAATAGTTCAATTACCTTTTTTTCATAAGATTACATTAATTTTCGTTGCATTAAAATGCCTCAATTTCTTGATTTTCTGCAAGAAAGTAAACTCTATTGGATTACAATGGAAGTTTGTGGGAATTTGATAAAATATTGGAGATATAGTAGCCAAGTTGGCATAACTTTTGACGATTGATTCTGATCGCCACATTTGGTGACATTTAGCGAGAGAATGGACCGCTCCCCATGATAACCCTCCTTTTGGCTATGGAGATGCATTAAATGCTGTTCTATGTTTTTTTAAGAGGATTTTTGAAAATTCTAGCAGTAGAAAATTGTGGAATGTTCTCGAATCTCAGATACTGACATGGACAAGGAATCATTCAGTGAAATTCAAAAAGGCATTGCGTCCTTTTTGTGAATCAAATTTCTCTGATGATTACATAAGAGAAAAGGGGGTTAGAGCAATTAGACTAAAAGCCCATGCTAGTCACTCAGAAAGACCCCGAATGATAATGCTAAGTCTATGGGTCTAAATATCTATATATTTTCAAATATTTCGCTCAAGATAAAAAAAAAATTTCATGATTTTTTTTTTTTCATAGGATATCTGAGGACGGTCTACGACCGGGCTTGTTTTTACTTTTTCGATTTTGGTTTCAAATTTTTCTCAAAAAAATACTTTAAATTTCGAAACCGGTTTGAGCCAGTTCTGAAATTGATACTATCATAATATAAAAAAATATAACCAAAATCAAAAATGTAAAAATTAGCCCGGTTGTAGATCATTCTCAGCTATCCTACGCAAAAAAAAATCATTTAAAAATATTAAAATTTTAGTGAGATATTTGAAAATAACGCTCTCATAGACTTAATATTATCATCCGGGTCGTTTTCAGTGACTTATGTGGCGTCTTAAGTGTATTAGATGGTCTCACGAGGATTGTGGGGAAAATAAGATTTATTTCTGTACACCCCTGTTTTATTTTTATTTTTATTTTTATTTTATGTCAATTACTTGTTTTCTTCTATTTGTTTTTATTTCTTCATAACTAGTCATTTGAATATTTTCGATTATCTTACTTAGGGTATCTTAAATAAGGAAATTTTATATTTGGTTCTTTGCACCAACTTTATTTTATATTTGAAAAAATATTTTTTTGTGAATAAATATTCTAGTCAAATAAATTTATTTTATGTAAAAGATGTGTCATTTTATACCATAAAATCTTCAATTTTTTTTCTTTTTTTTTACATTTTTGGTGTGGGTGCACTGATTGCCATATTAGAGAGCCTATGTTTACCATCTTAAAAACTCCTTTCATTAAAACCTGCAAATAACACATCACGCTTTTTTTTAAGCTGTATTAATTTATGAACAAACTTGATTTCAGAATCTTATAGGCAGGAAATGGATCTTCAATTGGTAATTTTTTGGCCCAAAAAGAGCCTTTGAAAACAATAAACAAAAAAATTACATCAACAAAAAGTGGTTCATATTTGGGATTTTCCCTTATATATTAAAAGGACAAAATCAATCAGAATTATCAAAAGAAAGAAAGAAAGAATATTTTATTTTAAGTTTTCACATTATTTTTTACCAATCGCATTTTTTTTTTCATCTAACAATCTGTTTTAATTATATGCAAGTAGACTACGGCAAAAGCCACTTGAAATCCTTTTGAAAAATACAGGTTCAACGCTGTGCCGTTGATATATGCAGAGAAAAAAGGATGTTGACATCCCAAATAATATACACTGTTCGTTTTCAAAAGTTGTGCCAAACATTCTGAGACGATTTTACTATCCAAAGGAGTATTATGGTGAGGTATTTTCCGAAGTTCTAATTCAACATTTTCTTGTACATTGTTACTAGATTGGCTTTCAGTCAAATGCAGCTAAAAAAAACTCCGCTCATCCTTATTTTGAAACAAATGGGTAAGTGGGATCACAGATCACACAGAGGGTTTCGTTTAATGTTTCTTTCAAAACAACTTATATTACAATTAATAAATCCAAATTGTTAATTTATAATTAATCAATCCTTACATAGTAGGGTGGTACGAAAAAACAAAAGTTTTTATTTCCGAATCGCTATAGTGCGGAAAAGTTGCGATTGGTAAATACAAGAAAAACAAAAAAAGAATTTTTCAAATCGGACTATATCTTCCGATCGCGCAAACCACCTAAAAATTCAAAAAAATTGAAAATTTCCGATTTTTTCAGAATTTTTAAAAAAATATTACATATACATATATTTTATCACTATAGTGAAAAATATTTGCATATTGTACTGTTTAACAATAATAAAAAAATAAATTGAGTTTAGAGAATATCTTCTAATCGCGCAAGCTCATTAAAAATCGGGGAAAATTTAAATTTTCAGGGATTTTGATGTATTTAGAAAATAATTAAATAAATTCAGTTTGCAGTCTCATGTTAAATTTTAAATGCAAATTAATACTATTGAGCACATTAGGCCATTTTCGAACAACAGAGATCTTACCACGACGAGATCGCTGCAGGGCGAAAAGGTTTAGTAGTTTGCGCAACTCCTGTTAGCCACGTTGCGAAACAGCGCGCCCGTGAACGAATTTCGTTTGTTAATTGGGTGTATTTTGTTAATTACATTAACAAGTGACATGGATGCGGATATGCATGTGTCGTTGACCAAGAAAGATAGTTTACTAGACAATCTTTTCATTGTCCTATATTCAGTCATTCAAGAGATTTTCTGCCAAATATTCCACCAACACACGAATATAGCGCCTGTATACCTAAGCATGTATACCTAAGACACTAAAGAACACCCTTTAAATGAATTTAGATGCTTGTAGAATTGTTAAAAACACTTCTAGACTTTTTCAATAAATGCGTCCATATAATACGCAACGATATGTAAAATGATACATGTTTGGAGATGTTTTATAGTAATCTAAAACAGGTATATGTTGTCCGTCGTGATATTTGTCTCAGAACTGAGGAGGATAAATAAAGTATCATCCTTTCTTCCATCAAAATATATGCCATGTGGTTCTTCTGAATCCATTTGACTTTAACGTAAATTTTTTCTAGTGCGGCTGATTTCTATTCTAATTTTGTGTCAATCAATAACTTGAGAAGCACCTGTTTTAGTTATTACAGCAATATCTTCTAGCACAGTCAACGCTATAGCAGCACCTGCAGGGTCAGATACACCTTTGCGATCGCAATGTAACGATGCAGATTGTAACTCCACATTCATTTGCCATGGTAATTTCTTCTACTTAAATCTGATAGTCTGTATCGGTCACGGTAGTGAGATTTTACATACACCTACATTAGCATTAAAACTATCCTGTATTCCATCAAAATGCTCAAGATCTTTCATTTCCGCTTCAACAGATTTAGAAGGTTACCTTTTCAATATATAGTTTCGTCGTCCAAGTCTTATATTCAGTTTTTTCCTCCTTTTGATTTATAGTACCAATTTTTCTCGTTCCATTCTTTCTCTGGAGGTAGATAAATCTACGCTCAATGACTGGAATTTTGTTGTGTTTTTCAGACGTACAATTAGTCTCAATCGGACACTCCCTCAGATCTGGAGACACTTTACAGGCGCAATTTTAATTCATTACGTATTTCCAGGCCGTAATATCACACAGTTAAGCTCCTTGTTTTTTAAATTCATTAACCTTTTATATAAAATCTGGCTTTTCCTTGCGTAAAATATAAGATTTCGTTAGTTTATAATACTTATCGTAGTAGGCATTATCTAAATGATTCTATACTCAGAAACTTTTGGGATTGACGCCTTCTAATAGATATATTTTATTTTTTGTGCCACTGTATTGCTGACAGATGAGAAACTCACTTTAATGTTGTTGAGTTTACTTGCTAATAGAAACCTCTCTTCAAAGCAGCATCGAATAACATATTCATGTGTTGGAAGAATATCTGGCAGAAAATCTCCTGGTGACCGAATATAGGACAATGAAAAGATTGTCTAGTAATTTTCTTGGTCAACGACATATGCATATCCGTATCCATGTCACTTGATAATGTATTTAAAATAACGTAATACACCCAGTTAACAAACGAAATTCGTTCACGGGCTCACTGATACGAAATGGCACACTGTGCAAGTGGACGAGGTTGGGGAGAGATGGGTATGTTGTATATACACGTAAGGCGACTTCAGCGCTGTTTCGCAACGTGGCTAACAGTTGCGCAAACTACTAAATCTTTTCGTCCTGCAGCGATCTCGTCGTGGTAAGATTTCTGTGGTTCAAAAATGGCCTAATGTGCTCAATAGTATTAATTTACATTTAAAATTTAACATAAGACCGCAAACTGAATTTATTTAATTATTTTCTTAATGCATCAAATCCCTGAAAATTGAATTTTTCCCCGATTTTTAATGAGCTTGCGCGATCAGAAGATATTCTCTAAACTCTAAAAAAAAAATATTTTTTTATTATTATTAAACAGCACAATATGCGAATAATTTTCACTATAGTGATAAAATATATGTAAATGTAATATTTTTAAAAAAAAAATTAAAAAAAATCTGAAATTTTCATTTTTTTTTTTTTTTTTTTTTTTTTTTTTTTTTTTTTTTTTTTTTTTTTTTAATTTTTAGGTGGTTTGAGCGATCGGAAGATATAGTCCGATTTGAAAAATTCTTTTTTTGTTTTTCTTGTATTTACTAATCGCAACTTTTCCGCACTATAGCGATTCGGAAATAAAAACTTTTGTTTTTTCGCACCACCCTATTACATAGATGGTAGCATCAATGAATTTAATTTTAAAATAATTATAAAAGGAAGTTATTTATTTTAATCAAAATAGAAATTAAAAATTTTATTTATGTTTCCGCTAATTTTTTTTAATATCAGATTTTAAAAAAAATGGAATTTTTAATTTTATTTGATTTAAACATTTTTTATTTGATTAAAATAAACAACTTCCTTTTACAATTATTTTTAAATTAAATTCATTGTTGCTACCATCTATGTAAGAATTGATAAATTAATTAACAATTTGGATTTATTAATTAAGGAATTTAATTAATTAAAGTGATTAATTAATTTAAGAAATCCATTAAGGAATTTAATTAATTGGTTGATTTGAAAGAAATATTAAATGAAACCCTCTGTACGATCTGCAATCACTCTTATTCAATTGTTTCTTTACTGTTTTATTTAACATTTTTTGGGTACTTACGAAGCACAAATTTACAATTTTCATAATGTAAAGGATTGATTTTATTCTATGGAAAACATTTATCTCCTTTGTCTTCAAATTATTTTGTGAGTAACTAATATAATAAAGAGTCGTGTCAAAAGACTTTTAAAATAAATATGACTGTATATGTTTCTCAAATTTGCGAGCTGAAATATGATTACACTAACAATGTTTGCTTCATGATAGCAGTTTTCTCACTATTATTCAACTCACGTTCTGCAGACTGTCTGATAATTCATAAATTTCCCACACCAATTAATTAGAGAATATTCCACTCTGAAGTTCTCTTGAAATGATTTAAGTAATGATATTAATTATAAGTAAAATAAATAAATAACGTTACATGGACAGAATTCTATCGCAAAGATTCTTAGTTGGAAATAAGTTTTTGAATTAAGAAAAGTATTTGAGACATTAAAATATAAACATTTCATTACTTTATTACATAGTAGTTCAAAATATTCTCGTTTTATTAAGTAATCGTATAAAAAAATATTCATATATATATTTTTAAGCACATTTTAGAAATTAACGAAGTACACGTCTACAATTTTTAAAATGTAAAGCGTTGATCTTACTCTATAGACAACATTTATCCCATTTGTCATCAAATTATTTAGTGAGTAACTAATATAATAAAGAGCGTGTCAAAAGATTTTCAAAATAAATATGACTGTATATGCTTCGCAAATTGGCGAATTGTAATATGATTATACTAACAATGTTTGCTTCATGATGTTTTCTCACTTCATTATTCAACTCACGTTCTGCACACTATCTAATAATTCATAAGTTTCCCACACCAATTAATTAGAGAACATTCTAAAGTGTGGTTCTATTGAAATGATTTAAGAAATGATATTAACTATAAGTAAAATAAATAAATACCATTACATGGACAGACTGCTAATAAGTTTTTGAATTAAGGAAAGTATTTGAGACATTAAAATATAAACATTTTATTACATTTTATTGCAAAATTTTCTCATTTTCAATCAGTAAACCGAACAAAAGGGGTTTTTTGGGGGGGGGAAGGGGCAACTTTTATGTATTTACGAAGTACAAGTGTATAATTTTCATAACATAAAGGCTTGATTTTATTCTATAGAAAACATTTATTTCCTTTGTCTTCAAATTGTTTAGTGAGTAACTAATATAATAAAGAAGCGTATTAAAAGATTCTAAAAATAAATATGACTGTATATGCTTCTCAAATTGATGAGGAGAAATATGATTATACTAACAATGTTTGCTTCATGGTAACAGTTTTCTCACTTCATTATTCAACTCACGTTCTGCAGACTATCTGAGAATTCATAAATTTCCTACACCAATTAATTAGAGAACATTCCACTGTGAGGTTCTTCTGAAATGATTTAAGTAATGATATTAATTATAAGTAAAACAAATAATTAGCGCTACATGGACAGAATGCTATCATAAAGATTCTTAGTTTGAAATGAGTTTTTGATTTAAATAATGTATTTGAGACATTACGATATAAAATTTAATTACTTTACTACATTGTATTGCAAAATTTTCTGATTTTCATTCAGTAATCCGTAAAAAAGTGAATTTTTACTTTTTTTCTTTTTTTTTTCTTTCTATAATTGAAGGATTTTTAACAAAAATAGCCTATCTCCTAAATTCATGAAAAATCGCTTAATACTGTTATGGTTGATCCTGCATTTAAAGTCCACTGTGCACTTAAAATCCATTTAACTAAAAACTCTTTAAATAGTATTTACGTCATTATTATTGAATAAAAAGGTTGTAATGAGCTCTACATTATGACAGGTGTTTCTTAATTTAAATAAATGTTATACCAATTATAAATGTTAACTAGTCGAATGAAATAAACTAGTCAATTTGAAAACTTTATTCTTTTTCATACATTTTATTACTTGAAAATTTGCCATCATAGTACCAAAATTAATGGCAATTTATGCCTATCATGATAATTTAAAATGTATAGGTTCCTTAAATTATTTGAAATTGAAAAAAAGGACGCGAGCATCGCAACTTTCAAACAAACCATTGAATTTTGGAATCCACTCTCTTTGGACATCTACAACCAAAACTCCTAATTCAAAAAGCAGAAAAACGACACTTGTCGCATTATATATACCCAAGCCTGTTAAGGATTTTTTATTTACAAAAGTGTATACAGAATTTTTAAAACGTACTCTCCAGCAATTATTACGCAAAACTGATTTATTTTGCCTGTCCCTGTAAATTAATAAAAAATGCAATGAATACTCTATTTTAACGTGATCCTAGTAAAATTCAATGATTTATTTAAGTTTCGATACATTTGAAATCGCATAATTTCATTAAAATATTCTCCAAACGATTTTCCCCCTTACCATAATGTAATCGAATTCTTTTGAGTGGCCCTGTAAATGACCATTAATCGTACATACTTTATATAAATACCCAAACATGTTTTGTGAACTTTAATAAGCTTTATCAATTGCATAAAAATCCGAGGATATTTACGGGAGTTAGAGTGTGGACAGATGGACAAGCGGTCAGACGGCCACACGGACAAAACCGAATGCATTAAAAATGCTACTGCAGTTTATTTAGATGATTTAGAGCACCGACTAATAAAAATCATTCAACTACATTGAAAAGTGTAAAAGAAAAAGAAAAAAGAAGGACAAGAAAGATTAAATTGTGGGTTAATTGTAAATTACGAAAAGTCTCCTATTTAGTTCTATTTCAGAAATACAGCAGTCAGTTAAATCTTAAAGTAATCGCTTTTAGTTCATTTTATAAGTTATTTATAAAAAAATGGAAAATCTTTAGTCAATTTCAAAATATTCGAATTACATTGTCTGAAAACTTTCTATTTTTATGAGTGAAATATGCCTTTGAATGTGCTAAAAAGATTTACTTAACAGTTTCTTACCAATCGTTTTCCCAATAATTTAATTTTATAATTGAGTAATCTGTTTCCGAACATCGTGTGTGAACGAAGTAATTTAGCCATCTTCCTAAGTTACATTTAGAACTCGGAATTTAAAGAAATTATTTTTCTCTAGCATATTAATTTTCTCATATCCTGTTAAAGTTTCATGCAGGCTCTAACATCAGTCTTTGTAAATTAATGTGGTTCATATTAATGTTGCAGCAAGAAATTTTAAAATTAAACAACCACGCAACTCTTTGCATAATGATACACGTATTTGCAAATCTTGCATGTAGTGTAGGTAATTTAGAAACATCTACCTTTAAAATTTATAATGTGTCAAAACGCAGAACTTATCGATTAATTTCCGGCTTATTATTTCAATGGAATTTGAATCAGTGTCTTATATTGTAACATAATTTTACACACTGCTCTCCAAAAAATTGTAGCAGTGTATTTTTTTTACAACTTGCAGATTTATCAATAAAAATTCAAAAAAAACTTTAATGTTTAACCTGTTAGAAATAATTGGCAATATAAATTGCAAAAGTGTTAATAAAAAAGTAGGAAATATTAATTGTCATAGAATTTATTTTCAAAAGGTTACAAAGTTTAAATTTTTATTCGACTTCATAGAGAAAATTGGGCAATTAGCAAATTTTTCCTTTCGCAGGTTAATTTCTGGTTCACAACCTGCATGAAATGTGAATCATAATCTTATAAATAGATATTTTTTCTTGTCTGTCAAAATAGAATTAATGTCGTGAAAAAAGAAAACTAATTGTAAATGATACCACCAAGCTACAAATCTAAAATGCCTACCACAAAAAAGTATTATCACATAAAAACAAGCGATATAGATGTGCATCCTCCAAGCACTGTGTAAAAACTTATTCCTACTCAAAATGTTACCATATGATTCGGAGTAAGGTACATTATGTGAAAACTGTTTGGCTACATACTACAAGGTTCGCACACTCCTTATATTTTTAAGGACTCTGACACCACCATTAAAAATAAGAAAATTTATATTTAATTTTTAAAACACAGCATTCGCAAAAACCACCTGCAATCACAAATTTTACATTATTTTTCTGCACTGAAATACTTTGAAAATATTCTTAAATTTTAGTGGTAGAGCTGTTCGAACCCTGTACAAGCTTTTATAATAGACTTCAGACTTCACCCACCTTGGGGACCCGCTTTTGGCATATGGTCGGGACAAGCCCCGAGCCCAAGGCAGGGGGAGGGGTCCACTATTCCAGCGGACCACAGCCATGTTCCCGTTGCCGGGAACATCAGCAAGGAGGAAGATCCCTGTATTTCTTGCCCTTAAATCACTAGGAGTTTACAATTGCAATCACAATTGGCAACCCTATTCATTCAGGGCGTGCCGGTTTTTACTTGTAATATTCCTGGTTGGGGTTATACATGACATTGTTTGGTATTCACTATTAAATTACAATACATTGGGAAAAGTAGTTTTTACAATAATAGAACAATACTTGATTATAATTACAGTGACACAATGAGAAAAATACAATTATATATACAGTAAAACAAATACTGCTTATTGTAGAATACTATGATACTATGAGATATTATATACATTTTATGGTGCTAACATTAAGAATTCACTAGTATTTACAATAAAATAAACATTACTTTGTATTATATACAGTGAAAAATAAGAAGAGTACAGTTCGTTTTAGCAGTCTATATGTGCGTAACTGTGTCAATGTTTGGTATGTGACTGTTTATAAGATAGTGCATTTTATGCATTATTACTATTTACATGTTATATTTAGGCACTCATAGGTACATCCATTTTACGTGGGGAGACGGCAGCATAGACAGTCTTGAATTTCAATTATCTCATCGAGATTGAAATTCAAGAATTTGTTAAAACATAATCGGTCTGCCATTTCATATATTTGTAGAAAACACCTGAAAACACGATTTTAGAAGCTGAGTCATTTACCATTGTGTTTTCCTGTTTCCAGTCCTCTATATTTTCATACCTTTGGATGATGGAAAATACGATTATATGCCTACGAGTCTACCTAAACAATAGTATTTTCAGGTGTTTACCACCAAGATATGACTTGGTAGGCCAATTGCGTTTTAATATGCGAATCGAGTTTTAATTAATTCTGGTATTTGAGACTCCAACTCGTAAAAGATGATTATTTATGCAGCTGCCTTCCCGCCTATAATGTTCGTGTTTTCTGCAGTTAAATATGACTATATAGTTAAACATTTTCTCTTTATCTTTACTGCTCCCATGAAACTGTGAAAAGTTGAAGCTCCTGTATTTTGTATTTACATCTCCTTTCTAATTTATGGGTTAGTAGTTGGGCTAGTTTGTTGATTTTATATTTTATTATTTGAACGAGGAACGCCACTTTTACAGAAAAAAAGTTAAACAAGTAAACATTTTGCGTTAGCAAAATACTAATAAACTAGTCAGATGTGACAATTCCAAAATTTTCTTCTATCATATGCATGTTAATACTTCCTGAAAAATGTAGCACAGCGGCGTCACTGGTTAGGTGGTTTATACCAAAATCTACTCAGTAACAACGCATGTCATTTTATAATTGAATCTGAAATTTGATGAAAATCCGTGAATTAGTTTTTTAAATAGAGCTATTGCAAAATCTGTGAAAAAATCTGCATAACAGCGCCACATGTTGAGTGATGTGCATAAAAAACTAATCAGGATATTTCTTTTTATCAGGTATTAACTGAATCTGAAGTTTGGTGAAAATCCATGCATTAGATCTTGATATACATTTAATGCGAAAACGTGAAAAATGCAGCATAGCAGCGTTATCTGTGAGGCGATTTACACCAAACACTAAACAACACTAATCTATATCAGAGACTAACTGATTCTGAAGTTTTAGAAAACTTCGTGCATTAGTTCCTGATATAGAGCTATTGCGATAATCACGAATAATGCACCACGGCATTAGCGGTGGCATGGTTGAGCGATTTGTACCAAAACGTAATCAGCATCATGTTATATCAAGTACTACCTAAATATAAAGGTTTATGAAAATCCATGCTCTACTTCTTGAGAAATGATTATTGTGGAAATTGTGAATAATACAGCATAGCAGGTCCACCTGTTGAGCGATGTAATCAAAATTTAATCAGATCTAGTTTATATTGAGGTCTAACAGAATCTAAAGTTTAGTGAAATTCTGTTCATTAGTTCATGAGATAGAGTGCCCACAAAATTTTTCTCTCAGACAGACTGGAAGGCTCACAGACAAACATTTTGTAAAAACATATTTTTTGGGCCCTATGACCCCTAAGACGTGTAAATCCGCCGAAAAATGGATTCCGAAAATTTTCATGGATTCAATACTTTTTTATTGTAAAGATAGAAGAAAGTAAAAATATATATTTGTATTATTATTAATTTCAGCATTTTATTTCAATTCTATTTAGAATCGCATGTTCAATAATTATGTTCAACATGAAAAGATGCATAAAAATTTTCTATTTGATGCTTTTTCTTCTACATCTCTCAGAAAATTCAAATATGAATGGTAAAAGACATTATATGAAATTTAAGTGACGCTTTAATGTGGTTTTAAAAAGTTTGTTTTAACATTAAATTTAAATTATTTTTGATTTGATTAAAATGTATTTACATATCTAAACAATACTTTAAATTTCTCAATTAACTTTTAAAAATACCACTTTCAATGAGATTATATTATGCATTGAAATTTATTTAGATGAATTGATTTATTTTTTGTGTTATGATATTCGAAATTGTAAGTAAAATTTATGTAAATGGTTTCTTTGTATCAATCTATTCATTTGCATACATTTCATTTAGTTTGGATATATTATTGATTTTAAATTATTTTTTTAATTTTAAGCAATTTTTAAATAATCCCAATATAATTAAAATGTAAATGCCATGTTTTCTTCTTTGTGTTTTAAATACACTGTACTCAAAATGTAAATTGAAAAGGAAAAAACTTCTTTAAAACACCATAAAATAAATTAAATTTTCCAAGGCCTTTCGAAAGAACTTAGTCTTTCTTCGTCAGGCGCGAAAAAGATGTGCGTCTACTATGAGGGATTCCATGGAAGGAAATCTGGATATATTGGCAGGTTTAAAGACAACGTTAAAATTGAATCGTCTTAAAACTTTAGCTAAATTAAAATATAAATGTGGATAAAAGGAGAGGACGACCAAAATATCAGATTTACTTTTTAACAGAATTAGAAAGAGCGAGTTTATTAGGCGGTCTATTGAATTTTTGACTGTAAGAAGCAGTAAGTATGAACAGCAGTATTAATGATAGAAGGATTGAAACCTCTTTTGATAGCAACAGATTTTAAGTAATTCAGTTCATCCTTTAGGGATGCAAAGTCGGAACAAATTTTGAGAGCACGATTTACATAAGTATAAAGAAACACCGATCTTTTGGTTGACAGGATGATTTGAGAGAGCATGGGGTGGATAGAAGACAGAAAAAGGTATTCTATAAACACAAGTTTTGAAAGAAGTATCACATTTGGTATCTAAAACACTAAAGAAAGTTTATTACAATTTTCTAACTCAAAAGTAAACTGAATATGCGGATCAATAGAATTGACAGTTTGAAGAATGATAGAAATATCAAAAGGATTATCGATTAAGACAAAAGTATCATCAACATAACATATCCAACATTTAAAATTAATCAGATTTAATAATTTTTCTTCAAAATAATGCATATAAATATCACAAAGAATGGTAGATAAAGGATTGCCCATACTTAAGCCGTGTGACTGTTTGAAACATTTATTTTCAAATTGAAAAGCAGTGAGAGTTTAAAGCATAGAAACACGAGCACAAATGGGTGAAGAAGGAATAACACAATGTTTAGTGTTGCCATTTAGAACAACAGAATTATTAACAGCTTTTTTGAGAGTGGAAAGATGCGAATAAGTAGAATCTCATATTTTGACTTTGTCCTGTTTGTTTTGTGACTTTTTCCCTAAATATATGACTTTGAAGATATTTTGAGAAACGGGAATTTTCAATATGAATAATATTTTGCTTTTGAAATCAAATAACAGTTTTTAGTAAATAAAAGCATTCAATGAACAGCAATGCATTCTGGAAATAAATATTCTGTGGAAATACGAATTATAACTTTGCGAAAAGACCTATTTCGCGATAATGGTTTTCGCAATTGTTCGGAATTATTTTAACTTATGTTTAAAAGTCTATGCAGTAGTTCAACATTTCTATAACGACTTAATTAAGGAGTAATCCAGAATAGCATGTTCTCATGATAATTTATGTGATTGAATATCTTCAAAATAAAATATGTAATTAAGATTTACGAATAGAAAGTTAATGGAAAAATACATAATTCATATGGGAGATTTCAAAAATTAAAACGTTTGATTCTCTTGATATATTTACAATTAAGAAGTTAAATGCTTAAAATGAGATGTTGTTGTTGTTTTTATTTATTTACTTGTTCGAATCCAATATTGTTTTTTAAGATTAAGAATTTTGAATCACACTTAATTTAATGCTTTATTTTATTTTTATTTTATTTTTCATTTTTTTATTTGTTTGCTTTTTGGAAGTGGACCAGGGGAGTACTTTAAAAACTATAATTACAAAATAAAAAGTTGTTTTGATTTGTTGAAGAAATTTATCTTAAAATTATATTTCAAAAGAAAACTGAAAAAGAAAACTGAGAAAAAATAAACAAAAAAGAAAAGTCATTTGGCAAGCATAGAAAATGAAACACTTTCCCGCACTTCAGAATAATATAGCAAATCTTCACACTTTAATAAGTTGTTAATCCCCGGTTAATCGAAAGTACTTCGAATGAATTCTCTCTAAGAAAAGAAACAGCATTAAAATATTTTTCTCCAAAATATACAACTTTAAAGACATTTTGAGAAATGGGAATTCTCAATATCAATATTTTTTTGCTTTTGGAATCAAATAACATTTTTAGTAAATAAAAGCATCAGTGAACAACAATATATTCTAGAAACTAGTCGGATGTGGCAATCACAAAACCTTCTTCTATCTCATACACGTTAATAGTTCCAGTAAAATGAGACATAGCAGCGTCGCCGGTTAGGTAATTTACATCAAAATCTAATCAGCATCAACGTATTTCAAGTTCTAACTGAATCTGAAATTCGATGAAATCCGTGTGCTACTATCTCAGATAGGATCATAGCAAAAATCGTAAAAAACTACTTGAAAGCGCCAGCTGTTGAGCGATTTACTCTAAAAACTAAATACAGTAGAACCCCGCAAATTCGGACCCCGTAAATTCGGATCTCCGGATAATCCGGATCGATTTGGCCAGCTTTTTTTCAAGTTTGAGAAGCAATTGGCTAATTTCCATAAAATTAGCTTGTTTCATCATCATATTCTGAATTAAAAAAAAAAAAAAGTTTTCTGAAATCTTTTCGGAAGAATTAAACAAAGAAAACATTTTTGCTGTCTATAAATATTCAATACGTTTAACATAATGGTGATTTTCTGTAAGTACGTTTTATTTTATTTCATTTTTTTTCTAATTCTCCGGATAATCCGGATTTTCGATAATCCGGATTGGGTCTGGTCCCAATTAATCCGAATTATCGGGGTTTTACTGTAATACTAATTTAATATCAGGAACTAACCGAATTTGAAATTTTATGAAAATTCATGCATTAGTTCCTGAGATAGAGCTATTGCGATAATCATGAATAACGTCACATAGAAGCGCCACCTGTCGGGAGGTTTACACCAAAACGTAATCAGAACCATATTATGTCAAGTAATAACGAAATCTAAAGTCTTATGAAGATCCGTTCATTACTTCAAGAGATATATAGAAACTCCTTAAAAAGAACAGCATAGCAGCGTCTCTTGTTTGGCGATATACACAAAAAAACTAATGAGATCCAATTTATATTAAACTGAATCTAAATTTTTGTTAAATACCGTGCATTAGTTTTTGAGATAGAGTGCCCACAAAATTTGTGTCACATACAGACAGACATTTATTTTGTAAAAGTATGATTTTTGGAATCTCTGGCCCCTAAAATTTCTTAATCCATCAAAATTTTCAGGAATCCAACGCTTTCGTCTTGTAAAAATAGAAGAAAGTAATAAATATTCTGTGGAAATACAAATTATAACTTTTCGAAAAGATTTATTTCACGATAATGGTTTTCGCAATTGTTGGGAACGATTTTAACTTACGTTTAAAAGACTATGCAATAGTTCAACATTTCTTAAACGAATTAATTAAATAACAGGATAGCATGTTCTCATGATCGTTTGTGTGATTAAATCTCTTCAAAATAAACTAGTCGTTGGGGGCCACCGCAATACTTACCCATCATGGATATGTATATGAAAATAAAACATGTGAAAACTATTTATACAATGCATTGCTATTCATAAATAAGATTTAAATATTTTTAATATACATAGTAATGCTATATTAAAGAACTGCTGATATACCAATTTCGACAAATTATATAAAACGCCAAACTACTCAATTAGTACCGATCTGCGTAAAAGAAGCATCCTTATAACTCCAAAAATAATAATTCTATTAACTAACAATAAACTGCATCGGATTAAGCGTCTCATTTCCAATTAAAATATACTTCTGAATTGAAATTTGAATGAAATACAGGGTCATGAAAAATCGAAGAATGTGGAAAACAAGATTAGAAATATCTCGGCAACTAATAATCCGATCGACTTCGTTCTATATGCAAAATGTGTGTTATTTTATTGTATTTTACGTCCATTCCTTAGAACAAAAAAATTCGAAAATTTTTATATACCTTTCATCAGAATGAATTTTTTGAGAGTCCGAAAAAAATAGTTCCGGATAATCGAGGTTGCTGATATTAAATAGGGTTCGTCCCATTTTTACATACTAACTACATACAAAATTTCAAGTCTCTATCTCAATTTGTTCGGGAGATAGAGCGTTTACAGACAGACAGACAGACAGACAGACAGACGGACAGACAGACAGACAGACAGACAGACAGACAGACGGACAGACAGACAGACAGACGGACGGCAAAATTTTTTTTCTAAAAATATGTTTTTCGGGATCTCCACTCTCTAAAACGTGTAAATCCGTCAAAAAATAATTTTCGATTTTCAAAACGATTGCAAGACTTACCCTATACTACGTATGATGGGTAAGTAAAAGTGTAAATAAAATTTGCGAACAGAATGTTAATGGAAAAAAGCATAATTTGCATGTGAGTCTTCGAATTGGTGAAAATAATTACCGAATTTGAATAAATTAAAACATTTGATCCTCTTAATATTTTTAGTATTAAGATGTTAAATGCTTAAATTGAGTTGTGGTTGTTTTATTTATTTATTTATTTATTTATTCAAACTCAATATTATTTTATAGAATGAAGAATTTTGAAACACAGCTAATGTATTACTTTTTTTTTGTTATTTTTTATTTTTATTTATTTATTTATTTATTTATTTATTTTTTTTTTGGAAATCGAACAAGTGAGTAATTTTAAAAATATAATTATGAATTAAGTAAAATGATGTTCTGAAAATACAAATTATAACTTTTCGAAAAGATTTATTTCGCGATAATGGTTTTCGCAATTGTTGGGAACGATTTTAACTTATATTTAAAAGACTATGCAATAGTTCAACAATTCTTAAACGAATTAATTAAATAACAGGATTGCATGTTCTCATAATGAGTTTATCTTAAAGAATGAAGTAGTTTATCTTAAAGATATATTTCAAAAGAATAAATAAACAGTAAGAAAAATAAACAAAAAAGTAAAGTCATTTGTCAGGAATTGATTATGAAACACTTTCCAACGCATTCAGAATAATATAACAAAACTTCACACTTTATCAAGTTGAAATAGGATGAACCTTTTGGAAACTCAAAACTCATCTGAAATTCAGAGTTCAGAAATTCCCATCTACAGTCGGAAAAATTTCCGAAACTTTTGAACAGCCCTGTATAGAGTATATATATTTATATCCATTAAATACATGCAAAAATTTGGTTCAGTTGATACATACCTAAGTTAAAAAATCCACATTCGCAATTTCTGCTAATAAGGAGGAAAATATGTAGATTCTTTTGTGCAACTCTGTATACGAGGTATATAATCTATACATAACGTGTATAGAACACAAAAGATTAGTTTAATTTAAAAGATCTTACCGAAATTGAAACGCATGCCCAATAATTATTGTTCAAAGACCATATATAACTTAGTAACTTAGCACACAAAAAATGTAGTTCATTTTTTGTGTGCCCCTGTAAAGGAACGACAGATACTATGAATATATGATGCTATGGATATACTATTCTATCATAATAATATTATAGGGAAATTCAATGTTTTGTATCAATATTAATACATTTTAAATAGCGTAATGCTCATAAAATGCACAGCAAACGAATTTTCCCTATTAACCATAATGAGTGCCCCTATAAATGAATTTTCAAAACTAATTACTTTAATTCATTTAATGTCGAACATGCCATGATAAATATCATCAACATATATCCAGTAAATGAAAATCCGAGTATATTTATGCGAGTTAGATCGCGGACAAGCAAACAAATCGAATTCACAAACTCCTTTCAACTTTAAACAAACATACACACATACATAACGCCTTCATTCAACAGTTAAAAGTATATACAAATATTCTACAGACATACATACATTAAACCTAACTGGAGTGAAAAATTAGCCAGATCCGGACTCGGTATCGATCAAAGTGGTTCAATGGTAGGGTAACAGCCTGGTACGCTGTGGTCCCGTATTCGATTCATGGCTCTAGTTACACTGGAAAAAAAACTTAAATTTATGGCAAAAATTGCAGTTAGCAGTGTTGCCAGCAGTTTTTGCCGTAAAAATTGCAGTAAAATTAGATGTAATAAATAAATTTGCATCGAATTTCACTGCAATTTTTACGGCTAAAACTGCTGGCAACATTGCTGCCAGCAATTTTTGCCGTAAATTTAACGGATTTTTTCACACTGTAATTTTTCACTCCATTTGGATTTATTGTATGTTTTTCTGCAGAATATTTGTAAATACCTTTCAGGTTTGTTGAAAAGTGTTATATAATAAAACAAGTTGGAAATTGCACGTAAAGCGTAGCAAATGAGGTGCGTTCGTTGATAACGAAGTTTTAAAATATTCAGATCTTGCTGATATAGTAGAGCGTACTTTGGATACAGTATAGTGGTCGAAATCTTTTTGTTCCTGTAAATATGCAGGGAGTAATTCTTATTATACTTCATCAACGTATATCTTATTCATAAAATGTGAAGTAGTTTAATATAATTAAAACACCCCCCCAAACAATGTTTCCCCGTGTAACATTATTTAGTGGAATACATTTGTGTGGCCCTGTAATTTAATAATAAATATTCTTTGCATCGCAGATTATACAAAATGTATTTTTAGTACATATTTCATAGATTCATGTCAATTCTGTTATATTCAAATGAGTGTAACACCATTAAAATGCATTTGAAACTTTTTTCCCCATTGACCGTAATGTAACGGAATCCTTTTGATTGTCCCTATAATTAATCTATCCATCCGATTTTCATAAAATTTGAAATTACTCGACAAAATTATGTAATAATTATGTATTTTAAATTTCAAACGATTCGGATGGGTAGTTTTTGCGTTGTTATATGCGGACGGACGGACAGACTGAGCGACAACAATAGGTGCTACGTATTTACATAATTACGAACACATAAAAAGACATCACCAATTCTGTATTTTTCTATGGAATGATAAAATTTTTATTATTCTCCCGAAATAAAATTTACAATGAAATTTTTTCGTGAATGAATCAAAAAGAGACTATGATTTTAAAAATATCTTTGACAGATGACAATTCTAAAAGTCTTTTTAAACTGCTATCTTTACAAATTGGCCTGACATCCCCATTTTTAGAGACGTTTTTGAAGTTTATCACTTTGCGAAAAAATTCCAAACGACGAAATAAAATTAGTTTCTAAAAGTCCTTTAAAATTTGTTGTGGTTTGTTTTGTCACAGAGATTCCATTTACATCCAAATATGGAACACAACTTTTAAAAATTCAGTTAAATTTTGAAAAAAGTATTGTTTATTTTAATTCAGCATCATTTTATAGGATGAAAAAAGTTCTTTTCAATTCCATAGTTTGTTTATTTCCCAAGAGTGGCTGCGAGGTTGTTCTCTCGAAGATAGTAGACGGGAGATGCTGGGTTTGAACCCAATCGCGCCCGACGGGCTAATTGTTCGGAGTTTTCCGTGGTTTATCTATATTCCATTGGTCAGTGTCTACACAATATTGCACGTACTACTATATATAGATACAGCTCCTCATCTTTTTGCATCATTTTGGCAATAACGGACTTTGATCTTATTCTATCGACGATAATTTTTGTACTTTTCAAGAATGTTTTTGTGATTTTCACAAAAACGTCTCTATACATTTAGCTAACACATTATGCAAATTATATTTTGATTGGGTTCACGCATGCGCACTGAAACCTTATTTAGTAAACCTGATTATTTTTCATACAATTATTAATATTTTTTAATTTTGATTGCAGGGTGTTATGTAGAATATTATTTCTCGTGTTTTGTGAAAAGAACATTTTTTTTTATTAGGAACTCTGCAAATTATGAGCAAAAAACTTAGCAAAAATTGGGACCGTTTTTATAAAAACTTTAATTTCTCTTCGAGTATACATGCTATATTCATAAAAATGAACACATTTTATCACAATAAGCCCCTTAATGATAACCTGGAGTTTTGAACGCTTTTGCTACAATGATTTTGACAGGGTTATCCAAAAGATCTTCGTTTTTTTACAATTTGTTGACGGTCCCCTTTGGAATTTCGGGGAGAAAATCTTCGTGAAAATATACGATGTTTACTATTTTGTTTACACACCTGGAGTTTCAGAATAATGCTTTATGTATTGTTCTAGATATTAAAAAAACGTCAAAAATCGCAAATGTCAAGACTTTTTTTCTTTTTTGCTGACACTGTAAAATTATAATACCTGGACTTCGGTAAGAACAATTTTATCTTGCAGATTTTAGAATGATGGTTATCATTTGACTTGACTTTTTTTTTATGCGTGTTGTACATAGCAAAATTTAAGCGATCTAGATTTTTAAAAAAATAATTGTTTTTCTCTGTTTCATCTGTTGATTAGCACTTTCCAACAAAGTTGATAAGTGCTTATGCATTTGGTTTGTCTATCCGTCTGTCCACGTTCTAACTCCTTTAAATATACTCTGATTTCCATGCAAATGATTAACCTTATTTAGGGTTACCAATACCAAAAGTATGTTTGGTATTGCATATTAAGTATGTACGATCATGGTTTATTTACAAGAACACTGAAAAAAAATTCGATTGCATTATGGTATAAGGGGAAAAATCGTTTGGGGAGTATTCTTAGGACATTACACTATTTCAAATGTATTGAAATTTATATAAATCACTGAATTTTCACTATGATCGCGTTAAAAAAAGTGCATTCATAACATTTTTTATTAATTTGCAGGCACACACAGAAAAAACGGTTACAGTACTGTCTTTAAAATTCGGTATGCGCTTTTAAATTTAATTAGTTTTTTTTTTCCATATTGCTCTTTATATATAAGCTGTATACAGGGTTGCACAAAAATATTTGCATATCATTCTAATTATTAGAAGAAATTCCAAAAGAGGAATTCTCAACTGAAATATATGTATATCTTAAATGGATTAAATTTTGGAATGCATGTTTTTAATAGTTAGAAATCACTATATCATATACAGAGCTTCAAATAAATTGGATTAATTTTCCGACTGTAGTTGGGAACAACTGAAATTCGATTTTGAAATGCGTTATACATTTCAATTTATTGAAATGGGACGCAATATTTTAATTTTTTTAAACGGTGCAGTTTTGTCACATTGCTCTTAATGTGTTGGAAAGTGCTTCATAATCTATGCTTGACGAATGATTTTTTCTGACTTGTTTAAATAATTTTTGTTTATATATACTTTATCAAAACTTGTAAATAATATTTTTTTAATGATATTCTTGATGCCATTGTAAAACAAACTTAAAAAAACTAATACACACGATGGAAACAAATAGTTACGTATATTAAAATCCATTTGAATAATTTATTGTTACATATAACGCAGTTTATTGCAGTTCGAAAACATGCAAACATCGATTCTTTTATGTTAGGTCGCAGAAATTTAATAATCAATTAAATGCAAATTTAAAATAACATTAGTCATTGAAACTTTTTTGTTATTTCTCAAACTATGTTGCATTTCATTTGTAATAATTAAGACTAAAGAAACTTAGTCTCATTATTTAATCGAAATGTCTTCCAGGTAAGGAAATTACATTTTCGCTGCGAATGAAATTATTTGGTGAAAATAAGTAAAATAATCTAATATATACAGGGTGTCCATAAATGAATATCCCAGTTATAAATTTTAATAGTATCAACTGTAAACATTGTAGAGTGTTAGTTCATGGTCTCAAATATAGTGCTTTACAAAATATCGCCAAATTTAGTGAACAAAAATTCTTGCTAAGCGTGGTGACATTTGGTGAAATATCGTCAAATTTGGCGGCAAAACTTAAAAGATGCCAATTTGGCTATAGTTACTAATTTGGCGCAATTCTCATTCAAATTCAGTATTGACGAAGCTTCTTTTATAGGATTCGTCAAATTTTAGCTTCTTAAAATTTCGCAAAATATTAAAATGAAGAAATAAGGAATTTTTATTAAATCATCTAATTGAGTTCCACTAATTTTAGATTCTTGTGTTTGAGTAAAATAAGCTATATTTAAGAAAATAAACAACGAATATGAAAATTACCTTTTCTTTTCGTCACATTCCGAAAGACCTTTTGCTTCTATTATTCCGGACTTGTTAATTGAAGTGTGGGAAGTATTGGACTTTACGTTGGATGTATGTCGTACAACTAAAGGTGCACATATTGAATATTTGTAAGTGATTAGTAGTAACTAGTAATAAAGCTAGGTTACTTTACTTTCAATTTGTTTTATGATTTATCATAAATAGTCTAAATTAAACTGTTATAATATATTATTGAAACTTGATCATTCTTTTGTGAACCCCTGTATATTAGATTTCTGAAAGAGAAGCATTGCATTGATAAAACGTACTGAAACGTTTCGTGATAGGGAATAATCATATACGAAAATTTAATACTACTTTGCATTTATCAATTCTAGAGAAACAATACCCTTAAGAAACATTTCATTCGATAGACTACCAATATAATTCTCGTATTTATAAACCGATTCGGATGATATTAATTGTATGCTTAGTTCATACCAATATCTCGACCGAGTTCGTTGGTTGGAAGTTGAACAGAAACGTCTTCTAGGAAATTTACATTGCAACAAAGGTTCACTTAAGAAACGTTTTCGAAAACCTAAATAAGATATTGTCATTTGAAGTTTATTATTGGTCTTTTTAAAAATGATTATTGTAAATAACGAAAGGGTTTATGGGATCTTCTATAATGATGAAAGTTATACTGAATTTTTATAAGCCTTTTTGTCTGTACCAGTGACCTCGTGCGAGGGTTTCGCAACGCATCTTTGATATTTTTAATTAATACTTTTTCATTTTTAATTAACAGCAGTTTTCTTTATATGTAAAACAACGCCCTTTGCGGCACACACGAATTATGTTTGTAAAAGGAGAATTTTTTGAGTGACACCAGAATTTACAAACAACTTTTTTGGGAATTAAGAATTCCTTAGCTTAAGCTTTCAGGGTAAAAACAAAATTTTATTAAAATACTATTGGTGTCGTTGCAAATTTGGAATTAAAATTGGGTGGGCTCGAAGTGGGATCACTGCGGCAAAATTTGAGTGCTATATTAGTACGTCAAAAACTGCTGGAAAATCTTTTCGTGTGATACTTCCTTCATCGTTGGTGTTTTCGAAAAGTAAAGATACACTGCGCAATGGCAGGAAAAAAAGTTTTAATGAACGCATTGGCAGCACATGTTGTAACCTTTAGCATTTGACTTTTCCCTCGCAATCATTCGTTATTTGTAGGTGAGTCTGTTTCATGTAGGACGTGTTTATAATGGCTGCGTCAATGCAGAATCCTGCCAAATGTGAAGTACGTTCCGTCATAAGTTTTCTTCATGCAAAAGATAAATGCTCAGCAGATGTTCACAAAGAAATTGTTTCGACGTATGAATATTATGATTCGATAAACTGTAACGATGTGATGTCATGTTTTCTCTGGAGATAAGACCACTAAAGAATCCAGAGTAGAGAGACAATCTGTGATCTCGGACCTTACACCTACACATCAGAAATGGACAATCAGATTTCACGAATTTTTTTCATTTTTGACTAAACCGTTTGCTGGGAAACGCTCCGAGCGAACATTTTGTCAGATTGAGGAAAATGCTTTCTTCATTATTTTGAGGACACAAATTTTGTTAACAAATATAAGAGGGGTGGTGGTGCCACGTTTAGAACAGTTTAGAAGCATGTGTATGTATTGACAGGATTAAAAAAAATAATATCTTCAAAGTGATTCGAACTCACGACCTTCGCGTAGGAGTCCATCGCTCTAACTATCTTGCCATTAGATCCTCACACGGATGTGATTTTAGATGCATGTAATGGACTCTACTGTGTGTTTATATTTTTATAAGGTTGATTGTAATTTTATCGATGTTTAATAATGGGATGTTTTAATAATAAGAACAATTACAGTGGAATAATAACGATGGATAAATAACGATGGAAGTTTTAATAATACGGACAATTTATTATTGTGGTTTTCCTACAGTTAATGAATATTTATAATGTAGCTTAATTTAATTTTATTAGAGTTTTTTTTTTTTTTTTGGATCAATGAATAGTTAGTATATGGTCTGATTAATTTGTTGTTCGGAAATAACAAATTTTCAAGGTGCATATTGAGGAAAATTTTATCACTTTGAGTAGTGGATAATATTTTAAAACTTTACTGTTTATAGAGGATAGAGGGATCAATTATGCATATTTTTATTTGATTTTTATCTGAATATATTTCTTAAATGAAAAAGATATCCTAGAATTTTGAAATTTTATCGACAACATTTTCTTTTTGAACGATGTAGTAGAACACGGGATTTTTTTTTTCTTTTCGAATTAATCCATAACTAACAACAGCAACAAAATAAATAAATAAATAAATTATAAACATTCTTAAAAACTTTAACAGCTAAAAAAACTAATATAGAAACAATAACTACCTATATTTCCGTATTTTCAAAAAAAGCTACAAATGTTTTTTTTAATAAACTGAAGAGAAATAACATAAACAAGAATATGTACGCTTGTTAAAATCGCAGGATTTGAGAAGATATCTCTCGGCAAACCGCTACTGCAACTGTTTCCTTAAAATGCATTGAGTCTGGCTGTGAGTGAGGAAACACTTTTGTCAAATAGTTGGAAGTTCGCGTTTTATTAAAAGTCGTATGATTTCGACACTAAATAATTGTCAAAAACGATAAAATATCGCCCAATGAATGCTGAATCGTCAAAAATGAGAGTGCAGCGATTACTACTTATTTCTTAACTAATAAAAAACCTTTCTGGGCAATACTTACACGACGATAATGAGATCAAAATCGAATTTGAAATGTTGTTTCGGTGGTATTCGGTAAACTTCTATGATTGGGGGATACAAAAGCTTATACCCAAGGGTGGATCTGGAGTGTCCTCAAGGGGGGGGGCGATTTTGAAATTTCTAAACTCCAATCTGGTGCAAGGGTCGGGGCTCATCTTTTTCAATGCGGGTTGTGTAAAGTCTACTTTTTTGCTGTGGGTCGGGTTTGGGTCCGGTTGGCTTCTGCTTTTTGCTGCTGATCGGGTTAATTTCTAGTTTTGGCTGTGGGTCGTGTTTGGGTCAGGTTGACTTCTACTCTTTGATGCGGTTCGAGTTAATTATTGCTTTTTTTCTTTGGGTCCGGTCGACCACTATATTTTGTTTTGTCGGGTTGGCTTTTACTTTTTAGCTGCACTTACCGCATTTGGGGCTGTTCGACATACATTTCTGGTTTGGGTCAGTTTAGGATCGGGTTTCTACTCTTGCTAGAAGGGTTCGGTTTGACCCGATTTTGATACTGTTGAATCCTTTGATAAAATTTTCGTTCTTTTTCGCAATCTTTTGGCAAAAATTGCGTCTGTTTCACAATCCTTTGAAGAAATTCGAGTTTTCTCCGCGATTATTTCACAAAATTTGATGACCGTGCCAGGCCGTGACGGGCTCGAGCTGAAGTCACTTCTCGTGAGGATGTTTAATGTCACTTTTTAAACCCTTTATTAGCCCAGGGGGGGATTGCTTATTTACCCCCTTCCCCCGCCTCTTAGATCCGCTACAGCATACGGGCTGTGTCGATCCCAGACCGAGCGTTTAGTCTTATACCGGACGGAGCCTGGGCTTGAAAATCTTGGTCCATGTATACTACAAATGAATTCGGCTTCATTTTCTGGAATCCGGCACCCCCCGAGCCCGAAAGATTTTTTATCACCAGAGCCCGATACTAAAAATATATAAAATAAAAATTATACTAAAAATTTGTTTTAAAAGTAATACCTCATTTTACACGTAAATCAAAATCAACGCAAATTAAAAAATAATTGACACTGTTATCTTAAAAGTCCGATGCTTTTATAGGAAAAGAGGAAATATTGATCGATTGCTTTCTATCGGGATTTACTTACTTACTTCGAAAATGTACAGAGTCCTCAGCATGATCAGAGTTCATGATGACAAATAGATATAATAAACACTAACTAGTTGCATATGAAAAACGACTGACTCGTGCAAAATAAATAATTTGCAAACCTCCAGCAAATTCTCTTCTTCTAAAACCCGTAGAAAATATTTTCTTCGCCTTATATAAATAAATAATAAATAAATAAATAAATAAATAAACGATCTGATTAAAAAATATCTTCTGCTAACGGAAAGCCAACTAAAAGCAAATTCATTGTTGTACTTGTTTTGATTGACGCCATTAGATCGTCGCCGAAAATTCTGTAGACGTAAATTTGTAATTATCAAAAATTTTCATTTGAAACAACAATGAAATACACTAAAATAAATAAATATGATTTCAATTTCCCGTCATTTTGATCAAAATAGCATAATGATATAAAAAGGAATAAGTACGCAATTTTAAGTGGAAAAAAGTTCTTTCAATCTTTCCTACACATGGATAAGTAAAGTTTTCCCGTTTCAGATAAAAATGAGCACAAGCCTGAAGATTAGAATAAAACTATAGCCCGACTCATTTCTAGTGTATCCTCTCGGAAAAAAGAAGTCCACCAGGATCCCCCCCCCTCTCGGAAGAAAGAAGTCCACCAGAACCGACCTCAAAAACAGTGTGGCTCGGTCCAGTTCTGCAGAAAAAAAGACCCGACCCGTTACTGAAAGATTGAAGACCTGACCCAGTCCCAGTATAATAAATTAAAGTTGACGCGACGCGACCCGGGTAGCGCCGATCTCGAGTTTAGGTTCTAATCACTTTTCCGTCTAAGTCTAATGCTGTTTTGAAGACACTTTATTGGACTCAAGGGGTGGACGATCGCCACGTCGTCCCTCTCTTCTCCCTTAAATCTGCCATTGCGGTCGGGCCAGTAATGTTTATCATACTATCTAAATCAGAGACGGAACTAACGTTTAGCTTTTATACCTGGATAACCCTTTATATACGATCTGGAAGAAAATGAGTCTGTTCTGGCCCGAATCTACACTTTAAAAAAAGCAAGGACACGGCCCGATTCTAAATGAGAGAAGACCTGACCTAACTGGCATGTCATGATTTAAACTGGGGCAACCCGGGCTAGGCCGTGAAGAGCTCGAGCTTCGCCGCAGATCATTTCCCATGAGGATGTCTAATGTCACTTTGTAATACCTTTATTAACCCAAGAGAGGGTGGGGACAATTGCCTCTCCTCCTCCTTAGATCCACCATTGCATACAGGCTGGGTCGATCGCAGACTGAACGTTTAGCTTTTACACTGCACGGAGCCTGGACTTGGAAATTTAGATACATGTATACCTCTAGAAAGAATGAGGTCCACGCCAGGCCCGACCTGAAAAAAAAATGTGGTTCGGGTCGATCAAGCTGTGCAGAAAAATGTGAGACCTGACCCGCCCCGATTCTGAAAGTGTGAAGACCAATCCTAGTCTAGTAAATTAAAGTTGCCGGGTCGCGCCGGTCCCGAATTTAGGCCCAATCCCTTTTCCTTGCGGGCATCTAAAGTCGTTTTGCAAAACCCTTTGTTGGGCTCAAGGGGGGGGCCGCCTCATAGCCCCTTCCCCCCTTAGATCCGCCATTGCTTGTACCCAAGCTCTACAAATACTTGGACAATGACGCCAATTGTGTCGAAAAATAAAGCATATAGCAGTAAGTAATTTGAAATTGACATTTTGTCAATTAAAAGATTTTTGAGTGAGTATGCAGCGTTGTATCTTTACTTTACGAAACTTCTTTGTAGAGTGCTTTTTAGGTCTTTATATCGTATGGTGAGTAGAGACAATAATAGCAAACATTCTACACTGGAAATTCCAGAACAAGGGATTTCGATGAAGAAAGTTAATATTTATCGATCTGAATTATTGTTAAATCAATTACAATATCATGATCAAAATAATTGTGCATTTAACTTGGAGAAAATCGCATTATATTAAAGATATTTCTTCTATGAATAACAGCAGATTAATTTTGATAAATGTAAAAAAACATATACTGTGGATTTATTTCGCTAAGATATCATTTGTTATGGTTAATTTAATGTTAAACATTTTTTTTTTCTGGATCGTTCGCCCTACTGATAACTACATTTTAAATCTTGCCTTCTCTTACTTGAAGCAAACGAAAAATCAATATTTTATCCCGTTTCTTTTAGTCAAAAATGAAATGTATGCAATATTGGTTTAGTCATCTGATAACATACAAACAAGACTGAGTTTATACGCTATTTGCCTTATTGAAAAAAAGTTTTGAAAATGTATCTAGAAGAACAGTTTTAATAAATTAGTTCGCTTTTCCATATAGACTTTTTATGATTCATTTTAATATGTTATAACTTTTTTCTAATAAATTCCATAGATTTTAATACTGGTTTAAAGGAATTTATTTGTATAAAAAATATTCAAAAAGGGGACTACTTTCAAATGCAGTAGTGAAATGAATTTAAATTTCTGAGTTTCTAAGAAAGGGAAATATTGAAATTCAATATTTCATTATTCATTTAAATTAGAAATACACTTTCACTCTCGATTTCAAGTATTTCCTTTTACAGAACATTAATTTAAGCCATTTGAAAAATGAAAATTTCAATAGAGGAAAACAACATTTAAATTACCTTATTCTTCCTTAGTTGAGTATAATTAAACAAGTAATTATAATTTTGAATGAAAGAAATGATTTCCACAATCTCTTTTTAAAAATAAATCTACATTTTTCTTTTGGTTTAAACTCTGAATTTCGAAATTTGACTATCATTTTAGTATAATATTAGTAAACATGACTCAAATTATGGATGATTTATTTTACGTTACTTATTAAGTATTTGCGTAATTTCATTAAATCCATGTGCTCTCCTATTTGTTTTGAGCAGTGTAGTTTCAGAAATACTCAAAGCAGGCTTTAGAAATTGAAATTTTTACGAAGTAATAATGTGGGATATAAGGGTTAAATTAATTGATACAACCTTTATTAACATTTAATTTCTTTCTTTCTCTCTTTCATGGCTGGTGAATATATATTTACAATATGTTAAAACTACGAGTTATTCAAATTTCCTTTGATATTGCAGCAGAATGTCCGGAATAAATATAAAAGGGCACTATTTCTTGCATCAGATACGCTCTGGCAAAATAACTTTGCAAAAGATTTACAGGAGTTTCCTTTTACAGACGTCAAGTTTTCTGAAGGAAATTCATCGTTTTTAAGCTAGTAAAAAATATCTCAAACTATCGGAGTTTCCAAATATTTTCTTTGCACTTTTGAATATAAATAGATAGAATGGATCGATTGTTAGATGTGAGGCTAGATAACCAAAAAAAATTACAACCCATAAAATTTATCTTAAATTTGGCTATAAAGATTGGGGGGGGGGGGGGAAATATGTTGAATTTCAAAATAAATCGATTTGTTTTACATTTAAATTTCAAAAATTATCAAAACAGAAGGTTTCAGAAATAGGCTTAATTTTTCGACTCTCTTTTATTTGACTGAACTACACTTTTTTATTTGGTTTTGTATGTAACGAAAGAATATTGTAATCGAAATTTAACGCATTTCGTGATTAGCTAGAACTACAAAAATTACGTACAAATGTGCTTTTCTAATTTTAATATTTATAATACTTAATCATAAATTAATTTTAAGACATTTTATCGTTAGTCGAATTTTATGTTCTAACCTTTCTGGAAATTGTAAAGATTACTGAAATATAAGTTTTAATTTATCTTTGAAATTTATTGAAATGAAGTATAAAATTTCCGATAAAATATAGTTCTAAATAACATCTTGATTTAAAAACACATTTTTCCCAGCCTATAAGTAATTTTGTTTAATCCAATTATCATAAAAAGAAGGGATCAGATTATATAACCAATCGCCCAAAAAATCTCAATGGTTGCATTTTCCTAAAATAATGACTTCCAAATGCCACTATTAAAGGCTTAAATCTGTGATAATAACAAATCTGAATTATAAGCGTTGTACGACATAGTTCCACAGTGCAGTTTCGGTAAATTTTTCTTCATTTAAATCTGTTGATAAGAATATGGAATTATCGAGCAGGATTTATATGCATATCTATATTTTAGTTAAAGATTAATATAAATAATATTTTCATACCGATTTTTCATTCCGGTGTATATCTTTTTCAAAATAAAAAATATCCAAGATCAATGCGTAGAAAGAAGCAGCGTTACACCTTTAATAAAGCATGTTTTCTCATGATAACAAAATTTATTTTTTATAAAAACGAAACTCAACAACACGTTCCCTTTATAAAACTGAAATAAATAAATCCTTATCATTTGTTGCTTGTTCTTTTTCCTATAAGATAAGTCTAAATTGTTTTCATTAACACTTATTTTTTTATTTTTTTATTTTTTATTTTTTATTTTATTTTATTTTTTTTTTTGTATTTTATGAATGGTGAATATATAGTTAAAGTACATTAAAACTAAAAGTTATTAAAACTTTATTTAATATTACATTAGAGTGTTTGTAACAAATATAAAAAAGCGCTGTTTCTTACATCCCACGCTCTTGTAAAATAAATTTGCAAACGATTTACAGGGGTTTCTTTTTACAGACTTCAAGTTTTTCTGAATGAAACATCGTTTTTAAGCTAATAAAAATATCTCAAGCTATCGGAATTATTTCCAAATATTTCCTTTGCACTTTTGAATATATAAATAGATCGGATCAATAATTAGATGTGGAGATAGATAACCAAAGGAAATTACAACCCATAAAATTTCTTTTAAATTGAGTTGCAAAGATTGAGGATAAAAATACGTTGAATCTCAAAATAAATCGATTTGTTTTAAACTTGAATTTCAAAAGTTACCAAAACAGAAATTTTACGAAATAGGTTTTTATTACACTCTTTTATTTGACTGGATTACAATTTTTTATTTGGTTTTTGTTGTAACGATGGAAACGAACGAAATAGTTTTAAGTCCTGTTTAGCTAAAATTTAAAAAAATTACGTAAAAACGTGTTTTTCCAATTTTAATATTTATAATACTTAATAATAAATTAATTTTAATCCATTTGTTTTCGTTAGTCGAATTTTATGTTTCTGACCTTCCTGGAAATTATAAAGATCGCTGAAATATAAGCTTCAATTTATCTTTGAAATTTATTGGAATAAAGTACAAAATTACCGATGAAATGTTTTTTAAAATAATATTCTGATTTAAAAACACATTTTGCACAGCATAAAAGTAATTTTTTTAATCCCATTATCCCAAAAATATGGGATCAAATTATATAACCAATAACCCCAAAAATCGTAAAAGCTGTAATCTTCCTAAAAAATTTCTTCCAAATAACACTATTAAAGACTTAATTCTTCATTTAAAGCTGTCGATGTCGACTACAGTTGGAAATTATTGTGCGATTTTTTTTTCTATATATAACTTAGTTTGAGATTAATATGACAATACTTTCAAATCAACATTCCTGTTTGTATATATTTTTTTTCAAAATAAAAAATATCGAAGATAAATGTTTAGAAAAGCGTAGAAAGAAGTAGCGTTAGATAAAGCATGTTTTCTGATGATAACAAATTTATTTTTCATCAAAACTAAACTCAACGGCATATTCCTGTTATAAAACTGAAATCAAATAAATCCTTAGCATTTTTTGCCTGTTCTTTTTCCTATAAAATAAGTCGAAATAGCTTTTATTAACACAACAAATTTTTCGGTCTTTCATAAATGGTGAATATTTAGTTATAATGCAGTAAAAATACGAGTTATTAAAACTTCCTTTGATATTGCTTTAGAATGTCTGGAATAAATATAAAAGGGCGCTGTTTCTTACATCCTACGCTCTGCCAAAATAACTTTAAAAAAGATTTACAGACTTTTTTTTTTGGACAAACGTCAGATTTTCTGAATGAAATTAATCGTTTTTAAACTAGTAAAAATTTCTCAAACTATCGGAGTTATTTTCAAGTGTTTTCTTTGCACTTTTGACTATATAAATATATCGATTGATAGTTCGATGTGAAAATAGACAAGCTGAGAAAATTACAACATCTAAAGTTACTCTTAAATATAGTTGCAATTTTTAAAGAAAAGAATACATTTGAATCCGAAAATAAATCTATGTGTTTTATATTCGAATTTCGAAAGTCACCTAAACAGAAGATATCCGAAAGAGGTTTATTTATTTCTTTTTCATTTCTTATATTATTATTTTTTTTACACTCTTTTGTTTGACTTAATTTAGTTTTGTATGTAACGATGGAATTTTGTAATTAAGTTTTAATGATAACTTTGAATTATAAAAATTGCGTAGAAATATGCGTCTCCAATTTTAACATTTATAGTACTTATTTATAAATTAATTTTAAAATATTTTTTCGTTAGTTGGATTTTATGTTCAATTTTCTGTTTCAGAATTTCCTGGAAATCGTTATAATCACTGAAAAAAAAACTTCAATTTATTTTTGAAATTTATTGGAATAAGATACAAAATTGCTAATAAAATATTACTTTTAATATTCAAATTTAAATACACTTTTTTCACAACCTATAGGGAATTATTTTTAAATCCCATTATCATTTTTATACTAATGGGATCAAAAGAAAGGATCAGATTCTATAACCAACCGCGCAAAAAATTTCGATTGCTGCATCATCCTCAAAAGAATGACCTCTAAAGACCACTATTAGAGACTTAAATCAGTGATAATCACAAGTTTGAATTTTATGCGTTGTAGCTATTTACTAGTTGCTATTACTGTAGGTGTTTACCATTTGTAGTTACTTTTTTTTACATATACATAATTTATTAAAGATATGAAAAACTCCTTCAAACCAATTTTCATTCTGGTCTATATATATATTTTTTTTTAATAAGAAAGATCAGAGATCAATGCGTAGAAGAGCGTAAAAAAAAGTGGTGTTATACTTAAAATAAACTATATTTTCTGATGATTACAGAATTTATTTTTTATCCAAAACTAATCCCAGCGGCACATTCAAATTATAAAAATGAAATAAATAAATCCTTAGCTTTTGTTGCCTGTTCTTTTTTGTATGTCAAAATACCTTTTATTAAGACTAAATTTTTTTAGGTCTTTCATAGATGGTAAATATATAGGGTAATACTCTGTTATCCCGTCGACCAAAATACTATCGTCAAATTATAAGATTAAATGCCAATAATGGATGATCGTGAATGTAAATTCAATGACATTAAATGCGATACACGTATTTAAAACGTCATTAAGTGATTTCTATTTCGACTTTTTATTTGTATTTTTATTAATATTCTATTAATTATTTGTTTTTTTATTATTTAAAATAAAAATCACGCCAATACGTATAATTTGGATATTAGTTTGGCGATTTGTATAATTTGGCGAAATCGGTCGACGGGATAACACAGTAGTACCATATATAGTTATAATACATTAATACTACAAGTTATTAAAACTTGATATTGCATATGTGTGTCTGGAACAAATATAAAAGAGCGCTGTTTCTTACATCCCATGCTCTGGCAAAAAATCTTTGCAAAATATTTAAAGAGGTTTCCTTTTACAGACGTCAAGTTTTTCCTGAATAAAATTTATCATTTTTAAACTAGTAAAAAATCTTAAGTTTTCGGAGTTCTTTTGAAATATTTCCTTTGCACTTTTGACTATATAAATAGATGATCGATGTTTAGATGTGGAGATAGATAACCAAAGGAAATTACAACCCATAAAATTACTCTTAAATTGAATTACAAATATTGAATTAAAAAAAAAATACGGCGAACCTGAAAATAAATTTATTTTTTTTATATTTGAATTCCGAAAGTTACCAAAACAAAGGGTTTATAAAAAAGATTTTTTTTTTTTTTTTACTGGACTTTTGCGTTGTTTCTGTGCGTAATGATGAAATTTTGCAATCGAGTTTTAACACATTTCCTGATCAGTTAGAATTACAAAAATTACGTACGTGCTTTTTCAATTTTAATATTTAACAGGCTCAACATACTTAATAATAAACTAATTTTAAGACATTTTTTATTAGTTGAATTTTATGTTTCTGATCTTCCTGGAAATTGTAACGATCACTGAAATATAAACTTCAATTTATCTCTCAAATTTATTGGAATAAGATACAAAATTGGCGATGAAATATTGTTTTTTAAATTATATCCTGATTTAAAAACACATTTGTCGCAGCCTATAAGTAATTTTTTTAATCCCATTTTGATAAAAAAGGGAACCAAATTATCTAAACAATTGCACAAAAAAATCTGAAAAACTGCATCTTCATAAAAAAAAATGACTTCCAAATGCCATTATTAAAGGCTTAAATCTGTAATAATCACAAGTCTGAATTTTAGGCATTGTATGCCGTTTTTCCACAGTGCAGTATCTGTAAATTTTTCATCCTTTAAAGCTGTCGGTTGGACTTGGGAATTACCGTGCAGGATTTATATACATATGTATAATTTAGTCAAAAGTTAATGTAAAAAATACTTTCAAACCAATTTTCATTCCGGAGTATATTTTTTTCAAAATAAAAGAAAAATCGAAGATCAATGTGTAGAAGAGCGTAGAAAGAAGTAGCGTTACATCTTAAATAAAGCATGTTTTCTGATGATAGCAAAATTTATTTTTCATGAAAACTAAACTCAATAACATATTTCCTTTAAAAAAAAAAAAAAAAAAATCCTTAGCATTTCTTGCCTGTTTTTTTTCCTATGTCTTAAGCCAAAATAGCTTTTATTAACACTATGTTTTCGGTCTTTCATAATTGGTAAATATATAGTTACAATACATTAAAACAACAAGTTGTTAAAATTTCTTTTCATATTACATCAGAGTGTCTTGAACAAATATAAAAGGACGCTGTTTTTTACATCCCACGCTCTGGCAAAATAACTTTGCAATATATTTACAGGAGTTTCCTTTTATAGACGTTAAGTTTTTCTGGGTGAAATCAATCGTTTTTAAACTAGTAAAAATATATCAAGCTATCAGTGTTATTTTAAAATATTTTCTTTACACTTTTGAATATATAAATAGATCGATCGATAGTTAGATGAGGGGATAGATATTCAAAGGAACTTACAACCCATAAAATTACTCTTAAATTGAGTTACAAAGAAAAAAATATGTTGAATTTGAAAATAAATCGATTTGTTTTAGATTTGAATTTCGAAAGCTACCAAAACAGAGAATTAGGCTTATGACTTTTAATTTTATTTATTTATTTATTTATTTACATTATTTTTATTGCACTTATTTAATAATTTTACTTGATTTTTGCATGTAATGGCAAGATTTTGTAATTGCGTCTTGTATAATTTGCTGATACGCAAGAATTATAAAAATTACGTTCACTGTAAAAAATGTCAGATGTTTCTGAATATATAAAAATGTACTGTAATCGAAAACGAAAATATACAGTAGCCTCTTCTAACTCACCTAAGGTTTCGAAAACCGTTCCTTCACCTTTAAAAATCCCAAAAAACTATTTGTTTTAGAAATTTAAATAAAAATTTATAAAAATTAATCTTTATTAGCTGTCCGTCCTTTTCGGAAACGTTTCTAAGTAGCTTTTACAGTACAATAATCATTTTTCTCAAATCAAAATATCACTTTTTCGGATGCTACCAATTCATACGAAAATATTTTGATATTCAGAGAACATATTTAATAGACAAACATACAATTTTAACAGTATTAACATTAATATGAAAATTAACATTATTTTGCTACAATTGCATGCACAAAATCAGTTATGCAGCTGAAAATGGTAACTTGTTAATTAATCCATAAGCATTTGATGTAAAAAAAATTATGTGACAAGATCTCCGGAAATTGTAGTCCACAATCCAAAATTTCCACGATCAAAAATTATTTCCTCATGTAAGCTACTTCTCAAAAGAACAAGCAAACAGGATTACACACAAAATATGTAATGCAAGTTTAGACTCTGGAATGGTTTTCACCAAATATAATGCACACCTAAATAATTGATTTAAAAAGTTATGGAAAATTATTCACCCGTTAAACAACGACAGAAAACGATAGAAACGTGGTTTCAGAACTCCCAATCAATTTGCATCAATTGGATGCAATTTTCGTGAAGATAACAGACGACTGATTTTGATTCCATTAATCACATCCAGGTTGCCTAACTTCGCTTGCCTCCTTTAACACAAGCAGTAGTAACATACGTGAAGGACATCAAAGCAGAAACATCCAAAGTCTGTGAATACAAAGATAAGGGATATTAAGAAATACAACCGATTTCAAAATTTACAATCGCAAATTAAGGATGGCATTCCCAGTTTCAACATAGGCATTTCATGTTGGTTCCACTGTCACTAGAAAGATGGTGGATTGTCTGACAATAAGCTTAGAATTCCATATAATGGTTAATTTTAAGAAGTAAGTGCATGCTAAGAAGATGGTTTCTAAAAAATTCAAAAGTTCAAATGAATTCTGAAATGAGAGTATGAACTGTGCATACATTGTTAAAAAAAACTTGTCCTAGTTTAAACCAAATTTTGGTGCTTAATAGCTACCACTGTAAGATGGGGAAAACTTGAACCAATATTTGGAGCTCCTGTTGAAGCATAGTTCCAAAAGTTGATACGAGGTTGAAATAGGAAGTTCCAAATATTGGTACGAGATTTCACCATCTTATGGTGGCAGCTACTGAGCACCAAAATTTGATTCAAACTAGAGCAAAAATTTTAACAGCGTAAAATCCTGAATATATTTCCTAAATTATCATTTATTTAGAAATAGCTTTACTATTTACCATTAATTTAAGTCACATTTCATCCTAAGGCAGTGTAATAATGAAGTTTTTCCAAACTGTGGTTTAAATAGTAATTTTTGAATTATTCCTAATAATATATTCCTGAAAATATTCCTAAAACTTTCTTCTAATAAAAATTCGATATAAAGGTATCACTTGGCATATTTCAACTATTACGCGAGCAAAACCGCAGGGTTTGTTAGTACTCAATAAAGGCAATAAAGTTTATTAACATGTTTATAAAATAAAGAAGTAATCTCAACTAGAACAAGTTATTAAATTTACATTAAACTGTAAAAAATAAAAAATGATAAATGAAAATGTAATATTTGTAATTAAACATAGATGTTATAAAGTACGCTCTTGGGAATAATAACAAGATAAAGTAAAAAAACTAAAACCCAACTACGACAAAAAGATAAAGGATTCTTAAGAAAGAAATTAAGAACGAAAAGATGTGAATTATGTGCAATTAGCCCATAAATGCAAGTAAAGTCACAAGCAAATGCTAGTAATATATATATATTCGAAATGTACAAGTGAAGCGCTTTAAAATGATACCAAACACGGCATATCTAGCTTAACTTTATTTTTTTACTCTGTATATTTTGTCCGCTAGAGGGCGCCACATTGAATTTGGTGAAAATCTATATAGCCTATAACCAGCGGACAATTAAGACGCTTCTAATGATATGTCATTTGTCGAATTCTGATTAGTGGTTTAGAAGTTACGAGGGAACAGATGAACATACATACATACATACATACATACATACATACATACATACATACATAGCCTGTCAAAATCATAACCCTCCTTTGGCTTTGCCGTAGTCGGGTAAAAATAAAATATTCACGAAATGAATAAAATGCCCGTTTTCTTGCAATCACTTCTTTCGATGTTCTTATTTTTATTAAAAATAAATAAATAAATAAGTAAAAGAAATGTTTAAAGAATATTCATTCATTTCGAAAAGAATATTTAACAGTATTTATCGATTATAAATGTTTCAACAATCGATGACAAAATGTAGTATAATGTCTTTCTAAAAGAGCTTACCAACATTAATAAGCTCAAATTAAATGTATTTAATATATTTGCATCTTCATTTTAAAAAGCAATTATGAAATTAATGCGATATTAATTGAATAGTTTTTCCATTAAATAATAGGCAGTTGCATTTGAAAATAAAGTTTAATTACATATTTTATTAAAGTTGAGTGTCCTTGTACTATAGATAATTATTGTCACTCTAATAATACTTTTATCAAAATTAATAACGTTCAAGTTAAAATTAAGATGAAATAAATTATGTTTCATTTTAAAAAGCTAATCATCAATAAAAATATAAGTATATTGTAAACTTGGCTAAAATATTATTACATGCGGAAATAAATTATAAATCATGTGAATAAGAATCACAATTAGTCAATTAATAAAAAATTAATGGTACTTTAAAAATTAAGCATTTTTATGCTATATTTTGGTACATTTAAACAGTTGCATTTAATGAAACATTTGTCATGCATAACAGCAGGCAGAATTCGAGTATGCATTAAATTTGCTTAACATTTTATATACCAAATTATGAATTCAAAATTTCGTCTTCTAAAACATTTTTCGTAAACTTTTGAAACTACATACATTAAAATATTTGCATAACCACTTAATAAACTAAATTTTAGAAGGATTTTACCAATTAAAATTAATTAACTAAATTTATATATAATCCCATGATACTGAAGCAAAATAAAATACATTTTTTTTTTCAAATATTAGTTTTTTTTTCGACAAATGGACATTGAAAAGAAGTTTAAAGAAATTAATAAATTTCGATTTTTTAATTTTGCTGCACAGCACATACGTTTAAATAGATGTTCCGAACATAACCCGCTTTAAATTAATTTAAAAATTACTTAAATTATGGAAAAGAATAGAATTTACAATAAAGGACATAAGGCAAATATTAACATCTTTTATTAAAATCGTAAAAAATGGTGTAATAAATAAAAATAATATAAAGATCAAAACTTTTCAGAAGAGCGTCGAATTCCAACTTGACACCCGCATTGCACCATTTTGTAAACAAAATAGTTACCATTGGTAAAATCCAAAAGCTGAATGTTGATTTTTTATTTATATATTGTAATGCGAGATTGGTTTTAGAATGCTACAATAAAATTTAACGCAACAGAAGCAGAAAGCAAGACATCTATATTAATGGATGCCAGGTCTAAGGGTATCATATAGATTTTGTGCAATATTTATAAATCCACTCAAATCTTTGATTTAAAATCTTTTATTCATTTATTTATTTATTTTAATATTTTATAGAATTAGGAACTGTATAAAAATAATGCTGTCACAAAAGAAACATAGAAAATTTTCACCCGCAATCTTTCAACATCAATGAAGTTGAAAAGATGCAAATGAAAAATAAATCATCCTTTTTAAAATATATATTTTTTTTTGTGCAACCGATAAAGCATTTTTAATAAGGTAAAGTACAGTATCTGTAACTCATCCTAAACTGTATTACTACTAATCGATGTCTTAGTTATTTTTATAAGTTATTTTAATAGTATTTGAAGTACCGTTTGAGTATAAAGAAATAAGAGGGCTAGTTACCCAGCTTCGAAACCCTATTCACTAATGTAAAGTCTATGGGCGTTTGAAGCATTCTTATATTCAAAATATCTCCTCGGGAAATTAACATTTTTAATTTCTATTTTTTGCATACACTTCTTAAAAGATGTTTCTGTTTTTCTTAGTTTTCAAAATTTTTCTAAAGTATATACTTAATTTTACATGAAATGTTAAAATTTATTCATATTTTGTCGGCTTTTAACGCATAAAATATTGAATTAAGCAATGGATTTTAGAAGTATTTTGAAAACTAAGAAAATAAGAGATATCCTTTAAAAACAATAAACAGAAAAAAATGTTAAAAATGTTAATATCCGCAAGAGATATTGTAAATATACGAAATGCATCAAACGCCCGTAGACTTAACATTATGGAGGAGAATTCCGAAGCTAAGTTACCAACCCCCTTAACCCTTTGAGGGAGTTGGTTTTGGGGCAAGCAGTTGCGGTTGTGTAATTCTGAACTCCCACCGGAAATTTGGAAAAAAAATTACTTCAAAATAAGGAAAAGGCAATTTGGAGACATCTTTTCTTTCAAAGTAAAATGCAAGTAAAATGCACAGTGCCTCAAAGGGTTAAGGGGGATGTCAAAGAGTATAACAAATATACAGTCCGTTCAAAACATCTAAACAAGGTCTCTAACTGCAATTATAACATTAGCTAAAGTAAAATCAAAACGCAATTTTAATGAATGGTTTGTATTGCGAGGTGTCTTATCCATGTTATAATTTTCACCAATTTTTTATTTTTCAAACGGTAACAGCTACTTTTACTACTTTATGTGAATTCCAAATATTTTGTAACTATAAATTTCACAGGGCTCGTACGGATCCGTTAATTTTCTAGGTTTTCCTACTCAAAAATCAGTATTTTATTGTTATTTTTTTTATAAAAATAATTAATCTGGTTCAAACGCACGAAATTTCGCTTTATTTAAAGAGAAATTTTGTATCAGTAAATACTGGTACGAAGAATTTTATGGACTTGAAATTACAAGACCTGTACGAGCCCTGTTTCAGAAACTAACACTTATTTTAAGCATACGATGCATTCAAGATTTTGTAAAAATAAAGTGTTTTACCTCATAAAACATATAAAATGATTCAAAATATTTAATTAAAGGCCTGAATTTATCATTCAGTCAATATTAGAAAATGTAAACTTGACTTTATTAATCTTAAAAACAGCTAATATAACTCATCTCAAAAGATAAAATAAGAACTAGTCTGATGTGGCAATCTCAAAACTTTCTTCTATCTTATGCATGTTAATACTTCCTGAAAAATGCAGCATAGCAACACCACCAATTAGGTGATTTAAACCAAAATCTAGCCAGCAACAACCTATGTAAATTTATAACTGAATCTGAAGTTTGATGAAAATTCGTGCATTAATTTTTGAGATAGAGCTATTACTAAAATCTTTTAAAAAAATCTGCATAACAGCGCACATGTTGGACGATGTATATCAAAAACTAATCAGGGTAAATTTTTTATCAGGTACTAACTGAATCTGAAGTTCGATAAAAATCCATGCATTAACTCTTGAAATACACTTATTACGAAATCGTGAAAATGTAGTATACCAGTCCATCTGTAAGGCGATTTGCATTAAAAACCAAACAACACTAATTTGTCTCAAGGACTAGCTGAATCTGAGAACCACCTGTTGAACGATTTGAATTAAAATGTAATCAGCACCATGTTAAATCAAGTACTAATGAAATCTAAATTTTAATGAACATCCATGCATTACTTCTTGAGGTATGGCTATTGTGAAAATTGTGAATAATGCGGCATAGTAGCGCCACCTTTTGAGCGATATACACCAAAAACTTATCATGTCTAGTTTATATAAAGATATAACAGAATCTAAAGCTTTGTGAAATTCCGTGCATTAGTTCTTCAGGTAGAGCACCCACAAATTTTTGTCACATACAGACCGACAGACAGAAATTGTGTAAAAACATGTTTTTCTGTTTCTCTTACGTCTAAAATGTGTAAATCCATCGAAAACCGAATTTCGAAAATTTTCTCGGATCCAATACTTTTTTTTTGTAAAGATTGCAGAAAGTAATAAATTATAAGTAGAAAAGAAATACAATAACGCCAATATTTTTAGATTAGAAAAAACGGTCTGAATATCAACAAATTATTGGAATTTTACCACACCGCAAAAAATAAAAAGAAATGGGACCATTAAAAAAGCTTTATTCATTCTGTTCAAAGTGTTAAGTAATTTCAAGATACTTTGAGCAAAATTTTCCAATTTTGTAACACTAAACAATTTACTAAAAACTTTTGAAACAATATTCAAATGCACTTGTCAACTTCTTTTCTTCTTTCCCAAACAAACATAACTTCCAAATTTAATTTTAAAATATTTACTGTAGTAATTTGCAAATCAACCAAAACTTCGAGAACTATCTTTCTATGGATTGGAGTAAAAAATAAAATTTCATTTCTTATTTTGTGGAAAATGCTGGCCGTTATTTTCTGACACGAAAACACATACTTCTTATAATGAATATTTCAACAAATATATCTACTAACTACAAAAGGTTTTACGACAAGGAAAGCTATTCAGATGGTAGTTTTATTTATTTATGTATTTATTCTTATTTTTTTTATAAAATATTACTAAGTATTTCAAATTAAATATAATGTTCATAGCTCTGGAAATTATATATTTTTTCTTTCCTTTATTTACATTTTTTATATTTATTCTTTGAGATTCCTTTATGTATTACTTTAATTTGAAATATGTCAAATGATAATTTAAGGCTGTTCCCAACAAGCGCAAAACGTTTTGGCGCATTTACAAATTCATTTTTTAACGAAAATACATGAAATTGGAAAGCCTGACTATGGAAGCAATTTGGAATCGATTTTCAAATCTTTTATTAACAAATTACCTATTGAATTATGAGCGTTTTCGATCACGTGACAAACACATTTTTCACCCCTGTTTGAGTGGTTATTCTTCTTTCCCGCAGAAATTAGGTTCAAAACACCGAATTTGACATTATTTTCTGAAAAATCTGTTGTAGCTGTAAAAAAACAAAAACATAATTGTGATTACATAGTTTCTGAACAACAATACCTACTAGTTTCATACATTACCGAAAATAAACAAATTAAAACATATGTCATAAGGTTGACCTTTTTGTTTAAAGAACAGCCTTAAGGAATTACTGGTGTACTTTTATGTTCATTTCTTTTCTTCATTCCCCAATAAACAAAACTTGGAAATTTTATTTTAAAATACTTATTGCAGTAGCTTGTAAATAAACCAAAACTTTGAGAAATATCCTTTCTATGTATTGCATTAAAATATAAAATTTAGTTCCCCATAATTTGGAAAATGTTGACGTTTCTTTCGTGAAACGAAAACACTTATTTCTTTTGAAGCATGTTTTAACATATACATCTAAGAACTACAAAGGATTTTACTACAAAAGTGATTGAGATGGGCAGACTATTGGAATTATTGTAAAATAATATAGTTGATCAATATTCATTCATTTCATAACTAGTCGGATGCACCAATCTCAAAACTTTCCTCTACTTCATGCATATTAATGCAAGAAGCATGCATTTTAGCATTTTCCAAGAAAGTTGAAAAGTGCTTATGCATTTGGTTTGTCTGGTCGTCTGTCCGTTTGCTCACGCTCTAACTCCCATAAATATACTTGGATTTTCATGCAATTGATAAAGCTTATTTAGGTCACCGACGCATGTTTCGTATTATACATAAAGTATGTACGATTAATGATTCATTTGCAGGGTAAATCAAAAGAATTCAATTACATTATGTGCTGTAAAAAAATCCGTTAAATTTAGGCAAAAACTGCTGGCAACAATGTTGCCAACAGTTTTTGCTGTATCAATTGCAGTGAAATTAGATGTAATAAAAAAATATATGCACCTAGTAACTTTAATGCAGTTTTTACAGCAACAACTGTTGGCAACATTGCTGCCAGCAGTTTTTGCCTAAAATTAACATTTTTTTTTTTTTTTTTTTTTTTTTTTTTTTTTTTTTTTTTTTTTACAGTGTGGTATAGGAGAAAAAATCGTTTGGAGAGTATTTTAATGACATTACGCTATTTCAAATGTATTGAGACTGACAAAAATCCCTCATTTACACTACTATCATGTTAAAATGAAGCATTCAAAACATTTTTTTTTATTATTTATTAATTTACAGGGCCGCAAAAAGAAATCGGTTACAGCGCTGTCCTTGCGTAGTAATTGCTGGAGAGTGCGTTTTATAATTCGATATGCCCTTTTAAATGTAATTAGTTTTTTACTTATTACTCTTTATATATAAATTCTATAGCTCACATACAGGCGTGCACAAAAGTATTCGCATAAAAGTATTCTCTTTATTAGAGGAAATTGCTGAAGGGGAATTTCCAACTGATATATGTATATATATTAAATGAACTAAACTTTGAAATGCATGTTGTTAATAGATATAAATCTCTATATCATATACAGGGCTGCTAAAGAAAACGGATAATTTTCCGATTGTAGATGGGAACAGTTGAAATTCTGTTCTGAAATGCGTTATACATTTCCATATGAGGAAATGAGACGTGATATTTTAGTTTATTAAACGGTGCAGTTTTGTTGCATTATTCTGAATGTGTTGGAAAGTGCTTCACAATCTATGCTTGACGCATGATTTTTTTCTTTCTTGTTTAAATTATGCACTTTAGAAACAAACAAGTCGAAAATTGTACATCGAACGGGGTATACGATGTGCGTTCGTACTATAATTAGTTTTATATACATTCAGATCTTGGTGCAATACCGGCTGCACTCTTATGCAAAAATACATAAATATAAAATTTATTACGATTCTTTAAATTACATTCGGTAATAAGTAAACAAAAGGACTCCATCTTATGTAGGAGGTAATCACCGCGGCAACTAGAGTCATTACCTCTCTAGGGATTTCAATGAATTAATTACGTATGATAGGATTTAATAGAATGAAGAAAACTTTTATTAATATTTTTTAAGTTTTGATTCGATTTTCATACAATTTGAAATGAGTCGGCAAAATTTTGCAACGATAATATAGATTAAATTTCAAACCATTCGGTTGGGAAGTTTTTGCGTTATCGACAGCCTAACTGACGAACGGACGAACCAGACGACGACTATAAGACCTACATGTTTACATAATTATGAAGGCACCTAAAAATGAGTAGATAACATATCTGTTATTTAGTTTTTAAAAACACTTTAAGTTATTGTCAATAATTTCTATAAACCATTGATGACTGGGTCGGGAGGCTAATTTCGTAATGATTTCGTATTTATCAATGGATAAATAAATCTAAAAAAAGTTAGAAATTTTGCTTATTACAAATACGAATTTTTTTTTATTATAAAAAACTTAGCTTATGATATTACATCAAATATGAAATTTCATCAAAAAATATTCATAACTTGTTCACTTAAACTGAAAAAATCTAGAAAATAGTTGCCACAGGATGAATATTCCTATTTTCAACTGAAATATGACTGGGGCCTGGTGTCCATTACCAAAATCCAAATATGCGAAACTTGATTTATCTCTGTGTGTAACTTTCTATACCTTTTGATGATGCAATAATAAAAATCGCACAAAAATGCTATTGCAACGCCATCTTCCGGCAGTATGTCTTCATAATCAATTGGGGCCATACTCAAAAATATATTTATGAAATTTGGTTCGATTCTCTTCGTAACTCAATGCACTTCTCGAAGTTAAGACACACAGACACACACAAACACGAACTCATGTATAGAGATACGCTTTTTAAAACATCTTTTTCTGGATCTCCAGCTTCTAAAACGTGTAAATGTGTAGAAAACCGGCAGTCAAAGAAACTTTTGATTACAATACTTTCTTCTATTATAGATACACTCTATGGCCAAAAGGTGACCAAAGGTAACCAAAAGATGGCCAAATGTCTTAAATATCTAGAAAAATTCATGAGGAATTATCCTGAAATTCTAGGTGTGTAAATAGAATAGTTCAGCTCATACATTTCTGAGAAAAAAAAATTCCAAAAGCCGGTAGGGAACCGTCGATAAGTTAAAAATAACTTACAATTTATTGACGTCAATAAATTGAACCAAAATAAAACAGTGCTCATATAAAAACCTATGCTACCAACAAAGACAAATAAAATAATCAAATGAGTTTGTCAACTTCTTTTCCCCTTTCCCAAAACAAACATCGCATGGAATTTCCTTTTTAAAATGTTTATTGCAATTGCTTGTAAATCAACAAAAACTTCTTAAGAATAATCCTTCTTATGCATCGCAGTAAAAGATAGAATTTAGTTTCTCATCTTGCAGAAAATGTTGCTGCTTTTTGTATGACTCCGAAACGTGTATTTCTTTTGAATCATTTTTTTAATAGATGTATCTGCAGACTACAAAAGAGTTTCCTACAAAGGAATTTATTCAGGCGTTCCATCAAAATTTTATCTTTTTATTTGTTTAAAATTGTAGCAAGTATTTCTGGATAAAATACAATTTCATAACTTTGTAAGTTATATTAACTATCTTTATACGAAGAAATAAATATAGAATTCATTTACATTGTTTAATTCTATTTTTTATTTTCTTTAATGTAGATCAACAAATAACTTTTCAAAGAAATGCTATAAATGTAGTAAATACTTTTGTATGTTATTTTTTTTTTAACCTCTGACTTTTGGAAATAAATGAATTATAACAAAATTTAAAATATTATTTAAATACATAGTACTATTTTGCATTTTTTTTTTAAATATTCATTACACTGTATATATATATATGCATAAACATATCAAACCGATGATGGCAGTAATGTAATTTAAAATGAATTCGGACAACAGTTAAATGTTATCACGTAAAACATTTTTCTGTGTCAAACTAAAACATGGCTTTTTATTTTCAAAGTAGTAATTATAGTACAATAATTCCAAAGACTTTCACTTAAATCTGTGTTATTTTTTTATCACATATTATTTTAATATGTGAACTAAATATCGATTTAACATCATTAGCAAAATATATTTACTTTGGAAGAATAATACTTTCATCTTAATAAAAGAACTTATTTAATACGGACATATTATTTACAGCAGACGATCACAGATACACACAGTCGGCATAGAACATAATGCCGCTTACATAAAAACATTCTATTTACATTTTTACTTAAGTTGCGGTTACAGTTAAATACACCACATCTCCTCCCTTCCTAAACTTCTTCTACAAGTCCAATCGCTGAGGAGGTCTCCGGATTCTAGTAGATCGGCGAACTGGTTGTGGTGTTGGAGTTGAACCGTGGACACTGAGTGGAGCATGCTCTTGTGTAGTAACTGAGACTGGTGTTGCATCAGTCTTCTCCGCCTCCACACTAGTGGGTGATTGTGCTAACTCAGCACTAGTTGTCGGAACATCAGCATCTTGCACAGGAATGGCAGGTTTTGAAAACGATCGACGGAGCTCGCTTTCTTTTTCGTCTATGTCTCCTCCATCCCGTATTTGATCGACATGTCTACGCCACAATTGGCCATTTACATCGACAGTGTAATGTAGCTGTCCATCTTTTCTAACGACTTTTCCAAACCTCCATCTGTTGTCGCCTTGCCGGTAATTTCGTACAGCGACATTGTCGCCAATTTCGAATCCCCTATCAGAGAATTCATAAGTTCCTTTACGAACTTTTTCTTCCACTCTGCTTTTAAGATCAGGACGCAGCAGATCGATTCTCGTCCGAATCTCTCTCTTCAACATAAGCATGGCTGGACTATGAAGTGTCGTGAGGTTTGGAGCTTTTCTGTATTGCATAAGGAACGTATTTAATTTTTGTTGTATTGTGCCACTATAATTTTGCATTGCTCTTAGAGATTGTTTGACTGTAAAGACGTATCTTTCGGCCTGCCCATTGCTAGATGGTTTAAATGGCGCAGTGGTCTTGTGTTTAATACTGTTATTACGCATAAATGTCTCAAATTCAAATGATGTAAATTGTTGGACCGTTGTCACTTACCAGCATGAGTGGCAATCCAAATCGAGCGAAACAATATCTTAAGCATTCGATGGTTTTGGTTGCTGTGGTGGATTTCATTGGATAAGCTTCCAACCACTTGGAATGAGCATCTACTACAATCAGGAACATATATTCAAAGATAGGCCCAGCAAAATCTATGTGAATACGTTGCCACGGTGCACTAGGATACTCCCAGCAATGCACCTTTACTCTCTGTGGGTCGGTTTTGTACCGAGCACAGTCTACACAATTCTTTGAGGTATTTTCTATATCCTTATCGATGTTCTTCCAATAAACATACGATCTAGCGATAGCTTTCATCTTAACAGCACCCAGATGACCATGATGTAATTCTTCAAGCACCTGAGCTTGATACTTTTTGGGAGCGCACACACGCTTGGCCTAACATGACACAACCATCTTGTAGACTATATTCTGCTTCTCTCCCTCTTAAAATTCCTCCATTCTGTAAAATATAAAGCAATGGGGCGAGGTCTGCATCCAACAGAGTTTCTTTGGCTAAGTCTCTAGCTGTGATAGGAAGAGTTTCTATTTGTGCTAACTGAAATAGATCAATTTCATCTTTAACGTCTAGCTGTTCAGAGGTGGACGGCAGCCTAGACAGAAGTCAGCGTTACCATGTTTTTTTGTATGACGATACTTAATGTCAAACTGGAAAGATTGTAATACTAAAGAATAATGTAACAATCTTGTGGCTGCCAGAACTGGAAGACCTTTCTTCGATCCGAAGATGGCTACTAAAGGTTGGTGGTCAGTTAATAATGTGAATCGTCTCCCTTTTAGGTAAAGACAAAATTTCTTGACAGCCCACACAATTGCTAGTGCTTCTTTATCAATCTGAGCGTATTTTTGCTCAGTTCTTGTGAGGGTTCTGGATGCGAAAGCTATTGGTCTTTCCGTTCCATCAGGTAAAGTGTGGAAAAGAACCGCCCCTACTCCTACATGAGATGCGTCAGTTGCCAATATCAATGGCAGTAATGGATCATAATGCATTAGGACACGCGGAGAACAAATTTCATTTTTAATTTTTTCAAAAGCTTCCTGACAATCCTTTGACCAAACCCATTTCACACCTTTCTGTGTTAATTTATACAAAGGATTAGCTAATGTAGCCAAATTAGGACAAAATTTTCCATAAAAGTTAACAAGCCCTAAAAAACTTTGTACTTCCTGTACGTTAGTGGGTCTAGGAGCTTTCGAAATGGCAGAAATTTTCTCATCAGTCTTATGTATACCGTTTGCATCAATTTTGTGCCCTAAAAATTGAATTTCTTTTTGAAAAAATTTACTCTTATCTAAATTTAATTTCAGCCCATGGTCTTTACATTTCTGAAAAAAATTTCTTAAGGCCTCTAAGTGTGATTTATCATCTGATCTAGTTACTCTAACATCATCCATAAAAACTTTGATTCCTTCCATCCCCTGGAAGAGCCCATCAATATATCTTTGCCAAATTGCTGGAGCAGAATTTAAACCATACATAAGTCTTTTACAAACATATAATCCCTTATGTGTATTCATCGTTAAGATCTTTTGACTATCCGGATGTACTTTCATTTGTAAATATGCATGTTTAAAATCGATTTTTGAAAAATGTTTACCCCCATTTAAGCTTGAAAAAATTTCCTCTAATTTTGGTAAAGGATGTTGCTGTACCATAATATTTTGGTTTACGGTAACAGAATAATCTGCACATAGGCGTATAGACCCATCTGTTTTTACAACCGGGACAACTGGTGTTGCCCAATCAGAGGTCTCTACTCTCTCTATGATGCCTTTCTTTTCAAGCCTATCAATTTCTTGTTCAATCCTGTCTTTTAAAGAAAAGGGTACAGGTCTAGCTCTACAAAATTTTGGCACTGCATCAGATTTAAGTTCCAATTTTACTTCATAATTATTAATTTCCCCTAACTTATCGTCAAAAAGCTCTTTATACTCTTCTAACAATTTACTCAAATTATAGCCATAAGATGTTCTTACTGCTTTTATAGAATTCCAGTCCAAATTTATACTATATAGCCATTCGCGGCCAAAAATTGTATCCAAATTTTCCTTAACAATATACAAATTTAATTTAAATTTTTTATCTTTGTATTCAACATCAACAGTAACAAAATCCAAAGGTATAATTATTTCACCTTTGTATGTTTTAAAAACTACTTTTGTGGGTTGAATTCTTTTTTTTCGAAATCTCGCGAAATTTTTTTTATGCTCATTACCGAGACGGCCCCTCCAGTATCAAGTTCCATACTCACAGGTTTTTTTTCAATATTTACTGTTAACATAATTGGAGGTTTTCTTTACTCCTCCTCTTTCAAATCAAAAGAATACATGGGGATAACATTTTCACTAGAATACAGGGTATCTACCTGCTTTTGTTTTACCGTGTTCCTTTTTAACTCTTTTTTCGCTGCAAAACAAGCTTTTCGAATGTGCCCGATTTTTTGACAAAAATGACGTTTAGCTAATTTAAATCTGCAGGAATATTTATCGTGATCAGTTGCTGTACACCGTGTACAGCTCGTTTTTACTTTCTTTCCCGAAAGATTTTGTCTTCCAAAGTTTTTCTTTTGCGAAACAAATTTTGACTGCTCATTATTTTTCCTCACGCTAAATTCTTTAATTTCTAAAGATTTACCCATTATCTCATTTGCCCCTTTCATAGCTTTCTCCATAGCTAAAGCAATTTTCAAGGTATTCTCAATATCTATATCATCTTCCTCAAAAAGTCTATCTAATATTGTTCTATCCCTTAACCCGCTTACGAAAACATCCCGTAACATCGTGTTCAACATTTCCTGTTTATACTGGCAAGGAATTGCCAAGGAGCGAAGTTCAGCCATAAAAGCACTGACACTTTCCCCCTCCCGTTGCTTACGATTTAGAAACACATGCCTACTAGGAATTATAAGCGGCGTCGGAGTGAGATGAGCTTTTAATGTATTTTTTAGAATAAGGTAATCTTTATCGGAAGGATTGTCAGGAGCTAGCAGGTTTTTCAACAAATTATATAATTTTGCTGACAAACTAGAAATAAAAACTTTCCCACGTTTGCCATCCGGAACATTTTGAATATCCATGAAAGCTTCGAAGCTTTCTAAAAAGGAATCAAAAGCTTCATTCGTTTCATCAAATTTTTCAAATTGAACTGAAACTTTAGCTTCTTGTGTTTTCGGATCGGCAAAGGTGGTTAATTTCTCTAAAATTTTATTTTGTTCTATTAAACTTTGAACCAACTGCTCCATTTTAAATCTTCTTTAAAGATAAATACAAAAAGATTTTTTTACCTTGGCAGTCTTCAGCATCTAATGTACATGGATCCGATACTTTTTCATTCCACACATCGTCGCCAGATATCACATATTATTTTAATATGTGAACTAAATATCGATTTAACATCATTAGCAAAAGATATTTACTTTGGAAGAATAATACTTTCATCTTAATAAAAGCACTTATTTAATACGGACACATTATTTATAGCAGACGATCACAGATACACACAGTCGGCATAGAACATAATGCCGCTTACATAAAAACATTCTATTTACATTTTTACTTAAGTTGCGGTTACAGTTAAATACACCACATTTTTGTTTTCTTAATGTACTTCTTAAGGTATTTCTTGATTAACTGTAAGTTATTGACGTTCTTTTATGATAGAATTAGCTGGACTCCAAAATAGTCCGCGTACTGTATACCAATATCTTTTAAGATAGCCCTTATCAACCCACTTCTTTTCAAATACATTCAGCAAAAGTTTCTAATTTTTAGCATAAAATCCTCTATTGCCAATTAAGACTGATAAAATAATCAAATGAGTTTGTCAACTTCTTTTTCCCTTTCCCAAAACAAACATCGCATGGAATTTCCTTTTTAAAATATTTATTGCAACTGCTTGTAAATCAACAAAAACTTCTTGAGAATAATCCTTCTTATGCACTGCAGTAAAAGATAGAATTTAGTTTCTCATCTTGCAGAAAATGTTGATGCTTTTTGTATGACTCGAAAACGTATATTCCTTTTGAATCATGTTTTTAATAGTTGTATCTGCAGACTACAAAAGAGTTTCCTACAAAGGAATTTATTCAGGCGCTCCATCAAAGTTTTATCCTTTTATTTGTTTAAAATTGTAGCAAGTATTTCTGGATAAAATACAACTTTCATAGCTTTGTAAATTATATTAAGTATCTTTAAACGAAGAAATATATATAGAATTCATTTACATTGTTTAATTCTATTTTTTATTTTCTTTAATGTATATCAACATATAAATTTTCAAAGAATGCCATATATTTTATGCATAGAAATTTATTCAAGCGTTCCATCGAAGGATTTGGAAGATTTTGGAAGATTTACAGTTTTTACACAAATATTACCTGTAGTTTTATCTAGACTTTCTGAACCACCCTCGTGAATGTTTAAACTATTAGTTAACTTATTACGCGATGTATTTATTGCTATGGTTAAATTATCCAATTTAAGTGCAATCTCATCATATTCATCTATTATAGACTGATTTTCCGATGCATCGCTCTGAAGAATGGCATTTTCATGGAGTTTATTTAATTCGGTTTCAATATCCTGAACCTGTTTACCATATAAATCTAACTCTTCAAGAGTTACAGTTTCATTATCAATTTTGGGATTTATAATATTTTTTATGCGAGTGATTTTTCCCTTAAGAACAGTTTTTTGTTTTTTAATAGCTTCCATTTTAAATTAATTTTATGACAACTTCCTAAAAATCTAAATATAAACAAATTCTAAATGACCTTCAAAAAATAATAATTATATCAACATAATACAAGCATCTGCATAGAATTGTGAAATGAAATAAATAAAAAGAATTAATTATATAAAATAATTAGACGTAAATATGGATATCCATTTTTTTCTTTCAATTTAAAATATAATTACACTTAAAACCATGGTTTGTAGAAATAATAAAACTAAACACAATATCACTACAAATAGTACTTACCTTTAATTACTTATATTAATAAACATCATAAAAACATTAAGAATAATAATATCATATATAAATAACAACAACCCCAGGGTATACACATACACTCAACCAAAATAAAAAAAAAGCAATTTTAGTGTGCGCACATGAAAAACTATGCGTTTTCTTTCTTTTCTTTTCGATAAATAATGAAGCAATTACAGGAGCACTTTTTGAAGATTATTGATAACACACTACGAAGCAAACACGAGCAAACACCACTGTTGAATTCGGTTACTCATTATTACCATCGAAGAATAAACACATACGGCACCACACTTCGATGAAACCAGATGAACACAAACAAAAATAAATCACAAACAAACTTGCGGAGCACCGGCCTGATTCATGGCACGACAGACGGGAGGAGGGGGCAACGGCGATAATTGAAGTTCCGCTCAAGAAGAAATCCACTGTCCAGGATGCGGCAAAGCCCGACCGAATGGTAGAAAATAGCATTTAAGTATTCCAATATGGAATACGTTTACTGGATGATAACTCATGACGAGACATTAGCTCCTTTTCAGGGCCTCTTTCGATGTTTCGAGTCAGAATGACCACTGTCTTTGCTTTCCTTTGTGGGTCCGGTATTTTTAATGATGTTCATATTTCGTAGATTATTTTCCCGCACTAGGTATCATACTGCCGACTATGAAGAACTGTCGCATTTTCATGAAACGACAGACTTCAAGGGGATGAGTTTTAATTACGATTTATTTAAAACATAGCAAAATCTTTTCGCAAGTCTTTACATCATGAGTTCTAGAGACCAAGTGCGTAGATGTATAGAAATTTCTCATCTCCCGAGGGGGGTTACCAGTTAAAAAGGCCATGTGTTTTACTTAAATTAATACGATAAACTTAGGTTTCTTGTTGCCCTGTAAAACCCGTGATTATTAGTCATGGGGCCCGTATCCACATTGAGGGACGATTTATTAAAAAAGTAATAAATAGGTCTGATTTTTTGTATTTTCTTACATATATATATATAAAACAAGAGATGTCTGTTTGTCTTCCTACTTGCCTGACCGCGGATAACACCGAAATTATAACACACAGGCCTCTGAAATTTTTGTTAGGTGTGGATGCTGTCGGTGGAAAGTGCATTTCGCAGCCGGATTTTTAAATTTCAATTTAGACTTTTTTTATTAAAAATTACCGGGTAAGAGGATACTTGCAGCTTTCCATCAATCCGCGGCTACGAATCAGCCATGTTAGAGGCTATTTGCAGCTCGCCACCAATCCGTAGGAACGAAGCAGCCAGCCATTGAGATCAGACGGTAAATATGGGATTTAATGACTGCATTTTACAACTGAATGCTAACAACAAATTGCATACGCATTTATTAATTTTTCCTGTTTTGATGATTTTATTTTTCCTGATTGATTTACAATCGATCTTCAAAATCCATCCATGACACCATCCAAAAAATGTAGTAAATTAGACAGGCGACTAAACCCTGGCCATCCACACAACGCAAGTCTCTTCTGATTGGACCGTAAGATAGTGCATTTCTATCGAAAACGCACTAAGGAAGGCCTAAAATTTAAACAGCCGAACCAAAGCGTTCCCAAATTCAGCGACACGTTTATTACCCATTTTGTGGTCCAATATAATTGAAAATTAATTAATCTTCGCTATCCATTATTTCATGTAATATCTACTAAAGAAATTTCTAAACACAAAATTGCATTTGCAGTAAAAACTTTTAATTTCGAATTTCAATTTCTATCCAGTAACTGTTTTTGAATACAGAGCACGCAGCATTCAGTAAACAAATAAGTTCCAATGATCCAGTGTTGCAAGAGAGCAAAGTTGTTTTGCCACAGCGCATGCTCATTGAGCTAGAATTGCTTAGATTTTTTTTATAGAAAAGGTCAGTTTTACGGGCCAATCAGAGAAGGCTTGCGTTATGTGGACGGCCAGGGTCTAGTCGCCTGTGTAAATTAGGTACTTACTTCTTTTATGTTTTCTTAGGGTTTGTTCAGATGTGCTGCGCACGTAGTTCGACTGCTCAGGAGATTTTGCAGGGAGTAGGCCCCATTGAAGAAAGGAATTTTAAAATAATTCAATTATTGCATTATTTTTGTAATTCAAAACAGCTAAAATCATCGACTATATTTCTTTATCTTTCCAAAACACGGTTTTCGTAACAGTAATACATATCTGTGTTCACTCAGATTAAATTTAAAGTATTCTAAAATTTAAAATATTCTTCAGATTATTTTAATTATTATTATTTTAGTATGAAAGTAGATTTTAGATAGTCACAATTAAACATTTATGGTCCCGGGTAACGCCGATCGGATCAGCTAGTACATACATAGTAAGGAAAGTAAGCCCCGCTTGGAGATTCCAATAACCTTAAAGGAGTCTTTTAATTTTAACTTTTGTGAAATAGAGAGGGAAATTGGGAGGTTGGACAGATATATTTGGAATTTATAAATTTTCTAGGGTTTATATAAATTGCAATATATATGAGGAGGGGGACTCATATTCCGAGAGATCTTATTTCCGGTACTTTACATTATATATACATAAACACATTATTTGTATACTATATATCGAAAACTGTATTATACTTCATAAATCTAAAATTAAAAGAAAGTATAAATTATAAAATAATAATAATAATAATAATAATAATTAAGTAAATCAAAATAAATAACAAAAATAATTTATAAATGCATATTATATATATCATAGCAAACGCGGTAGCGTTTGGTATAATATGTTTAAGAAATAGAAAGTGCGAACGTCTTTTTGAAATTTCTGGCGAGCCAGTTGACGTACGACAGTGATTTTTTTTAAAACGATAGAACTCGACGATACGAATAAAATAATAGCATTAAAAAAATTATTGTAGTTTACTGTAGTTTTTTATTTAACTTTTAACGAAAAAATTAAGACGAAAAGTTCCACAAGCGATAGCTAGCGATCTTATGGATGGATTAACTTCGTTTTTGGCTTATTTTTATCGTCTTGATAAAACTTAGAACAGTTTTTTTTTTCATCTTTGTATTTTTGACGGTACCTGAGAAAATCGAATTTTTGTCTTAAACCTCCAGTTGAATATTACTTTTTGCTGTTGCGATTGTAGTTTTTTTTATTCATTGCCACTAAATTTAATATAAAAATTGTAATGTACGTATCATAATTCATTGAAATTAAACAAATCACGTGAAAAACATGGTTATTTGTTTTTATTGCGAAGCTTTCAATTTCAGTTCTTTAAATAATAAAGTTGTGAGCGCACTGTCATTTTTTTTTTTTTTTTTTTTTTTTTTTTTTTTTGACTCTATGATTATTTTTTCAAATAGCATGCATTTTACATGACAATGGGATGATTTTCTCGAGTACCCTAACATTTTGAATTTTATTAGCAGGAAAGAAAATGGGAAAAACACAAACACATCTAAAAACTACCTAGGAGAACCAAAATTTCTATTCAGGAACTAAATGTAAGCTTTTTAAATTAGTAAATCAAAAACTTCACATTCTGTCCATATCTTAAATACCATTTAATTGATTTTAAATAACGATGGGATGTCAAATACGCATCAGGGTACCTTACTGATATGATAGCCGGGCTATTGTTGTTTATTAAAAAATAACTTCTAATTTACCTTTATTTAATTTTGTTAAATTTTATAAATTATTTCATTCTATAGTTATTACTTAAACTTTTCAGTACTACTTGATTATCCCGTCGAACAATTTCACCAAATTGTACAAATCATCCATTTAATCACCAAGTTATGCATATTGGCATAATTTTTATTTTAATTAACGAAAGAAGAAATAAATTAGTAAAACATCAATAAAAGTACAAATAAAAAGTCGAATTCAAAATCACATTATGACATAACACACATGGGTAACCTATTTAATGTAAACTGAATGCAACATTTATGATAATCCGTTATTGGCATTTAATTTTATAATCTGGCGATAATTTTTTGGTCGACAGGATAATCAATTAGTACCCGCTTTTATTCATTATTATTTACTTTTTAAAATAATAGAAAATAGTTGATATATGTACTGTTGGTTATCCCGTCCACCAAAAAACCATCGCCTAACTATAAGATTAAATGCCGATAATGGATGATTGTGAATATCGCTTCCAATGACATTAAATACGATGCACGTGTTTAAAACGCCATTAAGGGATTTTTATTTCGACTTTTTATTTGTATGTTTTATTAATATTCTACTAATTATTCGTTTTTATTTGCGTTCGTAATTATGTAAATACGAGCACCTACAGGTGTAGTTCAGACCGTCCGTCTGCCCGTCTGTCTGTCTGTCCGCATATAACAACGCAAAAACTATCAAACCGAATCTTTTGAAATTTAAAAAATATATTTATTGCATAATTTTGTCGAGTCACTTGAAAGTTTATGAAAATCGGATGCATAGATCAATTACAGAGACAATCAAAAGTATTATGTTACATTACGGTCAATGGGGAAAAAATTTTCAAATAAATTTTAATCGTTTGAAATTTCAAATATATAATTTTTAGATAATTTTGTCGTGTCATTTCAAATTTTATGAAAATCGGATACATAGATCAATTACAGGGACAATCAAAAGTATTCCATTACATGACGGTTAATATAAAAAAATAGTTTAAAGTACATTTTAATGCTCTTTCGAATATAATAGAATTGACATGAACCTATGAAGTATATATATATATATATACTAAAATATACATTCTGTACAATCTGTGATGCAAAGAATATTTATTATATAATTACAGGGCCACACAAAAGTATTCCACTACATAATGCTATACGGGGAAACATTGTTTGGGGCGTGTTTTAATCATATAAAACTATTTCACATATAATGAATCATAGCAAACGCGGTAACGTTTGGTATAATATGTTTAAGAAACAGAAAATGCGAATGTCTTTTTGAAATTTCTGGAGAACCAGTTGACGTACGACAGAGATTTTGTTTTCAAAAGATAGAGCTCGACGAGACGAATAAAATGATAGCATTAAAAACAATATCGCAGTTTACTGTAGTTTTTATTTAACTTTTAGCGAAAAAATGAAAACGAAAAATTCAACAAGCAATAGCTAACGTTATTATGGATGGATTAACTTCATTTTTGGTTTATTTTTATCGTCTTGATAAAACTTGGAACAGTTTTTTTTTTCATCTTTGTATGTCTGATGGTTTCTGAGAAAATCGAATTTATGTCTTAAACCTCCAGTTGAATGTAGTCTTTTACTATTGCGATTGTAGTTTTTTTTTATTCATTGCCACCAAATTATATATAAAAATTGTCATGTATATATCACAGTTCATTCAAATTAAACAAATCACGTGAAAAACATGGTTATTTGTTTTTATTGCGAAGCTTTTAGTTTCAGTTCTTTAAATAATAAAGTTGTGAACGCAGTGCTATTTTATTTATTTATTTATTTATTTATTGTTTGTTTGAATCCATGGTTAATTTTTCAAATAACATGCATTTTATATGACCACGGGATGATTTTCTCGAGTGTCCTAACATTTAAATTTTAGTAGTAGAAAAAAATGGGAAAAAAACAAGTACATCGGAAAAAAAGTATCTGGGAAAACCAAAATTTCTTTTCAGGAACTAAATGACGTTTTTCATTATGATCATATAACGTCATAATTTACATAAGGAAAAGATATAGAGTAAAACATAAACTTCACATTCTGCCCATATCTTAAATAGCATTCAATTGATTTTAAATAGGGATGTGATGTCAAATACGCATTAGGGTACCTAATTGGCACGAAAATTTTGTTATTTTGTCTGATATGATAACCGGGCTAATGTTTATTAAAAATATATATTTATTTACCTTTATTTAATTTTGTTAAATTTTATAAATCATTTCATTCTGTTGTTATTAATTAAACTTTTCAATACTACTTGATTATCCCGTCGACCAATTTCGCCAAATTGTACAAATCATCAAGTTATTCACCATGTAATTGATATTGGCATAATTTTTATTTTACATAACGGAAGAAGAAATAAATTAGTAAAACATCAATAAAAGTACAAATAAAAAGTTGAATTCAAAATCACATTATGGCATAACAAACATGGGTAACCTATTTAATGTAAACTGAATGTAACATTTATGATAATCCGTTATTGGCATTTAATTTTATAATTTGGCGATAATTTTTTGTTCGAAGGGTAATCAATTATCACCAGTTTTTAATTATTATTATTTTCTTTTGAAAATAATAAAAATAGTTAATAGAGGTACTATTTGGTTATCCCGTCGACCAAAAAACCATCGCCAAACTATAATATTATATGCCAATAATGGATGATCGTGAATGTCGCATCCAATGACATTAAATACGATGCACGTGTTTAAAAATCCAGTAAGGGATTTTTATTTTGATTTTTTATTTGTATTTTTTATTAAGATTATCCAAATTATTTTTTTGTGTTACTAGGGGGCCCCGCCACCCTGCTCGCCATGCTCGCCAACCCCCCGCGTAATCGCTTCGCGATTCCAAATTATTGGCTACCCCTGCTTGCTGCGCTCGCCAATACCCCATGGTATGAATAAGCAGTTGCACACCTTTCAAATGATGTGTCACACGACTGGTGTTGTAAAGAAATTAAAAATGTGCCCCCCTGGGGGGCAGAGTGGGAGGCGACACAAAAGACATCCATAATATGAATAAGCAGCTGCAGACCTCTCAAATGATATATCACACGACTGGTGTTGTAAAGAAATTTAAATTGTGCCCCCCTGGGGGGCAGAGTGGGGGTGGCACACAAGACATCCATAAAATGAATAAACAGTTGCAGACCTTTCAAATGATGTGTCACACAATTGGTGTTGTAAAGAAATTAAAAATGTGACTCCCCCCTGGGGAGAGCAGAGTGTAGGGGTGACTCACAAGACACCCATAATATGAATAAGCAGTTGCAGACCTTTCAAATCTTGCGTAACACGACTGGTGTTGTAAAGAAATTAAAAATGTGTCCCCCCCTGGGGAGCAGAATGGGGGATAACACACAAGACATCCATTATATGAATAAGCAGTTGCAAACCTCTCAAATGATGTATCAAACGACTGGTGTTGTAAAGAAATTAAAAATTTGGCGAAATATTACAGTTATCACCAAGTTGGCGTCACTTTTGACAACTAATTATGGTTGCCAAATTTGGCGATATATTGCCAAGTTGGCGACAAACTTGGCGATTGTTGGCGATGGTAACCTTTTCTCTCTTTATGGTAACCCATACGGCGATGCATAGACGGAGTCCTTTCCTGATTGGTCTATTCGACTCATGGAAGGAGTGGACAAACCGGATTCGTTAGTTCCGGAAATCTTCCACATCAGCATCATTCCAGTAGTCATTCCTTTTAAGGCTAGTTTTTTTTTTACTATAGAAGGATTTAAAATGAAAATTATGTCTATATGTATAATTTCGCAATGAGTTTGGCAATTTGTATAGTTTGGCGAAATTGGTCGACGGGATATCTAAGTAGTACCTTAATATATATATACATATTACAAATTTAAATTTTTTTTTCGCCAAAACTAACCTTTATACTATCTTAATTTTCTTATAATAATATTCCGTACTTACTTCAAATTATTAAATTAAAATCTTATTTCTAGATCTAATCTGTTAATCTGTGTGCAGACGATATAAATTCTTAATTTGCCTTAAAAAACATTATTCCAGTATGCGTAAATTTAAAAAGATGGCTCTAAATTAAAAATATTCTTAATTAAAACTTTATTTCTTAATATTCCAAATAAAACTAATTTCTTCTATGTTTTTATCAACCCTTTTTAAGAAATTCTTATTAAATTTATTCCAAAACCATACCTTTCAAAAAATATCATTATTTTATTTTATCTATTTATTTTTTTTTCCGCCGTCAACGATAATGTGCATATTAATAAATTCATTTCTTTTCTTTTTCTCTTAAAATTAATCATGTATAAAAATCGTCTGCCTAAGATATTTAAAATTCGGAGTCAATTATAAATTGGTTAAATAATATTTTTTTTAAAATAAATTTATCGTCTGTTTAAAATAGCCTCGTAACTGGACAAGGATTCTGTTTACATAAAAGAATGATGGTTTGAGGTTACCGAATGTTCCAGAACTTTCTTTTCAGTTTAAAAGGGGGAAGTCTCGAGATGAAAGGAAGATTCTGAAGATTTCTTGGGTTGCTTCTTCGATGAGGACAGCTCGCTGAAATAATGATGGAATTTTTGCAACAAGGAGCTTTTCCTTCCTCATTATCACGAATTTAATAAATGAATTTACAGCAGCCCATGACTAATTATTGGATCTTCTACATTTATTTATTATTTTTGTTTTTTCCCTCGCTTGCCATGACTGCGTGTTTCTGTTTAACCAGTGGAAATAATTCGAGTTCTCCTGAAATCGTCACATACATGTAATTGAAGTTTGAAAACTAAGCTTTTGCGAAATTGGCGTCAGAAGAATATCGCACAATGTCGTGCATTTATGGCATCTGTGCTAAGAAAGCATCAAATGAAAAAACACATGGTGATTCAAAAAACTTTTGTGATGGTGTGAAGTGAATGTAACATTAACGATCAGCAATTATTGGCATTTAAAAGTATTTTTGCTTGCGATATTGTCGAAAAAGCATTGCAAAGATATACTTTCCCTCTCCCTTCCATTTCCAAAAGTACTAAATTTAAAATTATGGAAAAAAATCAGAGTTTACTTAAAACTGTGCATAAAAATTATAGTAATTATCCTAATTCTTAATTTTCCGTTATTAACAAACGCTATTTTAAAATTGCAAATTAAATCGGCTAAATCGCCAAGTTGCATAATGATCATCGCCACTGAATATATAAAAAATGCCATATTTGCAAACTTATCGGTCAAAAAACAGTGAAACCTTGGTTTACGGCCTCCTCTGTTTTTGACAAGTTCGGTTTATGACCAACTTCAGTGATCAAAATTTTACTCTTTCCGCGTAGGATAACTCGATTCGCGACCAAAGTTGTCGAATAGTTCAGTTGGCAACCCTCACATAACTCTTGTTATAAGTCAAGTTTGAAGTAAAGTGCGCGTATCAGAGTGCTTTGTGACCTTCAGAATAGTAAAAAAATTAACTTATTGCTTTAATTTTAATCAGTTTTGCGAAATTTTTAGCCTTTATTATGACTTCTAAGAATGAAAAAGCGTTTAGTGATATAGCAGTAGTAAGAAGCTTAAGCGAATTACTGATCAATTATGAAAAGAAGTAGTGACAAAACTTAAGAACGATGATAGTGTAATCAAAATAGCTAAACAATACAGTGTAGATGAACCGTCGATTACTCCGATTATAAAAAACTAGTCGGATGTGGCAACCCCAAAACTATTTTCTATCTCATGCATTTAATGAGTCAAAATTAATTATTACAGTGCCAAAATCAAATGACAATCATATGCTCACCGTGAAGATTCTAAAGGCATGAAATTCCGAACATTAGTTTTTGAAATTTGAAATAGGACTGTTGCGGATATCGGGAAAAATACAGCATATATGTGACACTTGTTGGGCGATTTACCCAAAATACGCAATGAGCAATGATTTAAATCAAAGTGTGCCTAAATCTCAAGTTTGATGAAAATTTGTGCATTAATTCCTGCGATAGAGATATTGTGGTAATCGAAACAATTCAACATAGCAGCGCCATGTGTTTGGTTATTGAAACCGAAACGTAAACAAAGCCAATTCATATAAAGATTAACTGAATTTGAAGTTTGATGAAAATCCGTGCGTTAATTCTCGAGATAGAACTATTGCGAAAATAATGAAAAATGCAACACGGTTAAGCCATCTGTTGAACGATTTAAATCAAAATGTAAACAGTAAGCAGCATCAATTTATATCAGGGATTACCTGAATATAATTTTTTTTAATCCCATGCATTAGTTCTTGGACAGAGCTCCTAAAAAATTTATATCACATATAGAAAGTCAGATACAAGAATGGATTATGATCGTGAACTGAGGTTCCACTGTATATTATATAAAAATTTAATTACAGCTGGTGATTTCACTGTCAATTTTACAAATAATACTATAAATGAATTTTCAGTATATTTTCATCCTTGGTTTGGCGCAAATCTATTAAGGCTGTATTTCGAGCGACTTTCTCCAAGGAAGATAATTTAACCAATAATTTTCCTGAAAATGTCCTAGAATATTATTCAATAATTGGAATAAGCTATTCCAATAGATATCAGGAAGGAAAAATAAAAATATTTCACTTATTTTTAAAAAAAAATTTAAATGGGAAAATTCGTTTTTATGTGCATTGACTACAAAATTATGTTTAGCGACCTTTGGGTGCCATGATCACAAAAATCGCGTTAATAGCGGAAATATTTCATATTTATAACATCTGATTTTTAAAACAAGTAGATAAGAATGCCACGAATAATATGCGAAAAGAATAAAAATTTCTATTCGCATTATTTTTCTACAAAATATGTATTATCTGAAATTAATTGAATCTGTCAATTTCTGTACGAATAAATTAAAATTAATTTCGTTTTTTCACGTTTTTTGTCCATTGATTAAATAGTTCAATATTGAGCGAAATAAGAAAAAGTACTGGGAATATTTAAAAGCAACTGAGATTTTCTTATATTCAATATATAATTATCAAAAAATTTAAATGACTAGTATTAAAAAATGCTCTGACGAGCACCAAAAAAGGTTAATATGTTTTAAAGTATGAAAAAGTGTTTGACAAGAGCTTCTAATTGAGAATGAGAAAGAACAAGGGGTCCCTTCTTGGCTGCAATTCACTGTAAATGCCAAATTTGAAAAAATCATATTTGCGCTTTTACCATATAAAAGAAATCAGCCTCTGTTACGATAAAATTGTGTAGTGTAAAGGCATAATTAGAAAAGACACCACGTGATTAAACATGAATGTAAAGCAAAATAGGGCCAAAAACCTTAGTTCCCGCAGCTAGTGTTGAATTCAGACACTTTTCTCCGGGAGGGTCTTCTGTGGTTTCGGGAGGGGGGGGGTCACGATAGAGTTCTAAGGAGATTATACTTTTTTTACCATTAAAAACACAAAATCTAAATTTTATTGGAGGGGGAGGGGAGCATTTGATACCTTCGGGAGGGATTGTCCCCCCGGCCCACCTCCTGCATTCAACACTGCCTGCAGCATATCACATTCACGCAGTCCCACCATAAACTGTCGCAGTGTAAAACAGCACAGAAAACTGATTTGTAGTGCAGTTACAGTGCAGAGTCAACAACGCAGTTAACATGTTACATGTTAACTGCATTGTTGACGCACGATTGAAAGTTTTACTAAAAAGTAAAGATAGAAAGTTTTACGCAAATTTCTTTTACATGGAAAAAGCGCAAATATGATTTTTTCAAATTTGGCATTGACAGTGAATTGCAGCCAAGAAGGGACCCCTTGTTCTTTCTCATTCTCAATTAGAAGCTCTTGTCAAACACTTTTTCATACTTTAAAACATATTAACCTTTTTTGGTGCTCGTTAGAGCATTTTTTAATACTAGTATATATATATGTTTTATTTTTTCATACATACTTTTTAAGGTATTTGAAGGTTAACTGTAAGTTATTATCGTTCATTTTTATTGATAGAATTAAAGAGTTGTGTAAACATCAAAAGTGCCATAAGTACCGTAAAAATCAAATGCAGTAAAATACCAAAAGTAAGTTCCTCTTTACCAGGTAGGAAATTTTAATGATTTTAAGAGGGGGGGGGGGGAATAATTGTACTTTTGTGAAAAAGATGGGAAATTTGAGTTGGAATTTATTGTAATTTCACAAAGTTTTTACATTTTGCAAAATAAAATAAAATAAATATTTTTATAGTATAATAATTAACAATAATTAATAGTTGATTATAATTAATAATTATTTTAATTAATAGCAGCGATTTTTGCAGGAATCGTCTTGGTGACGTAGGTCAATCATACCATGGATCTATTAAATGTACAGCTAATAGCAATCAAATTGCTCAAACTCAGTGCACAGTTACGATCATAAACAACGGACAAATACTTCTTGCTAATCCACAGTAATTTGACCAATGATACTGTCAGCTGCTCTTTACTTTTACTTGTTCATAGAATATCTCCTGATATCCTGATTTTTTTTTCTCATTCAGCATGTCTCATTCTGTAACTTTTCTCTTTAATTAAATTCAATGCTACTTAATCTTGTCTGCCACCTGCACACACCAAAAATCTTTGCCTTACTTATAATTTCCCGTAGAAATACAGACCTGAAAAGCCCTTTTCAAGCAATATACAGGGCAACACAAAAGAATTCAAATATTTTTCAAACTGTTAATGATAATAGCAGAAACAGGATTTTCAAACATGTTATGCGTTTTTCAAATTGTTTAATTCTGCAACAAGTTTGTGATCTATTTAATTTTAATTAAAATGCTCCCCAAAATATAGACAAATGCATAAAATACAATTCATACATTCAAGAAATACTAATAAACAGTCGCCTGCTGAAAAAAATTTTTTACTAATAATATTTCTATATAAAATTGTTACGAATTTTGTAAATAGTTAGTGTTTGTACTGTAAAATAATGTAAATAATCTTATTAAGCTCCATTCCTTTACTAATATTTTTGTTACATTGTCTCTGTTATCAAGCAAACTTGTCCATTATTTTCAGTGTATGTCTACGGCAGATTGGCGAAATAATAAAGATATCGCCAAGTTGGCGTCACTTTTGGCGACTAATTTTGGTCGCCAAATTTGGCGATATATCGCCAAGTTGGCGACAAACTTGACGATTGTTGGCGATGGTAACCCTTCCCTCTCAATGGTAACCCCCCTTTAGATATACTGATACATTGAATGTTGTTCCGTGGTTTTCCGGATTTTTCTAGAAGGTTGTAGAAATTTCCACCGCATGCGGCGAGACTATATATAGGAGAGCCGGATGCGAGCTGTGTGGTTATTATTTATCAGTCAGTCATTGAGTGAACTACGATGTCAAAGCAAGTTTGCTTGAGCTTTATTTACGTTGTTTTGAATGTGATTTAGTGTTGAGACGTTGTATAAAGAGTCTCTGGAACCTATATCTGCACTTGTACGACAGATTTGAACAATTATTTTTGAATACCTAGTAATATTTGTGAGTTTCGAAGACTCTGTTGTTCTGAAGATCTGTAAAAAAATTATTTTCTACTTTTCTAAGAGACAAGAGTTTGAAGTTGTCCAACCATAAGATCAAAGGAACCCTATATACGCTGGAACATTTGGTGTCAGGAGTCGGGATCTTATGGCAAAAACAAGAACAATGGACGGACAACTGAAAGAACTGTTAGATGCTATCAATGGAATAAAGACAGAAATGAATAAAGGCCAAGAAGAGTTGGCGGAAAAAATAAATAAAGGACAAGAAGAATTGGCGGAAAAAATGAATAAAGGCCAAGAAGAGTTGGCGGATAAAATGAATAAATGCCAAGAAGAGTTGGCGGATAAAATGAATAAAAACGAAGAAAGAATGAAAGAGTTGACTGAAGAATTGAAGAAGGAAGTTAATAAAAGTCAAGAAGAAATGAAGAAAACTTTAGAAGAAAAGTTCTCGACGGTAGATAGAAGAATAGATTCGGTAGAAGAGAAAATAGAGAATGAAATTAGTAAAGTAGAAGAGAAAATTCAAAATGAAGTAAGTAATATTGAAGAGAAAATAGTTGAAGTAGATGAAAGGCTAAATAAAAAAGTACAAGATCTTGAGAAGAAGCTGTCAGCGTCCAGTGGTAATTATGAAGAATTTAGGAATCCGCCTGCTTCTCCTGTACACGTTAAGCTGTCGACATATGACGGAAAGAGTTCCTGGCAAGTTTACAAGACCCAATTTACCATTGTAGCCGAAGCGAACAAATGGAGTGACGAGGTGAAAGCTTGTCAACTGGCAGCGTCTTTGAGAGGAGAAGCCGCCGGCGTGCTGCAAACATTGCCCGATATAACGCAAATCAATTTTGAGACTTTAAGTTGTGCACTTGAAATGAGATTCGGAGAAAAATTCTTCAAAGATTATTCGAGAATACAAATGAAGAGCCGCCATCAAAAATCGAGTGAAACCCTTCAAGAGTTTGCCTCAGAAATAGAAAGGCTGGCAAATTTAGCATTCATTGACTGCCCAACAAATGTACGGGAAATGCTCTCACTGCAATATTTTGTAGACGGAATAAAAGATCCAGAAGTGCAGAGAGCGGTACGAATGGCAGATGTGCAGGATTTAAAGGCTGCATTACTATATGCCTTAAAGTTGGAAGCAGCTACACAAGCCAGCCGAAGAGATCGTCATTCAGTCCGAGGGGCAACGGTGAACAAAAGCTCAGACACTGAGAGCGACGTCTTGAAAGAAATTAGAAATTTAAATCAAGAGATTGAAGCTTTAAAATATGGAAGAACAAGCTCAAAAAGACAGAATCTCACGTGCTGGGGATGCGGTGATACAGGACATCTCCGAAGAAATTGCCCCAAAATCCACGAACGTGAGATAAATTCAAACAGTCAGCAGGGAAACTAAATTTTGGCCATCTCGCGGGGCGGAGGTTGCCAGAGAATGAAAAGCCCCACCTGAAGATCCTCCAGATATCAAAAATGAGTGGCGGTGATAATGAATTATATCTGATAGGCTTTATTAACGGAATTCAGTGCCGTATGATTGTGATACGGGAGCCAATGTGACAATAATAAGAGAAGATTTGGCTCGGAAATTGAAATCTAAACTCATCTGGACTCCACCATGCGTTACCCTGCAAACTGTGACGGGAGATAAGATAGGCATATATGGAAAGGCGAATTTAACCATCAACTTTGGAGGAAACAAATATTATCATACAGCATATGTGGCTGACATAACAGATCCTTGCTTAATCGGGCTAGATTTTCTGAAGAAGTTTGGCTTCAAACTTGATTTCAAAAATAATAAAATGCTCTCTAAATTTGAAGAAATAAGCCTTTTTGGATTAAATAATGAAATTGAATGCAAACAAATAGTAATAGCCAAAGAAGACATCCATCTAGATCCAAGAACAGAATTTTTAGTTCCTGCTGTAATTAAAAATGAAGCTAATTATCGATTTGGCCATATAGATTATCCCGAAGACAATAGTACACAAGCAGGAGTATTGGTGGCTTCTTCTGTAGTGGACCTCTCGAAAAAGACCATTCCAGTCAGAATTGCTAACATCAGTGATAAGACGAGGACTATCAAGAAAGGAGAGTTGATAGCATCATGTGCTCCTGTGACGTGCATAAGTCAAAATTCCAGTCACTCTGAGAAATCTTCAGATAATTTAGTCAAGGATTTGTTACAAAATACAGACTTAGATCCAAAACGGATGCACGCTGCGGAAAATTTAATTAGGGAATTCCAAAGTTTATTCTCCCAAACATCTGAAGACTTTGGATGAACCAAAATGGCACAACACCGAATTGATACTGGAGATCACTCACCTATTAAACAACACCCTAGACGATTACCTTTTGCCAAGCAAGAAGAGGTGCAAAATTTAATTAAGGATATGGAAGAAAATGACGTCATTGAACCATCTACAAGTCCATGGGCGTCTCCCATTGTATTAGTAAGAAAGAAGGATGGTTCTACAAGATTTTGTGTAGACTACCGCCGACTGAATGACGTCACTAAAAAGGATAGTTACCCTCTACCAAGGATTGACGACACTCTTGACACACTTGCGGGCAACACCTGGTTCTCGACTCTGGATCTGAAGAGTGGGTACTGGCAGGTAGAGATCCATCCCGACGACCGCGAGAAGACTGCCTTCACAACGGGACAAGGATTATGGCAATTCAAAGTAATGCCTTTTGGTCTATGTAATGCACCTGCAACTTTTGAACGCCTTAAGGAAACGGTTCTTCGGGGGCTGTCATATGAGGCATGTCTTGTTTATTTAGACGATATCACAATCATAGGAAAATCTTTTGATGAAAATCTGAACAACCTCAGGCGGGTGTTACAAAAGTTAAAGGAAGCTAATTTGAAGTTAAGCCCTTCGAAGTGCAGTTTGTTTCGTAATGAAGTCGCCTACCTTGGACACATCATTTTTGCGGAAGGAGTTAGGACTGATCCGGAGAAGATATCGGCCGTGAAAAATTGGAATCGTCCAGCAGATGTTCACCAGCTTCGAAGTTTTCTAGGATTATGCACCTATTACAGAAAATTCGTCAAAGGCTTCTCGATGATTGCAAGGCCACTTCATAAATTAACAGAAGCCAATCAAAAATTTATGTGGACACAGGAATGTGACGCTGCTTTCGAAAAGCTTAAGGAGGCCTTAACATCCACTCCAATTCTGTCATATCCTCAAATCGATAAACAGTTTATACTTGATACGGATGCAAGTAACGAAAGCATTGGCGCTGTACTGTCCCAGGAAATCGACGGCCAGGAGCGTGTTATCGCCTATTTCAGCAAGTGCTTATCAAAGGCAGAGCGAAACTACTGCGTAACAAGAAAAGAGCTTCTTGCTGTAGTGAAAGCCATAGACCATTTTCATCACTATCTTTACGGTCGAAAATTCCTGATCAGAACTGATCATGCTTCTCTAACTTGGCTATTGAATTTTAAGAACTCTGAAGGCCAGATAGCCAGGTAGATACAAAAGCTTCAAGAGTACGATATGGAGATACGCCATCGAAAATGCTCATCACATGGAAATGCAGATGCTCTCTCAAGAAGACCCTGCTCAGAGAATTGTAGATACTGCGACCGGGTTGAGAAGAAAATTAATGTCAAATGTCCTATAGTAAGACAAGTTACAACTGGGTCTACATCATCGCAAGATCAGTGGTGTGACGAGAGCCTGCATAAAGATCAACTTGCTGATCCTGAAATTAAGCCAATTCTAGAGCTGAAAAAGGTGTCCAACAGGAAGCCCAGCTGGCAAGACATGGCCCATTACCATCCTACGACTAAACGTTATTGGACTCTCTGGGATTCCCTTCATTTGAAGAACGGTATCTTGTACCGAAAATGGGAGTCTGACGATGGAAAGACATGTAGATGGCAACTACTACTCCCTAAGTCGAGAATTTCTATGGTCCTTCAAGAACTGCATGGAAGTCCCACAGGAGGTCATTTTGGTGTAATGAAGACCCTGCAAAAGGTTCGAGAGCGTTTCTACTGGAATAATGTTCGCAGTGATGTGGAGAAGTGGTGTCGAACTTGTGACACTTGTGTAGCACGTAAAGGTCCAAAGAGGTGCACCCGTGGACGATTGCAGCGTTATAATGTAGGAGCTCCTTTCGAACGAATTGCTCTTGACATCCTGGGTCCTCTTCCTAGAACATCTGAGGGCAATAAGTACATCCTCGTTGTCATGGACTACTTCACTAAGTGGCCTGAAGCCTACGCCATTCCTAATCAAGAGGCGGTAACCGTAGCAGACATACTAGTTCAACACTGGGTTCCAGATACAAATCCATTCCTCTTCAAATCCATTCCGATCAAGGGAGAAACTTTGATTCGGCTGTGTTTAAGGAAATGTGTGGACTACTCGGCATGGACAAAACTCGAACTACACCTCTACATCCTCAATCGGACGGCATGGTGGAGCGTTTCAATCGTACCATCCTAAATAGCCTCTCTCTCCTGGTGTCTAGAGACCAATAGGACTGGGACAAGAAATTGCCTCTTTTCCTGCTTGCCTACAGGAGTGCCACTCATGAGGCCACTGGTTACTCCCCTTCTCAAATGCTCTTTGGTCGTGATCTTCGTCTGCCTGCGGATCTTTTGCTTGGCCGTCCTCCTGACGCTCCTTTGTCGCCTGAAGAATACGTGGATGGACTCCAGGCACGGATTGAGGAAGTTCATTGTCTAGCGAGGAACCGAATCGGACTGCCATCCGAAAAGATGAAGACACGGTACGACACAAAGGCAACAGGACATGAGTTCAGCGAAGGTGACAAAGTTTGGTTGTGGAATCCCACACGTCGTAAGGGACTGTCGCCAAAACTACAAAGAAACTGGGACGGTCCTTACACAGTCGTCAACAGGCTGAATGACGTCGTCGTACGCATACGAAAATCGCCACACACCAAGCCCAAGGTCGTACATTATAACCGGCTAGCTCCTTATTTTGGCCAAAGTGATGAGAAATTCAAACTTGGAATTTCAGACCATGGTCATGGAAGTCACTTTTTGTAAATATGTAAATAGCAATTAGTTCTTATTTATGAAAATCTTATTATTGTTATTTATTTATTTATTTATTTATTTATTTGTTTATTTATTTTAAGTGTTTTCCTCTAACTCAAGGATTGCACTGCCCGGGACGTGCATTCTTTGAGGAGGGGGTAGTGTTACGAATTTTGTAAATAGTTAGTGTTTGTACTGTAAAATAATGTAAATAATCTTATTAAGCTCCATTCCTTTACTAATATTAGTTTTTGTTGCATTGTCTCTGTTATCAAGCAAACTTGTCCATTATTTTCAGAGTATGTCTACGGCAGGTTGGCGAAATAATAAAGATATCGCCAAGTTGGCGTCACTTTTGGCGACTAATTTTGGTCGCCAAATTTGGCGATATATCGTCAAGTTGGCGACAAACTTGGCGATCGTTGGCGATGGTAACCCTTCCCTCTCAATGGTAACCCCTCTTTAGATATACTGATACATTGAATGTTGTTCCGTGGTTTTCCGGATTTTTCTAGAAGGTTGTAGAAATTTCCACCGCATGTGGCGAGACTATATATAGGAGAGCCGGATGCGAGCTGTGTGGTTATCAGTCAGTCATTGAGTGAGCTACGATGTCAAAGCAAGTTTGCTTGAGCTTTATTTACGTTGTTTTGAATGTGATTTAGTGTTGAGACGTTGTATAAAGAGTCTCTGGAACCTATATCTGCACTTGTACGACAGATTTGAACAATTATTTTTGAATACCTAGTAATATTTGTGAGTTTCGAAGACTCTGCTGTTCTGAAGATCTGTAAATAAATTATTTTCTACTTTTCTAAGAGACAAGAGTTTGAAGTTGTCCAACCATAAGATCAAAGGAACCCTATATCCGCTGGAACAAAATCAAAAGATGTCTATATTAATAAAACAGGCGATATTACTTTTTTAAAGTTTTTCATAGTTTTTATACAGTTACTATTTCTTTTTACAATAAATTCAAATAAACCAATAAAAAATGTATCTGAATCCTTTCTGAAAATACATGAAAGGAATTTTAGCTTGGGGTGTCATTTCCGACCTTGGTCTATATTTTTGGTATGCCCTGTAGTTTATTATCAATATGAGTCTTGTCTTATAGATAGAAAAATACTAGAAAACGCACTGTAATAAGAACAATTAAATATTTTCCATAGTTTTTAAATACTTTTATTCAATATCTATTACAAGAGTATTGATTATTTTCAGAAAACGTCGAAAAGACAAACAATGTTTCAAAATTCTTACATAAACCATTCTACTAACATCAACAAGTCTGAAAGAATATTCAAATAAGTTCGTCCGTTTTTTTCCTTCATCTCAAAACAAATTTCTTTTAAAAACTTCAGTTTAAAATCGCCATTGTAGTTGTAAATCAACAAAAACTTTTTGAGAAAAATCTTTCCTGCACCTTGCAGTAAAAGGCAGAATTCAGTTTCTTTTCCTGCAGAAAATCTTAATGGTTATTGAGAGATTTAAAAACAAACATTTCCTTTTAAATATTTTTTGACAAATGTATCTTACATACTACAAATAATTTTCCTGCAAAGAAATTTATTTAAACATATCCCCATAGTTTACTTTTTTTATTTCAACAAAATAATAATATTTCTAAATAAATTGTGATTTTTACAGCTTTAAATATTATAATATGTATGCTCCCCCACACCTAAAAAGAGAGAGAATGCCCTGTACATTTAGGATGATATTATACCATATTATTGATTGACTTATCGATATTATACCAAAATTTGAAATTTCTAATCTGAACACCTGATTTTTACAAAGTATTAGCATTCGTGGGCAAATTTTACCTTCAGATCCTAAACAGAAAATCATTCAATCAAATAAGAATTATTAAGGTTTAAAATTTGGAACTTCTAACGTTAAGGATGATGATCATCACTCAAATTCTCAATTCCCCTCAGTAATGATAAGCCTGTGGGCGTTTGATGCTTTCTGACTTAAAATATCTCCTCAGGATATTAATGTTTTTTATTTCTGTTTTTGGTGGGCTCTTCTTAAAATATATCTCTTTTTTCCTTAGTTGTTAAAATATTTCAAAAATCTACACTTATTTTAATATTTTATGCTTTAAAAGCAGCGACCTAAGAGTTAAGTTTTATTAATTCATATAAAATTAAGCGTAAATTTTAGAAATGGTATTTTGAGTACTAAGAAAACAAGAGACATCGTTTAAGAAGAATGCACAGAAAAAAAAGTTAAAAATATTAATGTTTTGGGAAGATATTTTAAACATAACAGTGCATCAAATGCTCGTAAACTAACATTATCGATGGTAAATTTGGAAACTGAAGAACGAGTAGCCTTAAGTTCTCTTTTCAGTTGTTGCAAAAGAAAATGCAATGTGGGTAGCTTTAAAATATAACAAATACAAAGCAAAAATATTTACTGGAATGTTTTGTAATTCGCATATTTGAAGTTTCTAAAAATCTATTTATGTTACAAAATTTATAGATTTTTTTTTTTCAAATAATATATTCGAAAATTTTAGTTAATTTTGAGATAAAATTAGTAGCCAACAAAGGCTCAACCGTTAACTGCTTTGAATCCATCACAGATACACTCCAACGAGACCTTTGTTTTTTTATTCTTACCATATTGCCCTGAAATTTTCCATCGATAAATCTGCCATACGTTTCAGCCCAAAAATGTCCTGGTATTCTTGTTAAACTTTCTTTCTTTCTAACCGGTGACCAGGCCCCTATCTGCCGAGTTAATAATCTCAGCTTAACGGGTTAGATACCTGGTATCGGGGTGGACGACCGCCTAATTGCCGCGGAGCGGCAATAAATGATGAACTGCACATGGCAACCGCAAGATGGTCTCGTAATTTAGAGCCTTGATCAGATGACGAGACCTTCACCTGGCAAGGCACCTCCAGAGGTATAATTCATAGGTAACTTGGAGGATTTTGCACCCACGACGGATTTTACATGCACCAGGTGCCATTAGCGTACATGATGGACTTTTAGCTGGCAGAGTGGGGGCGATCGATGCAGACAAGTGCCGAGATCGGCTGATTGTGGCTAACGGTTGCTGGACTTACAAGGAAGGTCTCCATTGGGGGCATACTCAGAATTTTTTGAAAAAGATACGAATTAAACTACTCATGTAGGTGATAAAGGATTAGTGAAAATTAGCGGCGGAATTACATTATTAGATATGTAAAAAAATAAAATAGTTTGGAATAATTGGCGTGAAAAGCTGAAACCGACGCGGGATTTGGGGAGCAGTGCATTTCCTCGCCAAAAGCAGACGATTTTAAAGAATCTGAAAATTGATTTTAATTGACTTCACTGTTAAAAATCTGCAGCATTTACTGCAACGTCACTCCACTACTTTTATAGAATATATCTCTTCTGACCAATGAGAATGCTCCATAGCATGGTGAATTGACCGTGTCATACACTGTTAAAAATCTGCTGCATTTTGTTGCAACGCACTCCACCGCTTGTATATAATACCTCTATTCCAACCAATGAGAAAGCTCCATTTCACGGCCAAGTAACCGTTTTCTATACAAGCAAGGGAGTGCGTTGCCACAAAATGCAGCAGATTTTTAACAGTGTATTTTTCAATTTGCAACAATTTTAATCAATTTAAATTGTGTTTTAAATGATAAAATATATTAATTTCACTTTGTTATAAGTACATATAAACGTATATGACAAAATTACACTTAAAGTAAAGTAAAAATGCAAAACTAAAATTACTTAAACTAAACTTATTTAAATAAATTGAACATAGAAAGTTTTTTCTTTAAAAAGTATTCGCAGCGTAAAAGCGTATTTTTTCAAAATTTCGTTTTTTCGCCAACCGGAGATAAATCGCCAAATAAACGAAATTTTATTATTTTTTTACGGACGTTATAAGGAGGTTCCGCCAAAAAATTTTTTATAAACATATATAACTATATGAGAAGAACATTCTGTAATTTTTTCAGTTTTTTCTGAGTATGCCCGTATGGAGACCTTCCTTGTTAGTAGTTTATTGCCTTTTTGAAAGTATTGAGTTTGGCGCCGCACATCACTCCCACTTGCCGTGCCAAGTAAAATGGGGTTGGAGCAAAAAATTTTGAGCCGAGACCGTGGCATGTCCTTAGCAGACAACAGGGGGGACAATTTTGAGGGAGATTTAGAAAAATAAATAACCAAAACTAAAATGGCCGAAATGCTAAGTAGTGCCAGAGAAGGGAGAAATTTCGGGCCGAAATGCAAGGCAGTCGAATCGCTGCTGGTGGTGACGAGATCCCGCCTTTCTACCGTAAAAAAAAGAAAAAAAATACTTCATGGGCTGTCCCATTGGAGCGGGTTCGGTAGCTCGTGCGGACAGAGTCCAACTGCACCTAATAAAGAGGCGTACTGTCACTAGAAAAAAACAAGGGGAAAAAAGACCCGAACACGTTTCGGACCGCACAGAACTTGAGTCCCTTGAGTCTCTGCGTCGATGAGGTCAACGTGTGCGATTCGGGGTAGGTGGGCTGGTAAGTTGCTTCCCATTGCTCAATGGACCGCACAGGGTCCCGTGGGCCCCTGCGTTAATGAGGTCAACTTGAAAGCCTGAGAGGCGTTAGTCCACTAGGGAGGGGGTACCAGAACGGTGTCGGACCGGGCAGGGTCCCTCGAGTCTCTGCGTCTGTGAGGTCAACCTGCACGGTTTTGGTGCAGTGGACATAATTGGTGCTCCAGGGTGGACAGGGTCCCTTAAGTCTCTGCGTCGAATAGGTCAACTTGAAAATTTCGGGAGCCAGGTCCAAGGGGAGGGAATCCTGGAAGGTAAATGGGTTAGTAACAATACTATTGTTTACTGTACTGCTTACCTGTGAAACCTGTTAACGTTAAGCTTTTTAAGTTGTAACTGCTGTCTATTTGGCTTTTATGGAGGTGAGGATTAGATACTTCACTTTTTGGCTGTTGATAGGTGGGAGAATAGCTGAGCTTGTGGCTAGAGTGGCTAAGCTAGTATTACACTAATTATCACTCCCGCCACAAGCTGCCATCAATTTGGATAATCTTTGTACTAACCTTAAATTAAGCAGTGAGTTTACTTAACCCAAGCACTCCGCGTGAATTCCCTTTTGATTTTTTTTTAAATTATATATCTTATGTTGATTAGATCTGGACGGACAAGCAGTTAGGCGGGGGCGGATGAAGCTTTTTGATTTGTCATAATGTGCAGCTTGCAGATCCGAGATGTCATTCGACGTGCTTGCAATGGTATTATTGCGGGGCTCCTGTTTCGGGCCGTGATACAGCTGTCACTGCACGACTACCGCTTACTGCTGAGATCATAAGATATATCATTATTTTAACATTTTATGATTTTTTATTGTTGACCGTAGGTTTTTAGACCTAGGCCATTTTCCTTTAATAACATATAGGACGGACAAGCAGTGCCGGAGGCGGGTGAAGCTTTTTACTATGTCATGGTGTGCGACTTGCAGATCCGTGATGTCTTGCGACGTGCATGCAGGAAGTTCCTGCGGGGCACCTGTTTCGGGCCTTGGATACTGCTGATATCGCACGACTACCGCAAACTGCTGGGACATAAGATAAAATACACTATTTTATAATTTTTTTTTGGCGATAGGAATCCTAGGCCATTTTATATATACAATATATATATATATATATATATATATATATATTTACATTTAATAACACAAAAATGCGCTCGGGTACATGAAGGATTAGTGGTTGTAGTAGAGGATTAAGTTTTTTTTTTTTTTTTTTTTTTTTTTTTTTTTTTTTTTTTTGTAAGTGTGGTCATTTGTCTATATGTTCTGATGTATGAGTGACGTGATGTTGTCGCAGTTGTCTCGGAGCCACCTTATTATGATTTTTGCCTTTCTCTGTACGTGTTTGTTTTTTGCTAATTGTTTATGCCATAATTTTTCGTTTTCTGTTGTTATGTTTGCTAGGTGATCTTCTTGTGTGAGTGGGCAGTGTAGCAGGTAGTGTTTGGGCGTACCTTCCGAACCGCATTCACAGTCCGGTGTGTGCGCCTTCTTGAACCTGCGGAGGTATTCTGGGAATGCTCCATGAGCTGTGTAAAGTTGTGAGAGTAGGTAGTCGCTAACTAATCTATTTTTGTCTACTTTTGGAAAGTACTGGTAAGTTTCCCTGCCTGTGTCCCCATAGTCCCATTCGAACTGCCACTGTTCAGTTGTTAAGTCTTTTAGTGTTCTTTTTAGTTTTGAAATAGGTTTTTTCAGGTAGTATGCACGTTCATTGTTCTGGTTTAGTGCTGCGTGTTTGGCTAACACATCGGCCTCTTCGTTTCCTTGGATGCCGACATGCGCCTTGACCCAGCTGATTTTAAAATTGTTTCTTGAATCTCTGATTAGGTTGTGTATTTTGTTGATTGTGTCACTGGTGTTGAATGGTTTGCTTAATGAATCTATTGCTGATTGGCAGTACGACCTAATGCTGTATGGCTCACACAATGAATTGCCCCATTCCACTGCTTTATGTATAGCCAGTAGTTCGGTTTGGAAGACGCTGTTACAACTTCTTAGAGGCACTGACCAAGTCTTTATTTTTTTATTATTTTTGTAAGCTACTAAAGCCGAGCCTGTAGCACCTGATTCCAATTTTGAGCCGTCTGTATATATGCATGTGTCTTTTGGGTTGTGACCTATACGTGGTTCAATTGTTTCTGCCGGGTGGTTTTGCCATATGTTTGCTTTCTGAGTGTATTCTCTGTGAAAGAAGATTTTGTTGTGTATTGTTGCATTCTTCCTTAATCTTGAGCCGTATGCCGCTTCATAGTTTACTTTAAGGTGAATTGGAATCAGGCCAGCAAGTACCAATAGGGCCGAGGTTGGGGCCGTTCTATAGGCCCTGACGATGGCCAGTGCGAAATGTCTTTGGCAGCTCGAGAGGATTTCTTTACACCTCTTCGTAAGACTGTGCCCCCAAATCGGGGCCGCGTAGGTTAGCGTCTTCTCAATTACTGTGTTGTACCAAATTTTTAATATGTTAGGTTTAAGACCCCATCCTTTAGCTGTCATGTATGCTAGGTTTTTAAAGTTTTTTCTAACCTTGTCGGCTTGTGTTTGACAGTGTGGTTCCCAGTTTAGGTTTTTATGGAGTATGACCCCTAGGTATTTAATTTGTTCCTTGACATGTAGTTCCTGACCATTTAACTCTATTCCCTCTATGCTGTTTGGGTCTGCTGTTGGAAGGTTCCATGAGTGGCCCCTGTTTAGATATAGTAATTCAGTTTTTTCTTTGTTTAATGTTAGGTTGTTTTCCTCTATCCAGTCGTTAAATTCTTTTAATATTCTTTTTGCTAGTCTATTTAGTTTGTCTTTTGACCTACCCCTGAGAATTATTATGAAATCATCTGCAAAGGCTTGTATTCTTACATTTTTCCCCCAGCGTTTTTTGAGAGCTGTTTCCGCGATTAGTAGCCACAGAAACGGGCCTAGACAACTGCCTTGGGGGCAACCGCCATAAGTTTGTCTTGTCACCTTGATACCGTTTTCTTCTAATGAAACAAATCTTTGTTGGAGGAAACTCACTACCCAGTTCACTAAGTAATCCGGGCAGGGAGACTGTTTTAAATTATTTATTAGAATTGGCCATCTTATGTTGTCAAAGGCCCCTTTGATGTCCATGGCTATTAGGAGTGTTTGATAATTACTATTGCCGTCTTCTTTAACTGTTTTTAATAGGTTTTCTAGTGCATGTTCTGTTGAAGTCCCCTGTTTGAACCCGTATTGTTTGTTACTCCAATATTTTTCTTTGTATAGGTGGTAGTTAATTCTCCCATGGATTATTCTCTCTAGCATTTTCCCTAACGCTGGTAGTAGGCAGATTGGTCGATAATTTTTTGGGTTTGTTGGGTCTTTGTCTGGTTTCTCGAAAAGTACGACTACGCCTAACTTAAATGATTTGGGAAAGTATTCTAGTTTTTGACACGTGTTAAACAGAGTTAGTAGTAGTTGTGGAGCTGCTGTGTGTATTCTTTTAATTAGGTTATAGTCTATGTAGTCGTACCCTGGCGCCTTGTTTTGTTTGATGTTTCTTATTATTCTATTGAGTTCCGCTTTAGTTATTGCTGGTGGTTTTGCGTATTCCAATGGATTTTTGTCTGCCTTGATAGTATGTGGTGTTGAACTGTCTGTTAAGTACAGGTTGTCTAGGAAATTCGTTAATGTTTGTTTTATGGTTGTTGTGCCATCTTGTTTTAGTATGTCAACGAGTTTCACTGGTCCCGTGGTTTTGTTGCTCGCGTATTTGTAGTGCGTTCCGTAGGTGTCCGTTGTTTTACTGCAATAATCCTTCCATGTTTTTGATTTGGTCTTATTTATCAGTTTTTTGAGTTTGGCCCTTTCTTTTTTGAAAGCTGTGTGTTGTTGTAGTTTTAGGTTTTCGTCAGTTTGTTTTTGATGCCTCCTCCTGAGAGCCCTAACCTTGTTCCTGGCTGTTTTGATTTCGTCTGTCCACCACGGTGGAGCAGTGATCACTGGTGTTTTTTTCTTTTTGTAGCACGTGAAAGCTATAGTTGTGATTTCATTTTGCAGTCTCAGTGTAATGTTGTCCAGTTGGTCTTCTGTTGTCACTTTGTTGAGTTCTTTTATGTATTTGTTTCTTATTTTTCTAATGAATTTATCAAATTTGGAATGTTTTCCTACCTTGGTATGGAGACCATGTCTCTGGTAGTCTATGTTTTTATGATTTTTGATTGTGTAAGTAATGTAGCAGTGATCACTAAGTGAGGTTTCGTCGCTGACTTGCCAATCACTGATGTCGTTGCCCAGGGCGACCGTGGCTATGGTTAAGTCCGGCCAGCCCCTTAATTCCCTCAGCCTCCCGTCCGGAGCTCTCCGTGAGACTCCAAGTGAGGGTTTGGCATCTGGTGGGTTGTGGACGAACAAGGAGTGTAGAAGGAGGAAGTCTGTGAGTTCTCTGCCCCTTTGGTCAGTGTCTTTGTATCCCCAGGCTGTGGAGTGTGCGTTGAAGTTCCCCGTCAGCAGCACTTCGTCCACCGCTTTTTTCAGAGCTTCTTCGATCTCTGTTAGTACGTTCGTGAAGTGCGCTGACGGGGGAGCGTATACGTTGATTATTGTAAATTGGTTGTCTTTGTTTTCTAATGTTATGGCAGTGGTGAATTCTTTCGCGAGTATTGTCATAGGTTTAGTTCCTAGTTTGGTGATTATCGCTGATTTGTTGGATGGTGTTTTCGTTATGTTCCACTTCTTTTGGTTAAACCCTGTGATGTTCCCATTCTTGTTAAACTTATCCAATAGCACAACCCCTAAGTTTGACCACGACCAGAAAAAATATTTCTCAAACTAAGTATGCAGAAACAATTCAGTTACAAACATTCAATTTATGTACACCTAGCAAGGCAATGTAAATTGCTATCCTATGCTGTACCAAGTCAACAAAGATAATCAGTCTAGAATTATGTATTTATAGGAAAATGTAGAAACTCATAAAATCGCCTCAGACGTGACGGCCATATTGCTTGTCACGTGGATCATCGCCATGCGGCAATTAAGTGAATTTCGCCCCGCATTCATGTGCACAATCCATTAAGCTAGGCATGCCGCCTGGAAATAAAAACCTAAACAGCGGTTTAAAAAATATCTACGAAAGATAGGCTTACAATCTACGTTATTTGATTTTTCCTTACTAAATATATCAACTACAAATTGAAAAATAGTTTGAATGAAATATTTTACTGCGTTTTGAAAAATAACATTCAAAAAAGTTCAAAATATTGAGACATCTAATTTCTTTTCTTTTTTTCCGATGTATTGAAAATGCAAAATTGATAACTATTCTTAAACGAATCAGCTTTTTATCTAATAATTATATGAAAATGTAAGCCAGAGTTTATTAATTTAAGACTTTTAGGGGCATAAATATTCTTTTCGTAAAAGAATAAAATAATTGGCTGACACCAGAATTTACAAACGAATTTTTTCAGGAAATAAAAGCCTGCTGTCCTATGCTTTCATTATAAAAGCAAAATTTATTAAAATATTTTTTGTGATGTTTGCACTTTTCAAATCAAAATTAGGTAGCCACGCCATGTGACCACCAACCTTGAAAAAGTTAAAAATATGTACATTAAAGTTACAAAATATTAACGTTACATTAAAGTTACAAAAAAAAAAATTATATATATATATATATATTTTTTTTTTTTTTTTTTTTTTGGTTAAAAGGTTTTTTAAAAATTATAAACATTAAAAAGACCAATAAAAAGTAATACTTATGGTTATATGTTTTTTATAGACTAGAAAATAATGTATGAACAAAAGCCTTTTTTTTATGTTTTATTGTGCTGTAAAAAGATATTAATAGATATATCAAAAACAGTACTTATAAAGTAACAGTTGTAATTTTTCCACAATTTTACTGATTTCTTTTAAATAGATAACAAACAATAACACAAGGAACACACTGCTGATTAAATACAAACACAAGCGTAAATAATAGTATAAATAGAAAATTTTTGTTTAAATTGATCTCTTGAAAACATTTTCTAGAATATTTTGTAACTTTAATGTACATTCAGTGAAAGTTTCTGAATTTTAACAATGAAACAATTTTCTATCAACAAAGGCTGAGAAAATATTCAAATGAGTTAGTCATCTTCTTTCCATCTTTTTCAAAGAAACATCTCTTATAATGTCCAGATCAAATCATTTATGTAAATCCTGTAAATAAAGAAAAAGCTTTTTAAGAACAGTTTTTCTATAAATTCCAGTAAAATAGAAAATTTAACTTCTTGTCTTGCGCGAATTATTGATATATATTTCATAACTCAAAAAAGTATGTTTTTTTTTTTTTTCAACTTTTTTAACAAAAGTGCCCACGTATTAAAAAAAACATTTTACTACAAAGGATCAAATTCAATCGTTTCACCAGTTTCAATTCTTTTTAATTACATAGAAATAGTGAAAATGTTTCAGAATACAGCTTTGAAAATACTGTATGTTTTAATTATGTTGTAATTAAATAATATTAAGTATTTTACATTAAACTGCTGACAAAACTAAAGAGTTATATAAACATTAAAAGAAGAAGAAAAAAAACTATACGTCAAGTTTAAAATATGAAACACTTTTAACACTTTCGGGGTCCAAAATTTTCCGTTTTGAGAAGAAAATTACTTTTATTTTAATGTCGTTAGTCTTTAGATAACGAAAGATACAGTGGCGCCAACTTATATGGGCTCTTGGGGCCCGATAATTTAAATCATAGCATGCCCAATTTTAATTTTCTAGTTATTCATTTCATTATTATTTTATTATTCTTTTTTTCTTTAGAATAAAATTTATTTTGCCAGTGGCCATGTGTTTTAGTTCTCCGACTAACATCCATAAACCCCAAATAATTGGAATGTTTTGCTCCATGTTTAACTTTCTGCTAATTTAATTTTCAGTCATGTTCATGATATCATGACATTACAATAAATATCGATGTCTTTGTAAGAAAAACGCACGAGAATGTAATTTAATAAAATTGCAAATTCATTACAACGTGATAGCTTGACTTAAAATTCTCATTTTTCACGATCTGTCAACCCTTCAAAGAGAAACAAAGTAGTCGTACCATTTCACAAAAATATTTTTGAGCCCACCCAATATTTTTAAGCCAACCCAATATTTTTCAAAAGTTGGCGCCACTGGAAAGGTATATGATAATAGACTAAGGAAGAGTTTTCGAAGACGTTTCGTGTATATGTAAAAAAGAAAGGAATCGCCAATGGTTTAAAGAGAATCAGATGAATATATATATTGCTAAATGTCAAAATCTAAATAAAGTCATAATAAGAAAGGCATAGCCATATACTATCATTTCTATATGTAGAATGTAATTGAACAATTCTTCAGACAAAATAATACTCGATCAAAAGACATGTACTATCAATAGTATACCATACCCGAAAGGGTTAACCCTTCTAAGTTGTTTGGGTCTATTCCTACCAAAAGCCATATTCAGAGTTGAATGCCTGGCTTTTCGCACATCTCTAACATTTTAGAGAAATTGTTGTTCTTTTAAATCGTTCAAATGTTCCATTTAAATAAAAGAACATTTTCAAAATTAAAATGTTGGAAGGAATTTCGGAATCTCTGCATATTTGAAATAATGTACATTCGAAATTAACACTGCATAAAGGTTAAACACATTTAGAACATTGTAACGAAACATCTCCGTTTACAGTGAAAGATGATATTGATGTACACTAGAAAAAAAAAAGACAAACTTTTTTAATCTACGGAAACGTATTATAATCACGAACGAAAATATACAAAAATAAAATTTAAATTTAAAAAATGCAATGCAATCCCCCCCCCCCTAAAAATAATAATAACAAAATTGTAATTTAACAAATTACAACGACTATTTGGAAAGTGATATTTTCAAAAACAAAAATTTTAAACACTTATAAATAAATTCTACATTTAAATTAATAATAAATATAAACATCATTTTTAGGATGATCATAACGAGTCATATATTACGTACGCCATGCATTAAACATTAATATTCCTAGACCAATGATGAAAAAAACAGTAATTTATAGATAGAAAACTTCAACTGTTTAAAATTTGCATTTATTTTTTTATTATTTTTTTTATTTTATTTTATGTTATTGCATTTTATTTGAGTTGATCAGATTGACTTCTTATCGCCTCCTATTACGTGCGACATGCATTAAACGTTAATATTCCTGGACCCAACATAAACAAATTTTAAATGAAATTTCAGTTTTACAATTTTCGGAACTGCAAATTTTTAAGCTTATACACTTCACACATTTTTAATTTTTATGTCCTTGCGTACCTTTTACCCTTTATTTTTTATACCCTCCATTTTTGGGCATTAAACATATACCTATCAGAAAACGGATAAAATAAAATAAGTTGCGGTATTCAACCAATAAAAAAATTCAGATATGCTTCAAATTTTCCAGTTCTCTACCGAGGACAACAACTATTTTCCAAATAGTTAATAACATCTTCCGTGTCTTTCAAGATTTCGAAAAGTGTTCCTTTAACTTTATAAACTTGAGTAAACAAATTATTTCCAAAATGTAAAGAATATTTTATATAAACGAATTTTTATTAGCTGCCTGTCATTTTTTATAGTTTTTCCTAGTAGTTTATACGGTCATAATCAGTTCGCTGTACTCGGAAAATTGATTTTTCAGGTTTTATCAATTACCAAGGAAACGTTTTTGGCTACATAACTGAATTTATGCATACAGTTGTAGCAAAACAATGTTAGTGTTCATATTAATGTTAACACTATTAAATTTGTCTATTAAACATGTTTGCTCAATATGAAAATATTTACTTGAGAATTGTTAGCATCCGAGAAAATATTATTTGAGAAAACTAATTTATTGCATTGTAAATGCTATTCATAAACGTTTTCGAAAATGACGAGTAGCTAATAAAAAAAAATCATGAATTCTTCTTTAAACTTTAAAAATGAATAATTTTCTGATGTTTTTAAAAGTAAGAAATGATTTTTGGAATCTTCGTGGATCGAAAGAAGTTATTGTGTATTTTTTTTATTATTATTATTATAGTATATATTTGGCGGTTAAGGAACATCTGTCTTTTTTTACAGTGTAAGTAAATTTGGAAAACGTAATTTGGTTAACAAATAAAAATCCAATAATAAAACATTTAAAGTATAAAAATATCTATATTATAAAGGCCAAACGTATCTGTGCGTAGCACATACGTCATTTTTGCGAATACAACACTTTTCCTCTGCAATTTCGGTTCTGCAATTTTCGCTACTGCAAATTTTACACTTCTGAATATCGCATATTTTAAATTTTTACGCCGTCGAATAGAGGAAAAAATCTACTTTTAAATGCAATTTGATTGGAAACTTTATTTCAATTTATTTTTGTGATATTTATTTTTTAATAGTTTTTAGTACCAATTTTGTAATTGTGGCAACAGAATCACTTCATTTTCTCTTAAAATTGAAAAAAAAATAGAAATTGAAATGCGCATCACTTTTCCATACAATTTCGGTTTTGCAATTTTCGGTATTGCAAAATTTGCACTTTTAAATATCGCACATTTTAAATTTTTACACCGTCGTAAGAGAAAAATGTACTTTTAAATGCGATTTGTTTCAAAGCTGTATTTCAACTTATTTTGAAACATTAATTTTTTTTTTTTTTTTTTTTTTTTTTTTTTTTTTTTTTTTTTTAGTATCAATTTTGTAATTGTGGCAACAGAATTGCTCCCTTTTCTCTCAAAATTGAAAAAAAAAATAGAAATTAAAATGTGTCTGTTATGAAATCAGGTGAATTTCGATTTTATTTCGTTTGTTGCGTATATAGGGTTCTTTTGATCTTATGGTTAGACAACTTCAAACTCTTGTCTCTTAGAAAAGTAGAAAATAATTTATTTACAGATCTTCAGAACAACAGAGTCTTCGAAACTCACAAATATTACAAGATATTCAAAAATAACTGCTCAAATCTATCGTACAAGTATAGCTTTAGATCCCAGAGACTCTTTATACAACGTCTCAACACTTAATAACATTCAAAACAACATAGATGAAACTCAAGCAAATTTGCTTAACAAACGCCTTGTTCACTCAATGACTGACTGGTAAATAATAACAACAACAGCTCGTATTGCTCTCCTTATATAGGCTCGCAGCATGCACGGGAAGTTTCCCAGGCTTCTCGAAAAATCCAGAAACCAAGGAAAAACATTCAATGTATCAGCATACCTAAGGGGGGTTACCATAGAGAGGGAAGGGTTACCATCGCCAACAATCGCCAAGTTTGTCGCCAACTTGGCGATATATCGCCAAATTTGGCGACCAAAATTAGTCGCCAAAAGTGACGCCAACTTGGCGATATCTTTATTATTTCGCCAAGCTGCCATAGACATTCACTGAAAATAATAGACAAGTTTGCTTGATAACAGGGACAAAAGCTAATATTAGTAAAGGAATGGAGCTTAATAAGATTATTTACGTTATTTTACAGTACAAACACTAACTATGTACAAAATTCGTAACACGTTTAATAATTTGAATAACTGAGTTTTATAGCATTTTGTCCATTTTAGCTTAAAAGAATATTTGCTTGAGAGTTAGACTGACCAATATAGAATGCATTTTTTACTGTAAATAATTTTGCAGATTTATTATAAATAAATAAAACAGTTCTTTCTTAAAGATTTTCTTTCGTCGTATTTCGACGGGTTACGCCTCGTATGTATAAAATATGATTTTTTCAGAGAATTTTCATCTCTAACTTTTATATATAGGACTATAAAATGCACCAGGTTTCGATGCTAGCTGCGAGCAGCACGAAAAAAGATTCCATTTTAAGATGCTTAATATTGAATATGATGTACATGGCAATTATCTTTCATTTGCAAGAATACACAAACAATTCTGTTACATTACTGAATATAAGCAATATTGCAAATTTTTAAACTTCTAAACATCGCCCATTTTGAATTTTTACACCATCGTATAGAGAAAGAAAATCTAATTTCAAATGCAATTTGTCTGAAAACTGTATCTTAGTTAAAAATAGTTCTTTTAAAACTATTTTTTCGTATATTTTAAAACTATTTTTGAAAAAGTTGGAAATTGCTCGTGAAGCGTAGTAAATGAGGTGCGTTCGTACGATAATGAACTTTTAAAAATATTCATATCTTGTTGTTATAGTAGACAGCATTTCAGATGAAGTATAGTGGTCGAAATCTTGTTTGTGTTCCTGTAAATATACAGGAAGAAACTTTTATTACACCTCAGCAACGTATATCATATTCATAAAATGTGAAATAGTTTAATATAATTAACACACACCCCCAAACATTGTTTTCCCTTATGGCATTATGTAGGGGAATACTTTTGTGTGGCGCTGTAATTTAATAATAACTATTCTTTGCATCACAGATTGTACAAAATGTATATTTTAATATATATATACTTCATAGGTTCATGTATTCTATTACACTGTAAAAAAAATCTGTAAAGGTACTATACTTTATCTAGGAAACTGGGATTACAAGAACTTTTCCTGTAACGGTAACAACAAAAACTCAAGTTTTAGAGTCGTTTACATAAATTTTTCCTGTTATCGTTACATGAAAAGTTCTTGGAATCCCAGTTTCCTAGAAAATGTTTAGTACCTTTACAGATTTTTTTACAGTGTATAATCGAATGAGTGTAATACCATTAAAATGCATTTGAAACATTTTTTCCCATTGACATAATGTAAAGGAATACATTTGATTGTCCCTGTAATTGAATGCATCCAATTTTTATAAAATTTGAAATGACTCCACAAAATTATGTAATAATTATATATTTTAAATTTGAAACGAATAAACTGCATTTGAAACTTTTTTCGCCATTGACCATAATGTAACAGAATACTTTTGATTGTCCCTGTAATTGATCTATGCATCCGATTTTCATAAAATTTAAAATGACTCGACAAAATTATGTAATAATTATATATTTTAAATTTCAAACGATTCGGTTGGGTTGTTTCTGAGTTATTATATGCGGACGGACGGACGGACAGAACGACAACTATAGGTGAAACGTATTTACATAATTACGAACGCACCTAAAAAGTAAAATGGGAATCGAAGCTAAAGGTATTATAATTGCTATTCACATTTGTTTCTAGAATTTTACTGATTAAAATGGTACCTATCATGAAATTAATGAAACCTTAGAAGAATCCTATTTTTACAGTTTTGTACTTTTTAAAATTGCTCATGAGTATATTCCATTTTACTGTACGGAAAAATTACCTTATTGATAATAATATTTTAATATTGGAAGGTGTTTTATAATCTATGAATGATACATTAATCTTACTTTTTCTCTTAATTTCAATTTTAGCATAAAAACGGTAAACGGTAATGAATTGCGGTTAGTAGAAAAGTAATAGATAACATAAAGTTCAAAACAACATATGATGCTTTTTTAGAAAAACTTGTTGCTATTCCATAAAATGAAAAATAAAACTACGGTGAAACGCCAAAATAACATTCTTTGTGGTAAAATATTTTGTGATATACAGAGACATTTGTTAAAACATGTTCCAAAAGAATGGTATACTTTGAAGTCATAAAAATAATAAAATTTTCTGCAAAATAAAATACTAAATTTTACCTTTTACTACGAAGTATAAGAAGGTTTACTCGGAAAATAGTTTCATTTAAACTTACATATAAATGTATATATATATATATATATTACAAATTTTAATTTTTTTTCGCCAAAACTAACTTTTATACTATATTAATTTCCTTATAATAATATTCCGTACTTACTTCAACTTATTAAATTAAAATCTTGTTTCTAAATCTAATCTATTAATCTTTATGGAAACGATATAAATTCCTAATTCGCCTTAAAAAACATTTATTCCAGTATGCGTAAATTTAAAAAGATGGCTCTAAATTAAAAATATTCTTAATAAAATTTTATTTCTTAATATTCCAAATAAAACTCATTTTTCTATGTTTTTATCAACCCTTTTTAAGAAAGTCTTATTAAATTTATTCCAAAACCATACCTTTCAAAAAATATCATTATTTTATTTTATCTATTTATTTATTTTTCCTCAGTCAAAATTTGATATTGTGCATATCAATAAATACATTTCTTTTTTTTCCCCTAAAATTAATCGTCTATAAAAATCGTCTGCCTAAGATATTTAAAATTCTGAGTCGATTATAAAATGGTTAAATAATATATTTTTTTTATAAAATTGTTGTCTGTCAAATAGTAATCTCGACTCTGCGTATGAGTTATGTTTACATAAAAGAATGATGGTTTGAGACTAGAGAATGTTCTAGAATTTTCTTTTTAGATTTAAAAAGGGAGGAAGCCTCGAGAGGTGGTAAGAAGAAGGATTCTTGGGTTTTCTCTTCCATAAGTACGGCTGGATGTAGTAAATGATGGAATATTTTTTTGGATGTTTCGGTAAAAGATCGTCTGCAAAAGGAGCTTTTCTCTCTATTATAGCTACAGTTTAATAAAATAAATTTGCAGCAGCCAAGGAGTGACTTATTGGATCTTCTACATTTATTTATTTTGTTTTTTCTCGCTGGCCATGACTTTGTGCGGAGAAAGGGAAACCTGACGATGATGTTTCTGTTCCCCTAAGTTTAAAGTGTCACAATCAATTCAAGAGTTCGATAGGATCGCTAATGCCTGTGCTACCTTTTTCGGATTTTTAAAGAAACTTGCTATGGAACAAAGTGATAATAAAAACTGTGGATCGCTGAATAATTTGCCCGTCATTATTGGATGTGTTCTTAAACAAGAACTGCCATATTCTCTTGATTTCTGGAGTCACAAAAACAGAGGAATTGTTCCTGTAAAGTGTTTTGGGTCTGTATGATTTGAAAGAATTAGTACTTGCTTTGAGTTTGCTTGTGTGTTCCATGACGATTGAGATCCATTCTTTCATAGTCGAGAAAAAGTAGTCCTCGTGATAATGAAAAAGAAGAAAAATAATAATAATAATTACAAGACCATTTCTTGTAAATTGGTGAATAGACAGACATTTTTCGAGGTAGTTGAGCCCAATAGTATTTCGGTGAGAGTTTTTTCGTAGTGTTTTGATTATTATTATTTGTATACTTTTTATGTATTTATTTAAATTAATTATTCTCTGTTCGTCAGGTTTATTTATTTGATTATTTGTCTGTGAATCTTATTTACTTACCTATTTATGAGTATTATTATTATCATTATTATGTGTTGGAGATTGAAATATTTTTGTTCTTAAAGATTTAATTGAGGAGTATGATGTTCTGTTGCATATTAAAGACTATAATGATATTTTTATGCACGTTTAAAGATGAGTTTGTAATAATAATGAAATATAAAAGAACTTAGAAGCTCAATTTATTTTTAAAAGTACATTTTCTAATTTATAAATATTTGTTTGTTATCAAGAACTATTCTCAGAATGCAGTATTTTTATGATGATGTTTCTATTACTAGACATTTGAGCTAGAAAACTAAGTTAACATTTACGTTTTTTTCCTTTATCTGTTAGAATTCCTGGTGACAGTGAGCTTTGGTTCCCGGATTCTTATAATTCATTTAAATTCAGTAAGAAAGATGGAACTGTACAAAGCTGTTGCTAGAGTTTTGACTGATAAATATGATTAATTTTTTCAGTAAATTTTGTAATTTTAAGTAAGAAATTACCTAAATTTAAAATTTTTGAATCTGTTTATGATCTACAAAATAATAGAATTAAAAGTTGATCCCAATTTAAGGTATAACTATGATATTTACAATTTCTATTTTTATTAGATAAAATTTCTGATTAAAGTTAGCAGCTAAATATAGTTATAATTTTCACGATAATTTTGATTCAGATTTTTAAAAGGGAGGGTAATAATTCTGTGTGAGGCAATCAAAATGTAAACATCTCCAGTAGACAAAGCCCTCAAGATTGCGAAAGCGCGAACTCGTGAATTTCACCTTAAAAGTAAAAGACTCTATGATCGAAATTTTGTCGAATCCCCATAAAAAATACAAGACTCTGTAATTTATGAAGAATTTAAATGCTCTAACACTCGAAAATTAGAACCAACTTTCTCTGGACCATATAAAATTATAAATAAACTTTCTGATGTTACTTATGAAATAGATAAATTTAATTATGAGACAGGACAGAATTCCGTTATTGTGCATGTTTCTAAATTAAAACCATATTTTTCACCCGAAGATTTTAAACTGTTTCATGAGCAACCCAAAATACAAACAAAACCTCAGATACAATCACAATCACTAGATCAAACTAAAGTCAAGACAGTAGATTACATTTTAATTCTTATTCTTTAAATATTTTATCACCATAATTTTCAACATTAGCAGGTATGTTCTTGGTGGCCAACAAGAATATTACTTGTTTTGGGGAGTTTTTGGGGTTAAATTGGGCTTCTTATGCAGGCATAAAGTGTACACTTTGATTGTAAAAGCTTTCAAATTGATGTTGATAAATTAATTTTAAGTGTATTTAAGTTCTAACTATATTTACTCATTTATTTGACATTAGTATTATTCTATTTATTCAGCAGATATTTATGTGATAACAGTTATAAAATCTGATGATTCTTCTCAAACGTATAACATAATATGTGATTTTCAGTGATTGTGAAAACTACAGATATTAAAAGTTTTTCAAAAAAGCAAACTATTTTTATTTCCATTTCTCAATTAAGAATGACAACTTTTATTCCTATTTGGTTTTTATTATTTTTTTTTTAAACCATGTGCAGATAAAACATTATTCTACATTTGGCATTTGAAAACTTATAACCAAATTTGACAATTTTGTAAAAGAGTATCAGAGAGGAACTATTGTAAGGAAATACTGGTTAAGAGTCCATTTTCTAAATAGTTAGATTTAATTTTATTTGGATTTTGGAATTATTATTTTTTTATGCATACTTTCGGCTAGCAAAAAATACTTTCTTATGCTATTAGAAGATGAGAAAATTATTTAGTTGCTATGTAATTATTTTTATCCTCAACCAATATTTTCCCTATCAATAATAAACAAATTATGATATTTTCTTTTGATTATACTCTTGTTTTACTATTATTATTATTATTATTATGATTTCTATAATGAAGTTTAGTATTAATTATACTCTTATTGAGAAATATTAGGATATGGAGTCTTATTATGCTACTTATTATTATTGTTATTATTTTTATTTAAATTTTTCTACATCATTTATTATTAATTTTTGAAGTGATAATATTTATTATTAGAAATTTGACATATTATTAAAAAATGTTGGAATCCAACAAAAAACATAAGATTAAAACCAAAGATTAAACAAGATTTGAGGATCTTTAATTAAAGAGACTGTATTCACTGGACATTGAAAAAAGACTCTTTTATATATTCTTGAAAGAGTTTTTTCACTGAAGGACTTATTTAAAATAAACTACTGATTAAGTCAAGGAAATTCTATAAACTCCCATGAAGGAGATTTTTTATTGTTTTTATTATATTTTTAAAATTTCTTGCTTATTAATATTATAACTTATTTACTTTTATTGTATGTATTATCTCCTATGCACTTACAAATAGTAAGTGATATTGTAACATTATTGTATTTCTTTCAGGGAAATGCTCCTACCTAAATTTAATTCAATTTAATTTTCTCTTAACTATTTTTTTAATCGCAAATATTTTTTATATTGCGTTAATTTTCTTTTCTTCCATCTCTTGGCTTCCTGAGTTTGACAGTTTTTTTCCAAAATTTAACTTTTCTAAATTATTAGATTTCTGTTGTCTGAACTTGTAGTTTTATTTAACTATCAATTTCATACAAATTTTTGGGGAGGGGATAATATTACAAATTTTAATATTTTTTTTCGCCAAAACTAACCTTTATACTATATTAATTTCCTTATAATAATATTCCGTACTTACTTCAACTTATTAAATTAAAATCTTGTTACTAGATCTAATCTATTAATCTTTATGGAAACGATATAAATTCTTAATTCGCCTTTAAAAATATTTATTCCAGTATGCGTAAGTTTAAAAAGATGGCTCTAAATTTAAAATATTCTTAATAAAATTTTATTTCTTAATATTCCAAATAAAACTCATTTTTCTATGTTTTTATCAACCCTTTTTAAGAAAGTCTTATTAAATTTATTCCAAAACCATACCTTTCAAAAAATATCATTATTTAATTTTATCTATTTTTTTTATTTTTCCTCAGTCAACATTTGATATTGTGCGTATCAATAAATTCATTTCTTTTCTTTTTCTCCTAAAATTAATCGTCTATAAAAATCGTCTGCCTAAGATATTTAAAATTCTGTGTCGATTATAAATTGGTTAAATAATATTTTTTTTAAAAATAAAATTGTTGTCTGTCAAATAGTAATCTCGACTCTGGGTATGAGTTATGTTTACATAAAAGAATGATGGTTTGAGACTAGAGAATGTTCTAGAATTTTCTTTTTAGGTTTAAAAAGGGAGGAAGCCTCGAGAGGTGGTAAGAAGAAAGATTCTTGGGTTCTCTCTTCCATTAGTACGGCTGGATGTAGTAAATGATGGAATATTTTTTTGGATGTTTCGGTAAAAGATCGTCTGCAAAAGGAGCTTTTGTCTCTATTATAGCTACAGTTTAATAAAATAAACTTGCAGCAGCCAAGGAGTGACTTATTGGATCTTCTACATTTATTTATTTTGTTTTTTTCTCGCTGCCCATGACTTTTGTGCGGAGAAAGGGAAACCTGGCGATGATGTTTCTGTCCCCCTAAGTTTAAAATGTCACAATCAATTCAAGTTCTTGGGTTCTCTCTTCCGTGAGTACGGCTGGATGTAGTAAATGATGGAATATTTTTTTGGATGTTTCGGTAAAAGATCGTCTGCAAAAGGAGCTTTTCTCTCTATTATAGCTACAGTTTAATAAAATGAACTTGCGGCAGCCAAGGAGTGACTTATTGGATCTTCTACATTTATTTATTTTGTTTTTTTCTCGCTAGCCATGACTTCTGTGCGGAGAAAGGGAAACCTGGCGATGATGTTTCTGTCCCCCTAAGTTTAAAATGTCACATATATATATATATATATACGGGATTTTAAGTGAATAACTTATTATTTAAGCAAGACTAATATTCTTCAAAGGATAAAAAAAAGGTTTAATAGACATAAAATATATACTTAATATTTAAATATCACTGTTAAACTGAATAATAATTATCATAAGCACGCTTCCCTGAGCTTTGCATTAAAAAAATCGACCGAACTCGCCATGGCTGAAATCTATAGAACATTTCGCTCTTTCCACGCATCATCACACGAGTCTCGCTTGGGATGTCACGCTCATTGAATCCTTGAGTTTATTATCTTTTATTGCTGAATGCTTCATTATTTATTTCCATATATATATATATATATATATGTATCTTAATTCCTTGGAGAAAAGAGGCTCGTATATGTGTCACCAAAAAAGGCCTCGTTTATCCCCAGCAGAAAACATTTACAGTAAGATTTGCCTTTTTTGATCGGATTTTTTTATTATTTTTCTTCATTTAATAAGGCACAAATTTCTGTTTTGTAAATAGTCATCTTGCCATTTTGCTCGATCACTTTGTGTGTGATAAAATTGTGGACTAGTATCGAATCTACATAACTTTCAAACACGTTTCAAACACTTTTCAAACACGCATCTTTTAAAAAGTTATTTTACATTAATTAAACGGCACAAGAGCAAATATTTATAACACTATATATTATTTAGCTATAATAAAGAATTTTTTTTTACTTGCTTAACATTAAAAAAAATATCGAAAAACATGAAAATATGTTCAGAACTAGAAAAATTTAGCCTTCCGTTTCAAATTCGCAGGCAATACCAGTATCTCTGATGACTGTATTTCTTAACAAGATTTCCTTTACTCGATTCTAAGACCTTTCCCTACTCCTCGCTTCTAAGACCTTAAGAGGTTTTATTCGCTGTATAGTGGGTGGACTATACAGCGAATAAAACATAAATAGACATTTTGTTCTCACTGGCCGTTTGACCTGTTCTTCTCCTATATTTTCAGAAGTTACTATCCATATTCAGTATTGCATGCGAGTTCTTTTATGCAGCCATGTATATGTCCTAAGGAATTTAAACATGTGGCCTAATGTACCAAAATTGGATGAATTTTTAAATGCATAACATAGCTAAATACTCACTTTCAGCCATTATCTATCAATTTCGATCCTTTAATGCTAAAACGCCGGGAAGGCGTCAATTCGACATCGACCAATGTATTACACATTTTGATTCGAACCAGAATTTTTTTCATAAAATAGGTTATAAATGTGTTGTATTAAATTATGTTAAATAAACAGATTAAATAATTCTAAATAAATTTTCCGGTTTGAATTTTTTTTACAAAATTTATGTAAAAATTTTCCAGGTTCTAGTGTTAACCGAATTTTTTTTGTGCATCTCTGTAAACGTGCGATAAATGCTACGCACTCCATAATCTATAGAAAATATCGCTCGCCGGCAAGAAAATTGGCACATCTCGCAAAAATTCAATTTACGTGTTATTCCACTAATATGTTGGTCATATTGAAAAATTTTCATAAGTGTAATTACACAGAATGTAACTTTATTACGCTATATGTTCATTTGAGATTACAGAAAAAGATTTGAGAGGAGGATCTCAGAGGACTCTCAGAGGATAATGACCTATTTTAATTAGTTTATCATCAATATGAGTGTTTGATATTAAGCAAAAATACTGGAAAATGTAACAAAGTGAGAAATAATAAATATTTTCCATAGTTTTTAACTCTATATTTGATATGCATTACAAGAGTATTCAATATTTTACAAAGCGTCGACCAAATAAACAAAGTTTCAAAATTCTAACATAAATCATTCTACTAACAACAAGTTTGAAAGAATATTCAAATGAGTTTCTTACTTGCTTTTCTTTTTTTTCCGAAACAAACATCTTTTAGAAACTTCAGTTTAAACTGTCCATTGTAGTTAGATGTAAATCAACAAAAACGTTTTGAAAATAATCTTTTCTGTACCTTGCAGTAAAAGGAAAAATTCAGTATTTTCTGCTCCAGAAAATCTTGATTGTAAGACTTTAAAACATGCACTTCCCTTTTAAATATTTTTTAAAAATGTATCTATGCAAACTTCAAAAGATTTTCCTGCAAAGAAACTTATTTAAAGTTTCATCATAGTTTTACCGTTTTTACTTGACAAAATAGTATTATTCCTAAATAAATTGTGAATTTCATAACTTTAAATATTATATTATAACGTATAATACTCCCCTACACACAAAAAAAGACGGGGAGAGGTACGCCGCATACATTTTAATCGCCAAAATTGTTGCACAAAAAAAATGAAAATAGCTATTCAATTAGAAATTATGCAAATTATATCTATATCTTTTTCCAATTTATGTAAAAAAAACAGTTCATGAGATGTTGTCTTATTGATATCATACCAAAATTTGGAATTTTTAATTCGAACACCCGATTTTGATAGGATATTTGGGTTTGATTTGGGGCATTCTTTTGTAAATTTTACTTTCGGATGTTAAACAGGAAGTTATATAGTCAAATAGGAATTATTAAGTTTTAAAGCTTTAAACTCCTATTGTTAATTTCTTTTTTTAACCATTGCAAAAGAGATGGCAATGTGGGTAGTTTTACGGTATAACTGAAAAAGTAATTTCTCGGTGGAATGTATTGTAGTTTGCATGTTTGAAGTTTCTAGAAATCAATTTCTGTTACAAAATATTTTTTTTATATAAATTAAGGGGATCTTACCCCTACGAATTACAACCGCAAACCCTCATTCCGACTCTAAATGTAATTTGATTTGCTTAAAAAGATTACAGAAGATTGAATTATAATTAAAAAATCAGGGACGACCTCCCTCTAAATGGCTTTCCATGTCATTTGATTGAGAGATTTTAGGACTGTCGGTTGCTGTTTTCGTGTTTTATTAAATAAGAATAGTTAAACATTTGAAAATTACCTAATATAAAATACATTAAGTCTACAGAGACTTTGCTTCCTTGTATTTCATTAAAACGTAATAAAGAAATGATTTTAAAAAACGATTTTAAATGCAACATTTTAAATCTGGCATAATTTTTTACAGTTTATTTTATCTTTGTAATATTCACCTGAAAATGTTTTTATTGTTAGAAAGGTAAAGTTATTATTTTAGCTGCCTTGGAATTGGCAAAAATAGTTGTCTCAAAATTTGAAATAAATCTCTCATATAAGTGTATTTTTAATTTTAAATTGTTTGGCAATATTATTATTTAACCATTTTAAATATGACGTATATTTTTTTTTAATTTTAACGCATATTAATGAATTCATTATTTATTTTTTTCACTTTTAATATTAGCAAGTGATTATAGTTTTTATGATGTAACTTTTATATTTTTTCTGTTTTTAATAAGTAATCATTTAATTCTAATTTGAAATAAATCTCTAGAGAAAATATATTTTTTAATTTAAACTGATTGGTAATGTTATTATTTGGAAGTTTGAAAAAGGACGTAATTACATCCATTACTGTTTTATAAAATATTAAATAATTGATTATTTTATAGTGTTTTTTTTTTCATTTTTTATATGTTTATGTAAAAATAATTTTACGACGCAAAGTTCATTTTAATATTTCATTTTATGTCTAATCATTTAATTCTAATTTGGAACGATTTTTTTCCGTTTATAATAGTCACAAATGAATAAATTTTTAATTTGAAGAAAATATTATTCTTTGCACTGTTTTAACAGTTGGAAACAATTTAAAGTAATAACCTTTTATAAAAGATACTAAAAATATCACTGGAAATGCAGAAAAATTGAATTTAAAATCGAAATAAACTCTCAAAATATTAAAAAAATAAAAAAAAATTAAATGCAGTCTGTACACCGCGAGATTCATTTGATTATAATCAATTATCTTTAGAAAAAATTATTAAATTCCTATGCATATACATATATATATATATTTGCTACAAAACATTTTTATATGGAACAATTTTGACAAAATTTAACATTAAATACATTTATTAAATACAATTATTCTATTTTAAAAGTACATGCTTCAACGTGTTTATCAAACACTAGCAGCCTTCGCCCGCTACGCTGGTCAGTTTTTTTTAAGAAACTTTAAATCAAACGAAATTTTTATATCATAGTAATTTTTAGTTTTATATTGTATTTTAGTCTATATGTCATCGGAGAAAAGGCAGTCATCTAAACAGAAAGTTCAAAGTTAGTCACCAACGAATGACGTAGCGCTCAACATATTAACAGTTTTAATCACATAAAAATTCATTCAGTGGAACCTTTAAAATAAAGCCAACCTTTTGTAATTGGGTTCATCTGATTTAAAATATCTCCATAAGTATTCATTTAAACAACGTAGAATGCTATATTACAATTGTTACAAAATTTCTGAAAAATTATCCAACTAACAATGTAAGTTCTATTAAAATCTATCTAGTAGAACTTAATTTATAAGAGGCCGGAATGAAATTTTACTTTGCGTTTTATATATATTGAGAATTAAATATAGCCTACATAATCATGTTAACCTGATTATAGAACTCACTTCCAAAGTGCAGATTCAATAGATTTTTTTTGTACGATTATTAATAAAAAAACCCAGACTTTCTTTTATATATAAAGATTGAAAATTTCAGCTTTTTGCGCCGAAGACATCGCCAAATTAGAAAAATGTGAAGTATCTCACAAACTACTGGATTTAAAAGAATTTGCTTGGTACCATTCGATTCAGCATGGCAAAATACACTAAAATATGGTATCAATTGAATCGTCTACAAAATGGTGTCAATTGAATTGACTACAAAATCTGATCTATCTAGAAGGATTGAAAATTTCAGGTTTTTGCACGGAAGACATCGCCAAATTAGGAAAATGTGAAGTATCTCACGAAATAATGGATTTAAAAGAATTTGCTTGGTACCATTCGATTCAGCATGGAAAAATACATTAAAATATGTTATCAGTTGAAAAATAACTACATAAGCCGATTTTTAAGGAATTTTTTTAAAGTTCGTTCTTTTTTTACCCCCCTTAGGGGTGGAATTTTCGAAAATCCCTTCTTAGCGGCGCTCGGTGCTATAAGAAGTATTTTTTCCCCAATTTTCAAGATTATGGGCCCGGTAGATTTTTTTGTGCTGTGATTAATACGAAATCCAGACTTTCTTTTATATATATAGATAAGGATTGAAAATTTCAGGTTTTTGCGCCGAAGACATCGCCAAATTAGGAAAATGGGAAGTATCTACGAACTACTGGATTTAAAAGAATGTGCTTGGTCATTCGATTCAGCATGGAAAAATACATTAAAATATGTTATCAGTTGAAAAATAACTACATAAGCCGATTTTTAAGGAATTTTTTTTAAGTTCGTTCTTTTTTTTACCCCTCTTAGGGGTGGAATTTTCGAAAATCCCTTCTTAGCGGCGCTCGGTGCTATAAGAAGTATTTTTTCACCAATTTTCAAGATTATGGGTCCGGTAGATTTTTTTGTGCTGTGATTAATACGAAATCCAGACTTTCTTTTATATATATAGATTGAATGCATGCATTTATATTATTTAATCAGCCCATTTCACTGAAATCTTTTAACTTTTTTCATTTTATTCCCCTAACAACTGTTATAAACTTATTAAACGGATCTTTCTCCTTGGCACACATGTGCAATGCCAAATTGGCGGGGGGGGGGGGGGGGGGGGGGGAAGCATATGTCAATGTGTTGCGTATATGACATCTGTGCCAAAAACACTTATTGTGACATAACTATAACAATTAGACATATGCTGTCGCGACATTTTTTTAGATAATTATATGTTCTGCAAAGTCGTAGTACATTAATTTGTTTTATAATCAACAGTATTCGCAGCGCACGTGATGTAAGGATTTTTGGTACTTCTAGGTTATCCCATCGACCAAAAAATTATCGAATTATCGCCAAACTATAAGATTAAATGCCAATAATGGATAATCGTGAATGTCACATTCAATGACATTAAATAAGATTCACGTGTTTAAAATGTCATTAAGTGATATTAATTTCGTTTTTTTATTTGAATTTTTATTAATATTCCACTAATTATTTGTTTTTCCGTTACTTAAAATAAAAATTATGTCAATATGTAAAATTTGGATATTAGTTTGGCGATTTGTATAATTTGGCAAATTGGTCGGCGGGATAATAGAGAAGTACCGGATTTTTTAAGGTAATTTTTCTACACCTTGGGTTACATTATTGGCATTTTAGTAAGGATCCCCCTCCCTTTTTTTTAAATATAATATAGCCTATGTTTACCGGAAATAGTGTAGCTTTCCAACAGTGAAAGAATTTTTCAAATCCGTCAGGTAGTTTCGGAGTTCATTCAATTCAAACAAACAATCAAATCTTTCCTCTTTATAATATTGGGTATAGATGTGACGTCATTATTTACTGATTTTTATTAGTTACATATATCCATGCCTCTTGTTCTTTTAACAAATATTTCAAAATTCCTATATTATTTAAATTATGTCATCATATTTTTCCAAATCAAATATTTTAATAATAATTTAATTCTTTCTCGTTCACTTTACTTCTAATTATGTCGCCATTTTTCGCAGAGAACCTCTTATTAACGTAACGGATATTTGTGCGTCTTATATAATAAAATAGTTTTTTTTATGTATGACGTCATATTTATTTTCCTTTGAATTATTTTTATTTTAATTTTTCACATGGATACTGTTCAATTGAAAATTAATTGCCGAGGAGATATTATTATCCCAGATATTGATTTTATTGGCAACGGGAAAGAAAAATGGCTATTTTTTATCGGAAAAATTTTAATTGATTCTGTATGAAAAATAATGAAATTTTGAACTATTAAGGAAAATATTTGAATAAATCAATTAAAAATAAGCCTATGTTCACCGGAAATTGTGTAGCTTTCCAACGGTGAAAGAATTTTTCAAATCAGTCAAGTAGTTTCGGAGCCTATCCAATTCAAACAAACAAACAATCAAATCTTTCCTCTTTATAATATTAGTATAGATTTCTCTATAACAATGTCCATTTCCATATTTTTGTATGCAGTTTTTTTTAGTAATATTAGCGTGCTCCACGAATGGCTGAGAGGTTGTACTTTTGAAACTGGTAGACGGGAAGTGCTGGATTCGAATTTAATCACGCTCGTCGGCCTAACCCTTCGGAGTTTTCCTTACTTTTTTGGAGCCTTGGGTGACCTTGCGTAAATACGGGTTAGGTTCTCTTAGAAAGGCATTCACGGAGGACAATCTCCCCCCCCCTTACCCCCCTCTTGGACCTATATCCCTCGTTCAGATAATTGGCCGTCATAAATACAGTAGATCTTTATAACGTAATTCCATATAACGCATTTCTCCATATAACGCACAACTTATCAGATGTAAACAATGAATTTTGCAGTGAAGTAGCAAGTGAACTCCCAGATTGTAAAAAAATGTTATTGTCTAAAAAACTTAATTTAATTCATTAGTTCAATAAAATAAAATATGCTTTTTAAAAAAAAATACTAACAGACTTCAAAAAAAGAATCAAGCTTGGACGCAACTTGGCGCAAACGTACATGAATGCATAGTTTTATTATGCTTCTGATTTGAAAACGGTTGCAACAATGAAAGATGATTTTCGATAAATCATTACTTTTTTTATATCAAATATACATTTTTTTTTATTTAAAACAATGCTAATCATCAGAATTTAATGAAATTAAAATGGGACCACGTGGGTATCTTAATCAAAATCGATTCATATTTAAAGAATTATGAGTGAACAAGAAATACATACAGATCGAAATCATAACCTCCTCCTTGAAGTCGTTTAATTACACCGCCTTATTTAAAAGCTTTTTAATGATAAAAATTACCTTTATAATATATTTTTTTATAAGTAATAAATGAATGATTTGGGATTGGGTATATTTGGATCTTTCTTAAAAAGTATATTTAACAAAATGTTCAATGATAAATATTATGCAAAAATTTATACTATGGATAAGAAATGCAGTATAATGATACTCTAATGTATTTTGATATGTTTCAGACATACTTGGCCATATTTATGAGATAAATTTAATGATGTTTGGAACATGATCCATATAATGCAAAATTCTGCATAACGCAAAACCTTACGTTTTAGGTTTGCGTTATGTAGATCTTCTACTGTAACACCAATACATTAATATTAGCGAAAAAAAACCTCCGGTGACAAAACATCCATTGACTGAGGCGCTAGAGGAGTCAGTTAATTTTTTTTTAATACAAATATCCTGTTTTTTTTTCTTAGAAATAAAAATTTGTAGCCAACAAAGGCCCAGCCGTAAAATGCTTAGAATACTGTGCAGATACGATCCAAAGAGTCTTGTTTGCTTATTTTTACCATATTATCCTGCCATTTCCCAGCGCTTTCCTCACGAAAAAATCTGCCTTGCAGTTGAGCACAAAAAATATCCTCATATCCTGGTAAAACTTATCTAGTACCGCAACCACTTTGTTCGCTCCACCTCTGAAAAAAAAATCTCAAGCTCCGTATGTGCTACATATTTAGTCTGAAAACGTCCAGTTGATGCACACCTAACAGGACAATGTAAATTGATAAGCTATGTAGATCCAAATCAGAAATGATAATCAACAATCTAGAATCATGCTTACATAGAAAAATAAAGAAACTTACAAAATAGCACCACAGACATGATCGCCATGATGCTTCTTGTATCGTGGAACATCACCATGAGGCAACTAACAAGGGGACCACCAAACATGGTGCGAACAGATTTTGTTGATTTGAAGTATGTTGTAAGCGTCATACCACTAATTATTCTGGTAAAAAGGTTTCTTCAAATGGGCCTTAGTTTTTGAGAAATTGGGTGTTAAAACTCAGCGTTTATTTTAAATACCCATTAGTATGACTTGGCCGTGTGCATTCGTGGCGTGGCGACAGCGTTCGAGTCTGCGGACCCAAAGGTTGTGAGATCGAATCCGTTTTGAGCTTTTTTTTACTTATTTTTATAGTTTTTAAATGTTACAAATTTCAAGTAGAATCGGGAATTCTACAGCTTTTGATATTTTTTTAGTAAATTACATTTACATTTTCGATTTTTTTCATGAAACTTTATTTTTTGTTATTAACAAAACTGCAGAACTAATTTATGCCTAGAACTTTTTTCAATTAATTATTATTTAAATTTTTTTATATGCATATACGCATATATATATATATATCGTCTTTTTTTTATCGTCTGTTTTCCTTTGATCTGTTATTATCAGAATAAAAGAAAATTTCTTTTTGTTGACCTTATATTTGCTCTTATACAAATGATGATTAGTTTTTCTGTTTTAATTTTTTAAAGTATTTTTAAATATATTTATCACTAATCAAGTATTTAAGGAATAGAAATTATGTAAATTTGTACAAACTTTTAAAAATAAAATTTCAGACATAAGTTGAATCTGATTTGCATTTATATTAAAAATTTCTGAAAAAATATTAATTTTCTCGAAAAATTCTTAAACGTAAAGTTTTTAAGGGGACAGTTTACCTCAAAACTGATCCAAAAATCGATATTTGTTTTTAAACATTTTAAACATTAAATGAAAGCGTTTAATTGTGAATATTGTAAAACCACATTTTAACCCATATGACAATTTGTATTATTGTTTATAAACACAGCGCATTTACCACACAATAAATAACTTTAAACATTTATTTTTTTTTTTGTATGCTCATATTTTCTTTATTTTCACGTTTTAAAAATGCTATTTTTTTTTTTTTTTAAGATAGAAATTTAAATTGTTTTTGTACATGTTCTTTATTACATATGTATTAAATATGTGCATGAAATTAGCTATTTTTTTTAATAAAAGTATATATGAAGATATGTTAGATTTCAGCACTCTACACTACATATATCAGTAAAAAAATTATATTAAATGTAATATTAGATTATCTAAAAATCGATGCACATCTTGTGTAATACACACTTGACAATCTAAAAAAGTGATTGAGTAATCTAAAAATATTAATATTTAAAATAGTATGGATTTTAAAAGATTTAAATTTTCTTATACTTTTAAAAAACTCTAATTAAATATACAATTTTATTTATTTATTTATTACAAAATGTACTATTAGTTGATCACTGAAATGCAATCAGTTCACCATTTGAAGCAATTAAAAAAAAGTTGTAAATGTAAACAGTCCCTTTAGGAAAATATCAAAAGGTTCAAAGCTGTATAATTCCTGATTCTGCTTAAAATTTGTAACATTTAAAAACAATAAAAATAAGTTTTAAAAAAAGCCCAAGACGGATTCGATCTCACAACCTTCGGATCCGCAGACTCGAAAGCTGCCGCAGCGCCACGAATGCACACGACAAAATCATACTAATAGGTATTTAAAATATACGCTGAACTTTAACCCCCAATTTCTCAAAAAATTAAGGATCATTTGAAGAAACCCTTTTACCAGAATAATTAGTAGTATGACCCCTACAAAATACTTCGAAATCATCAAAATCTATGCGCACCATGCTTGGTGGTCCCCTCGTAAGTGAATGTTGACTTTCATCCATATGCACAATCCATTAAGTTGGGCACTCCCCTTCACAAGTAGAGACCTGTCAGCAATTAACCCCTTAGCGACGGGAGCCTTTTACGAAATTTTTAATGCTTTGTCACCAGTTTTAAAAAACAGAAATTTGTGACTTATTAAATCGAAAAAATGCTCCGATTAAATAGGGCAAAATTTACGGTAAAATTTTACTGGTGGCGATAAACACGGATTCTTAAGTCTATTTGTGGCGCGCATACGTGTTGCTCGTCCCCAAGGGGTTAAGGAAAAAAATCATGTATCAAGCCTAGATTATGAAACACTTTCCAACACATTTAGAATAATGTAAGAAAACTGCACCGTCTAAAATGTTAAAATAATACGTCTGTTTTAACCATATGCAAACACATAACACATTACAAAACCCAATTTCAGCTATTCCCCTCTAAAATCGGAAAATTATCCGAATATTTTTAGCAGCCCTATATATGATATACAGGGTGTTTCGCTACCAGACCGACAAACTTTGAGGGGTGATAGTAGACATGCAGACAAACATTATTAAACAGGAAACCATGGGGCGCAAACGTCTTCTGTAGGAGCTAGGGGCTTTTGAAGTTTAAGGTCCAAAACTTCAAACGCTGATAAAAAACGGGAAAAAAGGTCGATTCGTTTGCGGTTTTCGCTAAAATCATTCTCTAAATCACGAATTTTTTATAAAAATTTTTTAAAGGATACGCTCAAAAATTGTCGATAGAGGACGCTTTAGATTTTAGAGTAACGAACAAATACTTTTTACCGTTCTTTTGTACATGGGGTTGAAATTTTTCTAAAGTTTAGACGTTAACTTAAATTTTAAGCCCAAAATCGGATACATGGGGATCGGGTAACTAGCGAAAATTAAACTCTGAACCGAGGGGGAAATTTTAAACGCTCATTAACATTGGACAAACTAATCGATTTTGTTGCGGTTTGCGTGAAGATCATGCCCTTGGTAATTATTTTATTCGAAATGACGTTAAGCTTTGTCTCCTCATTTTTTGATAGAGGGAGCTTCCGACACATCTCCGACATTTCAATGGCATTACTCCTGGGTGTTTTACTACCAGACCACCATACTTCCAGGAAGTGTTAGAGGTGCAAAACGACTCGGAATAACATAAAAATGTAACGTTGAAAATGCCTTTCTTGCGAGTTATGGTTAAAAGAAGCAGAGAAAAAAAGAACAGAAACAAGCAGAGAAGCAGCAACACGTTAAAGTGATTGAAAATTGTTTATTTAAAGGTTCTACTGCAAAAGGTGTTCGAAATTACGACCCGAAGTAGTCCGGTATGGTTGACATCGGCGTGGCATAGAATTCCTCACATTTTGAAAGATTTTTCGCAACTTTGATAGATTTCTGGCAGAAATATCTTCCGAAATACGAGCTGCAAAGTCTTTAACTGATGTTTGATGAGTCTCATACACCCAACTTTTCATTTGACCCCAGCAGAAGAAGCCCATACAATCAGTTTCACGAAGCCCACTGTTCACACTTGAAAAAGTCGTATGACGGGGTGCATGCCTATGCGGAAAACGTTCCTTGTTCAACCTCAAAAAGGCGTGCCCGTTAAACTCCGCAGTTCCATATACGAGCAACATGTTGACCAGTTTATCGTTCGAATACATCCATTATACTACCTCTGGAAACGGTTCGCGAATGATCATTGCAGCGTGATCGCTTTTCACGCGCATTACCGTTTAGCGCCATCTACCGCAAGGAAATTGCAGCGCCATCTACTGTCGCTGTTAAGCTTGCCGGACTACTTCTGGTCGCAATTTCTAACATCTTTTGCAATAAAACATTTAAATAAACCCTAATCTGTCACTTTAACATGTTGCTGTTTCTCTGCTTGTTTCTGTTCCTTTTTTCTCTGCTTCTTTTAACCATAACTCGCAAAAAAGGCATTTTCAACGTTACATTTCTATGTGATTCCGAGTCGTTTTTGCAACCTTAACACTTCCTGGAAGGGTGGTCTGGTAGTAAAACACCCAGGAGTAATGTCATTGAAATGTCGGAGATGTGTCGGAAGCGCCCTCTATCAAAAAATGAGGACACAAAGTAAGCGTCATTTCGAATAAAATAATTACCAAGGGCATCACCTCCACGCAAACCGCAGCAAAATCGATTAGTCTGTCCAGTGTTAATGAGCGTTTAAAATCTCCCCCTCGGTTCACAGTTTAATTTTTGCTAGTTATCCGATCCCCATGTATCCGATTTTGGGCTTAAAATTTAAGTTAACGTCTAAATTTTAGAACAATTTCAACCCCATGCACAAAAGAACGGTAAAGAGTATTTGTTCGTTACCCTAAAGTCTTAAGCGCCCTCTATCGACAATTTTTGAACGTATCCTTTAAAATTTTTTAATAAAAAATTCGTGAATTAGAGAATGATTTTAGCGGAAACCGCAAATGAATCGACCCTTTTTTCCGCTTTTTTATCAGCGTTTGAAGTTTTGGACCTTAAACTTTAATGGCCCCTAGCTCCTACAGAAGACGTTTGCGCCCCATGGTTTCCTATTTAATAATGTTTGTCTGCGTCTACTATCACTCCTCAAAGTTTGTCGGTCTGGTAGCGAAACACCCTGTATATATTTGTATCAATTAACTAGATGCATGACAAAATTTAGTTTACTTAAGAAATGCATACATTTCTGTTCAAAAATTCCCCTTCAACACTTTTTTCAAATAAAGTGATTGGTCTGTAAATACTTTTGTGCAGTCCATTATATGAGGTATAGAATTAATGAGTAACATGCGAAAAATTAGTTGCATTTAAAAGTGCCTACCGAATTTTATAACATACATTACAGCAAGTATTACTCAATGGAGGTATTGTAACCGATTTCTTTTGTGTGTCCCTGTAAACGAATAAAAAATACTAGAATACCCTGTTCTAACTTGATCATAGTGAAATTCAATGATTAATATCATTTTTCAATACATTTGAAATAGTATAATGTCATTGTGATACTCTGAAAAAGATTTTTCCTCATAGACCATAATGTAATGCATTTCTTTTGAGTGCCCCTGTAAATGAGCTATTAATCCTACATACTTCATATACAATATCAAACATGCTTTGATGACCCTTAATAACCTTTATCAATCCTAGCATCAGAATCCTAGTATATTTACGGGAGTTAGAGCATGGACAGACGGACAGACAACTGAATGCATAAACAGTTTTCAACTTTGTTGCAAAATGTTAAAAATCTGCGAACAATGGATCCACAATCTGCGCTATTTTGCTATGTAAAGTACATTTATCAAATGCAAATTTTCTTGATGCTAAAGGAAATATTTTAATGCGTTTTGAAGCTTATGATTAAAAATGTTCAATTATTGAAACATATAATATTTTTTTATATATATATTGAACATGTAAAAATGCTAACTATTCTTAAACGACTCAGCATATTATTCACTAACTATATGAAAATGTAGAGCTAAAATTTATTAATTTAACATTTTTAGGGGCAAAAAAAAATCTGTTTATATAGGGATAAAAAAATGGCAAACGAATTTTTCAGAAAATAAAAACCTGCTTTTCTATGCTCAAATTATTAAAGCAACATTTTGTTAAAATATTTTTGATGCCGTTTGTCAGTTTTGAAAATGAAATTAAGTGGCTACGCCATATGATAGCTGACCTTGAAAGGTTTAAAAAACATTAAACGAAGTTTTTTGATAAATGATTTTCTAAAAAATTATGATCATTAAAAATACGCAATAAATTGCAATGACTATGGTTATATGTTTTTATAGAGAGGATGAAAATATCTGTACAGCCGTTTGTTCTATTTTATTGCACAGTAATACGACGTGAATAACAATATGAAAACTAATTAAAGACAGTGTTTATGAAGTGACATTAGTAAATTCGGCTAAAATTTTACTCATTTTTTGATTAGATAGAAAAAAAATAATACAAAGTATTCAATGCCGATTAAACACAAACACTGTAATAAAAAGTCGTGTAAGTAGAAAAATTCGTTTAAATTTGTCTGATGGAAACATTTTAAAAGAATATTTAGTAACTTTAATATACATTCAGTAAAAGTTTTTGAATTTTAACATAAAAGAATTTTCTAGCAACAAAGCCTCAGAGAATATTCAAATGAGTAAGTCATCTTCTTTCCATGTTTTTCAAATAAACATCACTTGGAATGTCCAGCTGAAAATATTTATTGCAAGTGCCTGTAAGTAAAAAAAAAGGTTTTGGGGAATACTTTTTCTATGAATTGCAGTAAAATACAAAATTTAATTTCTTGCATGCACAAAATGAGAATATTTATATAGATTTTGTTTAACCCTTTTGGGTCCGAATTTTTTCTCAATTTTTAGAAAAAAAGTAATTTTACGTTAATAACATTAACACTGGCTATCCATTTAGATTAATTAGTGTTTAACGAATATTTCATTGTCTGAAATTTAAAGAATGTTGCTGTTTTGCGTAATATTCAATTAATATTCTTATATGACAATAGGCTAAGGGAGAATTTTTGGATATGTTTAGAAAACACTGTATTATAATAATACTAGAAGACCCGGCAAACGTTGTTATGCCATATAAATTATTTCGAGGGATTATTATATTAGAAAAAATATTTTTAATTTATTGTAAGCGTGTGACGATGTGGTAAATGAGTGGAAGAGGCATGGAGAGCTGTGAACAATGACAAAATACAAAAATAACAAAACACCAAACATTTATATTCTTATTTCATTGAAATTTATTCTATATACATAATTATGTACGTCGCTAATTATGATAATTTTACTCAAAAACTGTATCAATCCCTTAACGTAGAGTGTACAATATTTTTTGTCATTCTATCTTTAGCTAATACAAACATACTGGATGGTTTGCGCAATCGAGAGCATGCCACATATAATTGCCCGTGTAAAAAATATGGTATGCTCAATCCTAATCCACAAACAGACATCGTCTGGCTTGAGATTTAATAATAGTCATTGCAAATGCCAATGTAATTGGAAATCGAAGACGTTTGAATTTAATTGGTACATCTGTGGGTATAATAGACATCCGTGTTAGCAATATATTTTTACCTCGGAATTTGCCATTTAAAATGATGGCTTCGACAATATTATTTATTAATTTTTTAATAACGTGGTGGGTTTAAATTACTAAGCAAAATATTCGGTGATCTAACCTTCAATTGTCAGTTATGAGGTGGCATGCCTGGTAAATCTAATGAATTTAAAAACTCTGTTGGAAACCTTCGGTAGCATCGCAAACTCAATTAATTTATTTGTATGTCACCAAGTCCCCTGGCAACAACTGTTGTATCTTCAGATTAAATTCGTTGATATCCACATTTTACTGCTATTAAAATTGCTCTTTCTGCCAGCCACTCATGATTAAGAAATGTGTGTGTACATCGAGAAATATCTGGTCAATGAGAGCATCTTGCGAATGAATGATTGTGAAAAAATCGGTCGGTAATTTTATGCCTCCAGTTTCATGTACAGTAATTTTTCCATCGCCGATATTTAACAGTTGTTTTGAGAATGTTTCAGCAGGTGGATCTTGGAGCATTTGAACGCGCATTTTTACTTTCAGTTGCAATTTTGAAACATTACGCTAAAATGGCGATGATTTTAAGCAGACATTGGTTTCATCAACATACGTTGAACGTAGAATGACTGGAAGTGTTTGTCTAAAATCACCTGAAAGGATAAATATTAGAGTGCCGCCAAATAGTTTGTCGTTGTTTTTAAGATCTTTCAATGTCTTGGTCAACGCCTCAAGCGAATGCTTGTGTGCCACGGTGCATTCATCCCAGATGGTAATTTTACACTGTTTTAAAACTGTAGCCATGGACTTTTTTTTTTCTTTTTGTATGTTGCACATTGCATCTGGGTTACTTAGAATATTTAGTGGCAGCTTAAATACTGATGAACTGTTCTGCTTCCATTCAAAAAAGTTGCCGCAAAGCCAGAAAAAATTGAATTACTTAATGATGAAAAACAGTATAGTAATAATGTATATATTTTTTGATTGTATATATATACACATACATGTAAATATATACATACATATACATATATACAATAGTTAATGTTATTTAGCGTATTTTATTTTCTTAATTTATTTATCTTTCACAATATTTCTCTTTTAGAATGATTCTCAGTACATTTTGAACGCACTGACTTTAATATTTTTATTATGGTATCGCTTAATAATAAATAAATTAATAAACAAAAATGTGATTTATCAAATTACAACGACTATTTGGAAAATTATATTTTCAAAGACTAAAATTTTAGACATAAAAAAAAATCTATATTTAAAAAAAGTAATAATAAGAAACATCATTTTTCTGATGATCAAAACTTGGTTTTCGTAATAACAGATTCCTATATTACGTACGCCATGGATTAAATATTTCTATTCCTGTACCTGTGTATATACAAATTTTAAGTGAAATTTTGGTTTTTGCAATTTTTAACTCGGCAAATTTTTATACTTCTAAACATTAAACATTTTCAATTTTTAAACCGTTGTACGGAGAAAAAAATGTACTTTTAAATTTTATTTGTTTGAAAGCTGTATCTCAATTTTTTTTAAGTTATTAATTTTTTTGTAGCTTTTTAATACTTTTTTCTCATCGTGGCAACAGAAGTATTCCATTTTTGGAAATTAAACATGGATGAATAAAATAAGTGAATGAAATAAAATAAGTTGCGGAATTCAACCAATAAAAAGATTCAGGTATACTTCAGATTTCCCAATTCTCTGCCGTGGACATTAACTATTTTCCAAATAGTTAATGATAAGTAATAACTAATAAATTTATAAGAATACTTTATCCTTGTAACACAATAGCCGTTGTTGGCGGGAGCTCGTGACGCGTGTTGAGTATATTGGAGGCTATACGAAAGCACTTAATTAACTAAACGTGATAACTACACTTTTGTAATTAATCATTAATCATGAAATAATCATCAAAAATCTATAAAATAAAAGCCTAAATCATGTGACTGTCATCAACAGTTTCGGTCTACCCGCTTCACTTTTTATGTGACAAACGGCTATTTCGGTTCTTTTATGTTACTTGAGAGGAGGTGATAATTCGCTAAATATTCTTTCATCGCCATCATATCATTTAAAATATAAACTTATCACTCATTTGATTTAAAATGCGTCACTTTTATTTAAAACAAATAAATTTGAAATATACATACATCTTTAATTCAGCTCATTTAAAATACGATAAATAAATAAAAATATTTTTACATTATAGATCCATGGCAAGAAAAAAAAATATAGAATTTTCCGGCAATTTATTTTACCTGTATAATTACGTGTCCCAAACATAATATACGCACTGAGATACTTAATTGCCATTATTTTGCCTGACATGGTGACCTGGCTATTGTTGTTTATTTAATGAGAAATTTTCCATTTTCTTTTTTAAAATGACATAAATAGTTTTGTTCTACATAGTTATTGTATAAAATATTATTTATTTATTATTGCCTCCTTCAAATAATAGAAAATAATTTTAAAATATGTGTGTAACTGATATTCAAAAATTAAGTTATCACCAAATAGTTGCAAAAAACATCGCGCCAAAGCCGATATGACATTTGTGCCAAATATTTTTTTTAACATCAAACGTTGTTATTTCTAATTTCCATTCAAATAAACATATTTTCTACGATAACTTCAAATAAAATTAAGATGGCAACTTACTATCCGACTTCATAAAGAAAACAAATGCAGAAGATTCATTCGCATGAACGGTAAAAAATATTAAACCACAAAGATAAAAATTCGCAAAGCATTTCAACAATGAATGGACATGGACACTAATTCTTATGACGTCATAATATGAAAATTTCATCAAAATCGTTTAAGCTGTTTCGGAGAAATTTTAGTGGGGTGGGCCACCCTTATCACTTAGAGGTATTAAAAATAGATAACAACCTATTCTCAGATCTACTGAATATACATATAAAATTTGATCAAAATCGGTTTAGCCGTTTCGGAGGAGTATGGCAACTAACACTGTGACACGAGAATTTTATATATTAGATTTAACTTATATTACAACTTTCTAATACTTCGTGCGCCTTATTACACATTACTCTTTCAGGGAAGTAACTTTTATTTTAATGACTCAAATATGGGTTTCAAATAAAAGAATTGTAAACGGTGCAAAGAGAACTGAACAAACAATAATAATTATTATTACTAAGAAATGCCTAAACATAAATGAAGTTATATAGTAAACTCATAGACATATACTGACATTACTACGTATAAATAGTAGCAAAAGTATTTCTTAAAACAAAATAAAACCCAATTTAAAGACGAGTGCTATTAATAGTACACAAGACCCGAAAGGGTTAAAAGTATATTTCTTTTGAAACTCTTTTAACGAAATTTCTTACGCAATACAAAACATAGCATTATAAAGGATTAAATTCAAGCGTTTCACTGGATGTAATTTTTTTTTATTAACACTTTCCCACAAAGTTGAAAAATGTTTATACATTCGATTTCGCTTTCCATCTACCCACGCTCTAACTCAGATAATATACTCAGATTCACATGCAATTGATTTACTTTACTATTAGGATCCCTAAAGCGTGTTCAATATTGTAATATATGTGGGATTAATAGTTCATTTACAGAGGCAATCAAAGGAATTCTATTATATTATGCTATATTATGGTATATTACATTATGGTATACACTATTTTAAATGTTTTGAAACTGATATAAATCATTAAATTTCCCTACAAAGTGAAAATGTAAGAATCAAACATACATTCATAGCATCTGTCACTCATTTACAGGGATAACCCAATACCATACTAATGGAATTCTTTTGAGTGTCCTTGTGAACTCCAAACGCTATACACTCCATCTTCAATATCAAAACCTATCTTTTAATAAATCTAAGTATAGTTATGCGAGTTAGAACAAAAATAGAGAGACGGACACACAAGCTAAATTCATAAACACTTTTAATATGTTGGAAAATATTAAAAATGCAATTGCAGAATTATTATATTAATAATAAATGCATGTAATGTTAATAACAATAATAATAATAAATATATATATAATGTTAAGAACAAAAATTATAATAAATGCGCGTTATATCAGTTTACAACATGTTGTCATTATGTAAAATCATTGTGCGCGCGGCAGCGCGCTACAATAATATGATTGAGCGATGATGCACACGGATTTTTCAATTTTTCTTTTTGCAATAACTAACTAAATACTTATCCAATTTTGATGATTTTTTTTTAAATGTTCGTCTGACCAAGAAGCACAACATAGCACAAAAATTATTTTTTTTTATGCCATACTGTAGGTGTACTGTAGAGTATTCTGAAAATCGGACAAAAATTTTGCGTCACAGCACTTTTCTCGAAAACTACTAAAGATAAAAACTTAATTTTTTTTTTTTAAACAAAAGACAAACTTTTTATCCCAGGGTAGTCATCGAGAAAACGTTATTTCGCTGGGCGGTTTTTCTGAAATTGCGTATTTTCCAAACTTGGTCATAAATGGGTATATCTAACGTTCTATTGCAGATAGAATGTTGCGGTAAAGTTTATTTTAAAGATTTTGCGATGCTAATTAATCCTGCAAAAATTCATAGCTTTACGTTAAATAGTTTTTTTACAAGATGAAATAAAAGAATGGCAGTCATCAATCTAAGGTACTTGTGATCATCGGAGAGAAAAACCAGTTACACCATTCGATTAAGCATAAAAAAATACAGAATGCTTTTTTTTCTCTTATTTTTAACTTAATTTTTTAACGAATTATGAATTTTTTGAAATTTTTGACATGCTGATTTTTGTCATTTTTTAACACTAGAACGCCCGGATGGAGTCGATTCCACTCCAATCATGTAACTAAATTTCAATTCGAACCAGAAAAATTTTCTTGAAATAATTTAAATCTAATCCACGCAAATTTACGTTAAATAAATCAATTAAATAATTTTGAATAAAAATTCTGGTGAGAAATATTATTTTCAAACTTGAGTAGAATTTCCGGGCGTTCTAGTGTTAATGAATCATTTACTGAATAATTATGCACGGTGTCTAGCCCTGGTGGCTGTTAAATTTGATTTTTAATTTTAAATTAGGCAATTTTTTGCACCATACCAAATTTATATTTTATCCATTTTTTTCATTTATTTATATTTTGTTTTTAGTACAATGGCATCAATGGCAAAAATGCCTGGCATACCTGTCAAATATTGGGGCCCTGTACTTTAACAAAGTGTATTTACTATAAGTATATACCGTATTTATTCTAATAGAATGCGCCCTCTAATAGAGCGAGTCTTCTAATAAAGTGCGCACCTTGGTGCTGATTGAAAAAATAAATATACGGAGACGATATAGTAGATAAGTAGAAAACGATTACTTAAATGCATTATCGAGGATTCTCATCGATCAAAATAGAGATATTCTATCAAAGCGATGCAGTGGCGATGCAACAAAAGTTTCAAATTTTGAACAATGTACCACTCCTGTACACTATAGCGCCAAGGATATGCACACTGTTAAAAATCTGCTGCATTTTGCTGCAACGCACTCCCCTGCTTGTATAGAAAACGGTTACTTGGCCGTGAAACGGCGCTTTCTCATTGGTTGGAATCATTGTAAACGCGGCAGCGCGCAACAATAATATGATTGAGCGATAATGCTTAAGCATAGGAAACCGCAAAAACACGGATTTTTCAATTTTTCTTTTTGCAATAATTAACTAAATACTTATCCAATTTTGATGATTTTTTTTAATGTTCGTCTGACCAAGAAGCACAATATAGCACAAAAATTATTTTTTTTTTTTTTTATGGCATACTGTAGGTGTACTGTAGAGTATTCTGAAAATCGGACAAAAATTTTGTGTCACAGCACTTTTCTCGAAAACTACTAAAGATAAAAACTTAATTTTTTTTTAAACAAAAGACAAACTTTTTATCCCGAAAACATTTTTTATTTCTATATATAAAATACAAAACAAGTTGTGCAGTATCCCAGTAGAATATGGAAAAATAGAAGGACTAGTGAAAAATGCTCCAAGGAGCAGTGCAAAAGCAGAATATGATTTTAATTGAGCATTAAAAAATAATGGACAAGTGCTTCTGTTAATTACTGAGCATGAGGAAGGATAAGGGATCCCTTCTTGGCTACAACTCACTTCAATGCCAACTTTGAAAAAATCATATTTGCGCTTTTTCCGTGAAAACAAATCAGTCGCAGTTACTATAAAAATGTATAGTGTAAAGAAGTAACCAGTAAAGATGCAGCTTAATTAGACATAAATGTAAAGGAAGGCGACATAATGCCAGATACCTAGTTCCTGCAGGTATCACATTCATGCACTGCCACCAAGCATACCCTAAGTGTATAATTGCACAGAAAATTGATTTGTAGTATAGTGCAGAGTGAACAGTGCAGTTAACATCAGAAATGCAGTACAGGCTATACGCCGTACACCTTCTGGACTTTTTAATAGAACACCATATACCCTCTGTTTTTCAAGAAAGCTTATAGTATACACATTCTAGAATATCCCTCTGCTTAGAGCATATATCTTATGTTATTTTTATGACTACACCCCTAGTTAACATCTAAAGCACGGTGGAAAATTCTACTAAAGAACCGCAAATTTCTTTTGTATGGAAAAAGCACAAATATGATTTTTTCAAAGTTGGCATTGAAGTGAGTTGTAGCCAAGAAGGGATCCCTTATCCTTCCTCATGCTCAGTAATTAACAGAAGCACTTGTCCATTATTTTTTAATGCTCAATTAAAATCATATTCTGCTTTTGCACTGCTCCTTGGAGCATTTTTCATTAAATAATGAAACTCATTATATCTTTTAGGTATAAAATTTTCCAATAACATACATTATCTTATTTTAATAAAATATAATATGATGTAGCTCATAAATCATGTAATGAATCATCTCAAACTACTTAATTAAAAGCCTGAAGAACTCTATTATTGATTACAAGGTATGAAAGCGCAGCGTTTATATTAATTTATAATAAGAGTAATTTAATTCTTCTAAAATAGAGTTACTGAATAACTAAAGTTAATATCAAATGGGAAATATAAAGTTTTGTAACTAAGTTTATAAATGAGAGGAGAAAAAAAAATCTTCGAACGACAAAAGTTATTAGATTTTTAAGAGCTGTAAAAATGTAAATTAAATATGAAAATGTGAAATTTATAATTAAAATTTGCTTTTGTAAAATACACATTTTATCACGTAGAAAAATTACGCATTAGATTGTCAGACCTTGATAAATTCTGCCACGATTTATCAGTTTCTTTTAGTTAGATAAATCATCTATATGAATTCGAAAAAAACTGTACAGTAAACTCTAATCAATGTGTGCAGTGGGAATCCTTAAACACCAAAAAATCCTTTAAAAAGGATACATAAGTTCTTTATACTATTTGTTATTTATGGTGATTTGCAGTCTCTCTATATGAAGTATGAATGCTTTCTATGTTTTAAGAGTACTTAAATGTTATTTCGGTTAACACTTCAATGTTTACATATCCAATAAATTATTCGAAATAAATTTAAAATACGTACACGATTGCACTTTTTCGTTTTATCGACATATTTTATACCTTATGAAATTTGAACATCAATGCACATGACGCAATATGTCGGGGCTAAAAGGAAAAAAGGACATACTAGTCCAAGAGCTTACAGCCCAAAAACCTAAGGTATCGATCACAAGAAAAATACCTTTATTTTATGGAAGAAGAGTAATAGCGGAATCTAATGTCCAAGTCTGCCAGAAGTGAAGTGGTGCATAAGGAAAAATTAGCACCACTAGTGGTTTACTCATAGGTTTATCATGGTGTTTGAAGTACAGTCATATCATACCTTTGATTGTTCGGCAAACACAATGATAAACCTACGAGTGAACCATTAGTGGTATTAACTTTTGGCTTATGCACCGCTTCATTTCCGGCAGACATCGATTATTAGATTCTCTTATTACTATTCCATAAAATAAAGGTTTTTTTTCTTGTTCTCGATACCTTAAATTTTTGGGCTGGACTAAATGGTGATGGTTATTTTATCAACATCGGAACAAGGTATAACTTATAACAACCGTGCCCAATTGTAATACAGTTAATGTTTGTGATTAGCAGCTATGTCTTTTAAAAATATACTGCTCTATATGGCCAATATATTGTTTTCAGGAACAGTTATGAGTACGCATAAAAATAAAAATTATATAGGAACAATTGCCTAACAAACGCTCATTGTCGCCGCCAAAGAAATTATACAGAATGGTGGATAACTTCTTAATATGTACAAGCAGTCGCCTCTGTGGCATGATCAGTAGTGGCAGCTACTGCCACTCCGCGGGATCCGGGTTCGAATCCAGGTTAAGACATGAATGGTAAATTATCCCTTTGTAAGGTAATAAATGTGTAATGGATATGCGAAATAAAAATAATTCAGAATTTTCGTTATCTCTGTGTGCAATGAATTACTCAAGGCAAAAACCGCAGCTGCTATAGGCCTCAAAGCAATGTCAAATCAAATCAAAGGTGCAAGTGACTTCTGTGTAAACTTTCTAATTCTTTTGAGATTTCTTAAAAAACAGAACAAGAGAAAATGGTAAGTTAATAACCGAAATCAGTTATTTTGATATTAATTTGTAACACATGAACTTTTTTTAATGACAATAACTTGATTTAGTCTCTTTCATGTAGCGTACTTCTATTACAATTGCTTTATTTATTTAGGTATAGTGATTTGAGAGATTAGCCACAAATGAACTTGCAAAGTACTTAGATGAGAGTGGCTGAATGTATTATGGTCTTTCACCAGAAAAGATTGTGATTTTGTCTAGAAATATGCATTGAAGAATCCAATTCTTGCTTGCCATAATTAGCCTACCACAAGTATAGCATGCACTGATTGGCTAAGTCAACTCTTAAAACATGATTCTACGTTCTCAATCTGAACTTCTGAACCAATAAATATCTATAGAGCCACCAGTTTCAGTCGCTATAATGCATAGTTATAAATTTGATAGCAGTGATATCGACAATGTCAACAAGACGAGTATTACCATTGTGCAGTGACACGAAAGCACCATCATTTAAAAAATTTGAAACCAGTATTCAAGTTGACATAGGCAGCGAGTAGAATGCTCATTACCAAAGCAATCGCAATAAATGCAAATGCAAATATGATATTTTCAATTTAATATTTTCTAGAAAACTTTATTGAAACGGCCAACCTGAATGCATAAGTTTAACGAATTAATCCAAAGAGATAAATACAGATGACTGGTTCAACTTTCTCGAGGACTCCGGTAGACACATTATACGACTAGACTGTCTTTTAAAATGTAATATGTATACTTGTTTCAGAATTTGTTACGTCATTTCAAATTTTATAAAAATCGATTAAAAACTTGAAAAGATATTTTAAAGAGTTTTTTCATTATATTAAATTGTATCATATGTGATTAATTCAGTAATAACCCATGATAGGAAATGATTCTGGATTGCCATGGTTTTGACATCCTATTTAAGATAGAATTATACTATTTTCGTATTAGTAAATTTAATATATATCACCGTAATAAATTTCATTTTCATGCATTTATGCGTAAAAGTGCAACAGCTATTGCAGCAAGTTCCGAAAATTTATAAAACTAATTACAGTGCGAATGCACCTCATTTGCCACGTTTGACGCACAATTCCAGACTTGTAATCCATTCTATTCAAATTGCTTTAGAGAAATAATGAACAACTTCTAGGTACATTCTTAAATTTGTAGATGTTTTCAAAACTTTGCAATTTTAAACGTAAAATTCTCTGTAATTATAAACATAAAATAAAATTTTCTAACAAAAAATCTTAAAGCATGCTCAAATATGTTTGTCAACTTATTTTTTTCTTTCTTGATCAAACATCTTTCAGAAATTCCAGTTAAAAATGTTTATAAATGTCAACAAAATTTTTTTATAGAATAGTCTTTTTTTTTTTTCCTATGCATATGTATAACAGTTGGAATCTTGTTCCTTATCTTGTAGAAAATGTTGGGTTTTTATTTCATGAGTCAAAAACATATATTTCATTTGAAATATGTTTCAACAAATGTTTCAACGGACTACAAAAGATTTTACTACAAAGAAAGTCATTTGGGTGTTTTATCGCAGTTTTATTCACTTTTTATTTGTAAAAGAAATAGTACTAAATATTTCTAAACTAGGAAACAGGAATTCTGCTTTTTAAGAATTTAGTGTCGCCCCCGATGAAAAAAAAATGTATAATACAAAATATAGTTTAGTTTTAAGATTTAAAACACACGCTTTTATGACATATAAAATGACATCATTTGCATCCGCTTAAAAATACCTTACTTACGATCCAGTGTTCAAACAACATGCACAGAAAAGTATAAATATGACGTCACTTCCGCAGAATAATCCAAAAAAAAAAGAAATAGTAATAATAAACCTGACCAAAAAAAAAGTCTCGGTCGGCTTGGATTACAGGCGCAGAGTTTTCGAAATTAAGTTCTGATTTCAACAACAAAAAATAAAATATGATTAGGGATAAACCCAATTTAATAACTATTTACAATGCTTTTGCGAAATAATGAATAACTTCAAGATACAGTTTTATTCACTTTTTATTTGTAAAAGAAATAGTACTAAATATTTCTAAACTAGGAAACAGGAATTCTGCTTTTTAAGAATTTAGTGTCGCCCCCGATGAAAAAAAAATGTATAATACAAAATATAGTTTAGTTTTAAGATTTAAAACACACGCTTTTATGACATATAAAATGACATCATTTGCATCCGCTTAAAAATACCTCACTTACGATCCAGTGTTCAAACAACATGCACAGAAAAGTATAAATATGACGTCACTTCCGCAGAATAATCCAAAAAAAAAAAAGAAATAGTAATAATAAACCTGACCAAAAAAAAAGTCTCGGTCGGCTTGGATTACAGGCGCAGAGTTTTCGAAATTAAGTTCTGATTTCAACAACAAAAAATAAAATATGATTAGGGATAAACCCAATTTAACAACTATTTACAATGCTTTTGCGAAATAATGAATAACTTCAAGATACATTCTTGACTTTGTAAAAATTTGTAATTTTTAACTTAAAATTCTGTGTCATTATTAACATAAAACACAGTTTTCTAACAAAAAGTCTTAAACAATGCACAGATAGGTTTGTCAACTTATTTCCTTCTTTCCAGAATAAACGTCTTTCAATAATTAAAGTTAAAAACATTATAAATATCAACAAAAAGAATTAGAGAATAATCTTTCTTTTCTATGTACAGCTGTAACGATAGAATCTTATTCCTTATCTTGTAGAAAATGTTGGGTTTTTATTTCATGAGTCAAAAACATATATTTCGTTTGAAATATGTTTTAACAAATGTTTCAGTGGACAAAAAAAGATTTTAATACAAAGAAAATTATTTGGGTGTTTTATCGCAGTTTTATTCACTTTTTATTTGTAAAAGAAATAGTACCAAGTATTTCTAAACTAAAAAACAGAAATTCTGCTTTTTTAGTACTTAATGCCGCCCCTGACAAAAAAAAAAAAAAAAAAAAAAAAAAAAAAAAAAAAAAATGTATATAAATATAGAAAATATCATTGTAAAGAAAAAATCAGCTAAATTTACGGCAAAAACTGCTGGCAGCAATATTGGCAGATGTTTTTGCCGTAAAAATTATAGCAAAATTAGATGTAATAAAAAAACTTACATCTAATTTTGTTGGTTGGTTACTTTGAAAGTTTCTTGAATCAAACGAAATGTATCTAGCAAAAAATAAATTTAAAAAAGCCTTTTTTTCAGTATCTAATAAAATATCCATAATAGCTATTTTATTCTTATAATCTTATTCAATTCAAACTCGATGTTTGCGACATAATAGATATAATTGCTCAAATATCATTGAAGTACCTATGTTTAACTATTTTTTAATATGTTTATATCTTGAATCTCCCCTCCCTCTTATACCTAAAACGGCTTCTGAGATATAGCGAAACGTCCTAAAATTTCCAGCCACCCCTTTACCACCTTAGGGTGAGTAGATTTCTAAAATCATTGAAATATGTGTTTAATTATTTTAAGAGATTATTTATTCCGAATTTTTCGCTCCTACCTAAAACGACTGCTGAGACATGTCCAAATGTCCTTAAATTTTCGTGCCTCTTTTAATACCATGAAGTGAGGAATTTCTAAAATCACTGAAATATGTGTTCATTTTTATAGTATATTTATTATCTGGAAATTCACGCTCACACCTAATACAAACAGTTGAGTTTTGATCACAAGTTTTAAAATTTTCGACCTCTACCCCCCCCCCTCCCTTTAAAAACTTTAAGGAAGGAATTATCAAAAATCCTTTCTTAGTCCGCGAAAATGTCATATGAAGTACTTCTCCGAGCTTCTATGATCAGAAGTTTGGGCTATGCGTTGACTATAAGTCAATCAGGACAAATTATTTTTAGGATGAGCGAAGCGAATCCTCTACTAGTCCACTCAAATGACACTTTGTCGTACACTTTACAAAAAAACTATACAGTATTTTCACTTGAAATTAAACACAAATATAAATTATGATCTGTAGATTTGCAGAATATTATTTTTTTTACAGAAATACTTTTCAGAAAATTATTATTTTAATTAATTTATTTTACATGCATTTCCAATGCGGACGCATTTTAGCAAAAAAATAAAAAATGAAACGCGTATATTTTCAGAAAAAAAATATATAAATCATGGAGTAAATAATTATCGATAGAATCATGATTAATTTAATAAATGAAATATGTTTTCATCACTCCGCAAAATCGTTTGCACAGATGACACTTAAACATTTTAAAAGAATTGTATTATGGATTTTTTTTTTAGTAAAGTGGCAACAAAAGAATTGTAAGCAAATAAAATTAATTTTTAAATTTGCCATATAAATTAAAAATTAAAAGAACTGCTTAAAGTTGTTGCCTCGATTCAAGCTCTTTATTAATGTACTAAAGCAAAGTTGGCTGATTCAGAAACTATAAATGGACTTTAATCATTTCTTACTTTATCATTTGGATTTAGAGTAATGTTACGTTCTTATTTGTGGACCGAAAAAGATTTAGTGAACGGTACTTTAGACTTTGTTGCGCGTATTAAAGAAAATCACAAGCCATCAGACCAGATACCGCGAATAATCATGGATAAATTTGAATACTGCAGTAATTTAACTTATAAGAATTGGTGCGTACCAATTCCCCCAATAATTAAATTCTGGAAAAATGGAAGCATAAATTGCTCAATAAAACAATTTCCTTTGCAATCAGTTTTTGCAGTTATAATTCATAAATCTCAAGGTTTGACATCAGATAAAGCAGTAGTAGATATTGGGGATAAAGAGACACCAGTTTGCTTAACGCACGTAGCGTTGTCGAGAGTGAAATTCCTTCAAGGTTTATCATTTAAAAGAAAATTTCCTTACGAGAGATTCTACAATATAAAAAATTTTCATATGCTGGTATGCAGAAAAAAAGAAGAAATTAGAATTTAAAAAAATTACATTTAATAGTTCTTAGTATCAACGAGAGTAGATTTTAATGTTTTTCCAAATATTTTGTTTGAATGTATTATTCTAAGATTGCTATCAAAGATTATTTGATGTGAATTACAAAGATTGAAAACATACCTATTTCAAATCATTTCAGATAACTCCAGAGGCTATTGGGAAATGTAAAAACATCTTTAAAACTTTTGATTAAAAATTAAAAAAATATTTTGTAAAATTTTGTTTCGAAAATATTTTTATTTATACCAGTCTTATATCACAGATAAAAAATTCCGAGGAAATTATTAATTATTTGGCTGAATTTACATTTCTAAAATTTAAATACGCCAAAACATAAGATAAAGTTTTTGCTTAATAAAGATGCAAAAACAATATAAAATAATAATGTTATTTTCAAATATTTATCTTATGAAATAATGCTTCGCGAATCCAAACAAAGCACGGCTTTTGCTAGTATATATATGTAGAAAATATGCTATATTTTTAATGTTAAATATATTACTTAAAAAAAGATTTACCTGAACTGACTAGACATTAAACCAAGTTATACCTCTAAAAAAATCACATCTTATTAATTAACTACAACTAATTGTTATTAATATTGTACGTTAGGTATTGTTCCAAGTTTTAAATTTGTTTCTTTAAAGAGTTTCCCTGCTTCTTTCCTAATATGTTGCAACGAAAAATTTATAAATTACACATTTATTTTCTCTAAAGGAAAAGCTTCCTTCGCCATTATCAATGTAATTTTGCTGTGCTACCATAAATATTCAGTTTTTAAATTAAGATAAATTTAATACTTTTGTAACGTAATTTCGTCTCAGAAAATTTAATAATGTAATTTTAAAGACAAGAAAACTTTCATATTTTCCAACAAATATTAGCATATATTTTCACTAAAAATTTTAGTTTCAATTTGAAGGTTGATTTATATTTTATTTTTACTAATTTTGCTACTATATTTTTACGTACGTACATAATAAAGTAAATACGTGGCACCTATAGTCGTCATTCAGTCCGTCCATCTATCCGCATATAGCAAAGCAAAAACTACCGCACCGAATCATTTAAAATTCAAAATATATAATTATTGCATTCTTTTGTTGAATTATTTCTAATTTTATGAAAATAAGATGAATAAGTTACTTGCAGGGACAATCAGAAGTATTCCGTTATATTACGGCCAATGAGAAAAAATAGTTTTAAGTGCACTTTAATGGTGTTACGCTCTTTCGAACATCATGAAATTGATATGCATCTATGAAGTAAAAACTAAAATATATGTTCTGCACAATATGTGGTGCAAAGAATGTTTGTTATTAATTTACAGGGCCACACAAAAGTATTCCATTACATAATAGTATAAGGAGAACATTGTTTAGGACGCGTTTTAATAAAAACAAATTATTTCACATTTCATGAAATTTATATATGTTAATGAGGTTTACTACAAGTTACTTCCTATATAATAGAAAGCACGTAGTATTTTCAGGGACCACAAAAGATTTCGGATACTCTGTGATATCCAAAATATTGTATACTATCTGAACGACCTGAACATTTTTAAAACTTCGTTATAGTACGAACGCATCTCATTTACCACGCTTGACGTGCAATTTCTTACTTGTTGTATTTATTGTGCACTGATAGTTTAGCTTATGATTGTTTGGATTAAGATATACAGTCAAATTTCCCTTTAATGAAGTCCCTATTTAACGAAGTTTTCTACTTAACGAAATTTTCTGCTGAACTTTCATTTTGAGCACCATTATTGCAAATTAATCTCCATATTACCAGAAATATGTTCTATATAACGAAGTTTATTCCACTTACGTGCGTGTACAACATTTAAACCAAGAAGTTGCTGTTGCGACGGTTGTTTGAATTTATTTCAGTATACTGTATAAAAATGAAATTAATTATTTATTTAATCCTTTCCATTCAAAAGAAGAAATATCAGAAACCTACAACAAAAAATGAATTCCATTTTCACGAAAATGTTACATATTAATTCTTCGGATACTTACATAAGTGCGACAATTGTTATGAACAGTTTATTTTTTACTAGCAACCCCAGCGGCTTTGCTCGCGTAATAGTTGAAGTATGCCAAGTGATATTTGTACGCCTAATTTTTATTAGAAAAAATTATACCTTTAAGAATAATTCTAAAATTGCCATTTAAGTCACAATTTGACTAAACTTCATTATTTTACTATTGGCTATACTATTGACTAAACTTCATTTAGAACTAAAGCTAATTCTAAATCTGTACCTATGTTACACTGTTAAAAATAAATTTGTGAATTCTAGGTGAAACTACCGGCAGCAATAGTAGCCGAACTTTTACCATTCCGTTAGTAGATTTTCCGTTGTGGGAAATACAAGAAGGGAAAACTCCGGTGTAAGAATCAGTTACTTTCCGTTACAAAGTTTCATTTACAATAGTAATAATTTAATATAATTTTTAAAAATGATTTACCGATTAATCTTCAAAGGAGTCGAAATCACCGAGGGATTTTGAGCTGCTATGTTATTTTACTTAATTGTTATTTTGGATAATTTAGTTCACGCCGTCCTCAGGATCTTCAGATTGCGGAACAAATTCTTACGAACTGAGCCAAAGTTGCTGATACTAAACGGTACAAAGCATGTCTTTTATGAGTTAGTGGTAAAATCTGTTGTGCTTTTTAAAGATTTCCTTTCAAATATATTCCTTAGAATGTTTGTAAATGGATTATTTTAGACTGATGC